>CM035135.1:22508697-23708697 GCA_020205605.1 Panax ginseng
TAATGCTTAATATTCCTAACGCTTCTATTTAAGTCCGCATGCTTAAATATTGCATTTTCCATAATGAAATTATTATTACATAATTCATATCACCTTGATATTATAACTTTACGATTTCTGAAGTTCAAAAAATAATTCCTGAAATAAATTGATGAATAGTGTTTTTGGGAAAATTTGTTTAAAGCTTTTTATTTTCATCTTAGAAATTCAAACACTTTAATTCTCTCACGTAGTTAAAATACTACGACGTCTGATCGCTTTCAGGTTATGTAATCCACATTCATCTTATCAACACGTAATATAATAAATAATATTATTTTATTCATTATTAAAAGTAATTACAAAGGTTCGATTTTCCTAAGGGCGCTACACTTTCTCTCCTTATAAGGATTCCGTCCCTCGTAATCTCGCTATATAAAAAATTACACAAACAAATGCGTAATTTCTTTTCATCTTTTTCTTCCAATTCTGCGCTGCTTCTTCCGTGATCGTGGTTCTTCCATATCACTTTCACGATAGGTATGACTTTATTCCGCGCTAACATGTTCTTCCTATCGATAATTTGAATCGGCGCTTTCTTCGTGACGTTAAGTCCTTCCTCGATATGAATAAAGCTCATATTCTATCACGTGTTTATAATCTCGCTTATAAGGACGAATACCTGGATATGTGAAACACATTATGTATTCGCTCTAGGTCCGGAGGTAATGCTATCATGTAAGCTACCTCACCCAATTCGCTTTAATACCTTAAAAGGTCTTATAAACCCTCGGACTTAACTTTCCTTCTTTCCAAAATGTATCTTTCCTTTCCAGGAGATACCTTTAGAAATACGCATTTAACCTACTTTAAATTCTCTATTCTCTCTACGCTAATCAGAATTTCTTATGTCCTGTCTTGAGCTACTAAGAGACACATTTGTATCATCTTGACAATGTCCGCGATTTGTCGCACTAATTCCGGGTCCTAGCATTCTAAGGTTATTCTACCTCATCCCAATATAGTGGTGTTCTACATTTCCTCCCATACAAAGCTTCGTAAGGCGGCATACCTATGCTTGCATGATAACTATTGTTATACGCAAACTCCACTAATGGTAGATGATCATCCTAACTACCCTTGAAATCCATGACGCAAGATCTTAACATATCTTCTAACGCCCCAATTGTTTTCTCGCCCGTCCATCGGGCCAGGATGATACGCCGCATCAAATTTTAATCGCATTCCCAACTACTCAGTGGATTCCTCCAAAAGTTTGATGTGAATTGTGGATCACGATCCGACACAATCTATATTGGGGCTCCATGTCCGAAATTATTTCCTTAACATAAAGTCTAGCTAATGTATCTAAGTTATACTTAACCCTAATTAGCAAAAAAGTGAGCCAACTTGTCAATCGACCCACTATTACCCAAATCGCCACATACCCTTTCGCTGTAGTCGTAAGTCCTACCACAAAATCCATCGTGATATTCTCCCACTTCCACTCCGGAATTTCCAATGACCGTAATAAGCCACTTGGTCGTTGATGTTTGGCCTTAACTTTCCGCAAGTCAAGCACCTACCACATACTCTCGCTATCTTTCATTTCATATTCTACCACTAAAAACTCACAAAGGTCTTGATACATCTTAGTACTACCAGATGAATCAAAATCTCTTTAACTATGAGCCTCTTGTAACACATGCTCCCTTTAATTTCGCCTCATTCTAACCCCAAATTCTTCCTTCAAATCTTAATAATCCCTCATTATCAAGACTGCACCTAATATCTTTTCATTGGCTAGCCGCCTTTTATCCTGGCCACACTCATCGCTTTTAAGTTGCACCTCCTTAACTCTCTCTACGATGGTAGATTGCATCTCCGTCGCTAAATAGTATTGGTCGTACTTCATTCTAAACTTCACTTCCAATTCCATCCTAGCCATCTCTCGTTATTAACTCATTTTGAGCCGCTAATAAAGACAACTTTTCTAATTCTTCCTACTTAAGGCGCCGATAATAACATCGGCTTTTTCCAGGTGATATAGGATTTCACAACAGTAATCCTTTATCAACTCCACCATCTCCTCCGCCTCATATTCAACTCCTTCTCGTGGTGAAGATATATTTTAGACTCTTGTGGTCCGTGGTATATCTCACATTTTTCTTCATAAAGATAATGTCTCCATATCTTTGCAGAGCAAAACCATCGCGCCGCCCCGGCATCATTAATAGGTAAACTTTCTCATAATCCTTCAACTGCCTAGATGCATACGCAATGACCTTGCCATGCTGCATGAGCACGCAACCAAGTCCTCTATGCGAAGCATCGCTATAAACTATGAAATTTCATGTGTTATCAGGCAATGACAAAACAGGCGCTTCACTCAACCTCTTCTTCAATTCTTGAAAATTGTCCTCACACTTATCTCCGTCCACGCCAGATTTCACCGCCTTCCTTGTCAAGTTAGTCAACTGGAGTAGCTATCTTCAAAAATCCTAAATAAATCTCCGATAGTAACTCCGCTAACCCTAGAAACTCCACACCCTATGGCATTTTTGGTTGTTCCTAATTCATCATGGCTTCCACCTTCACCGGATCTATCAAATCCCCTCATGGTAAATGACATGACCTAAAAATTGTACCTTTTCTAACCAAAAGTCACACTTATTGAATTTCATACAACTTCTCCTTTCTTAGTGTTCTAACACTAATCTTAGGTGTTCAACATGATCTTCCTCGCATCTTAGAATAGACTAGAATATCATCGATAAACACCACTTTACCTAACTTGTCCAAATATTGTTTGAACACTCTATTCATCATATCCATAAATGCAAATGTGCATTAGTCAACCCAAATGACATCACCAGAAACTCGCAATGACCATAACGAGTCCTGAATGTTCCCTTTGGTTCATCCTCCTTCCTAACCTTCAACCGGTGATACCTCGTTTAAATCTATTTTAGAAAAATACTTAGCCCTTTTCAACCGATCAAAGAGATCATCGATCCCGGGCAATGGGTATTTATTCTTTATCGTTAACTTGTTCAACTCTCGATAATCGATAAAAGCCTTAATGATCCGTCCTTCTTTTTGTCAAACAAGACGGTGCTTCCCCACTAAAACACTCGGTTGAATGTTCTTCCTGCTCAACAGCTTCTTGTAACTACACCATCAACTCCTTTATCTCCACTAGTGCCATACGATACGGTGCCCTCGAAACTGGTAACGCTTCCCTGCCCTATGTCTATTACAAACTCGCTCCCTATCCCATGAAAGACCCAACAATTCACTATGAAATACATCGGCAAATTCTCTCACTATAGGTTTTTGTTCCATAGTTGCCACCACTCTCTAGGTATCAGCAACATGACACAAATAACCTACACATCCTTTCCCCAATAATTTCCTAGTTTGTGTCATGGTTAGACAACATGAATGTCCCGACGATCTATTCCCGTAAAATATTACCTGAGTTTGACTTAATTTTTTAATGTTCACACATTTCTTTTAACAATCTATAATTTTGCCATGGTTAACTAACCAATCAATTTCGAGAATTACGTCGAATTCTCCTAACTTTATCAGTATCAAATCTATCGATAATTTACAAATCACAGATATCTACGCAACAACTCCTATGAACATCTTCAACATGAATTATTTCTTCGTTTGCTACCTTAATATTTAAAGGTATAGGCAACTTTTCGGGAAGTAATCCTAATTGTCTAGCAAAATCGCATCCTATAAACGAACAAGTAGCACCCGAATCAAACAGCACGTAAGCATTTATGTCATCGATCGAATAATACTCATGATAACGCCCCTAATGCAACGCATCTTGATCATTATGTTAAAGGTATGGCCTATCACCTTTACCAAATACCGACCACTAATAGCTAACTTACCGCTACTAGTGCCTCGATTCCCGTCCGTCCCCTTCTTTGGGGAGTTCTTTGCCATGTGGTCAGTTGACCCACACATAAAGCATCCGTGATTCTTTTTCTGGACATGGATAGTTAGCGAGATATGCCCTTCCTATCCACAGCTTAGCATACGACCTTCCCTTGAGACATGCACTCCTAAATGAGTCTTCCCGCAGGTCTTGCAGCCTCCATCCTCCTCTTCAGATCTCCTAGCTTCACTCCAGATTCCCGTGAGTAAATGCCTTCCTCTTCTCGTCTCCCTCGCCACTATCACTGCTCCCTTCGACCTTTACTCCCTCGCCAACTTTCCCATTGCTCTTCTTGTCCTTGTGGTATCAACTCGAGCCTCACTACCACCTTCAACCGATTATCGCCTTCTAAAATGGTTCCCAAAATACTTGCTATAGAGCCAGTGGTTTCAAGCCCTACTAAACTGGCTGCTCCTTCCTAACCTCGATATCCACCGGTGTGGAGCTTAACCTCGCCAGCTTCATTAAACTTGGCGGCGATTGGGGAACCGTCATGTGTCCTTTGTTTCAACTCGAGAAACCGTGATTCCATCCTTCTCTCTACATGTTTGTGGGAAAGTAGTTCTCAAAGAATATCTCCTCGAACCTCTCCCGTGTCGATTCTCTATCCCAAATTTCAAATTGATTGGCTTCCCACCAAAAGTTGGCCTCTCCCTTCATCATATAGGTTTCAAAGGCAACCTTCTGGGGTTTCGCAACATTTGCTATCACAAATGGCTTTTCTATTCCCTTCACCCACATTTGGGCTTCAATAGGTCCGTAGTTCCTTTGAAATTCTAAGCAGACTCCATGCTCTTAAAATCCTAAAAGGTAGTAGCTCGTACACTCCTCGGATTTACTTTGATATTAGCCCTCGTTCTATTAAAGGCGCTTGTTAAAAGGTTAACAAACTCCTACACATCTAAGTTAACCTGACCTCCCTCAAATTGATTCATATTAGCTCCTCGATTACATCAGACTTTTCTTGGCGGCATTTTGCCGATATAATAAACACATTTCATTATTATTCCTTTCTTTATTAGTTATTATTTGATATTAAACAATAACTTCAACATCCATTGCTCATTTTTTTCCATAAAAGGCTTATATTCATTCTTTATAGTATAATACTACATCTACATTACACAACCTAAGTCGATTACATTACTTTCCCGCTATTGCTTTCCAAAATTGGGATTTACAAAAGACTACCCTTCGCTATACAAAATAGGGCTTTACACTACTAAAGTACAAAATATTTACATACTTAAACTACTCTAGCTACTACTAGATTACATCTTCCTTAAGGCATTATCAAAATCGCATTGGCAAGATCGCAATGATATCACTACTGATAAGATGCCGCATCCCGCCTCGCTATATAGGATAACCAACCACCCGTCATTGAAACTGGTGCGTGAGAACTCCTATGAATATAAGACATTCTCCCTATCTTCCTAGCTTTGGTCTTTAGCTCCTCCTTGAGCTCAAAGACCTCATTTTTCAACTCATGGACCTTGTCCTTAGCCAAAACCTTTTCATCGTGCTCCCCGCCCCCCATATGGACTCCACATTAGACTTGTCCTCTGCATGCCTGCCTTAGAGCTCGCCTTTACCTCCTCGACTTCTCGACAAGAAGTGGATATTTCTATCCAATACCGATATGAACAACGACATCATAGACCCCCTGTGAGCTATCTCTCGCCGCTATAGCTACCGGATCAAAGGATACTACCTCCACCTCCTCCTCTATCATACCATTGAATACCGACATGAGGTCAAGATCCTCCGAGTCTCCGCACTCAATGACAACTATCTCAAAGCTCTACCACTATGGGGTTCGATATGACCTCTACTTGGTTCATGCACTCTTCACTAACACTGTCCCATCTACATGCATTCCATTTACTCTTGACATCTACACAAAACAATTAAGTAGATTAGTACATCGTCATTAGAATAATAAAACACATAACATAATCATAATGCATTTTTATAAGGTTATTTTCTTCTTTACTTTTTGACATCTCTTAAGGTTATGACTTAAGGTTTTAATCCCCTTAAGTTTTATAACCTAATGCTTTGATACCAACCTCGTGACGCCCCAAATCGTGGTATCTTCCAACCCGATGAGATGGTGCTACACTACCATTCACACATACATTCAATTGAAAAGTCTCAAAAGAACTAATATGTCTTCTATATATTCAAAATAATATTACATTTCCTCGTGTTCTTTATAACCAATACATTCACTGTCATAATATTTAATATATTACAAACATCCATCTATACTATTACATAAAAAATCTAAGGGTTCGCTCTTCGCTTGCCCTTTATCCTCGCTTGAGCTGCTCTCTATCTGCTCGATCTTAGTCAGTGTTCATATGGTTCAAGCAAGAGTGAGCATGACTAGCTCAAATAAGTACTACAACTCTAATAAATAACATGCTTGAAACATAGAACTCAGATATCTTCAATAATCGAAATAGTTACTAAGTACTATCGATAACTCAAAATAGCACTTCATTTCATTCAAAACGCTTTTACAACAACAATATTCAAGAAATATCAATTCCTATTCCAAGACCTTGAGTATTTCATAAGTTCTTTTGAAAAGGACATCCCAACACTAAGTCCGTAAGTCCGACATTACTTACGAGCACGCCTAGGTGATCAAATTATAGTACTCTATGTTGATCAACACTACATTCATTAAACGTGTATACATTTAAGTTGTCAGAACCTCACGCTACTCGCTGCTTTGACGACAAAACATTTTTAGCATACTCACCTTCGCTTGAAAACACACCAATATAACTTGGTAAACATTAACCATGCTTGATAGAAATATAATATAAGTCTAGCCGAAAGAATTGGCTTCGACTTTATCATACAAGACCTCATGCATATAAGATACATGAATTTCAAAGCTTGTCCAGATCGAATCGAACAAGGGTTAGAATACTTTCCTTTAGAGTATGCTAAAGTTAATAACATGTTCTCGCTTAAGTCTTTAAGTCTCTAACAGAATTGATAACATCACATAACATATTAGGTCATGAATGAACATGCTTGGTTCCTAATGTATCTTACCTTTCTTCTCAATCTAATTATAACTTAGATTTATTACTATTTGTTCTTATTTTCTTGTTATGTTGTTCTTACATTGTCATTACTTCATATTTGATTACTTATCTTCAACATAATTCAGGTTTAATAATACCTTAAACCATGTTCATCAAGCTTTAGTTCATTACTAAAGAGTTACTATCCATGTTATACTAGCAAACTATCTTTTCTATCCAAACCCTAGATCGGAAATATGGCCACGATCATAGTTTTACATCTCAAGGCTACTTGCCATGTGAAGTTAGTAGAGAGCCATACTCTCTACCATGGCTATGGGCGCCACACTAAACACTCATGTTCATGGCGCGGCAGTGACTCTACAAAGATATGTTATCAAGATCGCACTCAAGCCGCTTCGCTACCATCATTTGCTCATTGTAGTTGGCGCACCCAACTCGCAATACCGTAAAATTTTGACAGACTTTTTATTTTTATGCGAACTCCTGCACGCATAACTTCTTTGTTATAAGTCCGAATTGTCTCATTCAAGAGCCTCACGGTTCACAAATTACATACTCTACACGCTCATGTAAGAATTTTATCTACTTGACTTCGCTTTGCTTAAATTTCACCTATTAGTTCATTTTTAACTAAAATGATAAAAGCTCATGAACGCTCAAGGCCTCGTTTCTTCGCTCTAAGTCGAATCGTTATTTTCGAGTCCGTAATTCTATAATGCCAAATATGACTTGTCTCCATCGAAAACCAACATTTCCGAAAGTCAAATACAAAATATGACTTCCATTCCGAGAATTTCACGAATTCGACGATTATCGTCCAATCGTGTGAATTCTGGCGAAACCTCATTACTAACGATTTGATTATCATTCTAAATGGATTTTAACCATCATATGAACATCTTAAACTACTTATTATACTAACTTATTTTCAAAGTAAGTTTTGACTTATTCTTTATAAGTTCATGACTTATTCAATTTATAAACTATAATTTCCATTTCTTATGACTTAGTATGGACTTAAGTCCTTAACTCAATGTTCTCACATCATATTAAACATACTATCTTCATATGGCAATCATATTACAAGATCATCATAAGTTATCAACTTATTTAGATTCAAGTTGTTTATTCATAACTTATTCGAATTTAAATCCATTCATTAATTCCTTCTCACATATTTTTAGCATACAAGTTCATTAAGCTACACTTCTCTATCAAACTTATTATGGTAGAGATAGAAGACTAATAGATCATAAGATCATTACCTTTGACGACTAGCTTTTCTCCTTCTTGGAAATCTCACAAGGAAAGTCAGGACTTAAAAGGGCTTATTCTCTCTAACACTTAAGTTGTTTAATGTTGGATGAAATTAATTAAGCAACAAATTAATTGTGGAGATTGCTATTTATAGACTCGCCAAAGTTAGGGTAATTTAGTCATTTGGACATTCCACCTCTTCAACTAACCTCCTTACTAACCCCCTTAATATTCATTGCTTTAGCCCTAAGTAACTTGTTTATCACTCATGTGACGCCCCCAAAAGAGGTATACATCACCCATCTTGAGTCGCCAGATACATGGTACATAAATTCAAATACAACTTAATTATACAACAGTCGTGTAAAATACAACAAAATATAGCTGAGAGTTTAAACAAGAATATTGTCATTTAGACAATATCCACACTCAATGGTGTCTTCATTACAATTATTATCACATTATTTTGTAGAATAGTGAGGACTACTAAAGCCATTTATCCCGGACCATCACTCAATTCCCCGACTCATCCCAAACCATATTCTCATTTCAAGAGAATAATAAAAGAAAGGGTGAGCTCAACTAGTCCAAGAAGAAATATTATGACTAAGATAATGCGTAATAAATTATCCTTAGCCTTCAACAAAGATAACAACCGATGTAATACAATAGACAACAAGTTTTAGATAAACAACCGTGATCGGAAATAAGCAATCCATTAAGAGTCAAGTAGAGCATAAAATCTACTATCTTCTATGATTTAAAAAGTTTTTCATCAACTTTATCACCGAGACTCAAATTTTTAATAAATAAAATCGAATCATCCTCGCATTTATTTACCAAGGATATCTATGTAATCATCAAAGGTCATGATTATACCGAATAATCCCTGGTCATAATCATTCCAACAACTGTCCATCAATGAACTACATGCTAATGAGAACTTTTACCACATCATTCGTCACATTACGGTCATGATTATACCGAATAATCCCTGGTCATAATCATACCAAGGCAATCTATGCACGTAAGCCAAATATGACTTTCATCGCAATATAAGCATGAGGATGATGACAATGATATAAGCAATAATCAACTGAAATCAAATCAAACAAAATCAAGGATAAATACTAAAAACTTTAAATTTATCCAGAGTTTAAAGATATCCAAATTGTTAACATGATACTGCTTTGTATAGTAAAATTCAAGAATAATTTTCATGTACCAAAAATAATTTGGACAGAAAAGAATATATTTTTCAGGTAAATAGTACCCCGTGAATAATACCCTATAAATAGTACTTCGGGAATAATACCTCATGAATAGTACCCCGACTTGAAAAGTAATCCAAATACCCGAGTGAATAATATTCGGGTGAATAGTAATTGGTTGAATAGTAACCCATGAATAGTACTCCGACATGAAAAGTGCCTTGAATACCCGAGTGAATAATACTAGAGTGAATAGTAACTGGGTGAATAGTAACTCGTGAATAGTAACTTGTAAAAGAAAAATACCAAAGAAAATGATATTTCATGATTTAGTACAAAAGAAATGATAACTCGTATGAGTATAATAGAATATACTTAAATCGCAAATGGATTTTCACCCGCCATGCAGAATCCACGAGATAGATCATTTCCACAATTTAATAAGGAATGAATACAAAGGATCATTCACCATGCATGCGGAATCCATATATGTGTTATTCTAATGTAATAATAAAGAATAGAATAATGTAAGAATTCACCATACATGCGATGTAATCACATGCATGTGTTATTCCCAATAGAATAATAAAGAATGGAACCAGTCATGCGAATCCGCATGTATAGGATATTCCAAATGTATCAATAATAAAGAATAGAACATGGTCATGCCAGAATCCACATGCATGTGATATGCCAACAAAATAATAAAGAATGGAACCAGTCATGCATAATCTGCATGCATGTGATATTCCAAATGTAATAATAAAGAATAGAATAACAACATTCACCAAGCATGCCATATGTAACCATTACGTATAAAAGTTATTCCAAATGTATAATAAAGAATAGAATAATAGAAGAATTTCACCATATATGCAAGATTGCGATAGAAAAGGTTATTCTAACATAATAATAAAGAATGGAATAACAACCTTATGAGTATTGAAAGAAAATAACTCTCTTCATGAATACGAAAAGAATAATACCCTTACCTCAAAAGAAGACTGATATTGGAATAAAGGAGGTAGCAGACTTGTATTCTTCTTTCTCTCTATAATTTCTCTCTATAATAATTGCTCTATAGCTTTAGTGAATTGGTGAAAATAATGAAGGAACGAGCTTCTATTTATAGGAAAATATAGTTTCGATAATCGCACGCTTTGGGGCTCAAATATTACAAGACAATACCTTCAACTTTTCTTTCATTCTTAATTTAGTCCTACAAGTATTATCAAACTTGCACCACCTCCCCTAATAGTAAATCATGTGAATCAATAGTAAATCATGTGACTCAATAGTTCTAAACATGTGAAAAAATTAATTATAATATAGTACCTTTAACTATACCCGATTGGTCAATATAACCTCCATACATCAGTTATTATCGAAATAAATGTCGATTTTCACTAACACTAATAATTCTAACACAATGGAACTATCAATTTCATCTTTAATCAACATGAACTTATTCATCATTAATATTATAATTCACAATATTTAACAACCAGGTCGTTCCCAAGAAAGAGAAGGCTTTCCAATAAGAATTTTTCCCTATTGGCGCGCAATTAGGTGACCAAACCTCTCCTTGACAGAACTTCTAGACATTGTCAATATTGCAAATAATAATATGAATAACTTTTTCATCTCAATTTTTGATTTAATAATATATCATATTATGCAAATGATACTATGACAATAATTGAATCAATAATATGAGAGATATGATGCATCAATTACTGTAGCAATAATTGAGTATAATTGAGTGACTTTCACGTAAGCATCAATAATCAATATCGTGCTACTATGCAACCCACGCCAGACATTATACTTTTACTACCGGGTAGTTCAACAGCTTTTAACCAGAATACTATCGTTTATTTTTATAAATGATAATTCTGCGCTTTCTAACTACGACAATACTTTCGCCAGGGGTCCACCAATGATTGTGTCATCGCATTTGGATATTCCCCAACAAAAGAAATATTCCCTGAGCAATCGAATATTATATAACAACTTGCTTACTTTGCAAAATTTATAAATATTACCCATAACTATAACATTATATCAAATCCACACCATAATATTCAAAAAATATTTAGAGAAATTTAAATCTTTATTCATAAAATTTGGGGTCTAACAATCTCCCTCCTTATGAAATTCTCGCTTCTCAAAATTTACGTATCGCGTATCTTAGTATGTCAAGAGGTGAGGATACCTCGACTTAATTTCAGATTCTAACTCTTGAGGTATAACCTTTGAGTGTCGAATATGATCCTTCTTATCCAAGATTTTAACACGTATCTCCTCATACATTAAATCTTCTCGCTATCTCGCCTAGTTCCAATTCAATAATGTGGTTCGGTCATCCACATATTTACGTAACATCGACATTTGAAAATGTTATGAACACGCCGACATACTTAGCAGTAAAACAGTCTATAGGCCAAAGTTCCTACCGATCGAGGATTTCAAATGGGCCAATTAAATTAAGGGTTGAGATTTCCTCTCTTCATCGATTCTTGCTTCTAGAATAATGCCCTCTTGAACCTTCTTCTTCACATTCATCACCTCCGAAAGTATGTAGTCAGCATTTTACTTTTAACTTTTATCAATTAAAGTCGATTCTACTCAGATATTTGATATCACCATGTGGGTCCTTAGAGTTTTTAACTCTATCTTCATCATTTGTAAGTTATAATGAAATGGGTTTTATGTTAACAACATCGCACTCAGAACGCATACGATCTTCTACTCAACACGCCACCTACCACGCTCTCTCTTCCACAATGATATTGAATGGTATAGTCGTAGTCTTCAACAAATTTCGAGTCAACATCTTTGCGATTATACGCTCGCTTTGGTTGAAAAAATATTTAAGGGTTTTAGAAATGGTTTTTTATCGGGGTCAATACAAAATACGATTCCACGCCTAGGGTAGGCTAAGAAGTCTTCAAGAATATGTCAGAAATTTATTAACGATAAAGAAAATGTGACTCTCATCCCAAGATTTGGATATCACGTCACATTGATACCTATCAACTTGCCATCATTATTCATGGCTTCCCTACGTAAAGTTTGGCTTTGCATTCCACACACTAAGTCACCAGATAAAGGCTCGGACTCATTACTTATGGCTTGATACGACAATGATTGACTTTAGTGGTTTGGTTGCTTAAATTCACATAACAAAGTTGGTTAGAATATGAAAGCTCACAACCTTACGGTAAAAGCTTGATAAGTAGTTAACCAATAGATTCCTAAAATCACATCAAAGACAAGTATTTTCAAAGAGATAAGATTGACAAGTAACGTGAAAGTGTCGATTTATATCAACAAGATTTATAAACAGTGGAGGTAACAAAGGTTTATACTAACGAAGTTTCAACCAATAAGTCAAAGTCTAACTTCTCCGGGGAAAATTTAAACGCTGAACGCAAGCAAGAGAGATAAAAGAATGGGTAAAACCCAGATTCAATAAGGTATAGACTTCAGAAAATTTATAATTAACTAACCCGCAAGCTAACTTCGTCGGGTTACTCGCTTTTGAGAAGTCACAAAAATGCTCTTCCGAAAACCACCGACTTTGTTTTGTCCTCAGATCCGCTTTCGTGCCACCGTCCCCCACCGGATTTAACTTTGGTGCACGACAAAATCAAGTTAGGTGACCTTCTTTGCACAATTGTAACATGCTTTGACTTCATCATGCGCTTTGACCGACACGCCCTCTCCCCTCAACATTTGAAGCATATAATTGGTGGTCGCTTCTCCTTCCTTGAAAACGGTGTTGGTGTCAGCCGTTTTCCATCGTTGTTGAACCTTCTTCTTGAAATTTTCACTCCTATTATCTTGGCCATGATTACCACCAAGTGGTTACCATTCTCGCATGATAATTTCCCCGTGATGGTTATCATTGTTCCGATGATCGCTGCCACCCCAGATGATTATTATTGTGTTGTTGGTCGCTGCCTTTTGGTTGTGCTAACTCATTATCACGCCCAATAGTTGAGCCCTATTCACAACATCCTAATATAAACAAAGTGTATGAGAAATGAGATTTTGACATATATCGGGTTTCAAACCTCTTAGAAATATTCGCGCCATTCGCTTCCTCATTATCGACCAAATGGGATGCAAATCGATAACTCCGCAAATTTAGCCTCATATCATGCACTATGGCCATATTGTTTTGCTCCAACTTGATAAACTCCACCTCCTTCATATGATTTAATACTTTTGGGAATGTACTTGTTATTGAATGCTCTTGGAACTTCTCCCAAGACATCTTGAAAAGCGCCAGTTGGGTAATGCTTTTATAGATTCCCACCAAGAATCCGCTTTTCACGCAACATAAAGGTGGCAAAGGGAACCTTTTGCTCCTTGGAGCATCCCATGACATCAAATATCTTGATCTGCTTAAACCACCCTCGCTCACTTTTAATTGGTTCTCGCTTTCCCAAAACTCGTGGGCTCAGCCTCTTGAACTACTTTGAGCGGTAATCAACCATGGGTTGCCATTATTTCCACCTATATTTTGAAAAGAGTCTCTTTACCCGATGTCGCATGAATTGCATAAAGCCTCCGAACATCCCATCGCTCATCATTTGATCTATGCAGTTGTTATTTACCCGAGGATTATTGTCTTCTTGTTGCACATTATCCCGGTATCGATCGTTGGTGACTTAACTGGCCTCTCATGTGCTACATTGTCGATCTCAACATTTTCAAAGATTTTCAAATACTATCACAAAACAAGGGTTAATTAACATATCACATATTATCCCTATACTCCGAATTCCACCAATTAAATACTAAATAAACTTAGGTAGTGATGAGTACACATGAATTGGATACATTCTGCTTAATTTATTGTTGTTCTCAAGTCTTTTAGAATAGTTTTTAAGTGTTTCAGTCTATTCAAGCATGTTTTATGTTGTTTTGTAGGAATTGGGACAAAAGTTACTTGGATCGACGTCGGGGTGGCTAGATTCGCTTTTTATTTTGCCATTTACACAACACATACTTCAGAGACAATTTGAGTATTGCTCCAGCATCTTTATTTCAAAAAACTTAAAGAATGAAAGTTGTAGATTACTTCTCCTCATTCCTGATCATCTTGAATCATCTAATCGAGTTCTGGACTAAGACGTTATGGCCATTTTCCCAAAGGACGCTTGAGCGTAAAATGTCGAATATGTGTCAAAGGGCGCCCAAAATAGGCTTATGCCCAGCAATGGGCACCGGGGGACAGGGTTTGAGATCAAGCCAAATATCAAGGCGCCTGGGAGCCGGGAAAGGGCTTGGTGATGGCCTCGACGCTGCTGAGCGAATTTTGACACCTTTTTTTGACTCCAAATTGATCGGGTTTGTTCCTAAACTAAAATTGGACTTGTAACCTATAAATACATGATGCAAGGCATAAAATAAAGGGAGAATACATAGATTAGACTAGATTAAACACTCCATTAAATTAGAATCTAAACCCTAGTTCTTAATTAGCCATACATGATCCCCAACAATCTACAAAAAACTTGTTGATCGATTTCAATCAATGAATACGCATAAGTATACACTACAATAACAAGTAATAAAGTGAATGTAGAGTATCGTCCCACGAGGAATTATTTAATAAAAATTACCAAATACTAACTCTTAACCAAATTAATTTTATTTAAACAATTGCAACTTGTGAATTTTCTAATTAAGAAAACTAAATTAACAATTAAGAGAAATTATTCTAAAATAAATCAAATAAACAAAACTAAGATTTGATTGAATTTAGGTAAATAAGGATTAAGACTCCAATATCCCCAATTATGAACTATAAATTAATTATCCAATTATCCCAATTATTGTGTTCATCAATTGTTAACAGAATTCTCAAATGCCAAAAGCCCTTTCTCAAGTGATCCTTTGCCTTCTATTTAATCCAAGTTAATTTTTCTATATCCCTATGCAAAACAATTGAATAAAACTCACTATAATCCCAATTCCTTATGTGTTACATACGGCAAATAGATATTCTCATTCTATTCATAAACCTAATTATTCACTTTGCAAATAACTAAGTCACATGATATCATGCCCAGTTCTAACCCTAGAATTCCTCTTCTAATTCCTTCTAGAGTAACAAGGTAATTATCGATCGATAATTAATCAATAAGCATAAGGCAAGATAAACAACTCATTTTGACAAATAATTGAATAAATCAAATAACTAATTTATAGCCATAAAAGGTTCAATTGAAATCTTAATAAAAGAGTTAGTTCATAATTAATGAATTAAAACCAAGAATCCACAATTTAATAGACATTAAAAGATAAAAGTATGATAAGAGAAGAGAATAGAATCATGTCGCAAGAAATCTTATGCTCCCCTCTTGCTTCTTGCTTCGATCTTCAAAGTTGTTCTTCAATTTGCTTTAATCTTCAATGGCTAATTAAGAACTAGGGTTTAGATTCTAATTTAATAGAGTGTTTAATCTAGTCTAATCTATGTATTCTCCTTTATTTCATGCCTTACATCATGTATTTATATGCTATAAGTCCAATTTTTAGTTTAGGAACAAACCCAATCCAATTTGGAGTCAAAAGGTGTCAAAATTCGCTCAAAACGCGGCCTGTGCCATCACCAAGCCCTTCCCTCAATATTCCCGTAGATGTGCTTGACGCTCAAACCAGCCCCCCAAAGGTTCTCTCAAATAATGGGCATAAGCCTATTTTGGTGCCCCACAGGCCGGACATGTTCTAACATTTTCGCTTTCCGACGCTCTTTGGTAAATGGCCATAACTTCTTCGTCTGAACTTCGATTTCGATGATTCAAGATGATCCGGAAAGAGGAGAAGTAGATCTACAACTTTTATTCTTTAAGATTTTCGAAATAAGGTCCAGAGAAATACTCAAATTGGCTCTGAAGTGACTGTTGTGTAAATGGCAAGTCAAAACGCTTAATCTAGCCAAACCCTAACGCCGATCCAAGTAACTTTTGTCCCAATTCCTACAAAACAACATAAAACATGCTTGAATAGACACAAACACTTAAAACTATTCTAAAATACTTGAGAACAACAAAATTAATCCCGAATGTATCCAATTCATGTGTATAAAACTCACTCATTAGTAGGTCATACTAGCGAAGGAATTCCCCGTCTCTCCCCTCCTAGTTCTTGTCTCACATCTCAGCCAGGGATCATATCCCTAAGCTTTGATACCAACTGTGACGCCCTAAAACAGGTATACATCACCCATCTTGAGTCGCTAGATACATGGTACATAAATTCAAATACAACTTAATTATACAATAGTCGTGTAAAATACGACAAAATATAGCTGAGAGTTTAAACAAGAATATTGTCATCAAGACAATATCCACACTCAATGGTGTCCTCATTATAATTATTATCACATTATTCCGTAGAATAGTGAGGACTACTAAAGCCATTTATCCTGGACCATCACTCCATTCCCCGACTCGTCCCAACTATATTCTCATTTCTTGAAGAGAAAAATGAAAGAAAGGGTGAGCTCAACTAGCCCAGTAAGAAATATTATGACTAAGATAATGCAGAATAAATTATCCTTGGCCTTCAACAGTATAACAACTGATAGAATATGATAGACAACAAGTTTTAGATCAACAACCGCAAATGAAAATAAGCAATCCATTAGAATAGTCAAGTAGAGCATAAAATCTACTATCTTCTATGATTTAAAAGTTTTTCATCAACTTTATCACGAGACTCAAATTAATAAATAAAATTGAATTATCCTCGCACTACCACCACCAAGGATATTCATGTAATCATCAATGATCATGATTATACCGAATAATCCTCGGTCATAATCATACCAACAACCTGCTCATCAATGAACTACAAAGTAATGAGAACTTTTACCACATCATTCGTCACATTACTACCATGATTATATCGAATAATCCTCGGTCATAATCATACCAAGTCCATCTATGCACGTAAGCTAAAGATGACTTTCATCACAATATAAGCATGAGGATGATGACAATGATATAAGCAATAATCAACCAAAATCAAATCAAATGAAAATCAAGGATAAAAATATTAAAGACTTTAAATTTATCCAAGGAGTTTAAAGATATCCAAATTGTCAACATGATACTGCTTTGTAGAGTAAAATTTAAGAATAATATTCATGTACCAAAAATAATTTGGACAGAAAAAAATATATTTTTTGGGTAAATAGTACCCCGTGAATAGTACCTTGTGAATAGTACTTTGGGAATAGTACCTCGTGAATAGTAGCCCAACATGAAAAGTACTCCAAATACCTGAGTGAATAATATTCAAGTGAATAGTAATTAGGTGAATAGTAATCCATGAATAGTAACTCATGAATAGTACTCCAGCATAAAAAGTGCCCCGAATATCCGAGTGAATAATACTAGAGTGAATATGTAAAGCCCCCAAACTCCTGTACTTGAAACCCGAATTCAAAGGTTTCACTTATACCATTTCTATGAGCGGAATAATACTAATAATAATAATAATATATAATTATTAAACTTAATTTACATAATTATCAAAGTCTATTCCCAAGCACGCAACCTCTAATACATTCATTACATGATAATATATATATATATATATATATATATATATATATATCATCCTTATCATAATAAAGCAAACTATTACATAACATATCATAAAAACACAATCAACAACCTTCTTTTTCCTTTATTCTTAGCCTAACCTTTCCGCTTGACCACACTTAGAATAAAACATTTAAATTCAAAGAAGGATGAGCATTTGAGTGCCTAGCAAGTAATAGCAATTATATATATAAGCTGAAAGAATTTAATTGTTTTCTTTATATATACTACCCTTTTATAACAAATCAATAGTTGTGAAGCAATTCTGAACCAATAATAATATCATAACAACCCTCTCTCAACTTTTTGAAACTACGTACTAACTATAAATAGGGTTAAGGGGACATACTATGAACATTGTTTTCATTTTCAAAAAGGTTAAACAAAACTTCATCTGTAAACCGTCATAACTTACGGGCATGAGGGTGTACATCCCATGGACCCTGTATTGATCAATACTACATAACAAGAACGATATTATCATTCACTCTTGTTGCCTCGGGCACATAAAAATTTTCCCGTGAACGGATGTTCATACTGCTTGGGTTCCAAACCAAAGGTTTTATCTTGTTCAACAATAATCTATAATTTAACATATATATATATATATATATATATATATATATATATATATATATACCGGAAATTAACAAAGGTGTATCAACATGTGGTTAAATACAATGATTATCTAAGTGGGGACACTTGAGTAACCATTTATAGAAATGAACAAATGTAATATATATCCAATTACCATATACTAAACATGTTGATAATCAATGAGCGTGATATAATATAGGGTTAATAATATGTACAAGAATAATATAATTCAAAACATTCTTACTCATGTCCATTGCATAAAAGAAATGCAAAGGTAGGATACTTACTCGATGCGCCGCGCTTATAATACGCAACTTAGTTTTATCTTTTATATCACGCACCTATCATTAATCGATCATTCGCTCGATTAGAATAATATACTATAATATATAGTAATCGTATTTCGCAACAAAGACATAACCTAATCACATTATGACACATGTTCAACAAATACTATCAGATCACAAACAAACATTAATACAACAAAAATATCTAAGTCTAGATCAATTCCTAAAATATGCTTGTAATCTTAATTTTATCGGGTAATTATCGAGTCTAAAACTCTATTCTCAGAACTCAATATCTCGAAAATATCACCATATTATTTTTAAATGACATACAATAATTTTAAACAATTATTATAATTTATCATAAATTTTGAAACACCTAATCATCATTAAATGATTTAAACATCAAACAATTCTATTATCATTAATATTTAATTAATATTAAACTATTAATAAAAACCATTGCCAAAATATTAAAGTTATTTATAATAACTCAAAATACTTTTAAAAACATTTATATTACCCTTAAATAATTTTTAAAACATTTAAAATCATTTATAATAATTATCATTAATATTAAAATATTAATGTGCTATTTATCCAAATATTAAAAGTCATTAATTATAACTAAAAATATTTTTAATTCTTTTATATCCTTTTAAATGATTTTTAAATCAATAAGACCATTTTTAAACTATTTATTTAATATAATTATTAAATAAATTTAATATCATAAATGTTAAATAAATATCATTAATATTAAATTATTAATGAAATTATCCTTTAAATATTAAAATTTATATTTTATAACTTAAAATATCTTTAAACACTTTATTTTCATTTAAAATAATTTTTATAATAATAAAATCATTTTTAAACTACATTATTTAATATAATTATTAAATAACCTTAATATCATTAATAATAATTAATTAATAATTTCATCACAAAATATTAAAAGTCATTAAAAATAACTTAAAATATTTTCTTATACCATAATATAATTTTAAATGATTTTTCAAGTATTGAAATCATTTTTAAATAATATATTTAATATAATTACTAAATAAATTAAATTCCTTTAATATTTCAAAAATATTAAATATTTGTGAAATATATCCAAAATAATTAAAATATAATTTTTGAACTTTAAAATAATTTTTAATAATTTATTATGTATTTTTAATAATTAAAACTAATTTTCTATAATTATTTAATGAAAGTATATTTTTGTAAATAAATCGTTACTAAAGATCACCTGAGCTTACGTAAATGTCATCAGAGGTGTTCTTCATGTTCTTCATGCAAACCTGATCTTCAAGCCGCCATCGAAAGGTGGGTTCGACTCAAGTGTAAATCAAAGGTGTGTCAGGTTTCTCGACTTGTTTTTTGTCGATCCGTAGAGCTAATGTAAGACTACAAGATCCAAAGAATAAACATGTTCATATCATGCATCAAATGAAAGATCTAAGCCATCAAAGTGGTCGTTGAGGTAGCTTCTTCATTTCGGGTTGCCCGTAAATGAAGAATGTATCGGGGCTCACTTTGACTCCCACTACATTCTCGATCGTGAAATGTTTTTGTGATCTATAAGTCGCAGCAGGTAGCCAAAAGATGTAGGACTACATATTCATTAAAAAATATCACAATAACAACAAAATATTAAGCAAATACAAGTAGGTCAAAGGCTGTTAGAAAATTGTTCAAATGTTTTCTAGGTTTGCCCAGAAAACAGCCATCGTGATCTTTTTGCCTACTTTGACCGGGCACTAAAGTCAGCCTACTTGACATTTAGGAGATGTTAAGGCATAATATAGTAGTACTTATACTCAGCTACAACTTGGTTACAAAAACAAACACAAATAATCAACAACTTGCAAGATTTGTGCCTTTAAACTTCTTTGTCGTAACGATCTGGCCGTTTCGATCGCCTAGCTTCCTTCCTATTAATGCCACAACGGTATTTTCGATCGCTAATAACTTCTATTCTAGACATCAAATGACCCAGATTATTTTTGTAGATTAAAGACAACATGCCAGGCTACAGATCAAAACTTAAAAACAACAAAAAGCATAAACGAACAAGAATCTGTGGGCACTGACATTCATCATCGTAATTATAGATTGAACTTTTCCAGATTTTTGAAAATCATCAATTTGAAGACTTAGATGTTATGGATCTGTATAATACCAACCCAGATCATCATAATACACTATATACAACATGTTTTAACAATAAAAACTAACATTTAACATGGATGTCAAGATCAGATTAGAGCTAGGGTTTTATACCTTTAAATGAACAAGATCTGATTTCTTGGCTACTAATTAATGATATGTGTTAGTGGGGCTTGGATATATGACTGATATGCTACCAAATTTCGTTGGTTTAAGAGAGAGAGAGAGAGTCTAGGTTGAGAGTTGAAAAAAATGAGCTAGCAAATGACTTATTCTCTCTCTTTAATCTATTTATAGAAGTCTAGCAAATGTAGGATTTAACTATTAATACCCATACTTTTGTTATCCCATGGATATATGACTACACCTTATCTCTTCAATTAGCCTAATCATGTGGTTAAGGGTGCTTAATAGATTTTCAACCAATGGGAGCTTGACACCTATGTATTTGATGTAAGAGTTGCTATATAAGGAAGCTTGATTAGCATAATTTGTTGCCTTAAAAGGCCTATTGTTGCCAGCTATATAAATGCCACTAATTCCTTTATTTAGCTTTTATTTTAATGCATAAATTAGATAAATCAAAGGTCTAGAATACCCTTAATTATGTGGGCTAAGTTTGGGCTTGAATTTGATTTCTTTTGGGCTTCTCCCATAATTGCTTTGGGCCATGTAATACTTATAGTCTAACAATTTTAATATATGTTTCCCAAATTGTTTATTTAGGGTTTAAAATAAAATATAAATAGTTTATAATTAGGGTTTTCTTAATAATTAGGATTTCAAGAAATTAATATATATAAATGCTAATTAGGGTTGACCTAGTTAATCGCAAAATCATACAACACAGTTATATAATAGTCTTGAACTCACAATTGAGTTTCAAATTAGGGTTTCCATAGTAAAACTAGGGTTTGACATAATACATCATAACTGATCAATTATTGTCAGCCCACATACCTACAATATATAATTATAGCACTAAAAAATCAAAATATAAATAATATTATATTATTATTATTCTTATTCCTTGATCAAAATCTAAAAATTAGGGTTTGGATTCCAAATCTGATTTATCTGTCATACTTAACATTATTAATTATGTTAAAATAATTAACTTAATAATCTGAACAAAATTCATATAATAAAATTATTATTATAATAATTCTAAAAATCATTTCATATATTATATAAATAATATATGATTATATTTTCATGGAAAATAATAAATAAAAACATTTATGCTATAAACTTAATTATAATAAGAATATAATTTATAATAATCTATAATTCTAAAATAAAATTATTTAAAATCATTCATGTAATAAATATATCACATAAATACATACACACATTATCTTGGCACATAATCCCCATTTTTAAAATAAATAAATAAAAAAAATTTATACACAAAATTTCTAATTTATTTGTATAAAAATATCGGGTTGTTACATTCACTTTCCCTTATAAAGATTCCGTCCCCGGAATCACCATTTTAAAACCTACACATACAAGTGTACATAGCATATACAATCATTACAAGTAGATCTTGATCATAAATGATCGTGATCGATCTTTTAACCCGTTTCAATGTAAAGCTTGTCTATCTGATTAAACAAAAATTTAATTTCTAAAAGAACTCAAATTCCTTCTTCAAAATTTCTTTATAAAATAATTTATTATATGTATACGAAAATCATATATAAGAAAATAAAATTTGATCAGAATAATACCTGTAGTTGCATCCTTCACGCCACCGTGATCTTTGAATCGCCATATCAAGACTCCTATGGTTGGTTCTATTGTTTCGTTTATTGAAGTTGGTCCCATTGTTGCCAATGTCCCCGCTACCTTTTCCCTTATTCACATTTCTTGCCTCCCTTATCCTTCTTGGATGCCTTTCACCCACGCCCATTGATTCACAAATAAAACATCCACTATACATTCTCGATTGGGGGCTTGGAGAGATATGTCCTTCCGCCCACACTTATAACACACAAACTTACCTTTAAGACAATCTCCCGAGTGATTCTTTTCGAAATTTCTACACCGTGACATAGCCTCGTCTTTTCCACCTTCCTAGCCTAATTTCGTATTCCCAAATTATCTCTTTTCCTCTTCCAAAGATTACTACCACTACTCCCTTTTTTCTACTAGTTTGAATTACCTCCCACCAAAAATTGCTTCCCTTTCATCAGATAGTGGAAAAGTTGTCTTTGTCCCTCTATTACCCCAAATTATCACAAATGCTTCCACAGTGGTCATTGATCCTCTAAACTCAAGGCGTTCGACCGCCTTTGAAGTCTTTGAAGTTCGCTTGATCGATTTTCTAGTCGATTCCCCACGACTAGTATTCCATTCTCGCATATCTTGAAATGCACTATAATCACAAAATTCTCAGATTTGGTCCGGTTGTCTTCCGCCTTTATCGACAAGTTCTTCCGTCTGCTGATTTTGCTTTTGTCTTGGTGACATTATTTGATTAGTCATAATTTATCATTCATCAACTTACCTTCTATTATATCTTAGGTATTTACATATACGAGACTTTCTACCCTAATAATCATGTATTCAAGATATTAGATTTTAAAAAACTTTGGTTCATCAGATTAACCAAAGGTTTCGATAATTGATTACTATCATTATACCAACTTATTTCATTAATTCATCATAGATTCATATTCATAATACTTGACATTCTATAACACATATTGCTTTTAAACATCTTTCATCCCTTTTCAGGACTACAAAAGTCGGATTTACAAATTTCGACTAATACCAAAAGTTGGGATCATTACATTAAAATGTAAATACTTAACATTAAATAGACCTACACCACATAACCTATACTACCTATTCTCTCACGCCTTTTTTCGACAACCTTTCACTCGATGACCTTTATCCTATAGATAAAACATGCCCCTCGATTTATAGTGGGACAATACAGAGTGGTATGTCCCTCATAGCCACAAAGGTAACATATTCTTTTCCCTTTCTTCTTATCGGATTTTCCGCCGGAAGTAAGTCATGGTCTTCTCTTTTCCCTTTTCTTCCCTTCTTTTCCTGCTTGTGTTCGCATACGATGGTTGCTTGAGGCTCCCCATCCCATCAATTTGGATTTTAAGCTTATCTTGTTCCTCCATTGTTTCTATTAACGCCTCGACGAGTCGACTATTTAATGCCTTTTCTATTCCCCCACAGCTTTTTTCCGCAGGTTAAACCCTTGTTCTCAAATCGCGACTCTACTCGATGCTTGTTCACCAACTTTAGTGTCCGGAATCACTATCTCGTCACCTCCACCATCTCCTGATCTCGCACTACATTTTCTAGAATAACCACCCTGCCCTGAATCGAAAGCCTATTTCATTGTGAGCCTCTATTTCAAATTTATGGGCTTCTATATTAGCCTCTGGGTAATGATTTGATCCTTGCTATAAGCATATAACAAGCCTTTTCCATCGACATCTACACACATAAATTATCCCGATTAAAATATAGTATATACACACAACAAATAATAATTTTATATAAGTTATCTTTTATTTTGTTTGACGATGAACTTATTTAATTCATCTCTTTTAAACTCTATATGAGTTATTTACATTTTCAACGCTTTCCTCTGTTTCAAGGTTATAGCCTAAGGTCTATCCCACCTAAGGTTTCTAACCCTAAAGCTCGATACCAACCTCAGAAAGCCCCCAAACTCTCGGTACTTGAAACACAATTCAATTATTTTCACGATACCATTTCTATGAGCGGAATAATACTAATAATAATAACAATACTATAATTATTAAACTTAATTTACATAATTATCAAAGTCTATTCCCAAGTACGCAACCTCTAATACATTCATTACATGATAATATATATATATATATATATATATATATATATATATCATCCTTATCATAATAAAGCAAACTATTACATAACATATCATAAAAACTCAATCAACAACCTTCTCTTTTCCTTTATTCTTAGCCTAACCTTCTGCTTGACCACACTTAGCTGAAAACATTTAAATTAAGCAAGGATGAGCATTTGAGTGCCTAGCAAGTAATAGCAATTATATATATAAGCTGAAAGAATTTAATTGTTTTCTTTATATATACTACCCTTTTACAACAAATCAATAGTTGTGAAGTAATTCTCAACCAATAATAATATCATAACAACCCCTCTCTCAACTTTTTGAAACTACGTCTTGACTATAAATAGGTTAAGGGACATACTATGAACATTGTTTTCATTTTCAAAAGGTTAAACAGAACTTCATCTCATGAACCGTCATAACTTACTTGCGGCACAAGGGTGTACATCCCATGGACCTGTGATTGATCAATACTACATAACAAAAACGATATTACTGTTCACTCGGTCACCTTTGGGCACATAAAATTTTCCGTGAGCGGATGTTCATACTTGTCGGGGTTCCAAACCAAAGGTTTTATCTTGTTTAACAATAATCTATAATTTAAATAATCTATATATATATATATATATATATATATATATATATATATATATATATATATATAGGTAATTAACAAAGGTGTATCAACATATGGTTAAATGCAATGATTATCCAAGTGGGGACACTTGAGTAACCATTTATAGAAATGAATCTAATGTAATACATATCTCAATTACCATATACTAACATGTTGATAATCAATGAGCGTATATAATATAGGGTTAATAATCTGCATAAGTAATAATATAATTACGAAACATTCTTACTCATGTCCATTGCGTAAAGGAAATGCAAAGGTAGGATATCATCGATCTTATTTTGCTTCTAATACGCAACTTAGTTTTATCTTTTATATCACGACCTATCATTAATCGGATCATTCGCTTCGATTAGAACAACATACTATAACATATAGTAATTCGCGATCGATTTTACATAACCTAATCACATTATCACACATGCTCAACGGTCGTTCGATCTCAAACAAACATTAATACAATCGAAATATATAAGTCCGGATCAATTCCTAAAATATAACCGGTTATATCGGCGACTTTATCGGGTAATTATCGAGTCTAAGACTTTATTCTCAGAACTCAATATCTCAGAATATCACTATATTATTTTTAAATGACATACAATAATTTTAAACAATTATTATAATTTATCATAAATTTTGAAACACCTAATCACCATTAAATGATTTAAACATCAAATAATTCTATTATCATTAATATTTAATTAATATTAAACTATTAATGAAACCATTACTAAAATATTAAAGTTATTTATAATAACTCAAAATACTTTTAAAACATTTATATTGCCTTAAATGATTTTTTAAAACATTTAAAATCATTTATAAATAATTATTAATATTAAAATATTAATGTGCTATTTATCCAAATATTAAAAGTCATTAATTATAACTTAAAATATTTTTAATTCATTTATATCTTTTTAAATGATTTTTAAATCAATAAGACCATTTTTAAACTATTTATTTAATATAATTATTAAATAAATTTAATATCATAAATGTTAAATAAATATCATTAATATTAAATTATTAATGAAATTATCCTTTAAATATTAAAATTTATATTTTATAACATAAAATATCTTTAAACACTTTATTTTTATTTAAAATAATTTTTATAATAATAAAATCATTTTTAAACTACATTATTTAATATAATTATTAAATAACCTTAATATCATTAATAATAATTAATTAATAAATTTCATCACAAAATATTAAAAGTCATTAAAAATAACTTTAAATATTTTCTTTTACCATAATATAATTTTAAATAATTTTTCAAGTATTAAAATCATTTTTAAATAATTTATTTAATATAATTACTAAATAAATTAAATACCTTTAATATTCCAAAAATATTAAATATTTGTGAAATATATCCAAAATAATTAAAATATAATTTTCGGACTTTAAATAATTTTTAATATTTTATTATGTATTTTTAATAATTAAAAACTAATTTTCTATAATTATTTAATGAAAATATAATAAATAAACTGTCACTAAAGACCACCTATAGCGACAGAACCGTCGCTGTAGGTGTTCTTCGTGTTCTTCATGCAAACCCAGATCTTCAAGCCAGTTACCGAGTGGGTGGGTTTGATCAAGTGTATATCAGTGTGTTTTGTGTTTTTGGACTTGTTTTTTGTCAGATCTGGTAGAGCTATTGTAAGACTACAAGATCCAGCAACAAACATGTTCATATCATGCATCAAATGAAAGATCTAAGCCATCAAAGTGGTTGTTAGAGGCTGTTCTTCATTTCTGTGGCGCCCAGAAATGAAGAACAGATCGTGGGGCTCACTTTGGACTCCTACTACATTCTGATCGTGAAATGTTTTTGTGATCTATAAGCTGCAGTGTGTAGCCAGTATTTAGGACTACAGAGTCATTACAAAATATCACAATAACAACAAAATATTAAGCAAATACAAGCCGGTCAAAGGCTGTAAGAAAATCGTTCAAATGTTTTCTGGGTTTGCCCAGAAAAAAGCCATCGTGATCTTTTTGCCTACTTTGACCGGGCAATGAAGTCAGCCTACTTGACATTTAGGAGATGTTTAGGCATAATAGTAGTACTTATACTCAGCTACAACTTGGTTACAAAAACAAACACAAATAATCAACAACTTGCAAGATCTGTGCCATTAAACTTCCTGTCAGAACGATCTGGGCCTGTTCTTGACTGCTTAGATTCTTTCCGGTTAATTTCGGTCAATGGTATTTGCCGTTAATAACTTCTATTCTAGACATCAAATGACCCAGATTCTTTTTGCAGATTAAAGACAACATGCCGACTCTCAGATCAAAACTTAAAACAACAAAAAGCATAAGCGAACAAGAATCAGGCAATTGACATTCATTGTCAAACCACAGATTGAATTTTTCTAGATTTTTGAAAATCATCAATTTGAAGACTTAGATGTTATGGATCTGTATAATACCAACCCAGATCATCATAATACACTATATACAACATGTTTTAACAATAAAAACTAACATTTAACATGGATGTCAAGATCAGATTAGAGCTAGGGTTTTATACCTTTAAATGAACAAGATCTGATTTCTTGGCTACTAATTAATGATATGTGTTAGTGGGGCTTGGATATATGACTGATATGCTACCAAATTTCGTTGGTTTAAGAGAGAGAGAGAGAGTCTAGGTTGAGAGTTGAAAAAAATGAGCTAGCAAATGGCTTATTCTCTCTCTTTAATCTATTTATAGAAGTCTAGCAAATGTAGGATTTAACTATTAACCCCCATACTTTTATTATCCCATGGATATATGACTACATCTTATCTCTTCAATTAGCCTAATCATGTGGTTAATGGTGCTTAATAGATTTTTAACCAATGGGAGCTTGACACCTATGTACTTGATGTAAGAATTGCTATATAAGGAAGCTTGATTAGCATAATTTGTTGCCTTAAAAGGCCTATTGTGGCCAACTATATAAATGCCACTAATTCCTTTATTTAGCTTTTATTTTAATGCATAAATTAGATAAATCAAAGGTCTAGAATACCCTTAATTATATGTAATTATGTTGAGGGCTATGTTTGTTGCTTGAATTTGATTTCTTTTGGGCTTCTCCCATAATTGTTTTTATAATTAGTCATTCTTAATAATAATCATATATATATAAATGCTAACAATTTTAATATATGTTTCTCAAATTGTTTATTTAGGGTTTAAAATAAAATATAATTAGTTTATAATTAGGGTTTTCTTAATAATTAGGATTTCAAGAAATTAATATATATAATGCTAATTAGGGTTGACCTGTTAATCGCAAAAAATCATAAAACAAAGTTATATAATAGTCTTGAACTCATGATTGAGTTTCAAATTATAAGGTTCCAAATAATAAAACTAGGGTTTGACATAATACATCATAATGATCAATCATTGTCAAAAACCACATACCTACATTATAAGATATAATTATAATCAATAAAAAATCAAAATATAAATAATATTATATTATTATTATTCTCATTCCTTGATCAAAATCCAAAATTAGGGTTTGGATTCCAAATCTAATTTATCTGTAAATACTTAACATTATTAATTAAGTTAAAATAATTAACTTAATAATCGAACAAAATTCATATAATAAAATAATTATTATAATAATTCTAAAAAAATCATTTCATATATTATATAAATAATATATGATTATATTTTCATGGAAAATATTTAATAAAAAATTCATTTATTATAAAATTAATTATTATAAGAATATAATTTATAATAATCAATAATTCTAAATTAAAATTATTTAAAATCATTCATGTAATAAATATATCACATAAATACATACACACATTATCTTGGCACATAATCCCCATTGTTAAAATAAATAAAAAATATATAAACGAAAATTTCTAATTTTTTGTATAAAAATATCGGGTTATTCTGATAATAATGCTTAGGGTGAATAATAACCCATGAATAGTAACTCAAAACAAAAATACCAAAGAAAATGATATTTCATGATGAGTACAAAAGAAATGATATCTCAGACGGTATAATAAATATACAAAATGTAAAAGAATTTTTCACCGCCATGCGGTAATCCACGTAGATAGATCTTTCCATAATTTAATAAGGAATGGATCAAAAGATCATTCACCAAGCATCTTGATAATCCACATAGGCGGTATATTTCAATAACAAAAGAATTCACCATGCATGTGATAGGCCCATATCGTAACATAATTTTCTCTATAATAATAAAGAATGCTCTATTCCAACGATATAAAGAATTTAGTGAATTAACAATAGAATCACCGCAAGTATTATCATGAATGAATCAATAGTTTTCACCATATATGCGGCTAAATAATAATGTAAAAAAGATTAATTGTAGTATAGGTGGCACCTTTAACTTTCTCTCTATAATTTTCTCTATAATAATTGCCTCCATTTTGGTCCTGCAATATTATCATGTGAATCAATAGTTCTAAACATGTAAAAAAATTAATCAATTTAACTACCTCCATTTTTTAATTTAGTCATTACGCTTATCAATCTTGCACCAACTTCGCTAATAGTACATGAATGTGAATCAATAGTACACACATGTGAACAAATAGTTATATGCATATGAATTAATAGCAATTAATTGCTCATTTATCCGGTTAATTACCCGATTGGTCAATATAACCTCCAGACATTAATTATTATCGAAATAAAAGTCGATTTTCACTAACACTAATAATTCCAACACAATGGAACTATCAATTTCATCTTTAATCAACACGAACTTAATTAATATTATAATTCACAATATTTAACAACCAGTTCGTTCCCAAGAAAGAGGGGGCTTTCCAATAAGGATTTCTCCCTATTGGCGCACAATTAGGTGACCAAACCTCTCCTTGTGATGTAACTTCTGACATTGTCAATATTGCAAATAATAATATGAATAACTTTGTCGTCTCAATTATTGATTTAATAATATATCATATTATGCGATGATACTATGACAATAATTGAATCAATAATATGAGAGATATGATGCATCAATTATCAGTAGCAATAATTGAGTATAACCGAGTGACTTCTTATGTAAGCATCAATAATCAATACCGTGTCTACTATGCAACCACGCCAGTATTCTCGTACTTTACTACCGGGTAGTTCAATAGTTTTAATGGTAACACTTTTCGTAGTTATTTTTATAAAAGGATAATTACATTTTCTAACTACGACAATACTTCCGCTGGGGTCCACTAATGATTGTGTTATCGTCGGATATTCCCCGACAAAAGAATATTCCCACCAATCGAATATTATATAACAGCTTGCTTACTTTGCAAAATTTATAAATATTACCCACAACTATAACATTATATCAAATCCACGCCATAATATTCAAAAAAATATTTCGAGAAATTTAAATATTTATTCATAAAATTTGGGGTCTCACAACTCACATTACTTGGCCATCACAAAACAAATCCTATGTTTGGCCATCACACAAAGTTCTTGCTTACCAAGTCTAACCCACATTCACCTTGGTTTGCTCCATGGATCATGGCTAATCCATTGGATCATTACATTGAGCTTATTTGTTGGGCTTGCATTACATTAGTTTTGGCTTGCATCTTAATTCTCATTGTATTCTACCAATTTGATAATAATCCTACAAGTCCATTCCATTTAATTAAAAGCCTTATCATTTATACTATACATATAATTCTCGTATGCTAGCTTGTATATTGTTGATCGATTTCGCAATCAATGAATACGTGCAAGTATACACAGTCAACAAGTAATAAAGTGAAAATAGAGTATCGTTCTCACGAGGAATTATTTAATAAAAATTACCAAATACTAACTCTTAACCAAATCTATTTTATTTAAACAATTGCAAATTGTGAATTTTCTAATTAAGAAAACTAAATTAAACAATTAAAAGAGATTAGTCTAAAAGAAAGAAAATAAACAAAACTAAGATTTGATTGAATTCAGGTAAATAAGGATTAAGACTCCAATATCCCCAATTATGAACTATAAATCAATTATCCAATTATCCCAATTATTATATCTACTGAATTGTTAACAGAAATTCTCAAATGCCAAAAGCCCTTTTCCAAGTAATCAATTGCCTTCTATTTAATCCAGATTAATTTTTCTATATTCCTATGCAAAACAATTGAATTAAACTCGTTACAATCCCAATTCCTTATGTGTTACATGCGGCGAACATATATTTCCATTCTATTCACAAACCTAATTATTCACTATGCAAATAATTAAGTCACATGTCACCATGCCCAGTTCTAACCCTAGAATTCCTATCCCAATTCCTTCTAGAGTAACAAGGTAATTATTGGCCAGATAATTAATCAATCAGCGCAAAGCAAGATGAACAATTCACTTCAATATAAATAATTTGAATAAATCAAATAATCAATTCATAATCATAAAAGGTTCAATTGGAATCTTAATAAAAGAGTTAGTTCATAATTAATGAATTAAAACCAAGAATCCATAATTAAATAGACATTAAAAGATAAAAGTCTGATAAGAGAAGAGAATAGAATATGTTGTCAGCAAATCTGATGCTCCCCTCTTGCTCTTGATCTTGATCTCCAGTGTTCTTCAATTTGCTTCAATCTCCAATGGCTAATTAATAACTAGGGTTTTTATTCTAATCTAATGGAGTGTTTTATCTAAGCTAATATATGTATTCTCCCTTTATTTTATGCCTTACATCATGTATTTATAGGTTACAAGTCCAATTTTTAGCTTAGGAACAAACCCAATCCAATTTGGAGTCAAAAAAGTGTCAAAATTCGCCCAAAAATGCGTCCAGGCCCAACCAACCACTTCCCAGGCCAGCCAAATACTGGCACGTTCTTGACCACTCGCTGACAAAGACCTGGACATATAGCCTATTTTGGGCGCCCCGGCACTGCCACATGTTCTGACATTTTCTGCTCCCACGATTTTTGGGAAAATGGCCATAACTTCTTTGTCCGAACTCCGATTTTGATGATTCAAGATGATCCGGAAAGAGGAGACGTAGATCTACAACTTTCATTCTTTAAGGTTTTCCAAATAAGGTCCAAAGAAATACTCAAATTGGCTCTGAAGTGACTGCTGTGTAAATGGCAAGCCGAAAACACGAATCTAGCCACCCCAAACGTCAATCCAAGAAACTTTTGTCCCAATTCCTACAAAACAACATAAAACATGCTTGAATAGACACAAACACTTAAAAACTATTCTAAAAGACTTGAGAACAACAATAAATTAAGCCCGAATGTATCCAATTCATGGGTATATTACGCATTCATCAAATACCTCCAAACTTAAACCGTTGCTTGTCCTCAATCAAAAACACAAAAGAACTAAAAATAAACAAAATAACTCAACTAAATGAATGCATATGCATGATCTACTTCCTAATATACCTACGAACCGAGTAATAAATCAGTATGATATATAGCAACATGCCTCAAAGATACCAATGATACTCAAACAATATATCCAATCAAGTCAAAATCCATAACTCTAACCAATTAGTCAATCCAAACCTGTCATCACCCATGTTGTGCGTGTGTGCTTGTTAACCATTCTAACCAACCACAGTTCAAGATAATCACATAACAAACTTCTTAGAAGGAAAATTTGGCCCAATTCAATTACTTTTGTGAACATGACAACTCCTAAGTAAAACTAAGCAATTACCAAGTCTTAAGGTAAATACAGGATTTATTTATACTCTTATTCAATCACGAGGGCATTTTTGCTCTTTCTCGTGTTTTATTCATTTTTTTTCCCATGGCTGAGCAATGTCTTATTCCCTTAGGCTTTTCAGTGCTACCTTAACAAGCTTTTGACCAATGACTCCCAAGTCATTAAGACCTTAGGGCGCTAGGTGTAAAGACAATCCCCTCAGGCTTACTTACTCAAGTAACAAAGGCCACAAAACTGAACAAGCATGCCATGGTGTTTATTCTTTTTTCTTTCTTTTCTGGATTTTTTCTTTTTCATCATTTCTTTTTTCTTTTTTTTTTTTTTGTAATATATATACCCCATAGATTCCCCAAACTCAAGATTTTACGTCATTCCAACCTTTACTTGCAGCTCACTAATTTCCTTAAATTTTAACAAAGATTTTCCTCGTAAACAAATTATGAAACCCTTGAAACAAGTGGATTAAAACAGCTTAAACTTTAAGTGCTAACCGCTTACATAAGTTTAAGACAGCTCAAATTATCATCATGATTAAAATTAGAACTCATCATCAATTATCAACACTGCTCAAGTTAACATTTAATACCAATCTTCATCATAGGCGAGCTAAGACCACACCAAATGATCACATGTATTCATGCAAAAAAAAAAAATGCAATTATACTACATGAACACATACTATTGCAACACATATATGAATATGCAAATAACTACCATGTATTATATGCAACCTAAAAAAATAATGCTAACACATAAAAAAAAGAACTACTATGCAGATAACTAACTATATGCAATATCGACACTAAAATGCCCTCAAACTTAAACTAGACATTGTCCTCAATGGATGAAATATAAAAATTAAAGCAGGACTTCCCGAAAATATAGCAATCTTCCTCCTTGTCCACTAAGTTTGGAGAATAAAGCAAGACATGGAACAAATTGGGCACCACACTTGAATTTGACTTGAATAACTCAGAAAACCATGATAGAAGCAATTTTATTAAATCCTAAATAAATGCAAATTCAAAATACTAATATAAAACTTAATAAAAACTAAAATTAAAATTAAACTTGGGTTGCCTCCCGAATAAGCTAAGCTTGTTTTATAGTCTCACCGACTTCTTCAATTCTCTATCCAATTCCCCTACGAAATTGAGGAACCCTCCATCCATCAAGATATGAATGTCTTTTTGGGAGGTTCCCATTAGTAATGACCCTAGAATTAAAGTCACCTAGCATGCTCTTTGTAGATAGGTTCCCTATTAAGAACGTCCAACAACTAGGTGTTTCCTCCATTATGTCGATGATCAGATTGGGGCATTGAAGCTTAACAAACATAATGGAATCTTCCTCTATCTTCTCTTTTTCATCCCACCATGACTTCACAACTGTACTAGCTCTTATGTCACCAAGAGCTTTGCCGACGACATGACTTCCAATTGGGCATGGTTTTGCAAAACTGCCCAGATTCTTGAACTTTGGTGGAGAAGGTACATGGGACACTATCAAAATTGGCTCATCTTCGTTGGTACTCAAAGTTAGATCTTTGCCGATCTCCTTTTGTTGGTCTTTAAGTCTTTCCTTTCTTTCAACATCTATATCATTTGGCACATCCAGTTGTAGATTTGGTTCGGGCTCATCATTAGTCTCGTCATCCATGTCATAGAGCCAAGTGTATTGAGGACAAATGTTCGAGGCATTGGTTAGTTGTTCTGTTTGGTTCGTAAAATTTTGACTCAATATCTCTTGATTAATCCTCCTCTCCTCACATGAAGCTATGGACTTGGACAAAACTTCCTCCAAATTTGAATGTTCTTCCTGTTGTAGTGGAGGTGGACACGAGAAATCCGGTGAGTACGTTGGACTTGGAGCATAAAATTGATCTTGATGAGTATGGTTCCATGAAACACCTTGGCTTTTCACATTCAGCTCTACTTGATTCAATACTTTGTCTTGTTCCTCGTTCTTTTTTTTAGAAGCTCTAATAAATTTCTCCAAGGTTTCTTCCAAACTTGATTTCCTCTCTGGTTGTTGTTGAGTCTGATTTTGGAATCTGGATGTGTTTTGTTGTCTCGGTGCTTGAGCTTGATTGTTACTCCATGAAAAATCCGGGTGATACCCCCAATCCTGATAATGTTGTTAAGATAGACATAATTATTGGGGTAATCACCACCATACTGTACCAGCTCAAAACTGATGGTGCATTGATGACTCATATGATTTTCAGCACAATAATCACAAGTAACCGCCATACTTTGACGACGTTGTGCTTCAAAAGCGTCGACCATCTTTGAAAGTGTCTCAATTTGTGCTGATAATGCAGAAACTTGTTGCGTGGATGGTGGATTCCATGTTTCCATATTCTTAGCTATTGTGGACACCGTCTTTTATCTTTGAAAGTGTCGTGAGTCCGCTTGATCTCTGTTTCCATTGGCTGAGTCATTCTTGCCATCCTTCGACTCTGTTGGGCTGCGATAACCTCTAACGTCTTCGAAGTTGCCTCAATTTGTATTGGCTCTATAGAAGATGTATTAAGTCCATTAATCCATGTTTCCCTTGGTTGAGCCATGAACGTGTATGGCCATTGATACTCAAAGTCATCCATAGTACCTAAAATGAGAGAAATATAAGAAGAGAATTATAAATAAAAATAAAAATATTTAAATTAAGACTAATTTGATTAAAATTAATATTGGTAAATAATTATTAAATTAATTCCCCAGCAACGATGCCAAAACTTGTTGATCGATTTCGCAATCAATGAATACGTGCAAGTATACACGGCCAACAAGTAATAAAGTGAAAGTAGAGTATCGTTCCCACGGGGAATTATTTAATAAAAATTGCCAAATACTAACTCTTAACCAAATCAATTTTATTTAAACAATTGAAAATTGTGAATTTTCTAATTAAGAAAACTAAATTAGACAATTAAAAGAGATTAGTCTAAAAGAAAGCAAATAAACAAAGCTAAGATTTGATTGAATTCAGGTAAATAAGGATTAAGACTCCAATATCCCCAATTATGAACTATAAATCAATTATCCAATTATCCCAATTATTATGTCTAGTGAATTATTAACAGGAATTCTCAAATGCCAAAAGCCCTTTTCCAAGTGATCAATTTCCTTATATTTAATCCAGATTAATTTTGCTATATTCCTATGCAAAACAATTGAATTAAACTCGTTACAATCCCAATTCCTTATGTGTTACATGCAGCGAACATATATTTCCATTCTATTCACAAACCTAATTATTCACTGTGCAAATAATTAAGTCACATGTCACCATGCCAAGTTCTAACCCTAGAATTCCTATCCCAATTCCTTCTAGAGTAACAAGGTAATTATTGGCCAGATAATTAATCAATCAGCGCAAAGCAAGATGAACAATTCACTTCAATATAAATAATTTGAATAAATCAAATAATCAATTCATAATCATAAAAGGTTCAATTGGAATCTTAATAAAAGAGTTAGTTCATAATTAATGAATTAAAACCAAGAATCCACAATTGAATAGACATTAAAAGATAAAAGTATGATAAGAGAGAGAATAGAATCATTTGTCGCCAAATCGATGCTCCCCTCTTGCTCTTGCTCTTGATCTTGATCTCCAGTGTTCTTCAATTTGCTTCAATCTCCAATGGCTAATTAATAACTAGGGTTTTTATTCTAATCTAATAGAGTGTTTTATCTAAGCTAATCTATGTATTCTCCCTTTATTTTATGCCTTACATCATGTATTTATAGGTTACAAGTCCAATTTTTAGCTTAGGAACAAACCCAATCCAATTTGGAGTCAAAAAGGTGTCAAAATTCACCCAAAAATGCGTCCAGGCCCAACCAACCTCTTCCCTAGTGCTCCAAATACCGGGCACTGTCGTTAACCACCCGCCTCAAAGTGCTCTGTACCACGGGCATAAACTTATTTTAGGCGCCCAAATACGCTGCCACATGTTCTGACATTTTCTACTCCGACGTCCTTTGGGAAAATAGCCATAACGTCTTCGTCCAAACTCTGATTTCAATGATTCAAGATGATCCGCAAAGAGGAGACGTAGATCTACAACTTTCGTTCTTTAAGGTTTTTGAAATAAGGTCCGGAACAATACTCAAATTGGCTCTGAAGTGACTGTTGTGTAAATGGCAAGCCGAAAACGCGAATCTAGCCACCCCAAACATCGATCCAAGAAACTTTTGTCCCAATTCCTACAAAACAACATAAAACATGCTTGAATAGACACAAACACTTAAAAACTATTCGAAAAGAATTGAGAACAACAATAAATTAAGCCCAAATGTATCCAATTCATGGGTATATTATCCATTCATCATATATAATTCGTAATATATGTTAATCCACTCTTCATACATATTCGTATAATACTTCGTATTATACTTACATTCAATACCTAGCACAATGCATACGCATTATACGATTAATACATTCTCTTCTTAACGCTTAATATTCCTAACGTTCTCTAATTAAGTCTGCATGCGAAATATTACGTTTTCCATATGTAAATTATTATTACATAATTCATATCACCTTAATATTATAACGTTACGTATTTCTCAGAAGATCAAAAATAATTCCCGAGCCGAAATTGATGAATAGTGTTTTCAGAAAATTTTACCGGGAAGCTTTTATTTTCGTCTTAGAAATTCAAACACTTTAATTCTCCCACGTAGTTACGACGTTCCGGTGTTTCTAGGTTCTAGAACGAGATTCATCTTATCTACATGTAATAATAATAAATAATATTATTTTATTCATTATTAAAAATATTTACAAAAGGTTCGATTTGGTGTTCATTCCCTCAAGATTTGGTGTTCACTATCCATACATTCATACTATCTACCCAAATAAACTAGTATTTAAATCATAAATTCTCCCTTTAAATAGGGTTATATTATTAAATCCAAAAACATCCCAGGTTGTCTAACCCTAAACATCATAAAAGTGCGGAAATAAATTATTACATCACGTCATTAAATAAAAGTCTATCATTATATCAATAAAATTACAAGTCTTCATCACTTGTACATTTTTCTCTTTCCTGTGACACCCCCAGATCTAAGTACTTCCTTCCCTCAAGATTTGGTGTTCACTATCCATACATTCGTACTATCTACCCAAATAAACTAGTATTTAAACCATAAATCCTCCCTTTAAATAGGGTTACATCATTAAATCCAAAAACATCCCAAGTTGTCTAACCTTAAACATCATAAAAGTGCAGAAATAAATTATTACATCATGTCATTAAATAAAATTCTATCATTATAACAATAAAATTACAAGTCTTCATCACTTGTAAATTTTTCCCTTTCCTTTGCTAGTTGTAGGTTCGTCAACCTTCTCAACTTTAGCTACAATGAGTGTATATATATGCAAGAGTGAGCAAAACAATTGCTCACTAGATATAGCAATGAATCAACATGATAATAACAACTACCAATGAATAGGCTCATCAAAACTGAATAGTACTCTATCAATGATAACCAAAGACTGGAATCAAAATATGGAATATATATCTGAGGGTCATGAGACCACGAACTATGTCAACAGTTGCGAGTAATCTTTCAACTCCAACTTTAACAGTCATAAGACTATAAGAACTCCTCGTACTTAGGGGGATCAACCCTTCGTACAATATAATGTGCACAAACATTTTAACGCTACGCGTAAGTTATCCCCTATAATAGGGTTGTTCATCTCATCATTTAGACTATGAGTCCACACCAAAGTAAGTTTGGTTTGGATAAGTTTTAAGGTAATTTAGAGTTTACGAACATCAACTAAGGATTAGTTGAATAAAACGGTAATAACATTATGCTATGGAATAATTCATATGTGAATCAACATTGTGTACTAAGGTCATGCTTTAGGAATAATCTAAGAGCATAAGTATTGAATAATGTAACATACCTTGCTTGAACAATGTTAAGCTAAGGTTAAAACCTTATTTAGAATTGAATCTTAAGCATGCATAACAAATAATAAGTTGAATGATAAAACTTGTTCAACATTAGTGTGTTAGAATGTAGAAATTTGCATGCTAATTAACAAAGTTAAAGATTGGCTCAAAATCAAGAGATAAGGTTTAGGAGCTTGCACGATATAATTAGGGTTAAGAAACTTGCCCAAAGAAATCTTAGAGTTAGGAAAACTTGCTCAAAGATAGTTTAGATACTTGCACAATTATAAACGTAGAGTTAGAAAACTTGTCTCGTGCGTAGGTTAAACAATCACTACTCACGTTCACCACAAGTCCTACACATACCATATGTATTGACAATACACATTAGTTACACTAACATTACCTTCATGAGTTGCTTTTTTACTTTTAGTATAACTACTAACTAAGTTTAAGTTTAAACAACATCACATCTTTTCATGAATATTACTTTTTAGCTTTATTACAACTACTTAAGTGATCATGTCATTGCACCACATACACATTAACAACTTTATACAACATCCTATTACATGTCCAACAAGTTATCATTAAGTTATACTAACACACAAAGGATTGCACTTGCATTCGCGCATCCCGACGCCCTCCGATTGGATCCAAATACACAACAGTCGTAAAGATGGACATTTTTCCCTTCATAACATTTTCAAATTGAAAAACTTAAAGCTTAAAAGTTATAGGCCTATTCGTCCTCATTCCGAATCATCTTGAATTACCTCAATCGGAGTTCGTATGAAAACGTTATGGCCATTTTACTATAGGAGGTCAAAACTGTCTGACCCAGACTACAATTCCAGCGCTGGGGCGCGAAATTCAGCACTGGGGCGCGAAGTTCTGGGCTATTTTTGGTGTTGAGGCATGAAAATCAGAGCTAGGGCGCAGATTTTGGCGCTGGGGCGCTAAAACTTATATAACCCAACCACGAAGAACATAACACAACAATTCTTAATGGTTTAATGGCTTCTAGCACCTAATTTAACATAAATAATTTATGTAAATCATTAACAAGCACACATATACTAATTTAGCACAACTTAACAACAATTTTAGAAAACTTAAATCCTTGAAAGCATTGTTTTTAAACTAACAAAACTCCATTTTTGATATTTCTTGACAAAGTGAACACTGTAGTCATAGTGATACACCAATTTGATTCCTTTGAATTAAGTTATCTTTATTTCATACCCAATTAACAATTCACAGTTCAGTTTTTACAATTTGTTTACACTTTAGCCATCAAATTTGTTACTGTCATAAGCCACATAAGAAAATATTCATACAACATACACTGATAATTCTTCTCCTCCTTTTTAATCGTAAACACATACAATTTCTTATCTACATACAGACTCTAATCATCATTATTATATACAACTACCATAAACAAGTTGTAAAACAATATTTACAAATGGAATCACAAAGCTTGAACTTCATACTGTAAACATATATATATACACGTATATATATATAGAGAGAGATTATGGAAAAATACCTTCAATAAGCGTGATAATTCCTTGCAATAGCAGATAATTCTCTCAAGTTCCACTCTCAATCTCTCTCAATTCTCTCTGACTCTGTATTCCTACGCTTTCTTTCTTTGGCTCAGTTGTAAAGCCCCCAAATCTAGGTACTTGAAACCCGAACTCGATGCTTCACGATACCATTTCTATGAGGGGAATTATACTAATAATAATAACAATAATATAATTATTAAACTTACTTTACATAGTTATCAGAGTCTATTCACAAGTACGTAATCTTTAATACATTCATTACATGATAATAATAATAATAATATATATCATCCTTATCATAATAAAGTAAAATATTACATAACATATCATAAAAACTCATTCAGCAACCTTCTCTTTTCCTTTATTCTTGACAGAGCTTTCCGATTGTTCACACTTAGCTGAAAACATTTAAATTAAGCAAGGATGAGCATTAGAATGCCCAGCAAGTAATAGCAATTATATATATATATATATATATTGTAGGGCTTCATCACAGAAATGCACAGCGAAAATTAAAATTTTAAAGCAATTTCCGAAACCCTAAAACAGGATCCATGCGAAAATCAATTAATTCAGAGGTTTAGAGATTATACCGATATAAACAAAAAACGAGAATCAAACCCATTGCGCCTCGAATCTCCAACGCAATACAAACCGATTAATACCTCTCACAGTATCCACATGAGCCTTGCAACAAGTGAACGATTCTGCAATAAGGACTTGCAGACTTAGCCACCAAAAGGAATGGATTTTTGAAACTGTTTTTCTCTCTAGTCTCTCTCTAAGAGCGGCTAGGGTTTTTCAATTATGATATCTTACCCTAAGTAGTCGCTATATATATATCATATATATAGTAGTTAAAAGGAATTAATCAAATCAAAACCTAATTTTATAAAATCCGAATTTATATATATATATATATATATATATATATATATCTTAATTAAGTCTTACTTAATTAATATACATATATATGAATTATCCTTTTAATTTAAATTAAGTGATTTAAATACTATTAATCATATTAATATATTTAAATCCTTAAAATTTAAATTAATTCCCTTTTAAATAACGTTCTATGTGTGTGACCCCACATAGGTTATTATTACGTTGGCAATAATTTTAAAATCATATTATAAAATTATAAATGCGATTGAAATGGCATCTAGTAATGCATCACTTTGCTACCCAAGTAATAATAAGATCGATGATTCGATGCAACCCTTTTTGTGACCAATGTTTCAATGTAATTTAATCCTTTTAACCTTAATATCCTAGATTAAACTCGAGTCATGGAATTTGTCATACTCTTCATAATTTAATCTGAGTTTTCTTGATCAATGAGTAGACTATATGAAACAAATCACTATTTGAGCATGGCCATGCATTTCATAGTCCTACTCAATCAAGAGGCCTATGGATATCACCCATAATATATAGGATGGTTAAATTCCATCTAGATCACTCATATTTCTCACACGATTAATGATGAACCCAATAATCACCTTTATAGTCCACCCTATTAAAGGTGACATTTGATGATATCAAAGTACATAAATTCTCGTGTAGTAATATAGCGATTTCGGTCGGGAGGACCATTACATCATTGTCACTATGAGAATTGCTAATGACACTTCGCATAATGCTCCATATAGAATTCTCATGGTGGAATTCATCCGATTACATCGTTCTCTAACATGTACCTATGCATTGACTTAATATCTCATATATTTATGACCAATGAGATTTGGTCATCATCGATCCACATACTAGTCTCAATGCATCATTGTTGTCCCATCAACAATGATACTCGATTAGGGACATTTAAGAACACCGATACTAATGGTAATATATAATCTCATGTTCAAGTCACATACTTGAAACTATATAATTTGTATCACTATTCTAAGGAATTTTATTATGTTAACAATTATATTACGCAGATAAATAAAACCATAATAAAATCATATATTTATTCAATCAAATATAATATCAAAACGTTAAGCAATTATATCAAATAATTGGCCTCTAGGGCATAAACTCTAACATATATATATATATATATATATATATATATATATATATATATATATATATAAGTTGAAAGAATTTAAATGTTTTTCTTTATACTACACTTCTACAACAAATCAATAGTTGTGAAGTAATCAACCAAATAATAATAACATAGCAACCCTCTTTCAAATTTTTGAAACTACGTCTTTGTTATAAATAGGGTTAAGGCGACATACTATGAACATTGTTTTCATTTTCGAAAAGGTTAAATGAACTTCATCTCAGAAACCGTCATAACTTACGGACGCACCTGAGGGTGATCAGCCAATTGTACCCTATATTGATCACTACTACATTACAAGAATGATATTATCGTTCACTCCTACTTGTCGGGGTTCCAAACCAAAGCAATTCAGTTGGATAATGGTAAGGTTTTATCTTGTTCAACAATAATCTATAATTCAACATATATATATATATATATATATATATATATATATACGGGTAATTAACAAAGGCGTATCAACATGTGATTAAATAAAATGATTATCCAAGTAGGGACACTTATGTAACCATTTATAGAAATTAACGAACAGAATATATATCTGAATTACCATATACTAACATGTTGATAATCAATGAGCGTATATAATATAGGGTTAATAATTTGTACAGTAATAATATAATTCTGAAACAATATTCTTACTCATGTCCATTGCATAAAGAAAATGCAAAGGTAGGATACTTGTCTGATCTGCTGCTTACAAAATGCAACTTACTTTTATCTTTTATATCACGACTTATCATTAATCAAATCATTCGTTCGGTTAGAACAATATACTATAACACATATCACTGCATTTTGCAGTCAGCACATAACCTAATCACATTATCACACATGTTCAACAGTCATTAAATCACAAACAAACATTAACACAATCAAAATATCTAAGTCCAGGTCAATTTTTGAAACATATCGGTGAACCGATAGCTTTAATTTATCGGGTAATTATCGAGTCTAAGATTCTATTATGTATCTCAATATCCGTAAGTATCAGTCATATTATTTTAAATGACTTAATAATAATTTTTAAACAATTATTATAATTTATCATGAATTTTCAAACACCGGAATCATTATTAAATGATTTAAATATCAAATAATTCTATTATCATTAATATTTAATTAACATTAAAGTATTAATGAAACCATTATAAAAATATTAAAGTTATTTATAATAACTTAAAATATTTTCAAAACATTTATATTACCCTTAAATGATTTTTAAAACATTTTAAATCATTTTAAATAATTACCATTAATATTAAAATATTAATGTACTATTTATCCAAATATTAAAAGTCATTAATTATAACTTAAAATATTTTTAATTCATTTCTATCCTTTTTAAATGATTTTTAAATTAATAAAACCATTTATTTAATATAATTATTAAGTAAAGTCAATATCATTAAAATTAAAGTAATATCATTAATAATAAATTATTAATGAAATTATCCTTTAAATATTAAAAGTTATATTTTATAACTTAAAATATCTTTAAACACTTTATTTTCATTTAAAATAATTTTTATAATATTAAAATCATTTTCAAACTAAATTATTTAATATAATTATTAAAAACTTTTAATATCATTAATAATAATTAATTAATAAAACTTACCTTTAAATATTGAAAGTTATATTTTATAACTTAAAATATTTTTAAATACCTTATTATTATTTAAAATAAATTTTTATATAATAAAATAATTTTTACTTAATTTATTTAATTCATTTATTAAATAATTAAATTATCATTAATATGAATTTATTAATGAATTTCATCACAAAATATTAAAAGTCATTAAAAATAACTTAAAATATTTTCTTATACCATAATATCATTTTAAATGATTTTTAAAAGTACTAAAACCATTTTTAAATAATTTATTTTATATAATAATTAAATAAATTAAATACCTTTTAAATTTCAAAAATAGTAAATATTTATGAAATATATTAAAAATAATTAAAACTAATTTTTGGACTTTAAAATAATTTTTAATAATTTATTTTGTATTTTTAATAATTAAAACTAATTTTCTATAATTATTTAATAAAAATATAATTTTTATTAATAATCTGTCGCTAAAGACCACCTATAGCGATAGGTGTTCTTCATGTTCATCATGCAAACCCAGAAAATTCATGTCAGAGATCGAGTGACCATGTTTGACCAAGATTAAAATCGTGCGTATGGTGTTTCTAGTCAAGACAAAGGTCAGATCTTGTAGACATGGTGTAATACTACAAGATCCAATAAACAACATGATCAAACATCATAAAACCAACGAGATCAAAGCATGCAAAGTGACTGTCAGAGCTGTTCTTCATTTCTGGGTTACCTAGAAATGAAGAGCAGTTCGAGCAGTCACCTTTGAGCTACCATAACTAGAATCCTGTTAATGTTTTTGTGATCTATAAACTTCAGTGTGTAGCCAACATGTAGGACAACAGATCTATTACTTAACATCATCATAACAACAACAATATCACAAGATATCGCTCGGTCAAACCATGTCAGAAGTCACACTCATATGTTTTCTGGGTTACCCAGAAAACACATCTCGTGAACATCCTGCCTAGTTTGACCATCCACCAAATACAACTTGCTTGATGTTTTAGTGAACTAAGAGTCCAAAAATGAAGTCCATCTAACATACTATAACCTAGATCCAACAACCATAACAAAACATAAAACAAACTGTCAGATCTAGAGCAATAAAAACTTGTCAGACATGATCTTATACTTTATGGGTTGCCCAGAAATGGCTTGGTCATGGTCGGTTAACGACCTTTAACCATCTATAACTTGCAACCTAGACCTGATCTAAGTCTGATTCTTGCTCCAGATCAAAGAGTACATACCAGACTACAACTATAAACTTTCAAAACACAAAAATCATTAAAGATCACAGAGATATAAGGCCTGGCATTCTTTGTCATACCACTAAACAAAATTTTTCCAGATTTTGTAAAATGCTAGATCTGAGCCTATAGATGTTATGGATCTAACATCTATCAACCCAGATCACTTAATTAGACTCCATACAACATATTTAACACATAAAATCTAACATCTAAAATATAGATCAATACCAGATTAGAGCTAGGGTTTTATACCTTTCCAAGAACAATTTTTGATTCTAGCTCTTTGATTTGATAATGGTGTTCGTGGGGCTTGGTTTGTGACTGACCTAGCAAAAAAATTCGGAGGTATGGAGCTTAATTGGGAGAGTTAGGTTGAGTGTTGTGCACAAAATAAGCTAGCAAGTGATTTTTTCTCTCTCCAATCTATATATAGAAGTCTTGATGTATGTATTGGTGATATACAATGGCTGAGATGTATATAACTCAGTCAGATGGTAGGTCAAGAGTGGTTGAACCACTAAAGCATTGTCTAATTTTACAAGCAACCAATAGAAAATGTGCATAAGGGCAATTTGGTCAATTGTATTATAATTTTAATGGTAAACATGTAATCTTGACTAAACCTTAGGGTTTGACCCTTAAGGTTTAACCCTAAGGTTTAGCACACAATAAAATTTTAGATTTTCATTTAGGGTTTAAAATAAATAAAAAATATATAATTAGTTTATAAAAATAGAAATTTAGAATTTATTAATTAGTTAGGTTTTCTAATTACATTATACAGGAACATTAGGGTTTAATATTACTAATCACAATTAACCTTGCTAATTATAGTAATTAGAATTTATAATTTTGATAATTAGGGTTACCAAATTATAATTAGGGTTTATAATTACCAATTTAGGGTTTTAAAATTTAGGGTCGTCCCTAATTAGGGTTAATACCATTAATACCAGTCATTACCCACGTTAACATGATTACATAACAGTCTTAAGCTGGCATCCGACTTTTGAATTAGGGTTTAACAGCTTAAAACTAAGGTTTTGGCATTATACACATAATTTGACCAACATTATCAGCCCATACATATACAGTACATATCTACAGCACTGAAATAAAATAATATTATAATAAATGCCATTAATCAAATAACAAAATTACTAGACAGATTTTAATGCCTCATTTGACTTCAAAATTAGGGTTTATCAGTAATATTAGGGTTTATAAAAATATTATTAGGGTTTGGTCATAATACATTAAAATTGTTCCACACATTAACATTACACACATGATATACATATCTATAACACTGACCAATAATAATATAATATTATTATTCTCATTCCTTGATCAAAACCCGAAATTAGGGTTTGAATTTTATATCGATTTATCTTACATATACATACCATTATTAATTATGTTATAATAATTAACTTAATTAATCTAAAATAAATTTATATAATAAAATAAAATAATTATTATAATAATTCTATAATCATTTCATATATTATTTAAATAACATATAAACATATTTTCATGGGAACTTAATTAATAAAAACATTTTTCTTTGTAAAATTAATTATTATAAGAATATACTTTATAATGATCACAAATTCTAGAATAAAATTATTTATAATCATTCATGTAATAAATATATTTTATATTCATCACATAAATACATACACATTATCTTGCACATATCCTTTCCTTTAAAATAATAAATAATAATAAAAAAATTATATCGCAAAAATTTCTCGATTTGTTTATATAGAAAATATCGTGTTATTACATCATTCTTAGACCACAGACGTGAACAAGTATGCGTAAACAAAAGAAACTGATATGGCCTTAATAAGCTTAATCAGTTACAACACATATAACATATAGATTATAAATATATTATATTTATTATTTTAATTTATTTTATATATTCTATTTATATTATTAAACTTCAAAATTTTAAAAAATTCAAAAAAGCCATAAGGCTTTGTTTGGCAAAAACCCTTTAAATATTAAAGACTTAATATATTAAGCCTTGTTTGGCAAAATTAAATTAAAATTAAACTCCTTTAATTTATTTTAATAAATAATTTAGTTTATAATTTATAATTACATCTTATTTATTTGAATTTTCATATCCAATATTAACCAATTAAATTAATCACATACCATATTTTAATTAAATATATCATTTTAGTAAATATCACAAAGTTATAATTTTCATTATAACTTTATTTAATAATTTAATATACCATTTTAAATTATTAACTAACAATGTAACATTTCATATCATATTACAACTCTCTAGATTATAAATTAATATAACTTAGAATATTATCTAATAAAATTTAGATTCATAAATATTTACTAACAATCATCACATCAATAAAATATTTATTTCATCAATCTCAACAATACTCATCAAATAAATATTTATATTTAATAAATATTTAAAATTACAATTTGAAATTCCGGATTGTTACATCAGACCAAAGGGATGGAACTACCTGACCTCCCAATAAATGAGAGAGTTGGCGATCATCTAAGCTGCGGTTGAGTTCTTAAAGAGCAACACCAATCCATAAGAGATGGAACTAACTGGGATCTCCTCTTTAATAGAAGTACCGGTGACCATCCGTGGTGCGGTCAATCTTAGAGAGGAAAGCCACAATCCTCTCCACATCTACATACATAAACCAGTCCCAAGACACCAAAAAGGGTAGGGATACATACAGATCAATGATCCATTCTGAAAGATCTTGAGACATCTCAATGTCCACCCATTAAGGATAAGTTCAGAGTACATCATGATCGCAAGCCCTGAAGAAACAGACAAATAACAAGCAAGTAGCAAGGCACAACTAAAAGGGAAGTGAATAAAAATATATTTCCTTACCATATATAATGTTGTTTGATATATACAATATGTACTGTACATGACAAAATGGCTAAGCTAGTCTGTACAGGAATATACAAGCCCATCTACAAATCGGTGTATATGCGGGCTATCAAGTCCAACTTAGCATCTCTCTCCGAAGAAGGAGGTAATGTTGTGGTCTCCTGCCCAAGGGTCTCTACACGTGCTAACAGATCCACAACCAACTGCATGGTGACATGATGCTCATCAATATATGCACTCATCTAGGAAATCATGCCAGTAGTAAGGGATCTCATTGTAGTACTATCTGTAATGGCTACGTCCCGGGAAGATATGACAGCATCCCGCTCAAAAATCAAAGCATCTCTGGATGATCTAGCCTCATTTCGCTCAGCAATAGTGGTATCTCTATGAGCTATGACATCATCTCTCTCCAATAGAGCGGCATCTCTCCCAGAAAGAGCTGTGAACATCAAGATTCTAGCATGATCTCTCTCAAATGTCATCAGATGAAGACTCTGCTCTAAATACTCTGCTGAATACGGGGTCACAGTAGTGATCACACTGGGAGAATCCATGACAACTGGTGTCAAACCAGCAAACAGCTCCTCCTCGGTAGGAGAATTAATGTCCTATACAGGCTCTCCACCATTCGAATCAATCCCCGACACTGTGGATACAACCGTAGCTGATGCAGTCTCTATCTCCATCCATGTAGAATACTCTGTTGAACAGCCCGGATGGCTAGCAGAAAACTCAGCTAGCTCATGCTGATCCCAACAGGCATACACCCTGGATCTGTCCTCTGCTGATAAGTGGCGAGAAGTCAAGCACTGACCTAATGCCCCCTCAAAATGATGGAAGTCCTAAAACTGGTCGAACTGTGACATCACAGCCAATCGGTGGTAGGTCGTCATGCCCCTCAATGCCTATATTTTGGAAATTTTTTGCCATAGTCTTCTTTGTAAATAGCACTATCCACATACACATATGCATGACTAGGTGGCCATTCAGCAGCACACCTACCCACAATTATAAAAATCGTATATACATTACACTATCAAAGTCATAATTTGTAAGGGTAGCCTAATTACCAAGATTATTTTGTTCAACCACCTTTGCTCATTTGTCCTCAAATAGGTTAAGAAATAGCAGAAAAAGGTGCCAATTTGACTATTTCAAAAGTCAAAATTTTTCACATCATTATGTTCATCATGGTTAAATACTAACATTTATTATGTTGAATATTTTTTATCAAGTCATATGAGCATGCATATTCACTACTATGTGTTTATAAGCATTTCATGTGATAACTCATTTTCCAACGGATAAAAACTGGAAAAGAAGACATGCATACATTACCAGGCAGTGTAGAACACTTGTACGGTGACAAAATTTACATAAAGACGCCCGACCTCAACAGATCTAAAGAAGAGCTCTCAGATTTTCTATACGGCGCAGCATGAAAATAACTTTTGAAAGCCACAAGTGCCTTAAGGGCCACTCACGGATGGCCACAGGTGTACCTGTGGCTCCCCTGGATGGGGCCCACCCCTCCAGCTCGGTCCAATATGAGTTACAATGGGGGTCTCACAAGTTAATAATGTCAAATTAGTAAAAAAGATGCTACACGATTGCGCGGAAGAGCCTGAAATCCTGGTTTTCAGAGACCAAACTGCGGGTCTACATGTCACTCATTGGAATTCACCCAGACACAAGGTTCACTATACTGATGATCACAATAGTTGCAAACTACATTTGGAAATGCCTCACGAAGGTCTGAATGCCATCCGTAAGCGGGGTGAAACCCCAAAACCTTTCTTCCCAAATGAAACTCTATCAACCGTTGATGAACATGTCAACGAAGGTCAAGCAACCTTGATGGAAATCACCACGGCAAGTAAATCCAATGAAGCATCGAAAACCATTCGATGATCTTACAACCCGACCAACAAACAAATATCACATCTTGTTGGAGAATAATCCAACAAACCACTACTTCATGCATATACATCAAGTCAGCAAAGACATTGCATCATGATTATCCTATCACATTTCAAGCGTCTAGTATTCTTTATCCTATCCATGCCATTGCATTGCATGAATATGATAAAGAGGGGCATCTGTAGACACTCGAATTTTTTTTTTCACTCTTGTTACTAACATTACAGGAGGGCAGAATCGTCTTTCAAAGATAACCCTAGAGGACAGCTCAGCTCAATCCCGAAGATAACCCTGGGATACTCAGTTCTTACCATCTCAGAGATAACCCTGAGATAATCAGTCTCATCCTGAAGATAACACCCGGGAGTTCCAGTTTCAGCCTCGGAGATAACCCCGAGGGATGCAGTTCAAGTTCTGGAAATAACATTGGAGAAAGCTCTTTCATCTTGGAGATAACCCCGAGATAATCAGTTTCATCCCAGAAATAACACCAGGAGTTTCAGTTCTAACCTAGGAAACAACACCGAGGAGTGTAGGTGCAGTTCTGGAGATAACCCCGGAAAAGCTCCTTTCAACCTTTGCAGTCAACTTCAACCTCGGAGATAACACCGAGGAATTCAGTTCCAACCTCGGAGACAACCCTGGGAGGTCAGGCACACCTCAGAAACAACACTGAGGACATTCAGCACTTGTAGCAGCCCAATCTCAGATATAACCCTGAGCAACAACTGCTATATCAGCCTAAATCGGAGATAACCCTAGTGAGGGGAAAAATCATTATTTTTCCACCTCGATCCTACATTTGCGCCGTCTCAACACATTTAAACTTACATTCTACACAAAAGTGTCCCACAAGAACCAAATAGCTCCAATCATGAGTGACTACTACACAGGACAACACACCGGATAGAATTTGAAGACTTGAAGACCAAGGGCATGATCCCATCTGTCTGACTTTGTACAACCTCTAATCCTATGTCATTATGTAGCTCTCGACAACAACATACTGAAAAAGGTCTTATACACCTTGATCGGATGCCTGAATTGAAGTTTTAAAAGTTTAAGCGGACATCACGTTCTATACATGCACGTACTTCGAGACGGTGGGACCCACAGAACCTGGGGCACCCCGGGCAGCTGCAGGTACACCTGTGGCTCCCCTCTTTATAAATAGAGGGCTTGGGGTGGCCATTTTGAAAGAAGAAAAGGCGAGGAAGCCTTGTCCAATTTGCTTTGTACACACTATAAATTGAGTGCTTTCTCATTTTAAACACTTGTGAGCTCATATATTGCTATATTTTTACCGGTGGGAACCGAGTGTTCATCCATTTAAAGCTATTGAAGTCTTCTTTGGCAGTCCACTGTAAGCCTTCATACTTTCTTAAAGCCTTTTCTCCACTACTGTGTACACACAGTTCTTCACGTTGAGAGTCGTGTAGCGTGTGTATGCCCGGACTTCGGTCCATGGTTTTATTTCTTTTGTATATATATACTTATATATAAACTATTGTCGAACTCTGTTTGATGAGCCTGGATTTACATCTGTTGCATTTACTACTTTTATATATGTATATATATATATATTATCATCAAACTTTGTTTGATTGAGCCTGGATATAATATCTGGTGCATTTACCGCTTATATATATATATATATATAGATCGATTTCACTGATAGATCAGGACAAATCGAGTGATCCTTTGTTTCAGATTTCAGTCTGATTTGTTTTTAAACAAATTTTTTTTTTACAAAATCTAAGAAATTTTGAAGATTTTGACCAATTCTTCGGTGAAAAAATGTTCTCCTCCTTCTTTTTGTAAACAAAATTTTTGGGGGTGAAAGGGTTATTTCCTTGATAAAAATTTTGAGGTAGAAATGTATGGGGATGGTGACTCATCTGAGAAGATGATCAACAACGCACCTTCCGGCATCCATAGGAGACGGACCAGTTAACGAAGACGCCAGAGGCATCTTCAAGTCACAGACAGGTGATGGCCCAAGCCATCATCTCAGCTTTTGCTTTCTCAAAGCAAAAAGTCTTTTACTTTAGTAAATGTAAAAGTAAAAGTAAAAGAATAACTTTTGCTTTTACTTAAGTTAAATATTTTTAACATTTACCAATGTAAAAGTAAATGTAAAATGTTTCTTAGTTGTATGGGGATGGTGACTCATCTGAGAAGATGATCAACAGCACCTTCCGGCATCCATAGGAGACGTACTAGTCAACCAAGAAGACGCCAGAGGCATCTTCAAGTCACAGACAGGTGATGGCCCAGCCATCATCTCAGCTTTTGCTTTCCGTAAAGCAAAAGTCTTTTACTTTAGTAAATGTAAAAGTAAAAGTAAAAGAATAACTTTTGCTTTTACTTAAGTTAAATGTTTTTAACATTTACCAATGTAAAAGTAAATGTAAAATGTTTCTTACATTTTACTTTTACTTAAGTAAATTACTTTTACTTCAGCTAATGTAATAGTGATTCCTGCGTGAATCAAATAGTAATTTACTTTCAGTTTTTCTATTTAAAGAAACTCAAGTGTTAGAGTTTCTTCAGGCTTAATTCAATGTAAAGCCTCAGAGTTTCTCTCTCTAGAAAGCTCTTCCGAGGTCCTCTCCCTTCTCTCTTAGTTAGCCGGAGACGAAGCTTTCAGCTTCGATCTTCTTAGTTAGAAGATGAAGACGAAGTCCTTAATACTTTGTTCTTCCCTCTCAAACATTTAGATCTAGGATATACTGTAATCCCTTCCCTAAATGTTTATAATTAAAAGAAAGAGATTGCTTTACCGATTCACCGGTCATCTTCTTAATCTTTTCTTTTCTGTTTAAGTTTTTCTTTTAAAAACTTAATCACCGCTGTTATATGGTATCAGAGCCACATGGTTGGTCCTTGATGCTATCGGTGGTTTCGATTAAAAACAGTTTGATTTGTTTATTAGTTAGAAGATGAAGACGAAGTCCTTAATACTTCGTTCTTCCCTCTCAAACATTTAGATCTAGGATATACTGTAATCCCTTCCCTAAATGTTTATAAATAAAAGAAAGAGATTGTTTTACCGATTCACCGGTCATCTTCTTAATCTTTTCTTTTCTGTTTAAGTTTTTTTTAAAAAACTTAATCGCCGCTGTTATATGCTCCAGCAGCCTTAGTCACCTGCACCTGCTCTGGCAGTGTATGGGGATGGTGACTCATCTAAGAAGATGATCAACGACACCTTAGGCATCTGAGGAGGCGGACCAAGTCGAAAGAAGAAGGCATGAGGAAATCATCTTGATCGGCCAAGCAGGTGATGGCCCAAAGCCATCATCTCGACTTTTTGCTTTCAAGTAAAGCAAAAGTCTTTTACTTTAGTAAATGTAAAGTAAAGAATAACTTTTGCTTTTACTTAAGTTAAATGTTTTAACTTTCACCATGTAAAAAGTAAATGTAAAATGTTTCTTACATTTTACTTTTACTTAATGTAAATTACTTTTACTTGAGTTAATGTAATAGTGATTCCTGCGTGAATCAAATAGTAATTTACTTTTCTATTTTCTATTTAAACAACTCGAAGTGTTTAGAGTTGTTTAGGCTTAATTCAATGTAAAGCCTCAGAGCTTCTCTCTCTAGAAAGCTCTTCCTAGGTCCTCTCCCTTCTCTCTTAGTTAGCAGGAGACGAAGCTTTCAGCTTCGATCTTCTTAGTTAGAAGATGAAGACGAAGTCCTTAATACTTCGATCTTCCCTCTCAAACATTTAGATCTAGGATATATTGTAATCCTTCCTCAAATGTTTATAAATAAAAGAAAGAGATTACTTTACCGATTCACCGGTCATCTTCTTAATCTTTTCTTTTTCTGTCTAAGTTTTTCTTTTAAAAACTTATCGCTGCTGTTATATAGTTGAATTAAGCCTGAAGAAACTCTAACACTTGAGTTTCTTTAAATAGAAAAAGCCGAAAAGTAAATTACTATTTGATTCACGCAGAATCACTATTACATTAATCAAGTAAAAGTAATTTACTTAAGTAAAAGTAAAACGTAAAAATATTTTACATTTACTTTACATTGGTGAAAGTTAAAAACATTTAACTTAAGTAAAAGCAAAAGTTATTCTTTTACTTTTACTTTTACATTTACTAAAGTAAAAGACTTTTGCTTTACGGAAAAGAAAAGTCGATGATATTTTGGGCCATCACCACGGCCGATCAAGATGATTCCTCTGCCTTCTTCTTTGACTTGGTCCGGCTCTAGATGCTGAAAGGTGCCGATCATCTTCTCGATTGAGTCACCATCCCCATACATTTCCCTCAAAATTTTATCTAGAAATAACCCTTTCACCCCCCCAAATTTTGTTTACAAAAAGAAGGAGGAGAAAAAATTTTCACCGAAAAAATTGGTGGATCTTCAAAATTTCTTAATTTTTGAAAAGATTTTTGTTTAAAAACAAATCGATTTGAAATCAAACAAAGGATCACTCGATTGGTACTTGATCTATCGCTTGAAATCGATCTAAATGAAAGACTAATTTGTTAACTGCTTAAACAAAATTCTTTTCTTGAAGGTCTACTTAGAAAGCCTTACTTGCCTTAAACTCATACCCGTAGATCTAAAGATTCCCTTTAGCCATTCACTTTTGTAATGACCTTTCTGCCCACAATTGTGACAGACAATTTTACTTTTATCAAATGTTTTTGATTTTTATAAGATTTTTTCTTTGATGACTTAGGTTTATTATAATAATTATCTTGATTATTATTCTTATTTTTTGTTGTGAGTATATCTCTTCTTACTAGCGTTTATAATTTTTATGTGGCTCAATATGTTTATCTTTATGCCTAGCTTTTTTCTTACGGAGGAGCCACGTGATAAACCATCTTGCTCACAAAATGTTCTAACTCGTATTTAGCTTTATTTTTTTGTCTTTTACGCTTGTTTAGCTAATTTAAAATCAATGCACATTTTTAATCCAATTTTTTGGGTATGACTAATAATATCACCATAAGTTAAATTATCATAATCAATATATCCTAGGTTTTTACTTAATTCTTCTCTAACTTTGTGAGAAAATAAAGGCTATGACCATTAACGAATTTCTCTTTCCAAAATGGTTTATTCTTGTCATTTCTCATCATAACTCTAGAAGTAAATACATCTTTGTACCATCTAAAATTACTTAGAGTGGGACAAGTAAGATTACTAATTGATCATGAATTCTTTACGTAATATTGCTAGGGGTTCCAACAAAATGTTTAATTATGGTAAATATTAAAGTATTAACTCCATCGGGAAGACCAATACCAAAGATCTTCATCAAAGATGGGATTGCCTTCTTTATCTCTTTGAATAACATGAATTATGGATATTCTAATGTCTTACGTGAGATGTTTTTCCCACTAAGACCTAAGAATGCCAAATGAATCCACTAGCTATTAACTCGACAATATCTGGTTGAGACAAAGTGTTGAATTTAGTGATGTAACTGTTAGCTACCATAGACATATGATTAAGTTTATTAAGAATTTCTTGTTCACTAAATCCATCTATATTCCATTCATAAATTTTATTAGAGGACACCAAAAACTGTTTATCTAGATTTCTCTCTTGAATTGTAAATCCAGGAGGAGTTGATGCGGAATACCAATTTACGTAATACTTGTGTTATTAACAGCTTAATTTATTTAATTGGTCATTAAGGTTTGAAATAGAAGAATGGTCAGAAGAACTTTCATTATTATCATCAGACTCTACCTGATCAATAACAACAATAGTTCCACTTCGACCGGGCTCTGTTTTGAGTTTTTTAAATAATTTTTCAATAGATTGGACTAATTCGTCATCTTTATTAGGCAAACTTAAATTATATCTATTCTCTGGTAAATTTAGTAAAGGTTGTTCGATCTTTGAATCAGGTTTTTTAATAATACCTTCTTCAAATTTTTCTTCAATTCTATCTAGCTGTTTTCCTACTGTTGCTAGATATTGATTACTAAAGTTTAATTGTTCAATTATTTTTTTATCGTTATTATTTCCCTCGGGTATTTTGAAGGGACTAGCAATAACTGAAGTGTTTTTAACTGGAATTAGAACTGTTTCTAATGGGGATGATAGTGTGACACTTTGGATCTGCTTCTTTAATCCATTGGGTTTACTAATAACATTACATTTACTTTGATACGATTCGTACCGATTATCGTAAAAAAGTAATGTTAATTTCTTCATTTTTAATAAATCTTTTCCATCTATTTACTATCTTATCTCTTTCCTTTTCAGTTGGATGATTAGAACTGAATAGATGTCTTTTTTCTTTATTAGATTTTGAATTAAAATCTTTAACTAAGTTATCCCAATCTAACACAAAATCCTTTTTAATGACTCTTAATTGATTATGAATTGGGGCATTAAAATCGGTATCGTGTGGGATAAGCAGAGAGGATCTTGGGGAAGAAGAATCTTCATCTTCTACGGTATCATTCTGAGTATAACAGGGATGACTAACTTGTCCTTCATTAAGAATACCTTTAAGTTTGATATCCTTAACTAGAGGATTACTTAGGACTTCAGTATCTCTTCTAGTGTGGATAACTGAAGGGACCGAAGAACTAGAAATATCTTTAATAATAACTGGTGTTCTAAAATGCGTTCAAAAACCCCATTTTAACAGTTCCATCGAAAAAGCTGTTGGATATTTTCAATATTCAACAAATTGAAATGGATGATCTCTCGAAATTTTTAATACATAAAACTAGAGATAAAATCTCTTTTTAATAATCTTGTATTTTAAGCGTAGCAGGATTCCATGCGCGAATGAAGCGAACAATCTGTTCATTAAGTAGGAGTCGATTTTTGTTTGAGTATGCCACTTGAAACCAACGTCGGAGGCATCGGTTTCAACTATTTTGAATCTTTGAATCATTAGAGATGCCAATGAGGCAAAACCTTAACGTATTTTTAACTTGTTGACGACGGCAGTATGAATGTCGGTCAGGAGGAAGGATACTTTATGGCCCGAAGAGAACTTACAAATCTTCACGAGTCCTTGTAAAAGCGGCGATATAATTGAGCAGGCGAAAACCTCTGTAGGCGATTCTTGTCGGTAATCTTATCACGGGAGCAAATTACGTGAATTGAATAGCTCTCTGTCGATTGGCGGCGTGAGTCCATGATAGAGGATTAAGCAAAGAAATCGACTTTAGTAAAAAACAGACTACACTTGGAAGGGAAAGGCAAGACCATTAGTTTTAAGCTGTTTTGAAGAATGAATTCAAGTGTTTAATATGTTCTTCAACAGTCTTGGAGAATCTGAAGGATATCATCGATGTATATAATAATAAAATAGTGAAGGATTCAAAATATTATTAAGAATATTACGAAATTCACTTTGGGTGCATTCTTAAGTCAAATATTTGAACATTCCATTAATAGTGTCCGAGCGAATTGGTAAATCTTGATTTTGTACCTATCATCATGGGTGAATGGCAACTTGCGAAATCGACTTGAGTCAAATTTAATAAAAGATTGTGGAGGCAACGCTTAACCTACCAGGAGATCATCCTTGTTGGGCAAAAGTACCTAATCCACTCTAAAACTTTGTTTAATGGTTTATAATTAATGACTAAGCGAGGACACCTCGCTCTTTCTCAACATCATTATTAACATAGAAAAAACTGGACAAGACCATGGTGACTTACTATGCCTAATTAGTCCTTCTTGAGAAGATCATTTATTTCAATTTTACATAACTCCATTTGTTCATGACTCATTTGAATAGGCCTAGCCTTAGTAGGAATTAAATGCTCTTTAAATTCTTTAGCATAGGGTAATCTAGCTGTGTGCTTCTTCCTATGCCAAAAGCATTGGGAGAATCAGAACATAAGTTATTTATTAAATAATCTTTTAATTTTTTATTTTCTTGAACTACATTACTCTTAAGTTAGTCTTCAACTTGTTGATACCTAATTTCTTCTTAAAGAAAACTTGGGTGGGTAACTTTACAATTTATGATTTAATGATTTAGAAATTGACTCCTCTTGAATGAATTTTAAATCTCTTTCTTTAGGTTTAATTAAAATTTAAATATAATTTTCTTTCCTAAATGTTCACAACTTAAACCTTTATTACTTGTGGTAAATGGATAAAAGCAAATATATGAATGGTAAACCTAAAATGATTTTGTCGATGAATTACGAACTAAAGACGAGCGAAGTCTTGAAACACATGCTGTCCTGACAAATATGTACTTTAGGTAATTTGTACTTTATTTCCATTTGACTACCATTAGCTGAATTTAATTTTTCACTAGTTTTCTTATAATATCTAGTGGGGATAATACCTTCTTGAATACAATTCAAGTGCACTTTTGATATCTACTAGGCGGGGTTGTCTTGAAAAGTTTTATCAATGACTAAATTAATGAAATATACCATTTTGAATAGTAATATCTTAAATTCTTTTAAGAGAGAGACCTTGAATAAAGAGATCGAGAATCCTTAGCTCGGATGATTACGGATCCTCGTGACTTTCATCACTAGAAGAATCATTAACTTGAAGATCGATTTTTTTATCGTCAATCTCTTTTCTTAAATTAGAAATGTCTATCTTTAAATTAGAAATCTCCTTTTAAGTTTATTAACCTCTTGATTTAATTGAGGCGTAATTTCTTTAAGCGGAGATTTGAATCTTTCAAAGTCTTATTTAAAGCTGAATATGGGTTTTTCTTTGGCTCTAAGAACCTTGTCGGTGACTTTCTTATCTTTAGTTAATAAATCTTTTAATTCTTTGAGATATTGAGTTTTTAATTACGGATCTATAATTTCTTGATTAGATCTATTAATAAGGAGCTTTCTTCTTCATCTTTTGTAATTACACTAATTCTTTTACAACAATTTTATTACAATTTTACGTACATATAGTGACTTCATTTTCACTATCGGAATCTATGTTGGATGTGTTGTTACTAGAAGATTACGGAATATCGAAAGCTTCTTCATTCTTCTTCTACTACTCTTATTATCAATTCTCATTAATTCTAATAAGCATTACGTATCTTGATTGAAATATTCAAGCTGAGCTAATTCTGTTTAACTCTACATTCACTTTTGTAATGACCTTTACGCCTGATTGTGAGACAGACAATTTTACTTTTATCAAATGTTTTTGATTTTTATAAGATTTTTTTTGATGACTTAGGTTTATTATAATAATTATCTTGATTATTATTCTTATTTTCTTTGTGAGTATATCTCTTCTTACAGCGTTTATGATTTTATGTGGCTCGATATGTTTATCTTTATGCATGCTTTCTTACGGAGATTAGCCACCGTGATAAACCATCTTGTTCACAAAATGTTCCTAACTTCGTATTTAGCTTTATTATTGTCTTTTTAAACATTTAGCTAATTTAAAATCAATGCACATTTAGCTAATTTATCATAACGATAATAAAAATCATAAATTCAGTTATTGCTAGTCCCTTCAAAATACCTGAGGGAACTAATAACGATAAAAAAATAATTGATTATCGTTATGATAAATTAGCTAAATGTGCATTGATTTTAAATTAGCTAAACAAGCCAGAAAAGACAAAAATAAAGCTAAATACGAGTTAGGAACATTTTGTGAACAAGATGGTTTATCAAGCCGGCTCCTCGGAAGAAAGCACGAGTATAAAGATAAACATATTGAGTAGCATAAAATCATAAACGCCGTAAGTAAGAAGAGATATACTCACAAAGAAAATAAGAATAATAATCAAGATAATTATTATAATAAACCTAAGTCATCAAAGAAAAAATCTTAAAAAAATCAAAAACATTTGATAAAAGTAAAATTATCATCACAATTGTGGGCGAAAGGTCATTACAAAAGTGAATGTAGAGTTAAATGAAATTAGCTTCGATTGAATATTTCAATCAAGATACTGAATGATTATTAGAATTAATGAGAATTGATAATAAGAGTAGTAGCATTAATGAAGAAGCTTCTGATATTCCAGAATCTTCTAGTAACAACACATCCAACATAGATTCTGATAGTGAAAATGAAGTCACTATATGTACAGAAAATTGTAATAAAAAATGTTGTAAAAGAATTAGTGTAATTACAAAAGATGAAGAAGAAAGCTCCTTATTAATAGATCTAATCAGTAAAATTACAGATCCAGAATTAAAAACTCAATATCTGAAACAATTAAAAGATTTATTAACTAAAGATAAGAAAGTCACTGACAAGGTTCTTAGAGCCAAAGAAAAACCCATATTCAGTTTAAATAAGACTCTTGAAAGATTCAAATCTCCAGTTAAAGAAATTACGCTTCCTGAATTAAATCAAGAGGTTAATAAACTTAAAAAGGAGATTTCCAATTTAAAGATAGACATTTCTAATTTAAGAAAAGAGATTGACGATAAAAAATCAGATCTTCAAGTTAATGATTCTTCTTCTAGTGATGAAAGTCACGAGGATCCAGAATCATCTGGAGCTAAGGATTCTGATCTCTTTATTCAAGGTCTCTCTCTTAAAAGAATTAAAGATATTACTATTCAAAAATGGTATATTTCCATTAATTTAGTCATTGATAAAACTTTCTCAGTACAACTCCCTGCTCTAGTAGATACTGGTGCAGTTTGAATTGTATTCAAGAAGGTATTATCCCCACTAGATATTATAAGAAAACTAGTGAAAAATTAAATTCAGCTAACGGTAGTCAAATGGAAATAAAGTACAAATTACCTAAAGTACATATTTGTCAGGACAACATGTGTTTCAAGACTTCGTTCGTCTTAGTTCGCAATCTTACTGACAAAATCATTTTAGGTTTACCATTCATATATTTGCTTTATCCATTTACCACTAGTAATAAAGGTTTAAGTTGTGAACATTTAGGAAAGAAAATTATATTTAAATTCTTAATTAAACCTAAAGAAAGAGATTTAAAATTCATTCAAGAGGAGTCAATTTCTAAATCATTAAATCTGTTAAATTGTAAAGTTACCCACCTAAGTTTTCTTTAAGAAGAAATTAGGTATCAACAAGTTGAAGACCAACTTAAGAGTAACAGAGTTCAAGAAAAAATAAAAAAATTAAAAGATTATTTAATAAATAACTTATGTTCTGATTCTCCCAATGCTTTTTGGCATAGGAAGAAGCACACAGTTAGATTACCCTATGCTAAAGAATTTAAAGAGCATTTAATTCCTACTAAGGCTAGGCCTATTCAAATGAGTCATGAACAAATGGAGTTATGTAAAATTGAAATAAATGATCTTCTCAGTAAAGGACTAATTAGGCATAGTAAGTCACCATGGTCTTGTCCAGCCTTCTATGTTAATAATGATGCTGAGAAAGAGCGAGGTGTCCCTCGCTTAGTCATTAATTATAAACCATTAAACAAAGTTTTAGAGTGGATTAGGTACCCTTTGCCCAACAAGGATGATCTCCTTGGTAGGTTAAGCGTCTCCACAATCTTTAGTAAATTTGACCTCAAGTCAGGATTCTGGCAAGTTGCCATTCACCCAGATGATAGGTACAAAACTGCATTTACCACTCCGTTCGGACACTACGAATGGAATGTTCAGTCATTTGGACTTAAGAATGTACCCAGTGAATTTCAGAATATTCTTAATAATATTTTGAATCCCTTCAGTCATTTTATTATTGTATACATCGATAATATCCTTGTATTCTCCAAGACTATTGAAGAACATATTAAACACTTGAATTCATTCTTCAAAATAGTTAAAACTAATGGTCTTGTCCTTTCCCCTTCCAAGTGTAGTCTGTTTTTGACTAAAGTCAGATTTCTCGGTTTAATCCTCTATCATGGACTCACGCGGCCAATTGACAGAGCTATTCAATTTGCCGACCGGTTCCCAGATAAGATTATCGACAAGAATCAGCTACAGAGGTTTCTTGGTTCGCTCAATTATATTGGCCAGTTTTACAAGGACCTCAGGAAGATTTGTAAGCCTCTCTTTCGTAACTTTAAGTAATCCTCCTCCTTGACCGACATTCATACTACGTCATTCAACAAGTTAAAAATACATTAAGGTTTTGCCCTCGCCTTGGCATCACTAATGATTCAAAGATTCAAAATAGTTGAAACCGATGCCTCGGCGTTGGTTTGGTGGCATACTCAAACACAAATTGACTCCTACTTCCAATGAAACAGTTGTTCGTTTTCTATTACGCGCGCATGGAATCCTACATGCGGTTAAAATACAAGATTATTAAAAAAGAGATTTTATCTCTAGTTTTATGCATTAAAAATTTTCGGAGAGATTTATTAAATCGAAAATTCTTAGTTAGAATAGATTGTAAGTCAGCAAAATTTATTCTTGAAAAGGACGTTGAAAACGCCTCTAAGCATTCATTAAGCTAGATGGCAAGCAATTTTAAGTATTTTTGATTTTGATATTGAATATATTAAAGGTAGTAACAACTCAGTTCCAGATTTTCTCACCCGTGAATTTATTAACACAGGTACAATCACAGCAACATGAGTGTACGAGGAGGTTCATCTTCTCGTAGTCATGGCCGCTCTGCCGGTCCAGTTAATCAACCAGTTAATCAACCAAAAGGAACTGTTGTTCCTCACCCAGTCACCCAAACACATAATAAATTCCAGGTGCTTGGTACAGTCCCCAAGCCCTACTCCTCAGTTCTTGCTAGTCAACCAAAGCCATTTGATATTTTCGCTAGTCAAACCCCAGCTACTTCATCAAAACCTAGTCACCCAGTGTCTGATTATCATCAGATTTATGATCAACACTTATTCCATGTTGAGTTAAATATGAAACCCAAAAATAACCCTATTCAATTAGCAGCCCAGTATTTTCCTTCGGGATGGCATTTTACTCCTTTAGCTCCATACAAGTCACTTGTATATTATAGAGACATCCTTATTGAAACAGAGTCAATTTTCATTAAACCCATCTATGCCAATGATGATAAATCAAAACTTCTTTATCATTCATTGTATATTAAACAAGTCCTTAATTCATCGATTGGAGTAGTCATCCATCGATCTCGTGTCTCTTTCTAATGAAACTAGCTCTTTTTGCTATTATGATTATATTGAGGCTTGGCACAAAATCATGCTTCATCAAAATGAAGATCATAGTCACTCGTGGTTCTTTCATTCGACCACAAATTCAAAAAGTCAATTCCCCAAATGGTTCATCCTTTGGTGGACAAGGTATGGTTTGAGTCACGACATTTTCCCAAACCTCTCCTTGTTCGGGGCTTAGAGCATTTTGTCATCACAAAGAACTATCATTCCAAATATGAGGAAATTCCAGGTCTTCCTTATATTTTGTAGTAAATATAAAATCTCTTGGATTTTGAAATGGCGGTATATAGTTACAGCTACCCAAGAAGTCACCGTTTTTCAGCCTCCATCATCCATAGGAATTAGGACTGCTCAGACTTTCCTTTCTCCTATTTTTCAGGTCTCTCGCCGTTTTTCAATTAAATGGTGGGATAAATTGAGTTGATAGAATTGTTGGCCAAGTTCAAAAAGAATTTCCGCTTCTCTCTATTATCTCCTCCGATTAACGCCAATCTGATCACTACGGCTTACATGCGTTGCATCTTCCAAAGAATCGGTCTCTAAAACAGTGAAATGTCGATTGTAAAATCAGTTACTTCACCTGCTTCAGTCACTGATGTTTCTAGCTACTCTAATTCTGAATTAAGGCGTCTTGCTGACGCTATTCATTCAAGACTTGATCAGTTACGAGAAGAGTCAGACAAAGCTTCTTCACAGTCCAGAGGAGATAACTCTAGTCAAGACCTTGAAGACGAAGGTGATTGTGACCCCTATGGCATTAATTGCTTTTCGGGATGCTCAAGATCCATTTTCTTGAGCCCCTCTCTAATCAATCAAAGTGAAGATGTGATTCTCCACTTGATCCACCAAGACTCTGCTCCCAAGTGACCTTAGTCACCTGCACTCGCTCCGTGACCTCGACCACTGCTTTCAAGCCAGTATTGTCGTGACATCTTCTGCTTTTCCACCAAAGCGTTAGGTCAACATCATCTGGCCCCACTAGCATTAGTCAGTCAAAAGAAGACTACTTTTCCAATCGAAAGATTCTTTTTCCTTTTACTTTAGTAAAATGTTTTTACTTGTACTTTTACTCTTGTACTTTTACTTTAGTAAAATGTTTCTTACTTCTACTTTACCCCAGTTATTGTAATAGTAATCTTGTAACAGTTCGTTTCCTTGTTCTATAAAAGGAAATCGAATTCATTTGGTTTAGGCAGACTTAGAAAGACTTAGAGATCCCTCTCTGATCAATCTTTAGCCTCAACCGCTGTTTAGCCTACTTAACCTCCCTTCATCTAATGTTCTTATTTCAGTAATCTTGTAAGTCATTATAATTATCCATTTTGTAAATAGATTGTATTATAATCAATAAAATTATTTTTATTTTAGTAATTTAATTGTGTTTTGTATGCGCTCATGTTCTTCTCCTTCCGCCCATATCAAATTTGAGCGTTCATGCTCTTAATAAAAGTCCAAAAGATCAAAATAGTTTTAATTCAAAGTTCAACTAGTGATGCTAATATCCGGATCCCAAGAACAATTCTTTGGAAGGATATTAACTTACCTAATCGAAGGACATTACCAAATTAATTACCACAACAAATTTATAGTTAACAATTTGTTGAATATTGAAAATATCCAACAGCTTTTTACGATGGAACCTGTTAAAATTAGTTTTGAACGTACTAGAACACCAGTTATTATTGAAGATATTTATAGTTCTTCGGTCCCTTCAGTTATCCACACTAGAAGAGATACTGAAGTCCTAAGTAATCCTCTAGTTAAGGATATCAAACTTAAAGGTATTCTTAATGAAGGACAAGTTAGTCATCCATGTTATACTCAGAATGATACCATAGAAGATGAAGGAACTGTTGTTCCTCACCCAGTCACCCAAACACATAATAAATTCCAGATGTTTGGTACAGTCCCCAAGCCCAACTCCTCAGTTCTTGCTAGTCAACCAAAGCCATTTGATATTTTCGCTAGTCAAACCCCAGATACTTCATCAAAACCTAGTCACCCAGTGTCTGATTATCATCAGATTTATGATCAACACTTATTCCATGTTGAGTTAAATATGAAACCCAAAAATAACCCTATTCAATTAGCAGCCCAGTATTTTCCTTCGGGATGGCATTTTACTCCTTTAGCTCCATACAAGTCACTTGTATATTATAGAGATATCCTTATTAAAACAGAGTCAGTTTTCATTAAACCTATCTATGCCAATGATGATAAGTCAAAACTTCTTTATCATTCATTATTTATTAAACAAGTCCTTAATTCATCAGATTGGAGTAGTCATCCATCAGATCTCAGGTCTCTTTCTAATCAAACTAGCTCTTTTTGCTATTATGATTATATTGAGGCTTGGCACAAAATCATGCTTCATCAAAATGAAGATCATAGTCACTCATGGTTCTTTCAGTATATCCTAGATCTAAATGTTTGAGAAGGAAGAACGAAGTATTAAGGACTTCATCTTCATCTTCTAACTAAGAAGATCGAAGCTGAAAGCTTCGTCTCCGGCTAACTAAGAGAGAAGGGAGAGGACCTCGGAAGAGCTTTCTAGAGAGAGAAGCTCTAAGGCTTTACATTGAATTAAGCCTGAAGAAACTCTAACACTTGAGTTTCTTTAAATAGAAAACTGAAAAGTAAATTACTATTTGATTCACGCAGAATCACTATTACATTAATCAAGTAAAGTAATTTACTTAAGTAAAAGTAAAACGTAAGAAACATTTTACATTTACTTTTACATTGGTGAAAGTTAAAAACATTTAACTTAAGTAAAAGAAAAAGTTATTCTTTTACTTTTACTTTTACATTTACTAAAGTAAAAGAATTTTGCTTTACGGAAAGCAAAAGCTGGGATGATGGCTTTGGGCCATCACCTGTCGGTTGACTGAAGATGCCTCTGGCGTCTTCTTCTTTGACTTGGTTAAATCTCCTCAGAGATCTTGGGAAGGTCTTGTTGATCATCTTCTCGGATGAGTCACCATCCCCATACATTTCCACCTCAAAATTTTTATCTAGAAAATAACCCTTTCACCCCCAAATTTTGTTTACAAAAGAAGGAGGAGAAAAATTTTCACTTAGAAAAATTAGTCAGTTCTTCAAAATTTCTTAATTTTTGAAAAGATTTTTTGTTTAAAAACAAATCGGTTCGAATCTGAAACAAAGGATCACTCGATTGGTCCGATCTATCGATCAGAAATCGATCTAAACAGAAGACTAATTTGTTAACTGCTTTAAAGAAAAATTCTTTTCTTGAAGGTCTACTTAGAAAGCCTTACTTGCCTTAAACTCATACCCGTAGATCTAAAGATTCCTTTGGCCATTCACTTTGCCCCACCACAGAGACTTACAAACAGGCACTAATCGGGACTTAAAGCGATCTTGGGTGTTTTACTAGAAGGTCGGGACTTGTAAAAGCGAGCAAGAAAAAACCGAAAGTTTGAAAAAACATTTAAGTAAACAAATCGAACTATTTTTAATCGCCAAATGATCGATAGCATCAAGAACCAACCGTGTGGCTCGATACCATATATCAAATGTGATAAGTTTTAAAAGAAAAACTTAAGCGAAAAAGAAAAAGATTAAGAAGATGACCGGTGAATCGGTAAAACAATCTCTTTCTTTTATTTATAAACATTTGAGGAAGGATTACGATATATCCTAGAACTAAATGTTTGAGAGGAAAGATCAAAGTATTAAGGACTTCGTCTTCATCTTCTAACTAAGAAGATCAAATTTTAAAGCTTCGTCTCCTGGCTAACTAAGAGAGAGGGAGAGGACCTCCTAAGAGCTTTCTAGAGAGAAGCTCTCGAGGCTTTACATTGAATTAAGCCTAAACAACTCTAAACACTTGAGTTGTTTAAATAGAAAAACAGAAAAAGTAAATTACTATTGATTCACGCGCAGAATCACTATTACATTAATCAAGTAATTTACTTAAGTAAAAGTAAAACGTAAGAAATATTTTACATTTACTTTTACATGGGTAAATGTAAGAAACATTTAACTAAGTTAAAAACATTTAACTTAAGTAAAAGCAAAAGTTATTCTTTTACTTTTACTTTTACATTTACTAAAGTAAAAGAATTTTGCTTTACGGAAAGCAAAAGCTGGGATGATGGCTTTGGGCCATCACTGTCGTTCGATTATTGAAGATGCCTCTGGCGTCTTCTTCTTTGACTTGGTTCGTCTCCTGTAGATGCCGGAAGGTGCTGTTGATCATCTTCTCAGATGAGTCACCATCCCCATACATTTCCACCTCAAAATTTTTATCTAGGAAATAACCCTTTCCCCCCAAAATTTTGTTTACAAAAAGAAGGAGGAGAAAAAATTTTCACCGAAAAATTAGTCAGTTCTTCAAAATTTCTTAATTTTTGAAAAGATTTTTTGTTTAAAAACAAATCAGACTGAAATCTGAAACAAAGGATCACTCGATTGGTCCTGATCTATCAGTGAAATCGATCTAAACAGAAGACTAATTTGTTAACTGTTTAAAGAAAAAGAATTTTTCTTGAAGGTCTACTTAGAAAGCCTTACTTGCCTTAAACTCATACCCGTAGATCTAAAGATTCCCTTTGGCCATTCAACGCTCCCACCACGAGACTTACAAACAGCACTAATCGGGACTTAAGGCGATCTTGGGTGTTTTACTACCGAAGGTCGGGACTTGTAAAAGCGAGCAAGAAAAAAGCAAAGTTTGAAAAACATTTAAGTAAACAAATCGAACTATTTTTAATCGCTTCACCGATAGCATCAAGAACCAACCGTGTGGCTCGATACCATATATAATGGTGATAAGTTTTAAAAAGAAAACTTAAATGTAAAAGAAAAGATTAAGAAGATGACCGGTGAATCGGTAAAACAATCTCTTTCTTTTATTTATAAACATTTGAGGAAGGATTACAGTATATCCTAGAACTAAATGTTTGAGAGGAAAGATCAAAGTATTAAGGACTTCGTCTTCATCTTCTAACTAAGAAGATCGAAGCTGAAAGCTTCGTCTCCGGCTAACTAAGAGAGAAGGGAGAGGACCTCGGAAGAGCTTTCTAGAGAGAGAAGCTCTGAGGCTTTACATTGAATTAAGCTTCAAACAACTCTAAACACTTGAGTTGTTTAAATAGAAAATGCAAAAGTAAATTACTATTGATTCACGCAGGAATCACTATTACATTAACTGAAGTAATTTACTTAAGTAAAAGTAAAACGTAAGAAATATTTTACATTTACTTTTACATGGGTAAATGTAAGAAACATTTAACTAAGTTAAAAACATTTAACTTAAGTAAAAGCAAAAGTTATTCTTTTACTTTTACTTTTACATTTACTAAAGTAAAAGAATTTTGCTTTACGGAAAGCAAAAACTGGGATGATGGCTTTGGGCCATCACCAGTTTCGATTATTGAAGATGCCTCTGGCGTCTTCTTCTTTGACTTGGTTCGTCTCCTGTAGATGCCGGAAGGTGCTGTTGATCATCTTCTCAGATGAGTCACCATCCCCATACATTTCCACCTCAAAATTTTTATCTAGGAAATAACCCTTTCACCCCCAAAATTTTGTTTACAAAAAGAAGGAGGAGAAAAAAATTCACACCTAAAAAATTAGTCGGTTCTTCAAAATTTCTTAATTTTTGAAAAGATTTTTGTTTAAAAACAAATCGGTGAAATCAAACAAAGGATCACTCGATTGGTCCCGATCTATCAATGAAATCGATCTAAATGAAGACTAATTTGTTAACTGCTTAAAGAAAAGAATTTTTCTTGAAGGTCTAATTAGAAAGCCTTACTTGCCTTAAACTCATACCCGTAGATCTAAAGATTCCTTTGGCCATTCAACGCTCCCACCAGGAGACTTACAAACAGTGCACTAATCGGGACTTAAAGGCGATCTTGGGTGTTTTACTGGCGAAGGTCGGGACTTGTAAGCGAGAGCAAGAAAAAGCGAAAGTTTGAAAAACATTTAAGTAAACAAATCAAACTATTTTTAATCGCCACCGATAGCATCAAGAACCAACCGGTGTGGCTCGATACCATATAATAAATGGTGATAAGTTTTTAAAGAAAAACTTAAATGAAAAAGAAAAGATTAAGAAGATGACCGGTGAATCGGTAAAACAATCTCTTTCTTTTATTTATAAACATTTGAGGAAGGATTACAGTATATCCTAGAACTAAATGTTTGAGAGGAAAGATCGAAGTATTAAGGACTTCGTCTTCATCTTCTAACTAAGAAGATCGGTTTGAAAGCTTCGCCTCCTAAAAAACTAAGAGAGAAGGGAGAGGACCTCGGAAGAGCTTTCTAGAGAGAGAAGCTCTGAGGCTTTACATTGAATTAAGCCTAAACAACTCTAAACACTTGAGTTGTTTAAATAGAAAATGAAAAGTAAATTACTATTGATTCACGCAGAATCACTATTACATTAATCAAGTAATTTACTTAAGTAAAAGTAAAAACGTAAGAAATATTTTACATTTACTTTTACATGGGTAAATGTAAGAAACATTTAACTAAGTTAAAAACATTTAACTTAAGTAAAAGCAAAAGTTATTCTTTTACTTTTACTTTTACATTTACTAAAGTAAAAGAATTTTGCTTTTACTAAAGCAAAAATTTGGGATGATGGCTTTGGGCCATCACTGTCGATTATTGAAAGATGCCTCTGGCGTCTTCTTCTTTGACTTGGTTAAGTCTCACTGAGATGCTTGGAAGGTGTCTTTGTTGATCATCTTCTCAGATGAGTCACCATCCCCATACATTTCCACCTCAAAATTTTTATCTAGGAAATAACCCTTTCCCCCCAAAATTTTGTTTACAAAAAGAAGGAGGAGAAAAATTTTCACCGAAAAATTAGTCAGTTCTTCAAAATTTCTTAATTTTTGAAAAGATTTTTTGTTTAAAAACAAATCGGTGAAATCAAAACAAAGGATCACTCGATTGGTCCTGATCTATCAGTGAAATCGATCTAAACAGAAGACTAATTTGTTAACTGTTTAAAGAAAAAGAATTTTTCTTGAAGGTCTAATTAGAAAGCCTTACTTGCCTTAAACTCATACCCGTAGATCTAAAGATTCCCTTTGGCCATTCAACGCTCCCACCTCGGAGACTTACAAACAGTACTAATCGGGACTTAAAAGCGATCTTGGGTGTTTCTGGCGAAGGTCGGGACTTGTAAAAGCAGAAAAGAAAAAGCTGAAAGTTTGAAAAAACATTTAAGTAAACAAATCAAACTATTTTAATCGCTTTCACCGATAGCATCAAGAACCAACCGTGTGGCTCACGATACCATATAACGGGTGATAAGTTTTTAAAAGAAAAACTTAAATGTAAAAGAAAAGATTAAGAAGATGACCTGAATGAATCGGTAAAACAATCTCTTTCTTTTATTTATAAACATTTGAGGAAGGATTACAGTATATCCTAGAACTAAATGTTTGAGAGGAAAGATCAAGTATTAAGGACTTCGTCTTCATCTTCTAACTAAGAAGATCGGTGAAAGCTTCGTCTCCTAGCTAACTAAGAGAGAAGGGAGAGGACCTCGGAAGAGCTTTCTAGAGAGAGAAGCTCTGAGGCTTTACATTGAATTAAGCCTAAACAACTCTAAACACTTCGAGTTGTTTAAATAGAAAACAGAAAAGTAAATTACTATTGATTCACGCAGGAATCACTATTACATTAATCAAGTAATTTACTTAAGTAAAAGTAAAAGCGTAAGAAATATTTTACATTTACTTTTACATGGGTAAATGTAAGAAACATTTAACTAAGTTAAAAACATTTAACTTAAGTAAAAGAAAAGTTATTCTTTTACTTTTACTTTTACATTTACTAAAGTAAAAGACTTTTGCTTTTACTTGAAAGCAAAAGTCGATGATGGATGGGGCCATCATCATTGGTTGACTAAAGAATCCTCTGGCGTCTTCTTGGTTGGTGGTCGTCCGCTCCTGTGGATGCTTGGAAGGTCTTTGTTGATCATCTTCTCGGATGAGTCACCATCCCCATACATTTCCAACTCAAAATTTTATCCGAGAATAACCTTTTACCCCCAAAAATTTGGTTTATAAAGAAGGAGGAGAAAATTTTTCAACGAAAAATTGGTCGAGAACTTCAAAATTTCTTTAATTTTTGTAAAGATTTTTGTTTAAAAAACAAATCGGACTAAATCAAAACAAAGGATCACTCGATTGGTCCCGATCTATCGGTGAAATTGATCTAAATGTAAGACTAATTTGTTAACTTGTTTAAACAAAAATTCTTTTTCTTGAAGGTCTACTTAGAAAGCCTTACTTGCCTTAAACTCATACCCGTAGATCTAAAGATTCCCTTTGGCCATTCACTGCTCCCACCCTGGAGACTTACAAACAGGCACTAATCGGGACTTAAAAGCGATCTTGGGTGTTTTACTGGCGAAGGTCGGGACTTGTAAAAGCAGAGCAAGAAAAACTGAAAGTTTGAAAAAACATTTAAGTAAACAAATCAAACTATTTTTAATCGCCCACCGATAGCATCAAGAACCAACCGTGTGGCTCTGATACCATATAACAGCGGTGATAAGTTTTCAAAAGAAAAACTTTAACAGAAGAAAGAAAAGATTAAGAAGATGACCGGTGAATCGGTAAAGTAATCTCTTTCTTTTATTTATAAACATTTGAGGAAGGATTACAGTATATCCTAGAACTAAATGTTTGAGAGGAAAGATCGAAGGATTAAGGACTTCGTCTTCATCTTCTAACTAAGAAGATCGAAGCTGAAAGCTTCGTCTCCGGCTAACTAAAAGAGAAGGGAGAGGACCTCGGAAGAGCTTTCTAGAGAGAGAAGCTCTGAGGCTTTACATTGAATTAAGCCTAAACAACTCTAAACATTTCGAGTTGTTTAAATAGAAAACAGAAAAGTAAATTACTATTGACTCACGCAGGAATCACTATTACATTAACTGAAGTAATTTACTTAAGTAAAAGTAAAACGTAAGAAATATTTTACATTTACTTTTACATTGGTAAATGTAAGAAACATTTAACTAAGTTAAAAACATTTAACTTAAGTAAAAGCAAAAGTTATTCTTTTACTTTTACTTTTACATTTACTAAAGTAAAAGACTTTTTGCTTTACTTGAAAGCAAAAGTCGATGATGGATGGGGCCATCATCGTTTGGTTGACTAAAGACTCTCTGGCGTCTTCTTGGTTGGTGACCGTCCGCCTCCTGTGGATCTTTAAGGTGCCTTTGATCATCTTCTCGGATGAGTCACCATCCCCATACATTTCCAACTCAAAATTTTTATCCAGAAATAACCCTTTTACCCCAAAAATTTGGTTTATAAAGAAGGAGGAGAAAATTTTTTCACCGAAAAATTGGTTAGAACTTCAAAATTTCTTTAATTTTTGTAAAGATTTTTTGTTTAAAAACAAATCAGACTAAATTTTGAAACAAAGGATCACTCGATTGGTCCTGATCTATCGATGTAATCGATCTAAACAGAAGACTAATTTGTTAACCTGCTTAAACAAAAATTCTTTTTCTTGAAGGTCTACTTAAAGCCTTACTTGCCTTAAACTCATACCCATAGATCTAAAGATTCCTTTGGCCATTCAACGCTCCCCACCCGGAGACTTACAAACAGCACTAATCGGGACTTAAGGCGATCTTGGGTGTTTCTGGCGAAGGTCGGGACTTATAAAAGCGAAGCGAGAAAAAAGCGAAAGTTTGAAAAAACATTTAAGTAAACAAATCAAACTATTTTTAATCGCCCACCGATAGCATCAAGAACCAACCGTGTGACTCGATACCATATAACGGTGGTGATAAGTTTTAAAAGAAAACTTAAATGAGAAAAGAAAAGATTAAGAAGATGACCTGGTGAATCGGTAAAACAATCTCTTTCTTTTATTTATAAACATTTGAGGAAGGATTACAAGATATCCTAGAACTAAATGTTTGAGAGGAAAGATCAAGTATTAAAGACTTACGTCTTCATCTTCTAACTAAGAAGATCGAAGTTGAAAGCTTCGCCTCCAAACTAACTAAGAGAGAAGGAGAGGACCTCAAGAGCTTTCAGAGAGAAGCTCGAGGCTTTACATTGAATTAAGCCTAAACAACTCTAAACACTTCGAGTTGTTTAAATAGAAAATGTAAAAGTAAATTACTATTGTTTCACGCAGGAATCACTATTACATTAACTGAAGTAATTTACTTAAGTAAAAGTAAAACGTAAGAAATATTTTACATTTACTTTTACATGGGTAAATGTAAGAAACATTTAACTAAGTTAAAAACATTTAACTTAAGTAAAAGCAAAAGTTATTCTTTTACTTTTACTTTTACATTTACTAAAGTAAAAGAATTTTGCTTTACGGAAAGCAAAAGCTGGGATGATGGCTTTGGGCCATCACCTGTCGGTTGACTGAAGATGCCTCTGGCGTCTTCTTCTTTGACTTGGTTCGTCTCCTGTAGATGCCGGAAGGTGCTGTTGATCATCTTCTCAGATGAGTCACCATCCCCATACATTTCCACCTCAAAATTTTTATCTAGGAAATAACCCTTTCACCCCAAAATTTTGTTTACAAAAAGAAGGAGGAGAAAAAATTTTCACCGAAAAATTAGTCAGTTCTTCAAAATTTCTTAATTTTTGAAAAGATTTTTTGTTTAAAAACAAATTAGACTGAAATCTGAAACAAAGGATCACTCGATTGGTCCTGATCTATCAGTGAAATCGATCTAAACAGAAGACTAATTTGTTAACTGTTTAAAGAAAAATTCTTTTTCTTGAAGGTCTACTTAGAAAGCCTTACTTGCCTTAAACTCATACCCGTAGATCTAAAGATTCCTTTGGCCATTCAACGCTCCCCACCACGAGACTTACAAATGAGCACTAATCGGGACTTAAGCGATCTTGGGTGTTTTACTGAAGGTCGGGACAGTAAAAGCGAGCAAGAAAAACTGAAAGTTTGAAAAAACATTTAAGTAAACAAATCAAACTATTTTTAATCGCCCACCGATAGCATCAAGAACCAACCGTGTGACTCTGATACCATATAACAGCGGTGATAAGTTTTTAAAAGAAAAACTTAAAAACAGAAAAGAAAAGATTAAGAAGATGACCATATGAATCGGTAAAACAATCTCTTTCTTTTATTTATAAACATTTGAGGAAGGATTACAGTATATCCTAGAACTAAATGTTTGAGAGGAAAGATCGAAGTATTAAAGACTTCGTCTTCATCTTCTAACTAAGAAGATCGGTTTGAAAGCTTCGCCTCCCGCTTAACTAAGAGAGGAGAGGACCTCCCCAAGAGCTTTCAGAGAGAGAAGCTCGAGGCTTTACATTGAATTAAGCCTAAACAACTCTAAACACTTGAGTTGTTTAAATAGAAAATGTAAAAGTAAATTACTATTGATTCACGCAGGAATCACTATTACATTAACTGAAGTAATTTACTTAAGTAAAAGTAAAACGTAAGAAATATTTTACATTTACTTTTACATGGGTAAATGTAAGAAACATTTAACTAAGTTAAAAACATTTAACTTAAGTAAAAGCAAAAGTTATTCTTTTACTTTTACTTTTACATTTACTAAAGTAAAAGAATTTTGCTTTACGGAAAGCAAAAGCTGGGATGATGGCTTTGGGCCATCACTTGTCGGTTGACTGAAGATGCCTCTGGCGTCTTCTTCTTTGACTTAGTTCGCCTCTCAGAGATGCTTGAAGGTCTTTGTTGATCATCTTCTCGGATGAGTCACCATCCCCATACATTTCCACCTCAAAATTTTTATCTAGAAATAACCCTTTCACCCCAAAAATTTTGTTTACAAAAAGAAGGAGGAGAAAAAATTTCACTTAAAAAATTAGTCAGTTCTTCAAAATTTCTTAATTTTGAAAAGATTTTTTGTTTAAAACGAATCGCATCAAATCGAAACAAAGGATCACTCGATTGGTCCCGATCTATCGAATTAAATCGATCTAAATGAAGACTAATTTGTTAACTGCTTAAAGAAAAAATTTTTTTTTGAAGGTCTACTTAGAAAGCCTTATTTGCCTTAAACTCATACCCGTAGATCTAAAGATTCCCTTTGGCCATTCACTGCTCCCACCCTGGAGACTTACAAACAGGCACTAATCGGGACTTAAGGCGATCTTGGGTGTTTTACGGCGAAGGTCGGGACTTGTAAAAGCAGAGCAAGAAAAACTGAAAGTTTGAAAAACATTTAAGTAAACAAATCAAACTATTTTAATCGCCTAATCGATAGCATCAAGAACCAACCGTGTGGGCTCGATACCATATAACAATGGTGATAAGTTTTCAAAAGAAAAACTTTAATGAGAAGAAAGAAAAGATTAAGAAGATAACCTATGAATCGGTAAAGTAATCTCTTTCTTTTATTTATAAACATTTGAGGAAGGATTACAGTATATCCTAGAACTAAATGTTTGAGAGGAAAGATCGAAGGATTAAGGACTTCGTCTTCATCTTCTAACTAAGAAGATCGAAGTTGAAAGCTTCGTCTCCGGCTAACTAAAAGAGAAGGGAGAGGACCTCGGAAGAGCTTTCTTTAGAGCTCGAGGCTTTACATTGAATTAAGCCTAAACAACTCTAAACACTTGAGTTGTTTAAATAGAAAATGAAAAAAGTAAATTACTATTGATTCACGCAGAATCACTATTACATTAATCTCAAGTAATTTACTTAAGTAAAAGTAAAACGTAAAATAAATATTTTACATTTACTTTTACATGGGTAAATGTAAGAAACATTTAACTAAGTTAAAAACATTTAACTTAAGTAAAAGTAAAAGTTATTCTTTTACTTTTACTTTTACATTTACTAAAGTAAAAGACTTTTTGCTTTACGAAAGCAAAAGTCGATGATGGATGGGGCCATCACTGTCGGTTGACTAAAGACTCCTCTGGCGTCTTCTTGGTTGACTGGTCCGTCTCCTGTGGATGCCGGAAGGTGCTGTTGATCATCTTCTCAGATGAGTCACCATCCCCATACATTTCCAACTCAAAATTTTTATCCAGGAAATAACCCTTTTACCCCCAAAAATTTGGTTTATAAAGAAGGAGGAGAAAATTTTTTCACCGAAAAATTGGTCAGAACTTCAAAATTTCTTTAATTTTTGTAAAGATTTTTTGTTTAAAAACAAATCAGACTAAATCTGAAACAAAGGATCACTCGATTGGTCCTGATCTATCAGTGTAATCGATCTAAACAGAAGACTAATTTGTTAACTGTTTAAACAAAAATTCTTTTTCTTGAAGGTCTACTTAGAAAGCCTTACTTGCTTTTAAACTCATACCCAGTAGATCTAAAGATTCCTTTGGCCATTCAACGCTCCCCCACCCCGGAGACTTACAAACAGCACTAATCGGGACTTAAAAGCGATCTTGGGTGTTTTACTGGCCAAGGTCGGGACTTGTAAAAGCGAGCAAGAAAAAGCGAAAGTTTGAAAAACATTTAAGTAAACAAATCAAACTATTTTTAATCACCCACCGATAACATCAAGAACCAACCGTGTGGCTCGATACCATATAACAAATGTGATAAGTTTTCAAAAGAAAAACTTTAATGTAAGAAAGAAAAGATTAAGAAGATGGCCGGTGAAATCGGTAAAGTAATCTCTTTTTTATTTATAAACATTTGAGGAAGGATTACAAAGATATCCTAGAACTAAATGTTTGAGAGGAAAGATCGAAGGATTAAGGACTTCGCCTTCATCTTCTAACTAAGAAGATCGAAGTCGAAAGCTTCGCCTCCCAACTAACTAAAGAGAAGGAGAGGACCTCAAGAGCTTTCAGAGAGAGAAGCTCCGAGGCTTTACATTGAATTAAGCCTAAAACAACTCTAAACACTTGAGTTGTTTAAATAGAAAATGTAAAAGTAAATTACTATTGATTCAATGCAGAATCACTATTACATTAATCAAGTAATTTACTTAAGTAAAAAGTAAAACGTAAGAAATATTTTACATTTACTTTTACATGGGTAAATGTAAGAAACATTTAACTAAGTTAAAAACATTTAACTTAAGTAAAAGCAAAAGTTATTCTTTTACTTTTACTTTTACATTTACTAAAGTAAAAGACTTTTGCTTTACGGAAAGCAAAAGCTGGATGATGGATGGGGCCATCACTGTCGGTTGACTAAAGACTCCTCTGGCGTCTTCTTGGTTGACTGGTCCGTCTCCTCGTGATGCTTAAGAAGTCTTGCTGATCATCTTCTCGGATGAGTCACCATCCCCATACATTTCCAACTCAAAATTTTTATCCAGAAATAACCTTTTACCCCCAAAATTTGGTTTATAAAGAAGGAGGAGAAAATTTTTTCACCGCAAAATTGGTCAGAACTTCAAAATTTCTTTAATTTTTGTAAAGATTTTTTGTTTAAAAACAAATCAGACTAAATTTTGAAACAAAGGATCACTCGATTGGTCCTGATCTATCAGTGAAATCGATCTAAACAGAAGACTAATTTGTTAACTGTTTAAACAAAAATTCTTTTTCTTGAAGGTCTACTTAGAAAGCCTTACTTGCCTTAAACTCATACCCGTAGATCTAAAGATTCCCTTTGGCCATTCACTGCTCCCACCCTGGAGACTTACAAACAGGCACTAATCGGGACTTAAGGCGATCTTGGGTGTTTTACTGCGAAGGTCGGGACTTGTAAAAGCAGAGCAAGAAAAACTGAAAGTTTGAAAAAACATTTAAGTAAACAAATCAAACTATTTTTAATCGCCCACCGATAGCATCAAGAACCAACCGTGTGACTCTGATACCATATAACAGCGGTGATAAGTTTTTAAAAGAAAAACTTAAACAGAAAAGAAAAGATTAAGAAGATGACCGGTGAATCGGTAAAACAATCTCTTTCTTTTATTTATAAACATTTGAGGAAGGATTACAGTATATCCTAGAACTAAATGTTTGAGAGGAAAGATCGAAGTATTAAGGACTTTGTCTTCATCTTCTAACTAAGAAGATCGAAGCTGAAAGCTTCGTCTCCGGCTAACTAAGAGAGAAGGGAGAGGACCTCGGAAGAGCTTTCTAGAGAGAGAAGCTCTGAGGCTTTACATTGAATTAAGCCTAAACAACTCTAAACACTTCGAGTTGTTTAAATAGAAAACTGAAAAGTAAATTACTATTGATTCACGCAGGAATCACTATTACATTAACTGAAGTAATTTACTTAAGTAAAAGTAAAACGTAAGAAATATTTTACATTTACTTTTACATGGGTAAATGTAAGAAACATTTAACTAAGTTAAAAACATTTAACTTAAGTAAAAGCAAAAGTTATTCTTTTACTTTTACTTTTACATTTACTAAAGTAAAAGACTTTTTGCTTTACTTGAAAGCAAAAGTCGATGATGGATGGGGCCATCATCATTTGGTTGACTAAAGACTCTCCTGGCGTCTTCTTGGTTGACTGTCCGTCTCCCTGTGGATGCTTAGGAAGGTCTTGTTGATCATCTTCTCGGATGAGTCACCATCCCCATACATTTCAACTCAAAATTTTATCCGAGAAATAACCTTTTACCCCCAAAAATTTGGTTTATAAAGAAGGAGGAGAAAATTTTTCACCGAAAAATTGGTCGAACTTCAAAATTTCTTTAATTTTTGTAAAGATTTTTGTTTAAAACAAATCGACTAAATCAAAACAAAGGATCACTCGATTGGTCCCGATCTATCGCTGAAATTGATCTAAATGTAAGACTAATTTGTTAACTGTTTAAACAAAAATTCTTTTTCTTGAAGGTCTACTTAGAAAGCCTTACTTGCCTTAAACTCATACCCATAGATCTAAAGATTCCCTTTGGCCATTCACTGCTCCCACCCTGGAGACTTACAAACAGGCACTAATCGGGACTTAAGGCGATCTTGGGTGTTTTACGGCGAAGGTCGGGACTTGTAAAAGCAGAGCAAGAAAAACTGAAAGTTTGAAAAAACATTTAAGTAAACAAATCAAACTATTTTTAATCACCCACCGATAACATCAAGAACCAACCGTGTGGCTCTGATACCATATAACAGCGGTGATAAGTTTTCAAAAGAAAAACTTTAACAGAAGAAAGAAAAGATTAAGAAGATGACCGGTGAATCGGTAAAGTAATCTCTTTTTTTATTTATAAACATTTGAGGAAGGATTACAGTATATCCTAGAACTAAATGTTTGAGAGGAAAGATCGAAGGATTAAGGACTTCGTCTTCATCTTCTAACTAAGAAGATCGTTGAAAGCTTCGCCTCCTACTAACTAAAAGAGAATGGAGAGACCTCGGAAGAGCTTTCAGAGAGAGAAGCTCCGAGGCTTTACATTGAATTAAGCTTCAAACAACTCTAAACACTTGAGTTGTTTAAATAGAAAAACAAAGTAAAAGTAAATTACTATTGATTCACGCAGGAATCACTATTACATTAACTGAAGTAATTTACTTAAGTAAAAGTAAAACGTAAGAAATATTTTACATTTACTTTTACATGGGTAAATGTAAGAAACATTTAACTAAGTTAAAAACATTTAACTTAAGTAAAAGCAAAAGTTATTCTTTTACTTTTACTTTTACATTTACTAAAGTAAAAGACTTTTGCTTTACGGAAAGCAAAAGCTGATGATGGATGGGGCCATCACTGTCGGTTGACTAAAGACTCCTCTGGCGTCTTCTTGGTTGACTGGTCCGTCTCCTGTGGATGCCGGAAGGTGCTGTTGATCATCTTCTCAGATGAGTCACCATCCCCATACATTTCCAACTCAAAATTTTTATCCAGGAAATAACCTTTTTACCCCCAAAAATTTGGTTTATAAAGAAGGAGGAGAAAATTTTTTCACCGCAAAATTGGTCAGAACTTCAAAATTTCTTTAATTTTTGTAAAGATTTTTTGTTTAAAAACAAATCAGACTAAATTTTGAAACAAAGGATCACTCGATTGGTCCTGATCTATCAGTGAAATCGATCTAAACAGAAGACTAATTTGTTAACTGTTTAAACAAAAATTCTTTTTCTTGAAGGTCTACTTAGAAAGCCTTACTTGCCTTAAACTCATACCCATAGATCTAAAGATTCCCTTTGGCCATTCACTGCTCCCACCCTGGAGACTTACAAACAGGCACTAATCGGGACTTAAGGCGATCTTGGGTGTTTTACGGCGAAGGTCGGGACTTGTAAAAGCAGAGCAAGAAAAACTGAAAGTTTGAAAAAACATTTAAGTAAACAAATCAAACTATTTTTAATCGCCCACCGATAGCATCAAGAACCAACCGTGTGACTCTGATACCATATAACAGCGGTGATAAGTTTTTAAAAGAAAAACTTAAACAGAAAAGAAAAGATTAAGAAGATGACCGGTGAATCGGTAAAACAATCTCTTTCTTTTATTTATAAACATTTGAGGAAGGATTACAGTATATCCTAGAACTAAATGTTTGAGAGGAAAGATCGAAGTATTAAGGACTTTGTCTTCATCTTCTAACTAAGAAGATCGAAGCTTGAAAGCTTCGCCTCTCAAACTAACTAAGAGAGAAGGGAGAGGACCTCGGAAGAGCTTTCTAGAGAGAGAAGCTCTGAGGCTTTACATTGAATTAAGCCTAAACAACTCTAAACACTTCGAGTTGTTTAAATAGAAAACAGAAAAGTAAATTACTATTGATTCACGCAGGAATCACTATTACATTAACTGAAGTAATTTACTTAAGTAAAAGTAAAACGTAAGAAATATTTTACATTTACTTTTACATGGGTAAATGTAAGAAACATTTAACTTAAGTAAAAGAAAAAGTTATTCTTTTACTTTTACTTTTACATTTACTAAAGTAAAAGACTTTTGCTTTACGGAAAGCAAAAGCTGATGATGGATGGGGCCATCACTGTTGGTTGACTAAAGAATCCTCTGGCGTCTTCTTGGTTGACTGGTCCGTCTCCTGTGGATGCCGGAAGGTGTTGTTGATCATCTTCTCCGATGAGTCACCATCCCCATACATTTCCAACTCAAAATTTTTATCCAGGAAATAACCCTTTTACCCCCAAAAATTTGGTTTATAAAGAAGGAGGAGAAAATTGTTTCACCGAAAAATTGGTCAGAACTTCAAAATTTCTTTAATTTTTGTAAAGACTTTTTGTTTAAAAACAAATCAGACTAAATCTGAAACAAAGGATCACTCGATTGGTCCTGATCTATCAGTGAAATTGATCTAAACAGAAGACTAATTTGTTAACCTGCTTTAAACAAAATTCTTTTTTCTTGAAGGTCTACTTAGAAAGCCTTACTTGCCTTAAACTCATACCCGTAGATCTAAAGATTCCCTTTGGCCATTCACTGCTCCCACCCTGGAGACTTACAAACAGGCACTAATCGAGACTTAAGGCGATCTTGGGTGTTTTACGGCGAAGGTCGGGACTTAGAAAAAGCGAGCAAGAAAAAGCTGAAAGTTTGAAAAAACATTTAAGTAAACAAATCAAACTATTTTTAATCACCCACCGATAACATCAAGAACCAACCGTGTGGCTCTGATACCATATAACAGCGGTGATAAGTTTTCAAAAGAAAAACTTTAACAGAAGAAAGAAAAGATTAAGAAGATGACCGGTGAATCGGTAAAGTAATCTCTTTCTTTTATTTATAAACATTTGAGGAAGGATTACGATATATCCTAGAACTAAATGTTTGAGAAGAAAGATCGAAGGATTAAGGACTTACGCCTTCATCTTCTAACTAAGAAGATCGAAGTTTGAAAGCTTCGCCTCCTACTAACTAAAAGAGAAGGAGAGGACCTCGGAAGAGCTTTCTAGAGAGAAGCTCGAGGCTTTACATTGAATTAAGCCTAAACAACTCTAAACACTTGAGTTGTTTAAATAGAAAATGAAAAAGTAAATTACTATTGATTCACGCAGAATCACTATTACATTAATCAAGTAATTTACTTAAGTAAAAGTAAAAGCGTAAGAAATATTTTACATTTACTTTTACATGGGTAAATGTAAGAAACATTTAACTAAGTTAAAAACATTTAACTTAAGTAAAAGCAAAAGTTATTCTTTTACTTTTACTTTTACATTTACTAAAGTAAAAGACTTTTGCTTTACTTGAAAGCAAAAAGTCGATGATGGATGGGGCCATCAACGTTCGGTTGACTAAAGACTCCTCCGGGCGTCTTCTTGGTTGGTCGTCCGTCTCACGTGGGATGCTTAAGGTCTTTGTTGATCATCTTCTCGGATGAGTCACCATCCCCATACATTTCCAACTCAAAATTTTATCCGTGAAATAACCTTTTTACCCCAAAAATTTGGTTTATAAAGAAGGAGGAGAAAATTTTTTCACCGCAAAATTGGTCAAACTTCAAAATTTCTTTAATTTTGTAAAGATTTTTGTTTAAAAACAAATCGGACTAAATTTTGAAACAAAGGATCACTCGATTGGTCCCGATCTATCGCTGAAATCGATCTAAATGAAGACTAATTTGTTAACCTGTTTAAACAAAAATTCTTTTCTTGAAGGTCTACTTAGAAAGCCTTACTTGCCTTAAACTCATACCAGTAGATCTAAAGATTCCTTTGGCCATTCAACTTTGCTCCCACCACAGAGACTTACAAACAGGCACTAATCGGGACTTAAGGCGATCTTGGGTGTTTTACGGCGAAGGTCGGGACTTGTAAAAGCAGAGCAAGAAAAACTGAAAGTTTGAAAAAACATTTAAGTAAACAAATCAAACTATTTTTAATCGCCCACCGATAGCATCAAGAACCAACCGTGTGGCTCTGATACCATATAACAGCGGTGATAAGTTTTTAAAAGAAAAACTTAAACAGAAAAGAAAAGATTAAGAAGATGACCGGTGAATCGGTAAAACAATCTCTTTCTTTTATTTATAAACATTTGAGGAAGGATTACAGTATATCCTAGAACTAAATGTTTGAGAGGAAAGATCGAAGTATTAAGGACTTCGTCTTCATCTTCTAACTAAGAAGATCAAGGTTTGAAGCTTCGCTCTCCGCTAACTAAAAGAGAAGGGAGAGGACCTCGGAAGAGCTTTCTAGAGAGAGAAGCTCTAAGGCTTTACATTGAATTAAGCCTAAACAACTCTAAACACTTCGAGTTGTTTAAATAGAAAACAGAAAAGTAAATTACTATTGATTCACGCAGGAATCACTATTACATTAACTGAAGTAATTTACTTAAGTAAAAGTAAAACGTAAGAAATATTTTACATTTACTTTTACATGGGTAAATGTAAGAAACATTTAACTAAGTTAAAAACATTTAACTTAAGTAAAAGCAAAAGTTATTCTTTTACTTTTACTTTTACATTTACTAAAGTAAAAGACTTTTGCTTTACGGAAAGCAAAAGCTGATGATGGATGGGGCCATCACTGTCGGTTGACTGAAGACTCCTCTGGCGTCTTCTTGGTTGACTGGTCCGTCTCCTGTGGATGCTTAGGAAGGTCTTTGTTGATCATCTTCTCGGATGAGTCACCATCCCCATACATTTCAACTCAAAATTTTTATCCAGAAATAACCCTTTTACCCCCAAAAATTTGGTTTATAAAGAAGGAGGAGAAAATTTTTCACCAAAAATTGGTCGAAACTTCAAAATTTCTTAAATTTTTGTAAAGATTTTTGTTTAAAACAAATCGGACTAAATTTTGAAACAAAGGATCACTCGATTGGTCCCGATCTATCGATGAAATCGATCTAAATAGAAGACTAATTTGTTAATTGTTTAAACAAAAATTCTTTTTCTTGAAGGTCTACTTAGAAAGCCTTACTTGCCTTAAACTCATACCCGTAGATCTAAAGATTCCTTTGGCCATTCAACGCTTCCCACCCAGAGACTTACAAAACGAGCACTAATCGGGACTTAAAAGCGATCTTGGGTGTTTTACTGGCGAAGGTCGGGACTTGTAAAAGCGAGCAAGAAAAAAGCGAAAGTTTGAAAAAACATTTAAGTAAACAAATCAAACTATTTTAATCGCCAATATAGCATCAAGAACCAATAGTGTGACTCGATACCATATAACGGTGGTGATAAGTTTTAAAAGAAAAACTTAAATGAGAAAAGAAAAGATTAAGAAGATGGCCGGTGAATCGGTAAAACAATCTCTTTCTTTTACTTATAAACATTTGAGGAAGGATTACAGTATATCCTAGAACTAAATGTTTGAGAGGAAAGATCGAAGTATTAAGGACTTCGTCTTCATCTTCTAACTAAGAAGATCGAAGCTGAAAGCTTAGCCTCCCGCTAACTAAGAGAGAAGGAGAGGACCTCGGAAGAGCTTTCAGAGAGAAAGCTACGAGGCTTTACATTGAATTAAGCCTAAAACAACTCTAAACACTTGAGTTGTTTAAATAGAAAATGAAAAAGTAAATTACTATTGATTCACGCAGGAATCACTATTACATTAACTGAAGTAATTTACTTAAGTAAAAGTAAAACGTAAGAAATATTTTACATTTACTTTTACATGGGTAAATGTAAGAAACATTTAACTAAGTTAAAAACATTTAACTTAAGTAAAAGCAAAAGTTATTCTTTTACTTTTACTTTTACATTTACTAAAGTAAAAGACTTTTGCTTTACGAAAAGCAAAAGTTGATGATGGATGGGGCCATCACTGTTGGTTGACTAAAGACTCCTCTGGCGTCTTCTTGGTTGATAGTCCGCCTCTTACATGGATCTTTGGAAGGTCTTTGTTGATCATCTTCTCAGATGAGTCACCATCCCCATACATTTCCACCTCAAAATTTTTATCTAGGAAATAACCCTTTCACCCCCAAAATTTTGTTTACAAAAAGAAGGAGGAGAAAAAAATTTCACCGAAAAATTAGTCAGTTCTTCAAAATTTCTTAATTTTTGAAAAGATTTTTTGTTTAAAAACAAATCAGAGTGAAATCTGAAACAAAGGATCACTCGATTGGTCCTGATCTATCAGTGAAATCGATCTAAACAGAAGACTAATTTGTTAACTGTTTGAAGAAAAATTCTTTTTCTTGAAGGTCTACTTAGAAAGCCTTACTTGCCTTAAACTCATACCCGTAGATCTAAAGATTCCCTTTGGCCATTCACTGCTCCCACCCTGGAGACTTACAAACAGGCACTAATCGGGACTTAAGGCGATCTTGGGTGTTTTACGGCGAAGGTCGGGACTTGTAAAAGCAGAGCAAGAAAAACTGAAAGTTTGAAAAAACATTTAAGTAAACAAATCACACTATTTTTAATCGCCCACCGATAGCATCAAGAACCAACCAGTGTGTGGCTCGATACCATATAACTTGGTGGTGATAAGTTTTTAAAGAAAAACTTAAATGAAAAGAAAAGATTAAGAAGATGACCGGTGAATCGGTAAAACAATCTCTTTCTTTTATTTATAAACATTTGAGGAAGGATTACAGTATATCTTAGAACTAAATGTTTGAGAGGAAAGATCGAAGTATTAAGGACTTCGTCTTCATCTTCTAACTAAGAAGATCGAAGCTGAAAGCTTCGTCTCCGGCTAACTAAGAGAGAAGGGAGAGGACCTCGGAAGAGCTTTCTAGAGAGAGAAGCTCTGAGGCTTTACATTGAATTAAGCCTAAACAACTCTAAACACTTCGAGTTGTTTAAATAGAAAACAGAAAAGTAAATTACTATTGATTCACGCAGGAATCACTATTACATTAACTGAAGTAATTTACTTAAGTAAAAGTAAAACGTAAGAAATATTTTACATTTACTTTTACATGGGTAAATGTAAGAAACATTTAACTAAGTTAAAAACATTTAACTTAAGTAAAAGCAAAAGTTATTCTTTTACTTTTACTTTTACATTTACTAAAGTAAAAGACTTTTGCTTTACGAAAAGCAAAAGTTGATGATGGATGGGGCCATCACTGTTGGTTGACTAAAGACTCCTCTGGCGTCTTCTTGGTTGACTGGTCCGTCTCCTGTGGATGCCGGAAGGTGCTGTTGATCATCTTCTCAGATGAGTCACCATCCCCATACATTTCCACCTCAAAATTTTTATCTAGGAAATAACCCTTTCACCCCCAAAATTTTGTTTACAAAAAGAAGGAGGAGAAAAAAATTTCACCGAAAAATTAGTCAGTTCTTCAAAATTTCTTAATTTTTGAAAAGATTTTTTGTTTAAAAACAAATCAGAGTGAAATCTGAAACAAAGGATCACTCGATTGGTCCTGATCTATCAGTGAAATCGATCTAAACAGAAGACTAATTTGTTAACTGTTTGAAGAAAAATTCTTTTTCTTGAAGGTCTACTTAGAAAGCCTTACTTGCCTTAAACTCATACCCGTAGATCTAAAGATTCCTTTGGCCATTCAACGCTCCCCACCTCGAGACTTACAAACGAGCACTAATCGGGACTTAAAAGCGATCTTGGGTGTTTTACTGAAGGTCGGGACTTGTAAAAGCGAGAAAGCAAGAAAAAGCTAATGTTTGAAAAAACATTTAAGTAAACAAATCAAACTATTTTTAATCGCCCACCGATAGCATCAAGAACCAACCGTGTGGCTCTGATACCATATAACAGCGGTGATAAGTTTTTAAAAGAAAAACTTAAACAGAAAAGAAAAGATTAAGAAGATGACCGGTGAATCGGTAAAACAATCTCTTTCTTTTATTTATAAACATTTGAGGAAGGATTACAGTATATCTTAGAACTAAATGTTTGAGAGGAAAGATCGAAGTATTAAGGACTTCGTCTTCATCTTCTAACTAAGAAGATCGGTTTGAAAGCTTAAATCTCAAAACTAAGAGAGAAGGAGAGGACCTCGGAAGAGCTTTCTAGAGAGAGAAGCTCTGAGGCTTTACATTGAATTAAGCCTAAACAACTCTAAACACTTCGAGTTGTTTAAATAGAAAAAAGAAAAAGTAAATTACTATTGATTCACGCAGAATCACTATTACATTAATCGAGTAATTTACTTAAGTAAAAGTAAAACGTAAGAAATATTTTACATTTACTTTTACATGGGTAAATGTAAGAAACATTTAACTAAGTTAAAAACATTTAACTTAAGTAAAAGCAAAAGTTATTCTTTTACTTTTACTTTTACATTTACTAAAGTAAAAGAATTTTGCTTTACTTTAAAGCAAAAATTTGGGATGATGGCTTTGGGCCATCACTTGTCGATTATTGAAGATGCCTCTGGCGTCTTCTTCTTTTTGACTTAGTTAAATCTCCTTGAGATGCTTGGGAAGGTCTTTGTTGATCATCTTCTCGGATGAGTCACCATCCCCATACATTTCCACCTCAAAATTTTTATCTAGAAATAACCCTTTCACCCCCAAAATTTTGTTTACAAAAAGAAGGAGGAGAAAAAATTTTCACCGACAAATTAGTCAGTTCTTCAAAATTTCTTAATTTTTGAAAAGATTTTTTGTTTAAAAACAAATCAGACTAAAATTTGAAACAAAGGATCACTCGATTGGTCCTGATCTATCAGTGAAATCGATCTAAACAGAAGACTAATTTGTTAACTGTTTAAACAAAAAATCTTTTTCTTGAAGGTCTACTTAGAAAGCCTTACTTGCCTTAAACTCATACCCTTAGATCTAAAGATTCCCTTTGGCCATTCACTGCTCCCACCCTGGAGACTTACAAACAGGCACTAATCGGGACTTAAAAAGCGATCTTGGGTGTTTTACTAAAGGTTGGGACTTGTAAAAGCGAGCAGCGAAAAAAAAGCGAAAGTTTGAAAAATAATTAAGTAAACAAATCAAACTATTTTTAATACGCCCATGCGATAGCATCAAGAACCAACCGTGTGGCTCGATACCATATAACAATGGGTGATAAGTTTTCAAAAGAAAAACTTTAACAGAAGAAAGAAAAGATGAAGAAGATGACCGGTTAATCGGTAAAGTAATCTCTTTCTTTTATTTATAAACATTTGAGGAAGGATTACAGTATATCCTAGAACTAAATGTTTGAGAGGAAAGATCGAAGGATTAAGGACTTCGTCTTCATCTTCTAACTAAGAAGATCGAAGCTGAAAGCTTCGTCTCAAACTAACTAAGAGAGAAGGAGAGGACCTCGGAAGAGCTTTCTAGAGAGAGAAGCTCTGAGGCTTTACATTGAATTAAGCCTGAACAACTCTAAACACTTCGAGTTGTTTAAATAGAAACAGAAAAGTAAATTACTATTGATTCACGCAGGAATCACTATTACATTAACTGAAGTAATTTACTTAAGTAAAAGTAAAACGTAAGAAATATTTTACATTTACTTTTACATGGGTAAATGTAAGAAACATTTAACTAAGTTAAAAACATTTAACTTAAGTAAAAGCAAAAGTTATTCTTTTACTTTTACTTTTAAATTTACTAAAGTAAAATACTTTTGCTTTACTTGAAGCAAAAGTGATGATGGTTTGGGGCCATCATTTGTCGATTATTGAAGACTCCTCTGGCGTCTTCTTGATTGGTAGTCCGTCTCTCCTGTGGATCTTGGGAAGGTCTTTGTTGATCATCTTCTCGGATGAGTCACCATCCCCATACATTTCCACCTCAAAATTTTTATCCGAGAAATAACCCTTTTACCCCCAAAATTTGGTTTATAAAGAAGGAGGAGAAATTTTTTCACCAAAAATTGGTCGAACTTCAAAATTTCTTTAATTTTTGTAAAGATTTTTGTTTAAAAACAAATCGACTAAAATCAAAAACAAAGGATCACTCGATTGGTCTGATCTATCGGTGAAATCGATCTAAGCAGAAAAGACTAATTTGTTAACCTGTTTAAACAAAATTCTTTTTCTTGAAGGTCTACTTAGAAAGCCTTACTTGCCTTAAACTCATACCCGTAGATCTAAAGATTCCCTTTGGCCATTCACTGCTCCCACCCTGGAGACTTAGAAACAGGCACTAATCGGGACTTAAGGCGATCTTGGGTGTTTTACGGTGAAGGTCGGGACTTGTAAAAGCGAGAAAGAAAAAAAATCGAAAGTTTGAAAAAACATTTAAGTAAACAACTCAAACTGTTTTTAATCGCTTACCGATAGCATCAAGAACCAACCGTGTGGCTCGATACCATATAACAGCGGCGATAAGTTTTTAAAAGAAAAACTTAACAGAAAAGAAAAGATTAAGAAGATGACCGGTGAATCGGTAAAGTAATCTCTTTCTTTTATTTATAAACATTTGAGGAAGGATTACAGTATATCATAGAACTAAATGTTTGAGAGGAAAGATCGAAGGATTAAGGACTTCGTCTTCATCTTCTAACTAAGAAGATCGGGTTTTGAAAGCTTAAATCTCCCGCTAACTAAAAGAGAGGAGAGAGGACCTCGGAAGAGCTTTCTAGAGAGAGCTCTCTAAGGCTTTACATTGAATTAAGCCTAAACAACTCTAAACACTTGAGTTGTTTAAATAGAAAATGAAAAAGTAAATTACTATTGATTCACGCAGAATCACTATTACATTAATGAAGTAATTTACTTAAGTAAAAGTAAAAGCGTAAGAAATATTTTACATTTACTTTTACATGGGTAAATGTAAGAAACATTTAACTAAGTTAAAACATTTAACTTAAGTAAAAGAAAAAGTTATTCTTTTACTTTTACTTTTACATTTACTAAAGTAAAAGACTTTTTCTTTACGGAAAGCAAAAGCTGATGATGGCTGGGGCCATCACTGTTAGTTGTCTGAAGACTCCTCTGGCATCTTCTTGGTTGGTAGTCCGTCTCTGTGTGGATCTTAGGAAGGTCTTTGTTGATCATCTTCTCGGCCGCCTCTCTTTCGGTAACTTACAAAGTAATCCTCCTCCTTGGTGACATTCATACTTACATCGTCCAACAAGTTAAAAAAATACGTTAAGGTTTTGCCTCCTTGGCATCTCTAATGATTCAAATTCAAAATAGTTGAAACCGATGCCTCGGCGTTGGTTTCGGTGGCATACTCAAACAAAATTGACTCCTACTTCAAATGAGCAGTTGTTCATTTCCATTCAGCGCGCGTGGAATCCTACGGCTTAAAATACAATTACTATTAAAAAAGATATTTTATCTCTAGTTTTATGTATTACAAAATTTCAGAGAGATTTATTAAATCAGAAATTCTTAGTTAGAATAGATTGTAAGTCAGCAAAATTTATTCTTGAAAAGGACGTTGAAAACGTCGCCTCTAAGCATTCATTCGCTAGATGGCAAGCAATTTTAAGTATTTTTGATTTTGATATTGAATATATTAGAGGTAGTAACAACTCGATTCAGATTTTCTCACCGTGAATTTATTAACACAGTACAATCACAAAGAATATGAGTGTATGAGGAGGTTCATCTTCTCGTAGTTATGGCATTTCTGCCATTCCGATTAATCAACCAGTTAATCAACCAAAAGGAACTGTTGTTCCTCACCCAGTCACCCAAACACATAATAAATTCCAGGTGCTTCGTACAGTCCCCAAGCCCTACTCCTTAGTTCTTGCTAGCCAACCAAAGCTATTTGATATTTTCGCTAGTCAAACCCCAAATACTTCATCAAAAACCTAGTCACCCGATTATGTACGATTATCATCGATTTATGATCAACACTTATTCCATGTTGAGTTAAATATGAAACCCAAAAATAACCCTATTCAATTAGCGATTGATATTTTCCTTGGGATGGCATTTTATTCCTTTAGCTCCATACAAGTCACTTGTATATTATAGAGACATCCTTATTGAAGCAGTGGGTTTTCATTAAACCTATCTATGCCAATGATGATAAATCAAAACTTCTTTATCATTCATTGTATATTAAACAAGTCCTTAATTCATCAGATTGGAGTAGTCATCCATCAGATCTCAGGTCTCTTTCTAATCAAACTAGCTCTTTTTGCTATTATGATTATATTGAGGCTTGGCACAAAATCATGCTTCATCAAAATGAAGATCATAATCACTTGTGGTTCTTTCAGTTCGACCACAAATTCAAAAGTCAATTCCCCAAATGGTTCATCCTTTGGTGGACAAGGTATGGTTTGAGTCACTACATTTTCCCCAACCCTCTCCTTGCTCAGCTAGAGCATTTTTGTCATCACAGTAACTATCATTCCAAATATGAGGAAATTCCAGTCTTCCTTATATTTTGTAGTAAATATAAAATCCCTTGGATTTTGAAATGGCAGTATATAGTTTACAGCTACCCAAGAAGTCACCGTTTTTCAGCCTCCATCATCCATAGGAATTAGGACTGCTCAGACTTTCCTTTCTCCTATTTCTCAGGTCTCTCGCCGTTTTTCAATTAAATGGTGGGATAAATTCGGAGTTAATTGAATTGTTGGCCAAGTTCAAAAAGAATTTCCGCCTTCTCCTCTATTATCTCATCCAGTTAACGCCAATCTGATCCTCTCTGGCTTACATCGTTGCATCTTCCAGTAAATTAGTCTCTAAAACGGTTGAAATGTCAGTTGCAAAATCAGTTACTTCACTTGCTTTAGTCACTGATGTTTCTAGCTACTCTAATTCTGAATTAAGGCGTCTTGCTGACGCTATTCATTCAAGACTTGATCAGTTACGAGAAGAGTCAGACAAAGCTTCTTTACAGTCCAGAGGAGATAACTCTAGTCAAGACCTTGAAGACGAAGTTGATTGTGACCCCTATGGCACAATTGCTCTTCAGGATGCTCAAGATCCATTTTCTTGAGCCCCTCTCTAATCAATCAAATTGAAGATGTGATTCTCCACTTGATCGGCCACACACTGCTCCGTGACCTTAGTCACTGCACTGCTCAAGCGACCTCGATCCTTTCTTTCGAGGCGGCATTGTTAGCAGCATCTTCTGCTTTTCCACCAAAGCAGCGTTGATCAAACATCTCGCCCACACTACGCATTAGTCAAAAAGAAGGCGTCTTTTTCACCGAAAAGCGATTCTTTTTCCTTTACTTTAGTAAAATGTTTCTTACTTTTACTTTACCCCAGCTTATTGTAATAGTAATCTTATATGATTCGTTTCCTTGTTCTATAAAAAGAAATCGAATTCATTTGGTTTAAGCGGACTTAGAAAGACTCGGAGATCCTTCTCGATCAATCTTTAACCTCAACATTTGCTTTTAGCCTACTTAACCCCCTTCATCTAATGTTCTTATTTCATAAATCTTGTAAGTCATTATAATTATCCATTTTGTAAATAGATTGTATTATAATCAATAAAATTGTTTTATTTTATAAATTTAATTGTGTTTTGTATGCGCTTCATGTTCTTCTCCTTCCGCCCCCATATGGTATCAGAGCCAAGTTGTTTGTTGTTGGTAACTGTATAGTCAGATCTCTTTAATCAAACTTCTCTTTACTCTTTCAAAATTATCTTCTTCATCAAAGTTCTAAAGTCACATTTCTTACCTGTAGTCCACCTAGTTCGTGTCTAACCTTTGTAAGTCTCCGAGGTGTGTGCAAGCGGTGTCGGGTTATAGAACATAGGTATGAGTCTACTTTTGGGTAAGCAGGGTATGCATGAATGAACCTTGAATAAGATTTTATTTTTGAAACAGTCGAATAGTAGGTTATTCGGTCTAGCTCTTGATTAATAACAGTCGACTTACCTCTGTTCGAGACATAGTGAACCAAGAAGAACGTAATTATGAAAACATTAATCAAGTTTTAAACAAGCTGGAATATACCTAAGGTATCTCCAAAAGAGATTTATCAGTCAACATTTTCAGATAAATTTAAAACTGACTATAATGTCAAAACAGTTGAAAGAGTTTATGCAATCAATAAAGAATATGAAAATTGTAGTCTTTTATCACGAAGTTATTAAAAACATAGAAAAAGGGTTACAATTTTATACAAATAGGTCTTGTTCAAGTTGCGGTTAAACCTCTTAATAGAAAAGGAATTAATTCATCAATCTACCTCTGCCTTAGAGATGCCAGATTTTTAAATTACTATCCAAGCATTATTGGTGCTATGGAAGCAAATTTGCACAATGGACCTATCCATTTCAATTGCTTTCCTGATTTCACCTTGAGACTCAGTGATCAAAACTTATTTAAAGCCTTATCATTAAATATTAAAACTGATGGAGAGATTACTCAAATGATTGAAGGATCTCAACCCATTGCTTTGATTTACAGGATTTATTATAAGACAATGAAGTCAAATTTGAACGTTCATGCTCTTAATAAAAGCCCAAAAGATCAAACAGTTTTAATTCAAAGTTCAACTAGTGATGCTAATATCCGGATCCCAAGAACAATTCTTTGGAAGGATATTAACTTACCTAATCGATGGACTTTACCAAATGAATTACCACAACGACCCATAGTTAACAATTTGTTGAATATTGAAAATATCCAACAGGTTTTACGATGGAACTGTTAAAATTAGTTTTGAGCGTCTTTAGAACACCGATTATTATTGAAGATATTTCTAGTTCTTGGTCCCTTGATTATCCACACTAGAAGAGATCTTTGAAGTCCTAAGTAATCCTCTAGTTAAGGATATCAAACTTAAAGGTATTCTTAATGAAGGACAAGTTAGTCATCCTGTTATACTCGAGAATGATCACCGTAGAAGATGAAGATTCTTCTTCCCAAATCCTCTGTTTATCCCACACGATCGATTTTAATGCCCCAATTCATAATCAATTAAGAGTCATTAAAAAGGATTTTGTGTTAGATTGGGATAACTTAGTTAAAGATTTTTAATTCAAAATCTAATAAAGAAAAAGACATCTATTCGAGATCTAATCATCCAACCTGAAAAGGACAGAGATAAGATAGTAAATAGATGGAAAAGATTTATTTAAAATGAAGAAATTAACATTACTTTTTACGATTTGTACGAACAAAAGATCAAAGTAAATGTAATGTTATTAATAAAACCAATGGATTAAAGAAAGCGAGATCCAAAGTGTCACCACCATCCCCATTAAAAGCAGTTCTAATTCCAGATTAAAAACACTTGATTATTGATAGTCCCTTCAAAATACCTGAGGGAACTAATAACGATAAAAAATAATTGAACAATTAAACTTTAGTAATCAATATCTAGCAAAGATATGAAAACAGCTAGAAAGAATTGAAGAAAAAATTGAAGAAGGTATTATTAAAAAACCTGATTCAAAGATCGAACAACCTTTACTAAATTTACCAGAGAATAGATATAATTTAAGTTTGCCTAATAAAGATGACAAATTAGTCCAATATATTGAAAAATTATTTAAAAAACTCAAAACAGAGCCCGGTCCAAGTGGAACTATTGCTTTGTTATTGATCGGTGAGAGTCATGATGATAATAATGAAAGTTCTTCTGACCACTCTTCTATTTCAAACCTTAATGACCAATTAAATAAATTAACTATTAATAACACAAGTATTACCAGAAATTGGTATTCCAGACCAACTCCTCCGGATTTACAATTCGAAGAGAGAAATCTAGATAAACAGTTTTCGGTGTCCTCTAATAAAATTTATGAATGGAATATAGATGGATTTAGTGAACAAGAAATTCTTAATAAACTTAATCATATGTCTATGGTAGCTAACAATTACATCACTAAATTCAACACTTTGTCTCAACCAGATATTGTCGAGTTAATAGCTAGTGGAATCACTTGGCATTCTTAGGTCTTAGTGGGAAAAACATCTCACGTAAGACATTAGAATATCCATAATTCATGCTATTCAAAGAGATAAAGAAGGCAATCCCATCTTTGATGAAGATCTTTGGTATTGGTCTTCTGATGGAGTTAATACTTTAATATTTACCATAATTAAACATTTTGTTGGAACCCCTAGCAATATTACGTAAAGAATTCATGATCAATTAAGTAATCTTACTTGTCCCACTCTAAGTGATTTTAGAATTTTAAAAGATGTATTTACTTCTAGAGTTATGATGAGAAATGACAGTAATAAACCATTTTGGAAAGAGAAATTCGTTAATGGTCTCATTGTCTTTATTTGCTCACAAAGTTAGAGAAGAATTAAGTAAAAACCTAGGATATATTGATTATGATAATTTAACTTATGGTGATATTATTAGTCATATCCAAAAATTGGATTAAAATGTGCATTGATTTTAAATTAGCTAAACAAGCCAGAAAAGACAAAAATAAAGCTAAATACGAGTTAGGAACATTTTGTGAACAGTATGGTTTACCGCCGGTGGCTCCCTCCAGAAGAAAGCACAGGCATAAAGATAAACATATTGAGCCACATAAAAATCATAAACGCCGTAAGAAGAGATATACTCACAGCAAAAATAAGAATAATAATCAAGATAATTATTATAATAAACCTAAGTCATCAAAGAAAAAATCTTATAAAAAATCAAAAACATTTGATAAAAGTAAAATTGTCTGTCACAATTGTGGGAAGAAAGGTCATTACAAAAGTGAATGTAGAGTTAAACAGAAATTAGCTCAGTTGAATATTTCAACTAAAGATACAGAACAATTATTAGAATTAATGAGAATTGATAATAAGAGTAGTAGCAGTAATGAAGAAGCTTCTGATATTCCAGAATCTTCTAGTAACAACACATCCAACATAGATTCTGATAGTGAAAATGAAGTCATTATATGTACAGAAAATTATAATAAAAACTATTGTAAAAGAATTAGTGTAATTACAAAAGATGAAGAAGAAAGCTCCTTATTAATAGATCTAATCAGTAAAATTATAGATCCAGAATTAAAAACTCAATATCTAAAACAATTAAAAGATTTATTAACTAAAGATAAGAAAGTCACTGACAAGGTTCTTAGAGCCAAAGAAAAACCCATATTCAGTTTAAATAAGACTCTTGAAAGATTCAAATCTCCAGTTAAAGAAATTACGCTTCCTGAATTAAATCAAGAGGTTAATAAACTTAAAAAGGAGATTTCTAATTTAAAGATAGACATTTCTAATTTAAGAAAAGAGATTGACGATAAAAAATCAGATCTTCAAGTTAATGATTCTTCTTCTAGTGATGAAAGTCACGAGGATCCAGAATCATCTCGAGCTAAGGATTCTGATCTCTTTATTCAAGGTCTCTCTCTAAAAGAATTAAAGATATTACTATTCAAAAATGGTATATTTCCATTAATTTAGTCATTGATAAAACTTTCTCTCGACAACTCCACGCTCTAGTAGAATCTTTGGTGCGAACTTGAATTGTATTCAAGAAGGTATTATCCCACTAGATATTATAAGAAAACTAGTGAAAAATTAAATTCAAATTAACTGTGAGTCAAATGGAAATAAAGTACAAATTACCTAAAGTACATATTTGTCGGAACAACATGTGTGTTTCAAGACTTCGTTCGTCTTAGTTCGCAATCTTACTAACAAAATTATTTTAGGTTTACCATTCATATATTTGCTTTATCCATTTACCACTAGTAATAAAGGTTTAAGTTGTGAACATTTAGGAAAGAAAATTATATTTAAATTCTTAATTAAACCAAAAGAAAGAGATTTAAAATTCATTCAAGAGGAGTCAATTTCTAAATCATTAAATCTGTTAAATTGTAAGTTTACCCACCTAAATTTTCTTAAAGAAGAAATTAGGTATCAACAAGTTGAAGACCAACTTAAGAGTAACAGAGTTCAAGAAAAAATAAAAGAATTAAAAGATTATTTAATAAATAACTTATGTTCTGATTCTCCCAATGCTTTTTGGCATAGGAAGAAGCACATAGTTAGATTACCCTATGCTAAAGAATTTAAAGAGCATTTAAATATATATATATATATATATATATATATATATCAGGCCTGGAGTTTACTTCGTGGCCATTTACAGTTTGATTTACGTTTCGTCCGACCTGGAGTTTACTTCGTGGCGGTTGATCATTTTTTACTGCTTTATTTATTTTTCTGATCCCCCATGGAGGTGCTTCATGGTGGTTGATCATGTCTATATATATATATATATATTTACCAATTTTATATATTTACATTTCTAATCCCCCCATGAAGTTCGCTTCGTGGTGCTTGATCATTTGTATATATATATTTACAGCTTTTATATATATAACTGCTTACAGTTTTTATACAAACTGCTACATAATGTGAGCCTATGAATCATGTGATCACAATTTAAGTCTACTGAATCTAGATTCGGTTCCCGTGATGGACATTTTCGGCTGTAATCATCTTATACATTATTCAGAGTCTTTGAATTTCCTTAGACGTTTCTCATGCCCACAAGGAGTTCGACACTGCTATGTATTTTATTTTCTCGAAGATGCCTCGCATCTCAAAAATAAAAGCAATCAAGACAAACATATAATAAAATGGAAGTATCAAAGGCCTCAATTACTATTGAGCATAAGGGTTTGAAAAACCTCTTTTACAAAACATCACTGCTATATCTTGTTAAAACTGAATTTTTACATAAATTCAAATCCTTTGTATATAGGTGAAAACGAGGCATAACACTATTTCCAAATAATAGTACATTGATCTAAACACACATACACACACACACACATTCAGATAACAGTTTAATTGAAAAGTGGCAGTCACCGCGGCAACACGGATGTCGGGGGGTGCCTAACACCTTCCCTCCACATAATCAAGTCCCCGGACCCTAACGAATCTCGGTTTCACAGACCTGTTAAATAGTGTCACATCACTGGGTCAATGTGAAAACCTTTTCTCGGTTGAGTTGGTGCAACCATTTAAAAATACCAACTAGCGACTCTTATAGTCCAATCGTCGACATATACATGTCGGACCTTTTCACAATTTGTTTTTTCAAACAAATCTCACCTAACATGAGAACACCAAAAAATAAGAACAGAAAAGGGACAATAAAAATCCCGACGTCGACATATATATATATATGTGTGTATAATAAGTTTTATTTTTTTATGTATAATAGAATATATTATATTTTATTGCATAGTGCTGCATAGTAAATCAAATTTTCAACGAAATCAGTCGAACGAATTTGTGCCCGTGATGCCACTGTGCAGTCCATGATTTTAATTTCTAACAGTATCCTTCCATTCTCCTATAAATAGGATCCTTAGTTTAGAATTGAAAATCACACCAGAATAAGAGAATTTTTCTTCTATAATATTGAGCGTATTTCTTTAGAATTTAAGGAAGCTTTGAGTGTAGAAAATAGTTCAAGTTTTCTTCAAGAATATCCCCGTTATACTAGTTGGATTACACTCCTTTTTAAGGTAAGGGATATTATTTTTGTTCAATACTCGTAAGAAATAATATTTTCTTCCATACTCTGTAGTGTGTAAGTAATATTATTTCATTTCAGATTCTGAATTCTATACTCATTTTGTTAAGTTTTGGCTTCTATACTCCATGAAATTAGTAGAATATCCTTGAAATTTGTGTTTCATCCAGTATCTTTTCATGGAAATATTATTCTAAACATTCTTGATAAGTTTAAACTTTTTTATGCTGGAGTACTATTCACGGGGTACTATTCCTGAAGTACTATTCATGAGGTACTATTCACTCGGGTACTATTCACCCGGGGTACTATTCATAATAAAAATTAATTTCTTTTTGGTCCAAATCATTTTTGGTATAATATTATTCTTGAATTTTTACTCCACAAAGCAGTATCATGTTGACAATTTGGACATTATTGAATTCTGGATAAATTAAATTAAAAATCTTTAAAAATTTATCCGTTGCTTTCTTTTAATTGAATTTTTATATCATTGTCATCATCCTCATGCTTATGTTTTGATTAAAGTCATCTTTGGCCCGTAGTGCATAGATGGGGTGTTGATTGGTATAATTATGACTAGGGATTATTCGGTATAATCATAACCGTAATGTTATAAATGATGTGGTAAAAGTCCTCATTGGCCCGTAGTGCATTAATGGACAATTGTTGACATGATCATGACCATTGGTGAAAACACGAATATCATTGGCATGTAGTGCATGGATAATTCATGGTTGTGATACTAATGAATATCCTTGTCCCGTAGTGCATGGATAATTCAGTGACGTGAATTATTTATTAAGTTGAGTCTCAGCGATAAAATTGACGATAAAATTTCTAAATTATAGAAGATAGTAGATATCATGCTCTACTTGACTCTTCTAATGGATTGCTTGTTCCGCTGCAATTAAACTTGATGTTTATTATATTTTATCAGTTTAACACTATTGAAGGCTAACGATAATTTATTCTGCATTATCTTAGTCATAATATTTCTTACTGGGCTAGTTGAGCTCACCCTTTTGCTTTCATTGTTCTCTTCAGGAAATGATAACGTAGTCGGGACTAGTCGGGGAATGGACTGATGGGCCGAGATGGTGTTATAGTAGTCCTCACTATTCTATGAAATAGTGTGATAATAATTATAATGAGGACTCCATTTGAGTTTGGATATTGTCTAGAAGACAATATTCGTATTAAAACTCTCAGCGATGTTTTGTCGTATTTTACACGACAGTTGTATAATTAAGTTTATATTTGAATTCTGTACCTTGTATTTGGGAACTCAAGATGGGAAATGTATACCTATTTTGGGGGCGTCACAGTTGGTATCAAAGCTTAGGGATATGATCCCAAGCTAAGATGTGAGACAAGAACTAAGGGGAGAGATGGGGAAATCCTTCGCTAGTATGACCTACCTAAGTTTATTTGTTATTTAATTGGTCGGTCAGAATATAGGGGTATTATGTGGTATGTAAATTAACCCTTGTTTTGTGGCAGTATTTGAAAATGGCATCTGAAAATGTTGAGATAAGCAATGGAGCACAGGAGACCTTTGAGTCACCGCAGATCAATAATCAGGATAATGTGCATCAGGAAGGCAACAATCCTCATGTAAACAACAACACCGACCAAATGATGAACGATGGGATGTTTAGAGGCTTTATGAAATTCATACAACATCAGGCGAAAGAGACTCATATTCAAAATGCAGGTGGAAACACTGGTAACTCTCGGATGGTCACCGCTAAGCAGTTCAAGGAGCTGGGACCACCAAAGTTTTTGGGAAAGCCAGAACCACTTAAGGCAGAGACGTGGATAAAGCAGATCACCAAGATATTTGTTGTCATGGGATGCTCCGAGGAGCAAAAGGTTCCCTTTGCCACCTTCATGTTGCGAGGAGAGGCAGATTACTGGTGGGAATCTATAAAGCGTACTCAACCTGCCGCACTGAAGATGTCTTGGGAGAAGTTTAAAGAACTGTTCAATGACAAGTACTTTTCTGAAAGTATTCCTCACATGAAAGAGGTATAGTTTATCAAGCTGGAACAAAAAAATATGACCGTGTCGCAGTACGAGGCTAGGTTTTCCGAGTTATCCTGGTTTGCATCTCATTTGGTTGATAATAAGGAGAGAATTACGCGAATGTTTATGCGAGGTTTGAAACCCAAAATATGTTAATACACAAACTGTGTTTATATTCATATGTTGTAAATAGGGCTCAGTTATTGGAGCACGATAATGAGTCAACCCAACCAAGAGATAGCAGCTGGAAAAATGATAATACCAGTCGTAGCAGTCACCGAAGCGGTGACAACACTACAAAAAATCATTCATTGTCGTCAGGCACTGCCATCGCCTATGACGAGAGTACCGTTGCGATTGAGGTCATTCACGACGGCAATGGCCGTCGATGGTCCCATCGCCTCACAGGTCATCGCCCTTGGTCCCCGTCGGCCGCCATTGGCATCATTGTCATTGGCAATGGGGCTCATTGGCGATGATATAGGTTACTGCCGACAGCCAGAACGACGGCAAAACCGTCGGCAAAGTCTCAATAATTTTTTAATTAAATAACTCATTAATGACGGTGATCTTGTCGGCCAAGACTGTGTAGCCATCGGTAATGACTTTTTAAAATTAAATTAAAAGCATCAAATGCCTGTCGCCATGTCTATCGCTATAGGTCATTGGCGATGGGCTCTGTCGTCGTCATTACACCTATCGGCAATAATTCCAAAATTTCCCTATTCATTTAAAAATATAAACATATACCTGTTATAAACCAATAAAAACCATCAAATAACAATCAAATATCATACAATTCACCATTCAAATAGTAATCAAAATCAAATATATAGATTAAAAATGGTCGTCGGTACAACTCAAAAATTGTATAAGTACATACATGAAACTCTGAATATAACATAAACTAACTACAACCTGTCGCCTATCTCATTGTCATCGACTCGGAGGTCATCACCCTGTGCTGGAGGAGGTTGCTCGTTATCAACTCGATGGTCATCTCCCTGTACTGGAGGAGGCTGCTCGTCATCAACTCAGTGGTTATCACTAGTGCCTCCACCTCCACCTCCATATTAAAATATTAATAACAAAGTCGTATTGAAAACATATTTACATTGTTTTAGTTTGTGTTCTTCAAGTTAGGCAGACGAGACTCGAACTCAGGCTTCGTATATCAAAATTGAGTCCCATCAGTTGTAACGTCTATTGCCTATGTGGTGCTATTGTCTGTGTTTGCGTGTCGTTTGGAAGACCGGGGCGAATTTTGGACTCTTTTTCGACTATTTTCCTATGTTTTTGTAAGTTAAGCGGATGGGACTCGAATTCGGGCTCCGTATATCGGAATCAAGTCCTGTCAGTTGTAACGTATTTCTATTTCCTATGCGGTGCTATTGTCTGTGTTTGCATGTCGTTTGGACGCCTGGGGCGGGTTTTGGACTCTTTCTCGATAATTTTCCTAAGTTTTCGCAAGTTAGGCGGACGAGACCCAAACTCGAGCTTCGTTTATCGGAATCGAGTCCCGTCAGTTGTAACACGTGTTTATTTTCTATGTGGTGCTATTGTCTATGTTTGCGTGTCGTTTAGACGACTGGGGCAATTTTTGGTCTCTTTTTTTATTATTTTCCTAGGTTTTCGCAAGTTAGGCAGACGAGACTCGAACTCGGGCTCCATATATTGGAATCGAGTCCCGTCAGTTGTAACGTGTGTTTATTGCTTATGCGGTGCTATTGTCTATGTTTGCATGTCATTTAGACGAACGGGGCGGATTTTGGACTCTTTTTTGACTATTTTCCTAAGTTTTCGCAAGTTAGGTGGACGGGGCCCGAACTCAGGCTTCGTATATCGCAATCGAGTCCCATTAGTTGTAACGCGTGTCTATTGCCTATGCGGTGCTATTGTTTGTGTTTGCGTGCTGTTTGGACGACCAGGGCGGGTTTTGGAATCTTTTTTGACTATTTTCCTAAGTATTCACAAGTTAGGCGGACGGGACCCGAACTCAAGCTTTGTTTATCTGAATCGAGTCTCATCAATTGTAATGCATGTTTATTGCCTATGCGGTGCTATTTTCTTTGTTTGCGTGTTGTTTGGAAGACCAGAGTGGGTTTTGGACTCTTTTTTGACTTTTTTCCTAAGTTTTTGCAAGTTAGGCGAACGGGACACGAACTCGGGCTCCGTATATCAGAATTGAGTCTCATTAGTTGTAATGTGTGCCTATTGCCTATATAGTGCTATTGTCTATATTTTCCTGTCGTTTGGACGACTGGGGCGGATTTTGGTCTCTTTTTTGACTATTTTCCTATGTTTTCGCAAGTTAGGCGAACGGGACTCGAACTCGGGCTCCGTATATCGGAATCGAGTCCCGTCAATTGTAACGCGTGTTTATTCCCTATGTGGTGCTATTGTGTATGTTTGCGTGTTGTTTGGAGGACTAAGGCGGGTTTTGGACTCTTTTTCGACTATTTTCCTATGTTTTCGCAAGTTAGGCAGACGGGACCCAAACTCGGACTCCATATATTGGAATTGAGTCCCGTCAGTTGTAATGCGTGTCTATTGCCTCTACGGTGCTATTGTCTATGTTTTTCTGCCGTTTGGATGACTGGGGTGGGTTTGGACTCTTTTTCGACTATTTTCCTAAGTTTTTGCATGTTAGGCGGACAGGACCCAAACTTGGGCTCCGTATATCGGAATCAAGTCCTGTCAGTTGTAACGCGCGTCTATTGCCTATGTGGGTCTATTATCTGTGTTTGCGTGTCATTTAGACGACCGGTGCGGGTTTTGGACTTTTTTCGACTATTTTCCTAAGTTATCGCAAGTTAAGTAGACGGGACCCAAACTCGGGCTCCATATATCGGAATTGAGTCCTGTCATTTGTAATGCATGTCTATTGCCTATTCGGTGCTATTATCTATGTTTGTATGTCGTTTGGACAACCGAGGTGGGTTTTGGACTCTTTTTTGGCTATTTTCCTAAGTTTTTGCAAGTTAGGCGGAGGGGACTCAAACTCGGGCTCCGTATATCGGAATCGAGTCCCATTAGTTGTAACGCATGTCTATTACCTATGCGGTGCTATTGCCTATGTTTGCATGTAATTTGGACGATCGGGGTGAGTTTTGGTCTCTTTTTTAACTATTTTTCTATGTTTTTGCAAGTTAGGCGGACGAGATTCGAACTCGGGCTCCGTATATCAGAATCGAGTCCCGTCAGTTTTAACGCGTGTCTGTTTCATATGCGGTGCTATTGTTTGTGTTTGCATGTTAACTATTTATTTGACAGTTTATATAAGCAATATAATTACAAATAAATAAATACATCAATAGTAAGTTTTACCTATCGAATATGTGGAGGAAAGATGTTGGCCAAGATAACTACATATACACGGATGGCCTCTTCCTGGATTACACCCATGAGGTCTTTAGCAGTAGCTGTAAGATCTATGAAGCCATGGACAACCTCCTGAGCAAGCTGGTAGATCCGCTCACGTGATAGTGCACCTGACTGCATGACACTGCTCGCCATGCACCCCTCTATGATCCGCCTGAAGAAGTCATCAGATAATGAAGGGCCGACGCTGATCCACCTGCACCACTACCTTCGGTGGGTGGGTGATGTCGAGATCTCACAGCAGGGACTATAGTGTAGCCTGGGACATGGGGAATGCCAATAACTCTGCCCTTATTCGGCCCCCCCTGTAGCATGCAGCCAATCTTCCATCTCCTCGTCCTAACGTGTAGAATCATCCACTGGAGTGTCACCTCTCTGGATGCTCCGGACCACAGAAAAGGTCCTCGAACTGTGTCTGAAAAAACACTAAAATAGGTAAAAATAAAGTATTACACAAAAAAATATAAAAGAATTTCAAAGCCATCAAATATATACTAAATAAAAGAATTAAATTACTTACCGCAATGTGCTCTACCTCAGGTGAGATATAACCACCGTCACCTTTCTTTTGTTGAGCGTGCCGCCAAAACTCGAGGCGAGAAGGTGGGTGCTTTAGACTCACCTCGAGTCTCTCCCTATAGTGGTCGTCTGACGACCGACTCCCGATCAAAATGTGGGAGACGACTCGCTTATCGAAGGCGACTTTATCATCTGTCTTGACATCTTCTTGAATGCCTCGCCGTCCCAAATAAGGCACATCTACTCCCACATCGCAGAACCAATGAAATCTATTCGGACATCTCTAAGTGTTTGTCCACCAGCAGTTTTGACTATCATATTAGTACAGTCAAAGGTTTCGTCACCTCTAGATTCCGGTTCTGATTCATGTTCATCCAACTAGGTTTCCGCATGATAGATCCATGTCGTATAACCCTGCTTGAACCCATACGCAAATAAGTCGCACATGACATCACTCCTTTCCTTCCACACTTCATTCATACACCTCTTACAAGGACATATGATCTAATCACCGCTGACTTTCTCAAATGAGAAGTTGAGAAATTGTTCAACTCCACTAAGATACTCAAAGCTAAGCCCACTCTTATCAGTGGCTACCCTACGTTCCATCGAACCTCGACCAATAGACATCTTGGACAACTGTCTGCTATATATATGGAAAGTCAGACAAACACAATCAAGTCTCCATGATAATGTATATGCAAGCTTATGAGTTTCCAAACTTCATCTCCACCTCTAACGGGTCAGGCTTCTATCCCATTCTCGGATGTGTCGCCTCACTAATGCCAACAACTTGAACACATCTTTAAATTTTTCAGAAATTTCGGCAGCACCTCCCTATGGTCCTCAAGTACACGAAATAGACTAAGTCATCGTAGTCTAAATATGCACCCGAAGAACATCGAGCGATATATACTGACCAAAAATTCAAAAAATATAAAGACGTGCTCAAGTTGTTAACACCAACTTAAGTGAGATTGAAACATACAAGAACAGTCCCATAACGGGGACTATTTGAGATTCACTCCTACTAAGTGAATCTCAAACAGGTTTCTAAGCTTCCTAAACTATATGAAAATATGCACATGTGAAATTGAACTATTTCCTAGAACAAAAGGAATATTATCTTGAGAATGAATTATGAACCATAATAAAATAAATTAATTCATTGATTCTCATGAGTATACAAAATCAAAGACTACATATTAAATAATCCTCTAGAACATATTTAGAATAACATAATGCTACCATTTTAATTAAGCAATAAAATGGAAACAAAGACATAGTAATTTATATTTAGAAAGCATTATATTCGTTCAAATAGAGTATCTCAATAACATAGATGTATCTCAACCAAAAGTACACATGTTACATTTTAACATGAGAATCAATTAATTTCAAGAAATAACATATACTTGGGGAAATAAACGTAAGTGTTATACTTTCCAAAGTGGACAGAAATTTTATGGATCAAAAATAAGTTACGGATCAAAAATGGCAACTTTCCAAAGTGGACCGGAATTTTATTGTTCTTGGAGTAAAAACTATTTTTGATTTCCTTTGACATAAAATCTCATCAACACATAAAATAACCATGTCTAACCATAAAACATCATATAACATATATATACACACACGAAATCACTATAAACTTCCAATTTTCCTTGCAATTCCCTAATTCATAGTCTAAATTTTGTTAAAAACAAATTCAAATGTTATCAATAAAGATGGGTATCTTCATACATATATGATGTATCCATATTTGAATATTATATTTATTATTTATTTATTGTATCGGTCTTACTTTTTTTCTTTTAGTGTCTTCCTCTTCTCTATTTCCAAAGTGTAGTGCTAATAAAAATGGCAAAAATGGATAATACCAATTATGTTTGTCCACTTTTTAGGATTATTATCGACGTCGGGATTTTTATTTGTCCCATTTCTATTCTTGTTCTTTGGTTTTCTCATGTTAGATGAGATTTGTTTAAAAAACAAGTTAAAAAGGTCTGAGATGTATATGTCGATGATTTGACTGTAAGAGTCGCCAGTTGGTGTTTTTAACTGGTTGCACCAACGCAACCGAGAAAAGGTTTGCACATTGACCCATTGATGTGACGCTGATAAATGGGTCTGTGAAACCGAGATTCATTTGGGTTTGGAGGCTTGATTATGCGGAGGGAAGGTGTTAGGCACCCCCTGACATCCGTGTTACCACAGTGACCACCACTTTTCAAGAAAATATTATATGAATGTGTGTGTGTATGGGTCAATGTGCTGTTATTTGGTAGTGCTATGCCTCGTTCGCACCTATATACAAAGGGTTTGAATTTGTATAAAAATTCAATTTTAAACAAGATATAAAAATGATATATTATGAAAGAGGTTTTTCAAACCCTATGCTCAATAGTAATTGAGGCCTTTGATACTTCCATATTATTATTAAATGTTCGGCTTTATTGCTTTTATTTTTGAGATGCAAAGCATCTTCGAGAAAATAAAATAATATATAGCATGAAAGCCATATAAGGAAATTAAAAAATCGTGAATAATTTACAAGTCGCTACAAAATGAAAATGTCCATCACGGAACCGAATCTAGATTCAAGAGATCAATCAGTGATCACATGATTCCTAGGCTAACATGATGCCACAGCTTATATATGAAAAGTAGTAAGCGATATATATATATAAAGTCAGAATATATATATATATATATATATATATATATATATATATATATATACTGAGACATGATTAACCACCATGAAGCACCTCTATGGGGGATCGAAAATGTAAATATATAAAAACGGTAAATATATATATATATATACATATATATATATATATACAGACATGATTAACCACCATGAAGCACCTCTATGGGGGATCGAAAATGTAAATATATAAAAGCGGTAAATATATATATAAAGACATGATCAACCACCACGAAACACCTCCACGGGGGATCAAAAATATAAATATATAAAAGTGGTAAATATATATATATATATAAAGACATGATCAACCACCATGAAGCACCTCCATGGGGGATCAGAAATATAAATATATAAAAGTGGAAAAAAAAAAAAATATATATATATATATAAAGACATGATCAACCACCACGAAGCACCTCCATGGGGGATCATAAATGTAAATAAAGCAATAAATAAGATCAATCACCACAAAGTAAACTCCAGGAGGGACTAAATATAAATAAAGTAGTAAAAACGATCAACCGCCACGAAGTAAACTCCAGGCGGGACGAAATGTAAATAAAGCAGTAAAAGGCCACGAAGTAAACTCCAGGCCTGATAGAAATGTAAATATATATATATATAAGCAGTAAACGCACAGGATATATATTGATCCCGGCTCGGTTTATCATTTCGACGATTTGTCGCTATATATATATAAGCAGTAAACGCTCCGGATGTAAAATACAGGCTCATCGAACAAAGTTCAACAACAGTTCATATATATATATATATATATATATATATATATATATATATATATATATATATATAATAAAATAAATGTCTAGGATGTGAGTCTAGGCTCAATCGAGGCATAACTCAATAATGTTAGTCCATATATATATATATATATAAGTATATATATACAAACAAAAATGAAAACCATGGACCAAAGTCCGGGCATACACACATAACATGACTCTCAACGTGAAGAAGAGTGTGTGCAAAGATGAAGAAAAAGGCTTTAAAGTGTGTAAGAAGGCTTACAGTGGACTACCAAAGAATACTTCTATAGCTTTAAGTGGATGAACACTCAGCTCTCGCCGGTAAAAATATAGCTATATGTGAGCTCACAAGTGTTTAAAATGAGAAAGCACTCAATATAGGGTGTGTACAGAGCAAATTAGACAGGGTTTCCTCGCCTTTTTTCTCTTGAAATATGGCCACCCCAAGCCCTCTATTTATAGAGGGTGGAGCCGTAGGTGTACCTACGGCAGCCGCAAATGCACTTGCGGGTACCTGGGGTTCCCCGGACTCCGCGGGTCCCGCCATCTTGAAGTACGTGCACGCGTGCAACGTGATGCCTGCTCGAACTTGCAAAACTTTAATCCGAGCATCCGATTGAGCTGTATAAGACCTATTTCGAACTTCCATTGTTGAGAGCTATGCAATGACATGGGATTACAGGTTGTATAAAGTCAGAAAGATGGAACCATGTCCTATGTCTTTAAGCTTCAAATTCTATCCGGTGTTTTGCCTTGCGTAGTACTCACTCGGGATTGCAACTCCTTGGTTCTTGTGGGACATTATTGTGTAGAATGTATATTGACTGTTTTTTGTTGAGACGGCATCATGTGGGGTTAAGGTGGCAATTTGATGATTTTGCCCTTCACTAGAGTTATCTTCGGTTTTAGCTGATAAATCAAACGTAACTCAAGGTTATCTATAAGATTGGGTTTTTACAAGTGCTGAATTCCCTCAGGGTTGTCTCTGAGGTGTGCCTATCCTCCCGGGGTTATCTCCGGGTTTGGGAGTTGAGTGCGTCGGTGTGAGTCCCGAGGTTGAAGCTGACTGCATGGGTGTTATCTTCGGAACTGCAACTGCACTCCTTGGGGTTATCTCCAAGGTTGACATTGTCTTTCCCAGTGTTATTTCCGGGACTAAGACTGAACATCTCGGGGTTATCTCCAGGATGAGTCGGCCTTCTTCGGTGGAATTTCTGGTATTTGCACTGCTTTCCCCGGGGTTATCTCCGAGGTGGGAAATGATACTTCTGGTGTGTTTTCCAAGGTTGAAATTGAACTTCCGGTGGTATTTTCGGGATTAAGTTGAGTTGTCTTCCAGGGTTTATCTCTGAAAGAAGATTGCGCGCTTCTTGTAATGTTAATAACAGGTAGGTAGAAAATTTTAAGTGTCTACAGATGCCCTTCTTTATTATATTCATGCAATGCAATGACATGGATATGATAAAGAATACTAGACACTTGAAATACAACAACATGATTATGATGCAATGCATAACACAATGCAAATGTATGTGGTTTATTGGATTGTTCTCCAATATGGTGGGATGATTGCCGGTTCCTTGTTGCTTCTACAAGGGGAGCATTACATAAGCAGCCTGATGAACTGTCATGGACGCATGATCCACAACTACCAATAATCTTTAGGATTTTTGATGTTGGGGTTATCACCAAAGTCATGAATCCTTGATATAGAAATTATCCTGAAGATGCATCTCTTATGTACAAGAGATTCTGTGGGGATAAAGCTTTGTATGTTGAGGATGTGTATAACATATTCCATCATCATTCCTCCCTGACGAGGATGTTCTTCCCTGGTTTGTACTGCCAGGTCTTTTCGCTGCTCTGTTGGAGTTATTGCCAATAGTCGGTGTTGTCAGGGTTGCCTGACCTTCATTGACATGTGTATCAACGGATGAGATCCCTGTTGGGGATAATGTCAAGGTTACTTGACCTTTATTGATGTGTGCATTAATGGTTAAAAATGCGTGACACCCTCACCGGGGAAAAGGTTTTAGGGCTACAACCCTGAACTGATGGCATCGGACCTTCGTGAGGTATTGCCGAATGTAATTTGCAATAGCTGATATCATCGGTATAGTGTACTCTGTGTTTGGGTAAAGACCAATGAGTGATATGTAAAGCCACAACTTGACTTGTCAAAACCAGGATTTCAGGCTATCCTGCTCAACCGCGTAGCATTTTTATTCCTGATTTATCCTTTTCAACTTGTAAGAACTCCTTTGCAACTTGAAATGGACCGAGCCGGATGGGTGGGCCCCATTATCACTATATCTTTTGATATGCCTCTATTAGTAATTGGGCGGCTGTGACCCATTTCCCTATATTTTTAGCTGTACAGAGATGTATTAGATGATGGTGTACTTAGGAATGTATTTACCATTATTCCCTACACCATATTGTCGTATATTGTTTATCATTCATGTATTATGTTATTCATATATATATATATATATATATATATATATATATATATATATATATATATATATATATATATATATATATGTGTCCAGAGATATTCAAAGATTGACCTGGATGGTCTTATGATACTACCCACAGATGTCTTTCTTCGACGCTTAAGCGCATTGATCATACCCCACCAGTATTGGTGGCATCCCGCCTGAGATCATGGTATGATAGTATTACACCTTCAGATAGGCTGACTGTAGATCAGAGATCGCTTATTACAGCATACTATGACTCTCCTGATGTTTCAGGTTCCCCCAGGCTTCATAGAGGGTATGCTGGATCATTGGATACCGGAGAGACAGGTCTTCTGGTTTGGCATCCACGAGTTGACTCCTACTTTGGAGGAGTACGCATGGTTGAAGGCACTGCCATTGGACAGACCTTGGGCGTGGATGGCTATCAGCGATATGAGCTGACAGTTTATGACTCTCACTGGGCTGAGGCGTAGAGTTGTGCAGGATGAGATCACATCCGGTCACGTCGTATCCTAGCATTTTCTGATGGACAGATTTGGCTCTGAGGATAGTTATACATGGCACTCTGCGGATTTCACCATGCCGGAGGATCATTGTCACTCGGCCAGAGTAGATGTCTAATTATTATGCGTATTGTCGTATGTATACACGCCACAGTACATGGATGAGATAGATATTGGCGTTATCATGGCAGTGAGAGCTCTCAAGGAGTGTCACACCATTATACCGATGATCATAGCAGAGACACTGAGGTCAGCTACATATTGCAGCACTTACCCTGTAGGGGTATTCACAGGTAATTCAGTCATGTTGTACGTGTGGTTTATGTCACACTTGAGACCGATTGGCACTTTCTTTCAGGTGGCACGGGTATTGTTTCACCCATGAGTGTACAGATCCTGCATCTTGGTCCATTTTCCTGGCAGGGATCGAAGATCCGTTTGATATATTACCGTGTACAGGGCTTAGCTCACCCTACAACTTCATCACTCATGCTCCGAACATGGATTATCTCCCTCTAGCTGGTTTGAGGGGTATGACTACTTACCATCCCCTAGCCATAATGTGTCAGTTTGACCAGTTTTAGGACTTCCATCCTTTTAAGGGGACATTGAGTCAGTGCTTAGCTTCTCGCCACTTATCAGTAGAGGACAGATCCAAGTTGTACTCCTATTGGGTTCAGCGTGAGCTAGTTGAATTTTTCGTTAGCCATTCGGGTTATTCTGCAGAGTATTCTGTATGGATGGAGACAGAGATGGCATTGACTATGACAATATCCACAATGCAGAGGATTGATTCCAACGATTGGGAGCCTATGGAGGAGACTTGTATTCCCACCTAGGAGGATTTAACTACTGTGTTGCCATCAGTTGTGATGGGTTCTCCCAGTACGAGTGCTACTATGATTCAACATTTAACACAGTAATTAGAGTAGAGTCTTCATCTGATGACCTTACAGGGAGATCAGGCTAGGGCCTTGATGTTGACAACTCTTGATGGGAGAGACGCCGCTCCATTGGAGAGAGATGAGGCCAGATCATCCAGAGATGCATACATTGTAGAGCGGGATGCTGCCCTATCTTCCCAGGATGTGGCCATCATAGATGGTACTTCAATGATATCCCTTACGATTGACATCCTTGCTGATATGAGTGCATACATTGATGAGCATCATGCCACCAAGCATTTAGCCTCGGATCTGCTAGCTCGTGTAGATACCATTGGGTAGGAGCTTGCAGCGTTACCTCCTTCTTTGGAGAGGGATGCTATGTTAGATCTGATAGTACGCAAATTACAGATCCGTAGATAGACTTGTATTTTCTTGCACAAACTAGCTTAGCCATTTTTTCATGTACAACACATATGTATATATCAAACATCATTATATATGGCAGGGAAATATATTTTGATTCACTTTCCTTTCAGTTATGCCTTAATACTTACTTGATATTTGTATGTTTCTTCAGGGCTTGTGATCTTGATGCATTTTGAACTCATCCTTGATGTGTGGACATTGAGACGTCGCTGGATCTTTCAGAATGGATCATTGATCTATGTGTATCCTTACCCTCTTTGGTGTCTTGCGACTGGTTTCTGTATGCAAATTTGTAGAGTAGTGTGACTTTTTATCTCTGAGATTAACCATACCACAGATGGTCGCCAGTACTCCTATTTAGGAGGAGCCCAGTTAATTCCATCTCTTATGGATTGGTGTTGCTCTTTGAGGCATAACCGTAGCTTAGATGGTTGTCGGATCTCCTATTTGTGAGGAGAGGTCAGGTAGTCCCATCCCTTTAGTCTGAAGCTGATGAAATATGGTGGATTGAAGTTTGATCCCAGTACCAGATGATAAGTTTGTATGTTTTGATAGGGCGTTAGACCGAACCATAAATGGTTGCCTATGTACTCCTATTGAAGAGGAGATCAGGTCTGCGTAGTTCGAACCTGGTGTAAGAGGTTCAACGCTGAATGTAAAAGGGTGTATGAATGTTTTTGTTATTTTTGTTTTTCTAGAGAAAGGGCAGAAATATTTTTATTGTTTTTGTTTTTGTAGAGAGAGGGTAGAAAGGTTTTTGTCTTTTGTTATTTTTTTTATTGCAACCGGGCCATATAGAATATGGTTGCCTACGTACTCCCGAGTATCAGGGAGATCAGGTCGACATAGTTTTCACCTTAGGACGAATTGCAGCCAAAGAAAAGTTTGAATCCCATATGCAGGCTAAACTACGGGGAAAGAAAGTTTGATCCCATGTTTGGGACAAACTACAGGTGTGAAAAAGTTTGATCCCATGTTCAGGACAAACTGCAAGTGTGAAAAAGTTTGATCCTATGTTCAGGACAAACTGCAAGTGTGAAAGGTTCAATTCCTGGTAGGATAATCAAAATTGTATGAAAGGTTTAAAATGAAGTGAAACTAGGCTGCTGGCTTGAAGAGTATGTTTCAGTGAGGGGCAGAAGGGTATGAAGAAGATTTTGTATATAAGAAAGGGTTAGAAATCCTGAAGGACTGGTGATCTGATGATCCAAAACCGGATGTTTATTTGATGGTAACCTCAAACATAGTACCATTTCATGGTATCCGAGTTGATGAGTTGTGGAAATTCGTCGCCATCCATTTCCTGTAATCTGAGAGCGCCTCTAGTCAATACCTCCTTGACAACAAACGGGCCTTCCCAATTTGGAGCGAATTTTCCCTTAGATTAGTCTTGGTTGTCAATGATCTTCTTCAAAACCAAGTCATATTGTTTAAACTGCCGTAGTTGGACTTTTCTGTTGTAGGATCTGGCGATCCTTTGTTGATATAACTTACCATGGAAGATAGCCGCGATTCGCCTTTTGTCTATTAGAGACAATTGGTGATATCTGTCTTGTACCCATTGGTTTTCATCCAGCTGAGCGTCCATCAACACTCTAAGGGATTCCATTTCCACCTCTATGGGGAGTACTGCTTCCGTCCCATAGGCTAATAAGTAGGGGGTTTCCCTAGTGGAAGTACGCATTGAAGTTTTGTAGGCTAATAAAGTTAGAGGCAAGAGGTCAGGCCATCCTTTGTGATTGGCGGACATCTTTTGCATGATCTTCTTGATGTTTGGACGGTAGATGACGGAGTTAAGATGTTTGATGTGGAATTTACTGCATAACTCCTCCATCATTTTGTTGTTGAGGTTCTTAGCATTGTCTGACACAGTTACCTCTGGTTGTCCATATCGACAAATGACATTGTTTCTGATGAAATCAATGATGACTTCTTTGGTAACCCTGGAGAAGGAGGCCGTTTCTACCCACTTGGTGAAGTAGTCGATCATGGTGAAGATAAACCGATACCCATTACTGGCTTTGGGCTCGATGGGCCCGATCACGTCCATTCCCCACATTGAGAAGGGCCAGGGCGAACTCATATTATGGAGTTCCCTTGGAGGGGCGTGGATAACATTTTCATGCATTTGGCATTGATGACACCTCTTGACGTGATCAACATAGTCATCTTTAAGCGTAAGCCAATAATGCCATGTTCTGAGGATTTTCTTATCAAGTAGGGGTCTACTCATGTGTGGGCCACATACTCCACCATGGATTTCATCCATGAGACATTGAGCTTGGTCTTTGTCCAGACACCTAAGGAGTCCTAATCATGCATCTCTTTTGTAGAGTACATCTCCGTTCAGGTAGAATTTCATAGCCAATCAATGGATTTGCCTTTTTTCAGTCAGGCTCGCCTCAGCGGGTGTAGATCCATCTCATAGATACTCCTTGATATGCTGATACCAAGGGTGTTGGATGGGAGATAGCTCACCTGATACTTCTCCAACATAGTTCCCATAGGCTGGAGCCTTTTGTACGGCAAATGGGATGCTTGGCATGTTTTCCTTCTCATGTATGTTGATCAAGGAGGCCAAAGTTGCTAGCGCATCTGCAAAATCATTCATACTCTAGGGAATGTGGAGGAAGTTTACTTCTTCAAACTCCAAAGCCATCTGTAAAACTTGCTGATGGTAAGGCAACACATGTAGCTCTTTGGTTTAATAGATTCCCGTGGTTTGTTTGATTACCAACTGCGAAACCCCAAAGACAGTTAACGATCTAATGCCCATTGAGTGAGCAAGTTTTAGCCCCATGATACAACCTTCATACTCAGATGTGTTCTTGGTGCTGACAAACTGCAATTTGACGATGATGGGATACTACTCCCCCGTACCGGATACTAGAACTGCTCCAGCTCTAGAACCTTTCATGTTAACAGCTCCATCAAAGTACATTTTCCATGTATGACATGCATCGTATTGATGGTGTTGCTGAATTGCCATGACCCCTTCATCAGGGAAATATATTTCTAAGGGTTTGTAATCCCCTGCGGGTACAGCGGCCAGTTGATCCGCAATTCCTTGTCCTTTAATGGACTTTTACATCACGTAGACGATGTCAAATTATTACAGAATCAACTGCCATTTAGACAGCCGACAATGGAGGTAATGATGTAACACCATGGAAGCCCGTGCTAAAGCACAACAAGTCTTATCAATCAGAGTGTACTTGTGTTCACTGCTGCTAAATCTTTTGTTGAGGTAATAGATAGCTTGCTCTTGGCCTCTATCGTCTTTCTGTCCCAGCATGTAGCCCATGGCATTATCATTAATGTACAGGTACATGAACAGGGGAACATCATCCCTGGGAGGTACCAAAATGGGAGCGTTAACCAATTGCTCTTTGATTGTAAGGAAGGCTTTTTGACACTCATCATTCCATTTCATGGAGGAGCTCTTCCTTAACAGCTTAAAGATGGGCTCACAGGTTGTTGTGAGTTGAGAGATAAACCTGCTAATGAAATTGATTCTTCCCAAAAATCCCCATATTTCCTTCTCTGTCTGAGGAACGGAAATTTCCTTGATGGCCTGGATTTTGGTGGGATCCAACTCAATCCCTTTGTGAATGACTAGGAAACCTAGCAACTTGCCTGATTTAACACCAAAGGCGCACTTAGCTTGATGATACCCCGCGAAGCAATCCGCAAAGGGGTACATGCCGTATTGAGAAGTATTGTCAATGAGAAAGTGGATAAATGGCACGGGAAAGCTATCCTTAAGGCAAGCTTTGTTTAGATCCCGGTAATCCACGCAAACCCGCACTGTGACAACCCGAATTTTCAAAAATTATTTAAATAGGAATTTAATAAATAAAATTCTTATTATAAGATGTTTTGAGTTTGAGTATGTGTATATATGTGTTATATATTGTGAATGTGTAATTTGGTGTGAAGAAAATTATGTATATTCATGTATTAGAAAAAAGAGGTCCAATAGTTAATTTAACTATTGAAGAAATTAATGTAATTGTTATGAAAAGGAAATTAACTGAGTAATATTAGTTAATTTGATTAAGTTAAAATTATATTATGAGAGAGTATAATTTAATTATTATTGTGACGATGAAAATTATTATGAATTAAGTTTCGTAAATTATGTGGGTGATTCACTTAATTAAACTTGTGAAATAACGTAAATATATTTGTTTTAATAAAATAAGAAGATAATGTGAATGTAATATGATTGTGAATTTCGTATATAGTTAAAATATTTATGGAATAAAATAAATATTTTATGGGAATAAATATTTTATGGGATAATTTATTTAAAATGTGATAGTATTGATGGAATGAGAAATATTTTAATTTAATTAAATAATTAAATTAGAGGATTAATGATTTATTAACTAAAATTAGAGTTATATTGGTTAAGTAATTTAATCAAATAAAGGGTGACATTTGTGACCCATGTGATAAGGGGGATTATTAAAATAAATTAAAAAGAAAATTGGGTTCTAGCCAAACATGGCCTAGAGACCCTTTGTATTTTCTAACTGCTATTTTAAGTTTGCGTATAATGGATTGGCCATCAGTTTTTTTTACGTATTGTAATAGTTAACCTATATTGACACTGAGAGGAAGAAAGTTGTAGTGAATTGAGAGAGGAGATAGATTCTCTGAGAAATTGAGAGAGTTTTAAGAATCTAAGAAGGAAGAAGATGGAGATTAATATCATCTAATTGAGCTTAGAAGAATCAAAGGCAAGTTCTAAAGTTTTTTTTTGTTTATTTTCTAAAGTATACTTCTCTAAAAATGAATTTATATGGTTAATCTATTAAAGAATTTGTTGTATATGTTCTCGAGTATGTATAATATGTTCTATATTGTTTATTGTTGAGTTTTCGGTAAACAAATTCATATTGTTGATGATAAATAAGAAGAGTTTGGTTTTGGCTTAAAATATTTATTTTTGGTCTGTTTTGAGACTAAAATTGGTTAGGATTTTATGTTATAATTGTAAAATTGGTGATGGATTGTGTTAATACAATAAGAAACGAAAAGAACGCAAGTTGAATGAATCAATTTGGTTAAAAAACAAATTCGTAGTGAATGAATTCGCTAAACATGTTAAAATATGAAAGTTTAGTATGAACATGAGTTTTGGGTTAAGATTTAGGCTAGTTAGTGTTTTTGTAAATTGTTATAATTCTAGTTTGTTGTAGTTCTATGAATTACAAATCCATAGAATTGAAAACGGACTAATTTGGATGTGTATAACTTATATTATAAAGATTAGGAGGAGAAAAAGGGTCAAAAATTGCGAGAACAGTAGCTTCAGGTCCCGTTTCTGCTAATGGGCACAGCTCCACTATGCCCTAAGTCGTTTGGGGTGCTGCTGTGATCTAGGGAGCAGTTACGCTATGCCCAAGGCTTAATTGGGCACAGCTGCGCCCAAACTATGTCAGGTGTGACTGTTTTGACATGGTTTAGTGAAATAGACATAACGTTTTCATACGAACTCCAATTAAGGAGATTCGAGATGATCTGGAACAAGAACGAATAGACCTACAAATTTTATTCTTTAAGGTTTTCAATATGAGGTCGGGAACAGTAGTTAAAATGGTCATCTTTGTGACTGATGCGTATTCGAAGGTAATCGGAGGGCATCGGACATGCACATACACAAGTATAGTGATGTCGACGATAATAGATGTTGTTCTAAGTTATTGAACATGAATATTATGAAGTATAATGATGATTAACATTAATAAATGATATATTAGATAAGTTGTATACGCATACTAAGCACACACAAGAGAGACAAATTGGGCGTGTGACGAATAAAGTAGAAACGTCGTGATAAGTGTTAATGAACGTAAAAAGTGTTTTAAATCAAATGAAATAAATATTATAATATATTGAATAGGGTTAATATAAAACCAATAAGTAGTCCTAGCAAGACTTAAACACTTAAATGAACTTCGAGTTTGACTAAGAACAAATATAGTGAGTTATAAGTCTAAAGTTAACACAATCAAATTGAACATTGTGTATTGATTAATAGGAAGGGTTATAGGATATAGATTAAAGTTTACATTATAACTACTATTGTTTCTATGTAACTAATAGTTAATTTGAATGATTATATAATTGTGTAGGGCACATGAAGTGCAGATATCTGTAAGCTGTTAAACTGTTATTGGTAAACAACGATCAAGGCAAGTCTTTCAGTTCCTATTTGCTATGTGAACTTGATGATTAACTGTTTTAAATCTTTATTGCAAAGAGCATGATGTGTTATTTATATGTTGAAAGTATGAAATGTTAAAGTCAATTTATGACTACGTAGATTGATTAAAGCATGCTGATTGAGTGAGGAACTCAATCTTTATACTTGGTATATGAACTGCAACATGTACGTTATATGTTGAGCATGTTATTATGTGCTATATGATGCATGAAAACTGTTAAATCTTGTTGGGCTATCGAGCTCAACCTTGTAAATAACCATTTTTGCAGGTTAAGGATTGAAGGTAACACTATGTGCTACTTGAATGACGTGGATCAGAAATAATACACGAAGATTAATATTTTAGCTAAAGTTGTTATTTCTTTTTACCATGATTAAGATTCATGAGATGTACTAAATGTTTTATGATGTATAGTTTTATGTTGAGTTGTAAAGCTAAAGTTAGAGTTATCTGATATGTAAAGGTTATCGGATTAAAATGTAAAATTTTATATAATAACAGTGATAAAGCGAATCATAAATACGATTGATTCAAAGACACGTAGATGATAAATGATTTGATTCAGGAAATTAAAGTAAGAAGACATAAAAGTTTAAATTATTCCGCATTTTATAAAGTTTAACATCGAATAATGATGTAAAATAAGAAGGTAAATGTGTTATTAACGACCAAAGTTGAGAATTAAATTGTATGAATTTTGGGGTCGTTACAGTTGAATGTGATATCCCGAGTGTTTCTGATAATGATCCTTAGAGAAGGATAATGAATGGATCAAAGAATATGTAATACTCAAATATAATTGAGTATAAGTAAAGTTTATGAAATAAAAATTATAAGAATTTATTGTGAAGAATAATATTGACGATGTCTAGAAAGTTTTGTCGAGGAGAGGTTTGATCACCTAATTACGCGCCAATAGGGAGAAATCCTTATCGGAAAGCTCCCTCTTTCCTGGGAATGATCTGGTTGTTAAATATTGTGAGTTATAATATTAATGATGAATAAGTTCGTGTTGATTAAAGATGAAATTGATATTTCCATTGTGTTGAAATTATTAGTGTTAGTGGAAATCGACATCTATTCCGATAATAATTGATGTCTGAAGGTTATATTGACCAATTAGGTAATTAATCGGATAAATGAGCAATTAATTGTTATTAATTCACATGCTTATAACTATTTGTTTATGTGTGTGTACTATTGATTCACATGCATGTACTATTAGGAGAGGTGGTGGAAGATTGATAATACTTGCATGACTAAATTAAAAATGGAGGTATAAATGAAGGTACTATACTGTAATTATTTTTTTCACATGTATAGAATTATTGATTCACATGATTGTACTATTGATTCACATGATGTACTATTAGGGGAGGTGGTGCAAGTTTGATAATACTTGTAGGACTACATTAAAAATGAAGGAAAAAATGAAGGTATTATACTATAATATTTTGATCCCCAAAACGTGCAATTATCGAAACTATATTTTCTTATAAATAGAAGCTCATTCTTCTTTCATTCTCACCAATTCACTAAGACTCACAAGAGCAATTATAGAGAGAGAAGCTATAGAGAGAAAGAAGAAGAGTAGTCTGCAACTTCACTATTCCATTATCCAGTCTTCTTCTGAAGTAAGGGGTATTATTTCTTTCGTATTCGTAAGGGATATTATTTTTTTTCAGCATTCATAAGGAATAATATTTTCTTCCATACTCTGTAGTATGTGAGTAATATTATTTCATCTCATATTCTTGATTATACCCTCATTCTGTTAAAGTATTGCTTCTATACTCCGTAAAATTAGTAGAATAACCTTGATATTTGCGCTTCATCCAGTATCTTTTCATGGAAATAATATTCTGAGCTTTCATAATAATTGTTGATCTTTCATGCCAGAATACTATTCACGAGTTACTATTCATGAGTTACTATTTATGGGTTACTATTCACCCGGTTACTATTCACTCGAATATTATTCACTCGAGTATTCAGGGCATTTTCATGCCAGAGTACTATTTATGAGTTACTATTCATGGGTTACTATTCACCCGATTACTATTCACTCGAATATTATTCACTCGGGTATTTGGGACACTTTTCATGCCGGGGTACTATTCATGAAGTACTATTCCCGGAGTACTATTCATAGGGTACTATTCACAGGGTACTATTCACCTGAAAAATATATTTCTTTTTTATCTAAATTATTTTTGATACATGAATATTCTTCTTGAATTTTACTCCACAAAGCAGTATCATGTTGATAATTTTGATATTTTTAAACTCTGGATAAATTTAAAGTCGTTAATATTTATCCTTGATTTCGTTTGATTAATGCTTATATCATTGTCATCATTCTCATGCTTATATTGTGATGAAAGTCATATTTGACTTACGTGCATAGATGGACTGTTGATTGGTATGATTATGATCAGGGATCATTCGGTATAATAATGACCCGTAATGTTACAAATGATGTGGTAAAAGTCCTCATTGGCCCGTAGTGCATTGATGGATAGTTTCTGATATGATTATGACCATGGATTATTCGGTATAATCATGACCATTGATGATTACATGAATATCTTTGGCCCGTAGTGCAGGGATGATTCGATGATGTGGTTTATTTATTATGCCGAGTCTCGGAGATAAAGTGGATGAAAAACATTTTAAATCATAGAAGATAGTAGATATCATGCTCTACTTGACTCTTCTAATAGATTGCTTATTCCGCTGCAGTTAAACCTTGATATTTATTGTATTTTATCGGTTTAACATTGTTGAAGGCTAATGATAATTTATTCGTATTATCTTAGTCATAATATTACTTACTGGGCTAGTTGAGCTCACCCTTTTCTTTCATTATTCTCTTCAGGAAATTAGAATATATCTTGGACTAGTCAGGGAATGGAGTGATGGTCCAGGATAAGTGGCTATAATAGTCATCACTATTTTATGAAATAGTGTGATAATAATTGTAATGAGAACTCCATTGAGTGTGTATATTGTCTAGAAGATAATATTCGTGTTAAAACTCTCAGCTTGTGTTTGGTCATATTGTACACAACAATTGTATAATTAAGTTGTATTTGAATTTTGTACCATATATTTGGCGACCCAAGATGGGGGATGTATACCTATTTTGGGGGCGTCACATCATTCTCTCTTCATTATCAACCAAATAGGATGCAAACTGGGATAACTCGGTAAACTTAGCGTCGTACTACGATACGGTCATATTGTTTTGCTCCAACTTGATGAATTCTACCTCCTTCATGTGATGAATACTTTCAGAAAAGTACTTATCATTGAATAATTCTTGTAACTTCTCCCAAGACATCTTTAGTGTGATAGACTAGGTACGTTTTACAGATTCCCACCAATGATCTGCCTCTCCTCGCAACATGAAGGTGGCATAGGGAACCTTTTGCTCCTCGGAGCATCCCAAGATATCAAATATCTTAATGATCTGCTTTATCCACGTCTCTGCCTTAAGTGGTTTTGGCTTTCCCAAAAACTCTGGTGGTCCCAACTCCTTAAATTGTTTAGTGGTGACCAGCCGAGAGTTGCCAGTGTTTCCACCTGCATTTTGAACAGGAGTCTCTCTCGCCTGATGTTACATGAATTGCAAAAAACTCCTAAACATCCCGTCGTTCATCATTTGGTCGGTGTTGTTGTTTACATAAGGATTATTGCCTTCCTGATGCACATTATCCTGGTTATTGATCATCGATGACTCAACGGTCTCATGTGCTCCATTGCTTATCTCAACATTTTCATATGCCATTTTCAAACACTGCCACAAAATAAGGGTTAATTGATATGCCACATATTATCCCTATATTATGACCGACCAATTAAATAACAAATAAGCGTAGGTAGGTAATATTAGCGAAGGATTTACCCATATCTGCCCTCCTAGTTATAGTCTCACAACTCAACCATGGATCATATCCTTAAGCTCTGATACCAACTGTGACGCTCCCAAAATAGGTATACACAACCCATTTTGAGTCGCCTAATACATGGTACAAAATTTAAATACAAACTTCATTTATACAATACAACAAAAATATAGCTGAGAGTTTAAACACGGATATTGTCTCGTAGACAATATTCAAACTCAAATAGAGTCCTCATTACAATTATTATCACACTATTTTATAGAATAGTGAGTACTACTATAGTCACCATCTCGGACCATCACTCTATCCCCTGACTAGTCCCAGCTATATTCTCATTTCCTGAAGAGAACAATGAAAGCAAAGGGTGAGCTCAACTAGTCCAGTAAAAAATATTATGACTAAGATAATGCAGAATAAATTATCGTTAGCCTTTAACAGTGTTAAATTGATAGAATACAATAGACAACAAGTTTAATTGCAGCGGAATAAACAATCCATTAGAAGAGTCAAGTAAAGCATGATATCTACTATCTTCTATGATTTAAAAGTTCATCATCAATATTTTATCGCTGTAACACAAATCAATAAATAATCTACATCACTAAAATATCCATGCACTATGGACAAATGATATTCATTAGTATCACATCCACGAATTATCCGTGCACTACGGACCAATGATATTCGTTATTATCACAAATGGTCATGATCATGCCAATAACTGTCCATCAATGCACTACGGGCCAATGATGACTTTTACCACATTATTTGTAACATTGCATGTCATGATTATACCGATACATAATTCTTGGTCATAATCATACCAATCAACAGTCCATCTATGCATTACGGGCCAAAGATGACTTTCATCACAATATAAGCATGATGATGGTGACAATGATATAAGAATTCAATCAAACGAGATCAAAGATAAATATTAAAGATTTATAATTTAATTTATCCAGAGTTTAAGAATGTCCAATTATCAACATGATAACTGCTTTGTGGAGTAAAATTTAAGAATAATATTCATGTAAAAAGAATTTGGACAGAAAATAAATCAATTTTTGTCATGAATATTACCCAGGTGAATAGTACTCGAGTGAATAGTATCGCGTGAATAGTACCCCGGCATGAAAAGATTAAAAATTAACAAGAATGTTTAGAAAAATATCTTTGTGAAACGATACTAGATGAAGCGCAAATTTCAAGGATATTCTACTAATTTCAAGGAGTATGGAAGCAATACTTACCATAGTAAGTTTAAATTCAGGAATATGAAATGAAATAATATCCCTTACGTAATATGGAGTATGAAAGAAAATAATATTTCTTACGAGTATTGCAATAAAATAATATCCTTTACCTAAGTAGAAACTGAATTTGTCTGGAATATCGGATATTATTCTGAGAAAATCTTGCACAAAAAGCTACACTCAAAGTATCCTTATACTCAAGAAAAATACTCACAATACTATAGAATAAGAATTTCTAATATTGAAGGTGTGTTTAGGAAGGATGGGTAACCTCCTTTTTATAGTGCAACGGAGGGAGAAAAGTTAAATGAATATTCCTAACTCTGCCAACTTTTCTCCGTCTAATTTTCCTGATGCCTAACTTTCATTCATTCATTTCCCTGGGTGAGGGCCCATTAATTGTTGAAAATAAAAGAATTATTGCAAAAGGAACCTCCGCTTAACTTCTTTCTCTGCCTTATCAAATGCATGTGCCTCACATTTTCTTATCTGCCAAATTCCTCATTTTTCAATGCCTAACATCTTACTTTCAATGGATTGGGCCCACAATTTTGGAGAAAAGAAATGGTTTGCAGAAAAACTTCCTCCCACCAACTTGAAAAACAAAGGATTGCAAGAGAAGGAAACGTGCACAAAAGGAATTCAAAATAAAAATAATAATCTTCTCTCCACTTTTATTCGCATGCTAAAAATTATATATTATTATAATAATATTACCATTTAAATTATTAAAAAATGTAATATTATAATAATATATTTGAATGAATATTTTATCGGAGAAAATAATTTCTAAACTTTCAACAAATATTTCATGCTAAATTTCTTCATTTATATCAAAATTGAACCAATATCCACCACATAATAATTATTCATAATTAATATTATAAGATCACAATATTAACAACCAGATCATTCCTAGGAAAGAGGGGAGCTTTTCGATAAGGATTTATCCTTAGTGGCGCGCTATTAGATAACCTAACCTCTTTCCTCGATAGAATTTTCTAGACATTGTCAATAGTGCTAACTAATAATATGAATAATTGTGTCGTGTCAATTATTGGTTTAATAATATAAAATATTGTGCAGATGATATTGTGACAATAATTGAATCAATAATATGAGATACTATGCATCAACTATTGTTGCAATAATTGAATAAAACTGAGTGACTTCTCATGTAAGCATCAATAATCAAAGATACTGTACAATACCGTGTGGTACTATGAAACTACACGTATTACTGTACTTTTATCACCGAGTATTTTAACAGTTAACGATAAAAGTGTTGTCGTTATTTTTATAAAAAGTTATTTCTGTCATTTTCAAACTCCGACAGTAATTCTGTTGTGGGGTCAACCAATGATTGTGCCGTCGTACGAATATTTCTTGATAAAACGAATATCCCCCGACCAACGAACATTTTATGACAACTTGCTTACTTTGCAAAATTTGTAAATATTATCCACAACTATAACATTATATCAAATCCACACTTTATTATTCAAAATAACATTTAAAGAAAAATTAATCTTTATTCATAAAAGTTGGGGTTTTACGGTAGTAATAAGTTGGGTTTTAATATTGTCGTACTGTATATGGTACGATATTTGTATTGAAACTCACAGTATGTGTGTTATTGTATTTTACACGACAATATAATAGTTGTAAATAAAAAAAATTGTATTTAATAATATGTAGTTTTGGCAACTCAAATTGAGTTGTGTATATCCTATTTTGGGGGCGTCACATATATAATATAATTTTTGATATTGATTATTATGTGTTCATAATATTTTTAATATATAAATTTAGTTTTTTAATTCAATTTTAGTCTTTAATTTTTATTAAAAATTAATATCAATTGTGAGAACATAATAATTAATATCATGAATAAAAAAAATTATACTTGCCTCTATTGAATTGTTTGTACTAAGCCTAATTAGTAATGAAAATTGTATAATCATGAGATACTGGTAGATGTGTTATTAATGACCAAAGTTGAGAATTAAATTGTATGAATTTTGGGGTCGTTACACGCACCTTTCCTCCCAGTTTAGGCACGGGGACTATATTTGATAACCATTCAGATTATGTAGACACCATGATGATGTCCGCTTGAAATTGTTTCACAATTTCTTCTTTAACCTTCAAACTCCACTCAAGTTTCAATCGCCTGAGCTTCTACCTGACTAGCTTGAATGTGATAACCCGAAAATTTCTAAAATCTTGAATGATTAGAATAAATGTTAAAGAATAAAACCTAGATGAGAATTTGAGGATTTATTTAAAATTTTTCAAGTAAAACCTATATGGTTTTCTATTCGAATAAGAATAGAGGAAATATGGGTTACAAAATTCCAAAACCCTAGAAATGAATTAATATGTACTTGAAGGAATATTAAGAATAAGGTATTACGATAATGCGAATACGGCCAGTTACAGGAAAAGGAAAATGCCAAGTTCAGCTTGGGATAGAATGTGCAGCTAATTTGTAAAAGTATGGTTGAAGAATAGTATTGTCATGTGTTAGATAGTTTATGATTGTGTATTAGTTAAGGTTACTCGATTTTGGGAAATAGTGTGTAAAGTTTAATGTATAAACAATTTATGTTTATATCTTCCGCAATAGTGATAGAATTAGTATATCGGATCCGCGGCGATTTGGGACCCGTATTCGGGGATGCTAAAGTTGGTATCAAAGCTGTAGGTTATAAACCTTAGGTAGGTGTACCTTAGGCTATAACCACAAAGATGATAAGTAATAAACTCGAATAGAGTTTAAGCGATAAGAGATGAATTTATGGAAATTCATCATTAAGTAAAGAAGAAGATAAAGAAGATTCAAAGAAGAATCTTGAAGAGATATAAGGGTAGAAATCGGAGTTACCTAACTCCAAAGAATAGAGATGAAAAGTGAAAATAAATAGACTATGTCTATAAGATGAAAAGTGTAAATAAAATCATAATATAATATGATTAAAGAGAAGAATAAGAAGATCGTAAAATAAAAGCGATCGTAAGCATAAGGAGAAATGATTACGAAATAAGATCACCACGTGATCGATTAAATCATTGAATAACATATGATTTGTTAAGTGATTGGAATGATATAGCTTGATGCTATAAAGAGAAGGTACTATGAAATGGTATAATGTAAACTCGTAAATGAGTGGAAAATGTTAAGATACTGGATTAAAGAAAATTCAGATTAAGAAAAGAGAAAGTTAAGATTATATGGGTTTTCAATTGAGGACTCGGATCGGTAAAATGAGTTGTATGATTCCTTGTATGGGCGGGAATTTGTACTTGGTTTTAGAATCACTTAGCTTCCTCGGTTGATATAGTGGTTAGGTTGACAAATTCTTTGTATGGGCATGGAATTGTCCGCTTAGCTTCCTATATTGATTAGTAGCCGATTTGGTTTGACAACCACTTAGTTTCGTAATGATAATCATTGGAACCTAATGTCGCGCTTTTTTTATATGCATGTTGAGAAGGTGATTCTTTTCTCATGTGTATAACGAATAGGTAGAGGATATAAGGTTAAGTTGTGAGTTCTTAAAACTCATACTTATGGTAAGTTCATGACTCATAATCATATGGTATGTTTTGAACCCCTCAGCGAATGGACGCCTATGGTCTAACTAGGATAAGTTCTTAAACTCATATGATTGTGGCAAGTTCTGAACTCATAATGTGTAAAGTTTGATGAACTGGGGTATAGCAAAGTGGTGAATGGAGCATTGAGGATTATAAGAATAGATAGATTTATTAAGCAATGGATCAGTAGAAAAAGTGAAGTTGATGATGGAAGCATAGGTATTCCAAATCTTCTAGCTATGCTAGACTTCAAAGTTTTGACATCAAGCTAAATCGCACTATGTGCTTTTGAAAATGATTTTATTCTCAACTCCGGTGACCATTGTGTATGCGTGGACTTGAGACTCGACACCTCGTTACTGTTGAGATGATAAAACGATTTGCAAAGATTTTTGAAACGATTTAAAGTACAGTCTATGCTACTTATTTCGGCTAGACGCGAATGATTTGAAGTATCAAAAGTTGTTTTTATTTATCACTTATGTACCATGCAACCTGGTGCAGAGATGATAAAAAAAAATGATGGAGTCATCAATGCAGTATTACTTAGTGTTGGATGTGATCTCAGGATCGTCAACCCACTATGGTATGATGTAGTATGATAAAATCACCAAATGACGGAATCCTCAACGATCAGTAAATACAAAGTGCTGCAATCATCACGACGCTCATTCTTGAAAAATGTTTTCAAAATTTTAATTTGCCAACGGGGTTTGGCTATACTTAAATAATTCCATTGAACTGAATTATCGATATGAGTCTATGCTATTCGATTCAGCTAGACTAATGTTTATGAAAACTCTAAGTGTTCATTGAAAGAAATTTCCCAAACCAAATTGTTTTGGTGCGGAATCCTATGATAAGTCTGAGGTGAACAACCCTAAAAATGGGGATATACTAATTGGATAGAATATTCCAATTTAAGGACGCATATAGTTGTTCGGATTACTAAGGTACAGTAGACTGATCATCTAAAGTACCGTAATCGTGAGTTTACCTTCTTCGTGATTGTAAACATACCTATTAAAGAAATGTTTAAGAGGTAGAGTACCTTTCTTTCTTAATTAAAAGAGGTAGCGGTAGAAATACCCCTAAACCTCCCTGAGTTTAAAGTTTATAATTTTTATGATCCCTCGATGATGTATATGAAAAGTTTTTTTTAAACCCTTTTGTTGTGGTAAACCCTTGATTGATATGAAATAATGTAAACTGTTGTAGAGTAGAATGATGATTGAATAAAGGTTATTACGAAACCTAGTTTTGAAGAATGTTTAAAGATGTAAACTAGTGAGTAGTTATGATGAAATGTGATGATAGAAAGAGAAATCCTCAAAGGAGGAAATTGTAAAGGTTAAGTTGAAAACCTAGTTATGGATAAGAGAATGAGCAGAGATTAGTATGCTTTAATTTCGAGGACGAAATTCTTAGAAGAAGGGGTGAATGTGATAACCCAAAAATTTCTAAAATATTGAATGATTAGAATAAAGGTTAAAGAATAAAACCTAGATTAGAATTTGAGGATTTATTTAAAAATTTTCAAGTAAAACCTATATGGTTTGCTATTCGAATAAGAATAGAGGAAATATGGGTTACAAAATTCCAAAACCCTAGAAATAAATTAATATGTACTTGAAGGAATATTAAGAATAAGGTATTACGATACCTTTAAATTCAATGTGAACGGAATAGTCTAAAAAAATGTTATATAAGTACATATGAAAATTTTATTATTGGAGATAAGATTTCACATGAAGAGATGCTATGAGGTTAAACGAAGATGAGTATATGTATAGAAATATATATACTTAGTAAGGTGCTATATATATTTTAGCAAGAGGAATGATGAATTAAGTTAATGATATAATGATCAAGATAAAACTATGTTAGTAATTAACATAGTTTGAGTGTTGGCCTTGACTGGCAAATAAGAATTTGAATAAGTATAAAGTCGTTAGATAATACGATTAGCAATGAGAAGGGAGTAATTTAAAACTCAAAATTTGAGTTAGAGATAGAATTTTGAAGCATGGATCGCTTTGGCCAAGGCCCGTAACGTCGAATTTAGTCAGAATGGACAGTAACACAAAATGTATAAAGTTTGACTTTTGGTCAAAGTCAATAGTTGACTTTTTATGGAGAAAAGTCAAAATTAGTGTGAGAAGTGAAATATGTTATGATTATGTGAATTATGGATATGAGTAAATAAATATACATTATATAATGTGAATACATTTATTTTGTATATAAAAGTGAAGTAAGAATTAAGTTATGTAACCTAATATATATTAGGTGTGATAATTAAATAACCTAAATATTTATCGTTATTTAGTGGTCCTAATATTTTATTTTTATATTAGTGACCTAATTTAAGAGAATTGTGGAACATGTCACAATTTATTAAATTGTTTTATTCAATAGGTGAGTAAAGGAATATGAAGATTATGTGATGGTTTATATTTGTTTATTATATAAACAAATAAAATAAACTAGTGTAATCCTAATTATATATTAGAATGAAGAATTGAATAACATAAGAGTTATTAGATGAGAGAATTATGATATTTAGAATATATACTAATTATGAGAGATTTATTTTATACATCTCGCTTAATTAATTTTATAGCCTAATTATAGCAAGTCTAATTAGGTTAAGATATTAAATGTACTTAAGTAAGAATTTTTATTTCACTTGAGTGCATGTAAACCCTAATATAATGATAAGGGTAGAATGGAATAGAATTAAAAGTAATGGACTATAATAATATTATAGCCCAATAATTTATTTAGAGTCCAAGAGAAGTGGATTTAATGGACTAAGGATGTTATATTATTTAAACAAGCCCAATTAAGGAGGGACATATTGGACATTTGGTATACTAAATAAGAATTAAAAAAAAAAAATCAATTATTGATATGGAAATGTCCATTTTACCCTTTTGTCCCATTTTGGTGAATTATGGCTAGAGAATCCTATGTAATCTTGCAAAATCTAGCAAATTATTGAAGGGGGAATAATTATAACCTAGCATGTGACTTATAGCTCAATTATCAATCATCTAGAATTTACTAGATTCCTTGAATTATAACTTATATAGATTAAAAGTGAGAAAAGCCTCACTTTAATTATCAAACTTGTCCAAGACTTAGAGAGGGAGAAAGAGAGAAAGAGAGAAGGAGGAATGGCATTATGAGAGAGTGAGAAGAGATACCATTCGGCAGCTCCAAGAGGAGAAGGAGAAGAAAAGACTTTGATCTTCATACACCTCAAGATCCATCTCATATCTTTGAAGAAGAAAGAAAATCAAGCAAATGTATAAACCCTTTTTGTTTATGTAATTTTTGATGGTTGTAAATCAAACCTTGAATCCATAGTTCTACACTCAAAAACCTTAGATATATGTGTTTAGTAGTTAACCTAAGTGGTAGAACTCAAAAATCACGTTTCTAAAAGTCGTGGTGTTGATTTATGTGAAAACAGTCCCGTTTTTAGGAACTGTTTTGGATCAGTCCGTAGCAGGGGCATTTTCGTCCCCTTTTTGTGCTTTATAAATTCTGGAAAAATTTGGGGTGTTAATATCAGTAGATATGCAGGTTGTGTAAAAATTTGAGAATTTTTGGCCATACGGTTTGAGAGATATGGATTTTACGGTGAAGGACCCCAAAACTGTTTTTTTTGGCCAAAACGTTGCTGCCACAAAAAGGAAATTTCGGGGTTAGCTAGCCTGCTCTAAAAATTCTGGGCTTTTGGTATGTTATAGTACACTCAATAAGCTTTCCATAGACTCCAAAACGGACTAAATCCGACATCGGAGGAGAGAGTTATGAAATTTCTCCCAAACTACTCAAAGGTAAGAAAAACTGTTAGAGCAACAGTTTTTAGCAGCCACTTCCGGGCTAAATTCCGAGAGCTTAACATGTCCAAATATGGATTGTGATAGATGAAAACTGTAGTTCGGAAAGTTACGAATCCAACAAAATTAACGGATCGTTAATCGGAGTTACAGATCTCGTTTTATATAAGTTTTAGCAAAGGACTCTTAAACTGTTTTATGACAAAAAGTTGCTGTCCAAGAAATGGTAGGGGCTGTTTTGGAAACTTAAATTGTGAAATAAATTCTGACCTTTTGGGAAATGAAAATATATGGTATTAAGTACCTCGTGTCCAAAAATGAGCTAATTCCGGCTTAAAACGACCAAGTTATGACCATTTCAATTTTTGTGATTTTCCGACGGAAATCGCTATAACCGGAGTTCTACAACTCTGATTGCCACGAAATTTAAAATGGAGCATCACGTTAACATATATAAGGTTATGTCAAAAGATGGGCATCTCTGGAGTTAAGCACGAGGTAGCTAATTTTCTTAAGTCACGCACTAATTCTGATTTTTGAAAAATAGAATTAATGCTTTAAAAATCATATAAAAATGATTTATGTGTTATAAAAATATTCTAAGTTATAAACTATAACTTTTGATATTTTGTCATGAAAATATTAATATTTTATTATTAATATCAATTATCGGATAATGATTTTAAGTGTTTAAAAATCATATAAATGTGATTTTAAGGTATTAAAAATACCGTGATATATTATACATTATATTATAATATTATGTAATGATTTTCATTAATATTTGATATTAAATAGATATTAATGATTAAAGAATTATGTGGTATTTAATTCATTTAAATACGTTATTAATGATCGGAAAATTTAGATAAATGATATTAATTATCTGAAAAATATTTCGAGCTTATGAAAATCATTTAGACTGATAAGAAAATTATCTGTGATATCGTCAAGTGTTTAGGCAGAGTTTAATTAAACTTAGACTCCTTAAATTGTCCGACTAGACCGTCGGGATGATAAAATTGTACCGATTTCAACTCGGACTGAAATAGTTTGACTTGAAGCTATGTCTTATGTGTATAAGAGACTGATAAGATTATGTGGTAATATGTTTAAGTTATTTTATAACCGTGATGATATTATTCTAATAATCGAGATCTATATTATTAATATTAGGTCTTCTGAAAAGCTTATTATATTGTGTTACTAGAATCAACTGCTCAAAAGTTTTTTTCAAGTTCTTTTACTTAAACTCTTTTAAGAGTGGTTTTAGATGATATGCTTATGAATTGTACTGTATATATTGCATGTATTCATCGTGTATGAAAAGGTCGATCACCTTCATTACCAACCGATTCGAGATATAATTGTTATGTTCATTTTCAATGTTCATTCAAATTTTGAAATTTTGTTCATGCTAATTCACAACTACATTGTGAAGGATAGCCATTTTATTATTCAAACTCTTTCAATCATGATATATCTTTACCTTGTTTTTTTTTAAACTTGTCAGCAACTTTCATGCTCACCCTTTCTATATCATGATAAAACATTGCGATAAGGCTAATACTACCGATTCATGAGAAAAGGAAAATGCCAAGTTCAAATTGGGATAGAATGTGCAAACTAATTTGTAAAAGTATGGTCAAGAATAGTATTGTCATGTGTTAGATAGTTTATGATTGTGTATTAGTTAAGGTTACTCGATTTTGGGGAAATAGTGTGTAAAGTTTAATGTATAAACAATTTATGTTTATATCTTCCGCAATAGTGATAGAATTAGTATACCTCGGATCCGCTGACGATTTGGGACCCGTGATTCGGGATGCTAAAGTTAGTATCAAAGTCAGAGGTTATAAACCTTAGGTAGGTGTACCTTAGGCTATAACCACAAAGATGATAAGTAATAAACTCGAATAGAGTTTAAGCGATAAGAGATGAATTTATGGAAATTCATCATTAAGTAAAGAAGAAGATAAAGAAGATTCAAAGAAGAATCTTGAAGAGATATAAGGATAAGAATCTGGAGTTACCTAACTCCAATAATAGAGATGAAAAGTGAAAATAAATAGACTATGTCTATAAGATGAAAAGTGTAAATAAAATCATAATATAATATGATTAAAGAGAAGAATAAGAAGATCGTAAAATAAAACGATCGTAAGCATAAGGAGAAATGATTATGAAATAAGATCACCACGTGATCAGATTAAATCATTGAATAACATATGATTTGTTAAGTGATTGGAATGATATAGCTTGATGCTATAAAGAGAAGGTACTATGAAATGGTACAATGTAAACTCAGAAATGAGTGGAAAATGTTAAGATACTTGGATTAAAGAAAATTCAGATTAAGAAAAGAGAAAGTTAAGATTATATGGGTTTTCAATTGAGGACTCAGGTCAGCAGCAGCTTGAGTTGTATGATTCCTTGTATGGGCGGGAATTTGTACTTGGTTTTAGAATCACTTAGCTTCCTAGTTGATATAGTGGTTAGGTTGACAAATTCTTTGTATGGGCGTGGAATTGTCCGCTTAGCTTCCTATATTGATTAGTAGGCCGAGTTTGGTTTGACAACCACTTAGTTTCGGTAATGATAATCATTGAACCTAATGTCGCGCTTATTTGTTATATGCATGTTGAGAAGGTGATTCTTTTCTCATGTGTATAACGAATAGGTAGAGGATATAAGGTTAAGTTGTGAGTTCTTAAAACTCATACTTATGGTAAGTTCATGACTCATAATCATATGGTATGTTTTGAACCCCTCAGCGAATGGACGCATATGGTCTGACTAGGATAAGTTCTTAAACTCATATGATTGTGGCAAGTTCCCCGAACTCATAATGTGTGGTAAGTTTGATGAACTGGGGTATAACAAAGTGGTGAATGGAGCATTGAGGATTATAAGAATAGATAGATTTATTAAGCAATGGATCAGTAGAAAAAGTGAAGTTGATGATGGAAGCATAGGTATTCCAAATCTTCTAGCTATGCTAGACTTCGAAGTTTTTGACATCAAGCTAAATACGCACTATGTGCTTTTGAAAAATGATTTTTATTCTCAACTCCGTGACCATTGTGTATGCGTGACTTCTGCCACCGACACCTCGTTGTTCGCTGAGATGATAAAACCGATTTGCAAAGATTTTTGAAACGATTTAAAGTACAAATCTATGCTACTTATTTCGGCTTAGACGCGAATGATTTGAAGTATCAAAAGTTGTTTTATTTATCACTTATGTACCATGCAACTCAGTGCAGAGATGATAAAAAATGATGGAGTCATCAATGCAAGATTACTTAGTGTTGGATGTGATCTCGTGGATCGCCAACCCACTATGGTATGATGTAGTATGATAAAATCACCAAATGACGGAATCCTCAACTGATCAGTAAATACAAAGTATGCATCACGACGCATTCTCGAAAAATGTTTTCAAAATTTTAATTTGCCAACTGGTTTGGCTATACTTAAATAATTCTATTGAATCAAATTATCGATATGAGTCTATGCTATTCGATTCAACTAGACTAATGTTTATGAAAACTCTAAGTGTTCATTGAAAGAAATTTCCCAAACCAAATTGTTTTGGTGCGGAATCCTATACTAAGTCCGAGGTGAACAACCCCGAAAATGGGGATATACTAATTGATAGAATATTCCAATTTAAGGACGATATAGTTGTTCGGATTACTAAGGCACAATAGACCGATCATCTAAAGTACCGTAATCCAGAGTTTACTTCTTCGTGATTGTAAACATACCTATTAAAGAAATGTTTAAGAGGTAGAGTACCTTCTTTCTTAATTGAAAGAGGTAGCAGTAGAAATACCCCTAAACCTCTGAGTTCAAAGTTCATAATTTTTATGATCCCTCGCATGTATATGAAAAGTTTTTTTTTAACCCTTCGTAGTAATGTTGTGGTAGAACGTGATGATTGATATGAATAATGTAAACTCGCTGTGTATTTAGTAGAATCGAGATGATTGAATAAAGGTTATTACGACAACCTAGTTTTGAAGAATGTTTAAAGATGTAAACTCCTAGTGAGTAGTTATGATGAAATGTGATGATAGAAAGAGAAATCCTCAAAGGAGGAAATTGTAAAGGTTAAGTTGAAAACCTAGTTATGGATAAGAGAATGAGCAGAGATTAGTATGCTTTAATTTCGAGGACTAAATTCTTAGAAGAAGGGGTGAATGTGATAACCCAAAATTTCTAAAATCTTGAATGATTAGAATAAAGGTTAAAGAATAAAACCTAGATGAGAATTTGAGGATTTATTTAAAATTTTTCAAGTAAAACCTATATGGTTTGCTATTCGAATAAGAATAGAGGAAATATGGGTTACAAAATTCCAAAACCCTAGAAATGAATTAATATGTACTTGAAGGAATATTAAGAATAAGGTATTACGATACCTTTAAATTAAATGTGAACTAATAGTCTAAAAAAATGTTATATAAGTACATATGGAAATTTTATTATTGGAGATAAGATTTCACATGAAGAGATGCTATGAGGTTAAACGAAGATGAGTATATGTATAGAAATATATATACTTAGTAAGGTGCTATATATATTTTAGCAAGAGGAATGATGAATTAAGTTAATGATATAATGATCAAGATAAAACTATGTTAGTAATTAACATAGTTTGAGTGTTGGCCTTGACTGGCAAATAAGAATTTGAATAAGTATAAAGTCGTTAGATAATACGATTAGCAATGAGAAGGGAGTAATTTAAAACTCAAAATTTGAGTTAGAGATAGAATTTTGAAGCATGGATCGCTTTATTTGCGCCATGTAACGTCAATTTAGTCGTAATGGACAAGAAACACAAAATGTGTAAAGTTTGACTTTTTGGTCAAAAGTCAATAGTTGACTTTTTATGGAGAAAAGTCAAAATTAGTGTGAGAAGTGAAATATGTTATGATTATGTGAATTATGGATATGAGTAAATAAATATACATTATATAATGTGAATACATTTATTTTGTATATAAAAGTGAAGTAAGAATTAAGTTATGTAACCTAATATATATATTAGGTGTGATAATTAAATAACCTAAATGGTTATCGTTATTTAGTGGTCCTAATATTTTATTTTTATATTAGTGACCTAATTTAAGAGAATTGTGGAACATGTCACAATTTATTAAATTGTTTTATTCTTAATAGGTGAGTAAAGGAATATGAAGATTATGTGATGGTTTATATTTGTTTATTATATAAACAAATAAAATAAACTAGTGTAATCCTAATTATATATTAGGAATGAAGAATTGAATAACATAAGAGTTATTAGATGAGAGAATTATGATATTTAGAATATATACTAATTATGAGAGATTTATTTTATACATCTCGCTTAATTAATTTTATAGCCTAATTATAGCAAGTCTAATTAGGTTAAGATATTAAATGTACTTAAGTAAGAATTTTTATTTCACTTGAGTGCATGTAAACCCTAATATAATGATAAGGGTAGAATGGAATAGAATTAAAAGTAATGGACTATAATAATATTATAGCCCAATAATTTATTTAGAGTCCAAGAGAAGTGGATTTAATGGACTAAGGATGTTATATTATTTAAATGCTTCCAATTAAGGAGGGACATATTGGACATTTGGTATACTAAATAAGAATTAAAAAAAAAATCAATTATTGATATGGAAATGTCCATTTTACCCTTTTGTCCCATTTTGGTGAATTATGGCTAGAGAATCCTATGTAATCTTGCAAAATCTAGCAAATTATTGAAGGGGGAATAATTATAACCTAGCATGTGACTTATAGCTCAATTATCAATCATCTAGAATTTACTAGATTCCTTGAATTATAACTTATATAGATTAAAAGTGAGAAAAGCCTCACTTTAATTATCAAACTTGTCCAAGACTTAGAGAGGAGAAAGAGAGAAAGAGAGAAGGAGGAATGGCATTATGAGAGAGTGAGAAGAGATACCATTCGGCAGCTCCAAGAGGAGAAGGAGAAGAAAAGACTTTGATCTTCATACACCTCAAGATCCATCTCATATCTTTGAAGAAGAAAGAAAATCAAGCAAAGGTATAAACCCTTTTTGTTTATGTAATTTTTGATGGTTGTAAATCAAACCTTGAATCCATAGTTCTACACTCAAAAACCTTAGATATATGTGTTTAGTAGTTAACCTAAGTGGTAGAACTCAAAAATCACGTTTCTAAAAGTCGTGGTGTTGATTTATGTGAAAACAGTCCCGTTTTTAGGAACTGTTTTGGATCAGTCCGTAGCAGGGGCATTTTCGTCGCCTTTTTTGCTTTATAAATTCTGGAAAAATTTGGGGTGTTAATATCAGTAGATATACAGGTTGTGTAAAAATTTGAGAATTTTTGGCCATACGGTTTGAGAGATATGGATTTTACGGTGAAGGACCCCAAAACTGTTTTTTTGGCCAAAACGTTGCTGCCACAAAAAGGAAATTTCGGGGTTAGCTAGCCTGCTCTAAAAATTCTGGGCTTTTGGTATGTTATAGTACACTCAATAAGCTTTCCATAGACTCCAAAAAGGACTAAATCCGACATCGGAGGAGAGAGTTATGAAATTTCTCCCAAACTACTCAAAGTTAAGAAAAACTGTTAGAGCAACAGTTTTTAGCAGCCACTTCCGGGCTAAATTCCGAGAGCTTAACATGTCCAAATATGGATTGTGATAGATGAAAACTATAGTTCGGAAAGTTACGAATCCAACAAAATTAACGGATCGTTAATCGGAGTTACAGATCTCGTTTTATATAAGTTTTAGCAAAGGACTCTTAAACTGTTTTATGACAAAAAGTTGCTGTCCAAGAAATGGTAGGGGCTGTTTTGGAAACTTAAATTGTGAAATAAATTCTGACCTTTTGGGAAATGAAAATATATGGTATTAAGTACCTCGTGTCCAAAAATGAGCTAATTCCGCTTAAAACGACCAAGTTATGACCATTTCAATTTTTGTGATTTTCCGACGAAATCGCTATAACCGAGTTCTACAACTCGATTGCCACGAAATTTAAAATGGAGCATCACGTTAACATATATAAGGTTATGTCAAAAGATGGGCATCTCTGGAGTTAAGCACGAGGTAGCTAATTTTCTTAAGTCACGCACTAATTCTGATTTTTGAAAAATAGAATTAATGCTTTAAAAATCATATAAAATGATTTATGTGTTATAAAAAATATTCTAAGTTATAAACTATAACTTTTGATATTTTGTCATGAAAATATTAATATTTTATTATTAATATCAATTATCGGATAATGATTTTAAGTGTTTAAAAATCATATAAATGTGATTTTAAGGTATTAAAAATACCGTGATATATTATACATTATATTATAATATTATGTAATGATTTTCATTAATATTTGATATTAAATAGATATTAATGATTAAAGAATTATGTGGTATTTAATTCATTTAAATACGTTATTAATGATCGGAAAATTTAGATAAATGATATTAATTATCTGAAAAATATTTCGAGCTTATGAAAATCATTTAGACTGATAAGAAAATTATCTGTGATATCGTCAAGTGTTTAGGCAGAGTTTAATTAAACTTAGACTCCTTAAATTGTCCAACTAGACCGCGTCGGGATGATAAAATTGTAATTTATTTCAACTCCTGATCAAATAGTTTGACTTGAAGCTATGTCTTATGTGTATAAGAGACTGATAAGATTATGTGGTAATATGTTTAAGTTATTTTATAACTGTGATGATATTATTCTAATACTGGAGATCTATATTATTAATATTAGGTCTTCGGGAAAAGCTTATTATATTGTGTTACTAAGAATCAACTGCTTGAAAAGTTTTTTTTCAAGTTCTTTTTACTTAAACTCTTTTAAGAGTGGTTTTACGATATGCTTATGAATTGTACTCAGTATATATTGCATGTATTCATCGTGTATGAAAGGTCGATCACCTTCATTACCAAATCCATTCGAGATATAATTGTTATGTTCATTTTCAATGTTCATTCAAATTTTGAAATTTTGTTCATGCTAATTCACAACTACATCAGAAAGGATAGTCATCTTATTATTCAAACTCTTTCAATCATGATATATCTTTACCTTGTTTTTTTAAACTTGTTGGGCAACTTTCATGCTCACCCTTGCTATATCATGATAAAACATTGCAGATAAGGCGAATACTACGATTATGTGAAAAGGAAAATGCCAAGTTCAGCTTGGGATAGAATGTGCAGCTAATTTGTAAAAGTATGGTTAAAGAATAGTATTGTCATGTGTTAGATAGTTTATGATTGTGTATTAGTTAAGGTTACTCGATTTTGGGAAAATAGTGTGTAAAGTTTAATGTATAAACAATTTATGTTTATATCTTCCGCAATAGTGATAGAATTAGTATACCGGATCCGCGGCGATTTGGGACCCGGATTCGGGATGCTTCAAAGTTACTGATCCTTGTGGAGAAAAGGCACCTCATCGCAAAATACAGCAATCAGTAGACACTTGAAATTTTCTGCACACCTGTTACAAATATTGTAAGAGGGAAAATTCATCTTTCAGAGAAAACCCTGGAAGATAGCTCATATCCATTCCGGATTCCATCGAAAGTTCAGTCTCAGCCCCAGAACACACACCAGGAATATCAGTTCCAACCTCGGATATAACCCAGAGTTTCATCCTTGGAGATAACCCCAAGGAATGTCATTGCAGTTCCGGCGATAACCCCAGAAATGCTTGTTTCAAATTCATGCAATCAGCTTCAACCTCGGAACTCCTGCCGAGGCACTCATTCCAAAGACCCCGAGATAACACCAGGAAGACAGGCACAATTAAAGATGAGCCTGAGGAATTTAAACACTTGCAACATTCCAATCTCAGAGATAACCCTGAACAACATCTGTTTTATCAATCCAAACCAGAGATAACCCCGGTGAGGGGCAAAATCATCATCTTGCCACCTCAACCCCACATTGCGCCGACTCAACATCTCATACATACATTTCTACACAACAATGTCCCACAACAGCCAATGAGTTCAAATCCCGAGTGACTATTACGCAGGGTAGCACACCGGATAGAATTTGAAGCTTGAAGACCATGGGCATGGTCGCCTCTTCCTGACTTCGTACAACCTCTAATCCCATGTCGTTGTGTAACTCTCGACAACGACGGTCCGAAAAAGGTCTTGTACACCTCAATCAGATGCTCAGATTGAAGTTTTGTAAGTTCGAGCAGACATCACAGTACATGAGTGCACGTACTTAGAGATGGCGGGACTCGTAGAGCCCGGGGAACCTCGGTAGTCAGGTGCATCTGCAAATGCCAAGAAATTCACACTATGACCACCAAACTTATAAATATAGAGCTTGGGGTGGCCATATTTCAAGAGGAAAAGGCAAGGAAGCCCTGCCAAATTTTCTCTGTACACACCCCATATTGAGCGCTTTCTCATTTTAAACACTTGTTAGCTCACATATAGCTATATTTTTACCGACAGGAGTTGAGTGTTTATCCATTTATAGTCATAGAAGTCTTCTTTGGCAGCCCATTGTAAGCCCTCTTACACACTATAAAGCCATTCTCTTCATCTTTGCTCACATTATTCTTCACATTGAGAGTCATGTTGTATGTGTATGCCCGAACTTCGGTCCGTGGTTTTCATTTCTGTATGTATATATATACTTATATATGTATATATTTATATATATGGACTAACATTATCGAGTTATGCCTCGATTGAGCCTAGACTTATGTCTGGAGCGTTTACTTGCTTTTATATATATATATATATATATATATATATATATATATATATATATATGAACTGTTGTAAGATTATGTCCATGAGAGCTTGGATTTTATATCCGGATCATTTATTTGCTTATATATATATATATATATATATATATGAACTATTATTTGGACTACTTCGATGAGCCCAGGATTTTATATTCTATATGTTTACTATTTATATATATATATATATATATATATAACGACAAATTATTGAAATGATAAACCGAAATGGATTGAGAAACATCATGTGCGTATCAAGCTTATATATATATATATATATATATATATATATATATATATATATATATATATATATATATATAGTTACATTTACATCGTTCACAGAGTTTACTTAAGTGGCGGTTGATCGATTTGACAGCTTTATTAACATTTTTGATCCCCCATGGAGGTGCTTCGTGGTGGTTGATCATATCTCTATATATATATACTGCTTTTATATATTTATATTTCCGATCCCCTATGGAGGTGTTTCGTGGTGGTTGATCATGTCTGTATATATACATTTACAACTTTTATATATATAACTGCTTACTATTTTTCATATAATATGAGGCATTATGTGAGCCTAGGAATTGTCGACGTCGGGATTTTTAGTTGTCCTTTTTCGTTACTTGTTCTTTGGTGTTCTCATGTTGTGTGAGATTTGTTTGAAAAAATAAGTGAAAAAGGTCCGACATGTATAATGTCGACAATTTGACTTTAAGAGTCCCCAGTTGGTGTTTTTAACTGGTTGCACCAACGCAACCGAGAAAAGGTTTGCACATTGACCCAGTGATGTGACACTGCTAAACGGGACAGTGAAACCGAGATTCATTTGGGTTCGGGGGCTTGATTATGCGGAGGGAAGGTGTTAGGAACCCCCCGACATCCGTGTTGCCACGGTGACCGCCACTTTTCAAAAAACTGTTATATTAATCTCTGTGTGTGTGTGTGTGGATCAATGTGCAATCATTTGAAAGTAGTGCGAGGCCTTGTTCGCACATATATACAAAGGGTTTGAATTTATAGAAAAATTCAGTTTTATGCAGAATATAGCAATGAAGTTTTGTAAAAGAGGTTTTTCAAACCCTGTGCTCAATAGGAATTGGGACCTTTTCATACTTCCATTTTTATTATTAAATGTTCGGCTTGTTTTCTTTTATTTTTGAGATGCGAGGCATCTTCGAGAAAATAATATACAGCAGTGCCGAACTCCTCATGGGCATGACAACCATCTAAGGAAATTTGGACACCAGTAAATAATGTACAAGTCGCCATACAATTTGAAAATGTCTATCACGAACCAAATCTAGATTCAGTTGACTGAATATGTGATCACATGATTCCTAGGCTCACATGATGCCCCAATTTGTATGAAAAGCAGTAAGCAGTTATATATATAAAAGCTATAAATATAAGTATATAGACATGATCAACCACCACGAAGCAAGTCCATGGGGGATCAGAAATGTAAATATATATATATATATATATATATATATATATATATATATATATATATATATGGACATGGTCAACCACTACGAATCAACTCCATGGAGGATTAGAAAAGTAAATAAAGTAGTAAATGCGATCAACCGCCACGAAGTAAACTCCAGGCGGGACTAAATGTAAATAAAGCAGTAAAAGGCCTCGAAGTAAACTCCAGGCCTGACAGAAATGTAAATATATATATATATATATATATATATATATATAAGCAATAAATGCTCCGGATGTAAAATATACTTGATGAAGCGCAAATATCAAGGATATTCCACTAATTTCATGGAGTATAGAAGTCAAAACTTTAACCAACTGAGTATAATAATGAATGGAAAAACAAAAGAAATCACCAGGCATGCGATAGACTACACAGACAGGTTATTCCAATAGAATAATAAATAACGGAACCAGGTCATGCGTAAACGCACAGACAGGATATTCCAACAAAATAATAAATAACGGAACCAGTTCAGGAGAAATTCGCACCGATAGGATGTTCCAACTGAATAATAAATAATGAAACCAGGTCATGCGTAAACGCACAGACAGGATGCTCCAACAGAATAATAAAGAATGGAATAACAGAAGAATTTCACTAAGTATAGGGTAGTCCGCGTATACAGGTTATTCCAACAAAATAATAAAGAATGGAATAAAAGAAGTTCTTTTCATGAATATGAAAGAAATAATACCCCTTACCTTAGAAGAAACTGGATATAGAAGTGGTGAAGTAGCAGAACACTTTTCTTCTTTCTCTTTATAGTTTCTCTCTCTAGAGTTTCAGTGAATTCGTAAGAAATAATGAAGGAATGAGCTTCTATTTATAGAAGAATGGACTGAATAGTAACTAATTCCAGAATGGTCCAGATTGATTTACTTTTAAACGGACGGTCCAGATTGGTTTACAATAAAATATAATATATTCTATTTATAATCTAATAAAACGAATAACTTTATAAAAGTATTCTGTTTTATATAAAAAGCTTTTCTATTTTATTACATTAATAATACTAATAAAAAAAAACTTCATCATCATTATTATAATTCACACTATTAATCGACAAGGTCGTTCTCAGGAAAGAGGGGGCTTTCCAATAAGGATTTCTCCCTATTGGCGCACAATTAGGTGACCAAACCTTTCCTTGGCAGAACTTCTAGATATCGTTAATATTGCAAATAATAATATTAACATCTTTGTTATCTCAATTATTGATTTAATAATATATAAAATATCGACAATAATTGAATCAATTAACGTGAGATACTATGCAACAATTACTGAAGCAATAATTGAACAAAACTGAGTGACTTCTCACGTAAGCATCAATAATCAATACCGTGTGCTACTATACAACCACACGTATTCCTGTACTTTTAACACCGGGTGTTTCAACAGTTAACGATAAAACTTCCGTCGTTATTTTCATAAAATATTTTTGTCATTTTCTCAATCTGACAATAATTCTGTTGTGGGGTCCACCAATGATTGTGTCATCGTACGAATATTCCCTATTAAAACGAATATTCCCCAACCAATCAAATATTATATAACAACTTGCGTACTTTGTAAAATTTATAAATATTACCCACAACTATAACATTATATCAAATTCATTCCATAATATTCAAAAATGATAATTATAGAAAATTCATCTTTATTCATAAAAGTTGGGGTCTTACAGCAGATGTTGCCTTTGTGTTTGCAGTTTTGGGCCTATGAGAGGCTTCCATGTTTGCGTCCTGTGAGCGTGCTAGGTTTAGACACCTATCCACGAGGACGGATATGGCATCATTCCATACTGGCGGAGGTCCCTGCTTTGAGGGTTTCACTCATTGCCACTTTCACAATTTGGAGTTGTTGAATGGATGTCATCACATGGGTTCCCTACTCTAGGGAGTACTTGTAACAACACCAAAATCGATCTATCTTTACACCAATTCCGTGACGTGATTTATCCCATCTTCTTCCAAACATACATCATTATATAGCTAAATATAACCACATATACTCTCAAATCCCAGGTTCTAAAAACCTTATAACCTTTTTCATTATAAATAATGATAAATACATTATTCATTTCATCTTATAAGAGTGACTTTTATCCGCTACCAAGGATACATAACAGTTTCTTAACTAGTCTATAGTTCAATTTCATATTTCTATATTACAAGTCTTCACTTGATCTTCTCGCTCATCCACATTCTAAATAGCACTTCATCTGGATATCGTCAGCTTGATCGTTACGGGATCCTTAAGTTCTTCTAACATTGTTCGCTAAAAATATTTTTCATTTAAAGCAAGTGTGAGCATTCAATTTTCCAGCAAGTCATCACAGTAGAATAAACATCTTCAAGAATTAAAACATTCTTTTAAGACTTCAATAACCGAACAAAAGTTATGAAGCAGCTTGAATAATTGGAATAGTCTCGATTCCTATCATCTTAAAACATCAGTCATTTTCATTTTGAAATACTTTCATTCCTCTACCTTTTTCATACACATTATGTCTGGCTAGAATCATTAGCACAGACTTAACAATAACGGATCATGTATGAACAGAGCATTCTCTTATTGAACAGTTAAATCACAGAACAGTTCATCTCATAGAAACACCGAAGTGTTCACATTGTGGCTCAAGGCCTCATACGTTCTACCACTTTACACAAATATCGCACATTAGAACATAGACGAAACTTCTCAAGTTCAACATCTGAGAAGTTTAAGAAATTAGCATTCATTTGAAATATGAATGAAGTTATGAAACTTGCCTTATGCCCAGCTATAGCTTACACTGAACTGCTCATTCCAGTTCCTATGTAGCATATAAGAAAAACAACACATACACTAATTAGTCATACATCTTTGACTTATGCATTAGTTTACTTAACTTTACTTCTTAGGGTTCGCGTTCTTGCAACCTAAGTTTAAGCGACCACTTTCACTACCGTTCTACAGCTTCATGACATACGGAGATGTCTTACTTATACGTTCATCATCTTTGATGTTTTACATCTTATCTTCTTCTTATTACTTCTCTAAGACTTAACACGCATCACTTCTCTGCTAGTAGTCCATATGGTACTCTGAGTGGTTTCCCATAAACAACCAACAAACAAGTTCCTGTCTCATCTACACTGCCCATAACAGTGAGTTAGATCGGTTGCCAGTTTCGTATATACCTTCGCTCTCTGAAGGAATTGTTTAGCCTAACTCCCATATGTCAACCCTCAAAGGTTACGATTGTACTACAACTTACTTATCTTGACTTATTCGAACTATTAAACTATAATCTTCGTTAAGTTAATTTCTCATTCTTTATGGCTTCCTGGCAACTAAATGCCACGCCTCAGTATTCACTCTTTATCGTATAAGTCATACAGTCTTTTGTATACTCAGAAAGATCATTCCCTTTAATCCTTAACTCAGCTTCGTTATGTTAAACGTTATTATCTTTAATTCAACTTCTTTACTGTTCATGGTTTAAACATTGATCGTCATTATCTTATGGTCAAACCATACACGGGGTGTAGGTTCTATCCGTTTAATATTTGCGTACCCTCAACCTTCACGTCGGTTAAAGTGTTCAACGCATACATTTTATTCTAACATTCTTATCCGACTCACATTCGGCTTCCATTAATCTTATTATCGTTCATTACGGCTTTCTTAATACCATTCGTTATTCTTCTTTAATGTCAAAGCCATACAGTTCGCTGTATGCTAAGACCACTCGTTTACCACAACAGCGTTGCGTACACAGCGTCTAAACGCTTCAAACGTATCTCTAACTATCATGACATAACATTGAAATGTTATTCATTACCCTCGTCACTCAACGTCTAAGGAATCACAACCCTAGCAACCCCTCACGTTCGTTCATCGCGACTACGATCCCCGGACATCGGTTATGTAACTCGCGTTTAAAAAAATTCTTTGTCTTTTAATCTCTTTTGACCATTTCATTCAACCTGTACTAAAGGTTTAATTCACTTGATAAAGTGTTATCTTAGTTGAACATTATGTTCTTTATCTTCCCATCGCTTCCCCAAGAGTTGAAAGCGGTTAAAAGCTCTTCTCCGGCTTTTTTCATACAATCGGCCATGCTGCGCCACTCTTCCTTCTATCTCTCCTATGGCACAAGTGAGTTTGCGATGACTCGACCCTGGTTGCAGTGCTGCCGATGCCACCTACATGGCATGGTTGGCAATCATGGCGCTAAGCCCCAACCCTAGAAAATTTTTCTAAGTGTTAAATCCAATTTGAGACGCTTACTTCCCGCTTCCATAATTTATTCGTTATAACTCGGAATGAGGTCATTCCAAAGCCATTCTCTTCCTTATATTACGTACTTCAATACCTCTGAACAGAACTTTGTTCTGAATCCATTAACGTGCCATTCATTTTGCTTGATCTTCACCCTTCATTCAATTTACGTTTTTAACGCCCTTTGTTTGTTCATCCGTAATTCGGTCATCCGAACTCGGAATTCATTTGTTCTTGAGTTCACAACTCACATTTTCTATGTTTTCTTACATTCTTATGAAACCCTACACGTTCGGGTTCATTTACTAACTTTCTAATTCTCGTTTGTCTTTTACGAATTTTTGCCATAACTTCGTTATAGCTAAGTTTTAATTCGTTCTTAATGAACGTTTCTACCATTCCTAACCAAGCAATATGCATCTAACTTATACGCGATGGTTTTAAACTTGTCCATCAACAACAATTATCCTACGATGGTTTTAAATTTGTCCATCAACAACATTCTTCGTGTTCTTCGCATGTTCTTCATGTTCTTCGTTCGTTCTTCATTTTAATCGATATTTTGGATTACGATTTCACTTTTTATTGGAATTTGATGTTATAGAATATTATTGCTTACTTATTTCATCTACTTATTGTTATAATCAACTCAAATCATTCTAATTCATTACGAATCATATACTTCCTTAAGAAATTTATTTACTAAACTTTAAATTCTTATTTTTCTTATTTCTCATGATTTCAACCATATGAAATCATCCCTAACATTATCTACTTCTTATTCTTATTAAGTTATGTTTAAAACATATAGAACTTATAGAAAATCTAACATAGAAGTTACGTTTTAATACCTTTCCTCTTTATTTTTCTTCCGCTAGCCAAAACCGGCGATTTGCTAGCCTTTCTATTTCACGAACACTTTCGATCCGATCAATCATGCTCAAGCTCTTCTTCCTCCCTCTCCATCTGAATCCTCTCTCTCTCTCTCTAGTGTAGGATTTTCAAAATCCAATTTAAATGATTTAAGCTTACTATTTATAGAAAATCTAAAGCTGTCATTTTGCCCCCCTTAACCTCCTTACTATTCATGGCTTAAGGACTAAGTTAACTTACTCCTTAAGTTTACTTAACACTTAAGTCGACTTAGCATTTAAGTTTGCTTAACTTTCAAGTTTACTTAACACTTAAGTTTACTTAATACTTAAGTTAACTTATTACTTAAGTTTACTATTTCCACCTCCTTAACACACCTCCTTACTATTCATGTAGCTTCCCTTGCAAGCTTCGTGGTTCCATCTTTCAGGTTTTGTCCGACAGTTTTAAAAACTGCGATTCTCGGAATCCAAATATTTTTGGATATTTCGTCTTTCCTTTACCGATTAACTTTTACGTATTCTTCGGATTTTCGAAAAACTAAAAAACACTTTTTGGCGTAAAGCATTTTCCTTCATGTTTTACCCTAACGTAGCTAAATGAATGAAAAGTACATAGCAGTACTTTTCGTCATTTTTATTTTGTCCGATTTTTGCATGTTTTTCGAGAAAAACTTTTATCGGCTTACTTAACTTTTCAAGATATATTATCATCAATTTTTTTGACGGAATGTCATTTCGACATACCGAACTCTCAGAACGGCTTAGGTTATTCAAACCCTAACCCTTAGGTTTCGTCGGGTGAATAGTGCCTATTTCGTCTTTTTCCCCGAAAATATTTTGTTCCCAGAAAATTTTTATTTTTGTCTTGAAAATTCTTACTCGTTCAATCTAGCTCATAGCCAGAATCCTCCCGACTTATAATCAGCCTAGGTTCTAGAACGATTAATAAACACATAACACATAATGTTATTAATAAAAATTTATTTTATTAATAACTAATTCTTTAAACTTAAATTCGAAAAATCAAATTTTCGGTCGTTACACTCTTCCCTCTTATAAAAATTCCGTCCTCGAAATTTCTCAAAACCACACCCATACCCGGGTCATCACATTCACCCCTTCTTCACAGAATTTCGTCCTCGAAATTTTAGCCTACCCATCTTCTCAACTTTTCTTCAAAGAAGTTCTTATCTTTCCATCATTCCTAACCTTCATAACCTATCAACAATCATGAAATAGAAAGAATAACCAGGAATATAAAATTTCCTTTTTAAAAAGTTTCATACTTTTGCTGAGGGGTCAAATCAACCATGAATTCTTACTCGGTTTAACAGCATAACGTCGTAACCTTTCTTCCACGGTCAGTTTACAATCACAAAGAAAGCAAACTACCTCTTACCCATCGTATACCCCATTTCAGGGATATTTCACCTCAGACTAAATCATTAGATTCCGCACCAAAATAATTTGGTTTGGCACAACTTCCTCAAAGAATGCTCGATGACATACCATTTGTCTAGCCGAATCAAGTAGCTTAGACCATACCAATAAATTGAATATCAACGTGAAACATTCATCTAGTCAACTCAATTGACATCAACTACTTCTTTAAATTCTTTTCGCAATACATCAAAACGTTTTATGACGTCATGATACCGTACTTTTCACAGTACGTTGAGGACTTCGTTAGTTTGTGACTTCGTCATTATACATCATACCATAGCGGGTTGTTGATCCTAAGATCACATCCAACACCAGGTTCAACTACATTAATAACTCCATCTTTTACCATCCTTGCATCAAATGCACTGATGATATAAAATTTATTTTGATATTTTAAATCAATTTCTGTCTAGCCAAAACGATTGGCATAGACATACCAAGAAAAGTTCTTTTAAAAATCTATTGGTTCCAAAAGTTGAACCAATTCTTTTATTTTCAAAATAAGAACACATAAGCACGATTTCAATAAACTTCGAAATCTAGCATAGCTAGATGACTTGGAATATCCTATTCTCCATATTTCTCAAAGTAGTATGCACACAAGCCAATCATGTTTGATGATAAAGCATATACTTTATAATAATCTTATTCATTTATTAATAATAAGTATCAAAGGCTTTTAAATTATCTACATGATGCTGTTTTATAATATGTGATAAACCCATAGTTTTAAGCAATGCTTTTAGAATAATGATGATGATCATTCTAATGAGATCTAAATTCTTAGAAAGCTTAAAACTAAAATAGTTCCCAATCGTTGGATTACTAAATTGGGGATTAGTGAATCCGGATAGATTGGTACATACGTTGCTTGCTCATTGGATGAGGATGATTGATCTCAAGATCATTTATGTGGAGACACTAAAGCAAGTATGTAGGTGCTTATTAGAGAATAAGTTCACTGAACGTGGCTCACTAAGGAATACCTAATGGAGTTTTACTTGCCTCTCACTAGGAATTCCTGTAGTGATAGTACTACAAGTGATCCTTGGCCTTGAGATCATCATAGTATCTTGTGTATGATGAGTTATACTTTGACTTATTCCTTAAGACCCTTAGGGTATATAAAAGGGTATGCTTGGGTATAATAAGTTGTACATGGAGATAATGTATGATCAATAAAGAATCTACCACTTCTAGTAAAAGAAGAAAAATGTCCTATGTGATTCGATAAATGACAACCCAAAGTAGTCTTTGGCGAAGCGAATGAAATTAGAAAGGAGCTTCTAATTTGCATTATTTGAGTTGTGCATTTAAGATCAAAATACATATAATTAAATAAAATAAGACTTGACAAGAATTCCATGTCTTATATTTAATTGGGACATCAGATGGTGGAAGGATTGAATTGCATTTAAGAATATTTACTCAAAGGTTCTTTTATGATTAATGTTGAAATCTATATTATCTGGAAAGTCGTTAATCGATAGGGAGGCTTATCCCTATTGTAGAATAAATATTATTTATTTAAATAAATTATTAGTTTAATTTATTTATTTAAATAAGATTAGAATTGTTTTAATTGATTTATTCACAACCTGCTTTAATATGAAGAACCTAAAAGGTCACACCATAAAAAAGGAAGAATAATTATTTAAGAAGTTAATGGCATAATTGTAATAATAAGTTAAGTATATTTAATTTAATCTACTGGTGATAGAATTAATTAAATAGCTTATTATTTATTATTTAATATTTTGGAAATATTAAATATAAATTAATAAGAGGAGTCTTATTATTATTATTACTATTATTATTATTTAATTCCTAAAGGAGTTTGAGAATTAATTAATAAAAGTACTCTCACATATTCCTAATAAGATTAGGAGGTTAAATTAATTAAAAGAATTTAATTAATTATCCCTAATAAGATTAGGGAGCTTAATTAATTAAAAGAATTTAATTAATTAAATAAAACCTAATTCCTTAACTGTTAAGGAGGGTTACCTACATCTATAAATAAGAGGAGTCTTATTATGGATTAGGAGGTTGACACTTTCACAACACGTGAATACGTAATTCCAATAGTTGGGAGAGTACGCTTTTTCTATAGAGATAGAAAACTAGGGTTTTGTCAAATACTCATCTTCTTGAATTCTTCTTCTTCCTTGGTGGATCACCTCTAGAGGCCAAACACTTGGGTGGCTAACGTTGATCAAAGGAAGGAACCAAACCCGGTTGATTCAAGTTGAACGCTAAAAGGATCGAGGTGAACTTGTACTGAGGAAGCTCGAATCTTCAAGGGTATGATTCTTGTTCTTTCTTCTATTTCGTTTAATTAATAATTGCGCATAAAGGATGATCCGGGTATATGGTTTGTAAAATTTTAAACTCTGATTTTTACACGCTTCCGCTTATTTATGCAATTTGATTGCGTTCTTGAATATTACAAACCTAATAAAGGTATCGAGCCAAACCTTTATGCGAATTATTAATTGTTTTAATTTGATATGTATATTGATATGTGTTTAGAATAATTTAATTGGGCATAATTTTATGGTATAAAATTATTTAAAAAAAGAGAGGGAAAAACTGTGATTATTCATGGTTATTCAAGGTTACTGGCTTTTGCTTATCATATCCGATTCAAGTGGTTCTTCGTAATGTAATATATTATCAATTTGTGAAATTGGATGTTTCATGATTACACACATCTTCGCATGGCCCAAAGATTAATCAAACAAATATTGCAGATTCTAGTTGTAGAATCATATGTTGCAGGATTAAAAAAGAGATTAATTTTGTTTATATGTAAGGATTTTCCTCGCAATATGGATTCATGAATGTTAACATGAATCTTAAAAGTTAAGTGTTAACATGTTAAGTTCCGTGAACTTTTCTAATGGGACGTGATTCACGGATGATATATATATATATATATATATATATATATATATATATATATATATATATATATATATATATATATATATATATTTCATAATTATTTTATAATTAAAATAAATGTTTATTTTAATCTTAAAATAAAAAGTTTGTTTTAATCTTAAAATAAAAGGTTTATTTTAATTTTAAAATTAGATTTCATGCTAACTAATTAGAGTTGGAATTGGATTCCATGATAACTAATTAGAGTTGAAATTGGATTCTATGTTTTCTTAAATAAAGGAGTTTATTTAGATATGAAATAAGATTTCATATTATTCAAAATAAAAGAGTTTATTAGTGAATAGGAAAAAGAATACTAATTTCATTAAATAAAGGAGTTTATTTAGATATGAAATAAGATTTCATATTATTCAAAATAAAAGAGTTTATTTATGAATAGGAAAGAGAATCTGTGTTTCCTTTAATAAAGGAGTTTTTTTTTACATGGAATTGGATTCCATAATTAATTAAAATAAAGGAGTTTATTTTGATTAAAATAAAATAAAATAGTGTATTTTATTCAAAATTAGATAAATTAAAATAAAATAGTTTTATTTTTATTTAAATTTGGATTAAAATAAAGGAGTTTATTTTGATTCAAAATTAGATTTTATACTAACTAAATTTGCCCATTAAATGATATCAATATATATATTGAATATTTATTATTCATGAGATGAATGTTATTTATTGATGCATATGGTGATATGTATGATAATAAATGGGATTGATTATGGACTATTGACCAATGTGATTGAATTTTATTTTAGTTGGATGCATGAATGTATAGGTTTTAGGTTTTATTAAATGGGGTCTCATGCACTGCACTTTCTTCTAATTTTTTCTTAATGTAAATTTTATCTCCTCCTATGTACTTTCCCTCGATCACGATCAAGGTTTCTATTTATTTTTAAATAGTTTTGTAATAACAATAGTTAGAATTAATTTTGAAGAATTGGAGATCAAGGAGCAAGGAACGCTTGAAGACCCATTTGTAATGGAGCCCGGGTTTAAATGTAATAGTTATATTTAAATATTAATTCTTGCACCTCTAGGGTTTGACCTTTTGGTTCACTTGGTGGCTCTAGTGAACCAAACTAGAATAAAAGTCCATAATCAATCCGAGTAGAATATAGTATTCTATATGTGCATGCTTATACTATATATATATATTATATATTATGCAAACATGCTTCACATGTTCATTAATATGACGAGTATTTAATATATATATATATGTGCATGCTAAACAACAAGATGAGACAAATTAATAACAAACCCCTCAAATATTTTATATTAAGTTGTAACGCTCAAAGATATTTGGAATATCGAACGCCGCTTTTAGCATGATAGAAACAATAGAGTATTGAATATTTAATATGAGTTTGTTGTGCACACACAAGGCAAGTATTAAATATTTAAGATGTTGTTTTATTACATATGATGTTTATAAGGAATTGAACATTACTACTTTGTTGTGCACACAAAGGGTCAGTAGTTTTCTTCACTTATATGGAAATGTCTTTGTTCTGACTTAACTTAAATCATTTTAGTTCGGATGTGCACACACTTGACCATTATGATTTAAGAGGCAAAATACAAGGAGTTACATAGTTGATGTAATTGACAAGAGTTGTCTACCTATTTATTTATATATAGTTTGTTGTGCACACACAAGGCTATATACATTTGAAATGGGATCCTTATTCTCACTAGCAAATCTTTAATTAGATTTTGCCGAACTATATAAGTGAGGGTAATATAGTTTGAAGAAAATAGTGGGAGATACCAATTTAAAACAAGACCTAAATTATTTTGGTAATTAATAAAAGAATGTATACTAAAATGTTGTTAATTATAAATTCATTTATATAATTTTACAGTGTCTAAAATTACTATCACTGTGAAGCATATTAGATGCTATTTAACCGGACCGTATTAAACGGATTGGTTAAGGAATTTGAGAATAGTTCTCACGGATAAAAAACTATCTTATGTCCTTAATACGCCTATCCCTACAATGGTTGCAGACAATGCCTCTGAGGAAGAGATTGCTACTTTTAGAAAGTGGCAAGATGATGCACAGTTGGCTCAATGCATCATGCTCACATCCATGAGTAACGAGCTTCAGCGTCAGTATGAAACTATGGATGCTCCTACTATATTCCTGCATATCAAGTAGTAGTTAATGGTGAGGAAAGTAGGACTGATAGATATCAGATATCTAAGGAGCTCTTCCGATCTAGAATGACAAATGACACTACAGTACAGACACATGTCCTAAACATGATCAATTTGATTGAACAATTAGGATAATGGGTTTTGTTATGGATGGAGAGTTGAGCCAAGATTTGATCTTGCACTTACTCCCGGACTCCTTTCACAATTGTTGTGATTTTTCATATGAACAAGCTAGATATCGGCCTCACTGATTTGCTTAACATGTTGAAAAATGTTGAGAGTCACTTTCCAACCAAGAAAGACCATGTCTTACTGGTAGGGTCCAAAGGATCTTCTGAAAAGAAGAACGATTCAAAGAAGGTAAATAGAAAGACAAAAACAAAGGATAATAAGAACAAAACTGATACGGATAGCAAAGGAGTTTGCTTCCACTGCAATAAGCCTGGACACTAGAAAGCTACGTTCAGTGAACTTATTCTCTAATAAGCACCTACATACCGATTTTCTTTAAGTGGAGGTTCTACTTGGGTATTGGATACCAATTTTGGTTATCATAAATATTGATTTATGAAGGGACCAAGCAGAAGTAGAAAGCTAAACAAAGATAAGTAATTCTATGTGTGGGAAATGAAGCAAAGGTTGCCACATTAGCCATAGAAACTTATAGCTTAGCAATGCCTACAGGAAAATCTATTAAGTCAATAAGTTGTTATTGTATTCCAATTTTTGTTAGAAACATTATTTTTTTCCATTTTATTGTTGGACAATAAAATTTTTTGGTATTATAATTAAGAACAATTGTTGTTCTATTTATAATAATAATATTTTGTATAGAACTGGAATATTACTTAATTGATTTTGTATACTTGACTTACATGAAAATAATTTTGCAAATTGAACAAACTAGTATATAAAAAGGAGATGATCATTCAAAGAGTTGAATCTATGTATTTGCTGAAATACAAGTGTGAATTATTTGAAAGGTTCCAAGAATTCAGAAGTGAAACAAATTTGAAAAGTATTAAGATTCTTTGATTAGATCAAGGAATAAATACTTGTGCAATAAGTTTCTAGATCATCTCAAATGGTTTTCTCATAATGGACACCTCCTGATACGTAATAATTGATTGATGTATCTGAAAGGAAAAATTGTACCTTATTGGACATGGTACGGTCCATAATGATTTTATCGACATTCCAGTATCCTTCTAGGATCATGTCCTAGAAATGGCTGTATATCTACGAAAAGGTAACCTCAAAATTCGGCCCCAAGACTCCATAAAAGTTATGGACAGGGAGGATTCCTAATCTTAAGTATATTAAGATAAGGGGTTGTCCAACTTATGTGAAAAGGTTTCAAAGGATAAGCTTGGGACAAAATTTGACAAGTACAGATTTGTGGGACATCCTAAAGTAAGTTTAGGGCATATGTTCTATAATCCTACTTAGCAAAAGGTGTTTGTTGAGAAACATGCTGCCTTCTAAGATAAAGATGTTTATCATTGAAGGGGCTAGTGGGAGGATAATAGAATATTGAACAGTTCAAGAACCACAAAATACTATAAGTCAAATAAGAGAAACATGTAGATAGACCTATTGTACCACAACCGAATCGTAAATCTGGAAAAGTACCAAAAATACCTAGGAGGTATTGATTCATCATGGATGATGATGATGAGGTACGCATCATAGAAGATGATGATCCACAGTTACATACGATGAGTTAAGAGTTCTAGTGTGTACAAAAGGGTCAATGGGAGCGTCGTGAAATTTCTAGTATTATATGTTGATATACTACGGATGAGGAATAACATACCAATGCTACAATCAGTAAAGATAAAGTTGTCTAAACATTCCTCCATGAATGATTTGGGAAGAGTATCATAATTGGGGATACATATCTATATAGATAGATTTAAGAGGATGCTCGACTTAACCCAAGGAACATATATTCATTTGATGCTAAAGTCGTTTAGCATGGCAAACTCCATGGGATGTCTCATATTGATGAGCCATGGAGTGTATCTCTTTTAATAGTCCCCATAGACTCCAAAAAGAGAAATCGCATGAGTAACTATCATGTATGCAATGAAATGTACGAGACCTGATGTTGATCAGTTATATTCTGGATAAGTTCACTGTGAGACAGTTAAAAACATCTTAAAGTACTTAACAGACACTAATGATGTGATCATACATGGTGGGTCTGAATTAAAACTAGAGGGCTTAACGAACTCAAGTTTTTCAGACAGACCAAGATAACAGAAAATCCACTTTAAGGTAAAGTGTTACCTTGAACTGTGGTGCAGTGAATTGGAAAGGTTCCAAACAGCAAAATGTTGTTGGTTTAGTGATAAAGACAAAGTATATAGCTGTAAATGAAGCTGCAAGTTGATTGTTTGGATAAAAAGTTCATTACAGAACTAGGAATAGTTCCTAAGTCTCATCTTGGATCTAAACATGTGTTGTGGCACTTTCATTTGATTATAGGAATCATTGAAAGATGGGAAATCACTATAGAGATAGTGGACTCTCAAGAACAACATTACATATCCATATACCGAAGCTTATCCAACAGCAGGATAATCGTCACTTAGAGAAGAAGGGTATGAGATACCATGGCGATTGGCTTTAGTGCAAGTGGGAGATTGAAAGTAGTATGCACACAAGCCAATCATGTTTGATGATAAAGCATATACTTTATAACAATCTTATTCATTTATTAATAATAAGTATCAAAGGCTTTTAAATTATCTACATGATGCTGTTTTATAATATTTGATAAACCCATAGTTTTAAGCAATGCTTTTAGAATAATGATGATAATCATTCTAATGAGATCTAAATTCTTAGAAAGCTTAAAACTAAAATAGTTCCCAATCATTGGATTACTAAATTGGGGATTAGTGAATCCGGATAGATTGGTACATACGTTGCTTGCTTATTGGATTAGGATGATTGATCTCATGATCATTTGTGTGGAGACACTAAAGCAAGAATGTAGGTGCTTATTAGAGAATAAGTTCACTGAACGTGGCTCACTAAGGAATACCTAATGGAGTTTTACTTGCCTGTCAATAGGAATTCCTATAGTGATAGTGCTACAAGTGATTCTTGGACTTGAGATCATCATAGTATCTTGTGTATGATGAGTTATACTTTGACTTATTCCTTAAGACCCTTAGGGTATATCAAAGGGTATACTTGGGTATAATAAGTTGTACATGGAGATAATGTATTATCAATAAAGAATCTACCACTTCTAGTAAAAAGAAGAGAATGTCCTATGTGATTCGATAAATGACAACCCAAAGAGTTCTTGGCCAAGGTAGAATGAAATTAGAAAGGAGTTTCTAATTTGCATTATTTGAGTTGTGCATTTAAGGATCGAAATACATATAATTAAATAAAATAAGACTTGACAAAGAATTCCATGTCTTATATTTAATTGGGACATTGTATGGTGGAAGGATTGAATTGTCATGCGGAAACTATTTACTCAAAGGTTCTTTTATGATTAATATTGAAATCTATATTATCCGGAAAGTCGTTAATCTCTAGGAGGCTTATCCCTATTGTAGAATAAATATTATTTATTTAAATAAATTATTAGTTTAATTTATTTATTTAAATAAGATTAGAATTGTTCTAATTGATTTATTCACAACCTAAGCTTAATATGGAGAACCTAAAGGGTCACACCATAAAAGGAAGAATAATTATTTAAGAAGTTAATGACATAATTGTAATAATAAGTTACGTATATTTAATTTAATCTATGGTGATAGAATAAATTAAATAGCTTAATATTTATTATTTAATATTTTAGAAATATTAAAATAAATTAATAAGAGGAGTCTTATTATTATTATTACTATTATTATTATTATTTAATTCTTAAAGGGTTCGGAATTAATTAATAAAAGTACTCTCACATATTCCTAATAAGATTAGGAGGTTAAATTAATTAAAAGAGTTTAATTAATTATCCCTAATAAGATTAGGGAGCTTAATTAATTAAAAGAATTTAATTAATTAAATAAAACCCAACTCCTTAATTGTTAAGGAGGGTTGCCTACATCTATAAATAAGAGGAGTCTTATTATGGGTTAGGAGGTTGACACTTTCACAACACGTGAATACGTAATTCCAATAGTTGGGAGAGTACGCTTTTTCTATAGAGATAGAAAACTAGGGTTTTGCCAAATACCCATCTTCTTGAATTCTGCTTCTTCCTTGGTGGATCACCTCTAGAGGCCAAACACTTGGGTGGCTAACATTGATCAAAGGAAGGAACCAAACCCGGTGGATTCAAGTTGAACACGAAAAGGATTGGAGGTGAACTTGTACCTGAGGAAGCTCGGATCTTCAAGGGTATGATTCTTGTTCTTTCTTTTTCGTTTCATTAATAATTGCGCATAAAGGATGATCCGGGTATATGGTTTGTAAAATTTTAAACTCTGATTTTTACACGTTTCCGCTTATTTATGCAATTTGATTGCGTTCTTGAATATTACAAACCTAACAATTTCTTCATTGTCTTACTGCGACAATACTTAATCTTCTCTAACACCTTCAATACTAAGCCTACTGAAAATAATTATTTTCAGTCTAAACATTCATATATATTAGTACAGTCCATCAACTTACCACACATTATGTTATCAACGTCTAAGGAATCACAACCCTAGCAACCCCTCACGTTCGTTCATCACGACTACGGTCCCCGGACATCGGTTATGTAACTCGCGTATAAAAAAATTCTTTGTCTTTTAATCTCTTTTGACCATTTCATTCAACCTGTACTAAAGGTTTAATTCACTTGATAAAGTGTTATCTTAGTTGAACATTATGTTCTTTATCTTCCTGTACGTTTCCCGCAAGAGTTGAGTAGTTAAAAGCTCTTCTTCGGCTTTTTTTTTAGATATCAGTAGCATATTTCCTTCTACCTTCTATCTCTCGCATGCTGTGAGTTTGCAATACTCGGCCCTCACAGTGCAGCCGCATTTCACTCATAAGGCATGGTTGGCGTCGCGGCGCCAAGCCCTAACCCTAGAAAATTTTTCTGTGTTAAATCCAATTTGAGACGCTTACTTCCCGCTTCCATAATTTATTAGTTATAACTCGGAATGAGGTTATTCCAAAGCCATTATTTTCCTTCTCTTACGTACTTCAATACTTCTGGAGAGAACTTTGTTCTGAATCCGTTAACATGCCATTCATTTTGCTTGATCTTCACCCTTCGTTTAATTTACGTTTTAACGCCCTTTGTTTGTTCGTCCGTAATTCGGTCATCCGAACTCGAAATTCGTTTGTTCTTGAGTCCACGACTCACGTTTTCTATGTTTTCTTACATTCTTATAAACCCTACACGTTCGGGTTCATTTACTAACTTTCTAATTCTCATTTGTCTTTTACGAAATTTTCGCCATAACTTCGTTATAGCTAAGTTTTAATCCGTTCTTCATGAACGTTTCTACCATTCCTAACCAAGCAATATGCATCTAACTTATACGCGATGGTTTTAAACTTGTCCATCAACAACAATTATCCTACAATGGTTTTAAATTTGTCCATCAACAACGTTCTTCGTGTTCTTCGCATGTTCTTCGTGTTCTTCGTCCGTTCTTCATTTTAATCGATATTTTAGATTACGATTTCACTTTTTATTGGAATTTGATGTTATAGAACATTATTCCTTACTTATTTCATCTACTTATTGATATAATCAACTCAAATCATTCTAATTCATTACGAATCCTATACTTCCTTAAGAAATTTATTTACTAAACTTTAAATTCTTATTTTTCTTATTTCTCATGATTTCAACCATATGAAATCATCCCTAACATTATATACTTCTTATTCTTATTAAGTTATGTTTAAAACATATAAAACTTAAAGAAAATCTAACATAGAAGTTAGATTTTAATACCTTTCCTCTTTATTTTTCTTCCGCTAGCCAAAACTGACGATTTGCTAGCCTTTCTATTTCACGAACACTTTCGATCCGATCAATCATGCTCAAGCTCTTTCTCCTCCCTCTCCATCTGAATCCTCTCTCTCTCTAGTGTAGGATTATCAAAATCCAATTTAAATGATTTAAGCTTACTATTTATAGAAAATCTAATGCTAGGGCAAAATAGTCATTTCGCCCCCCTTAACCCCCTTACTATTCATGGCTTAAGGACTAAGTTAACTTACTCCTTAAGTTTACTTAACACTTAAGTCTACTTAGCCTTTAAGTTTGCTTAACTTTCAAGTTTACTTAACACTTAAGTTTACTTACTACTTAAGTTTACTACTTCCACCTCCTTAGCACACCTCCTTACTATTCATGTAGCTTCCCTTGCAAGATTCGTGGTTCCATCTTTCGGGTTTTGTCCGACAGTTTTAAAAACTGTGATTCTCAGAATCCAAATATTTTTGGATATTTCATTTTTCCTTTATCGATTAACTTTTACGTATTCTTCGAATTTCCGAAAAACTGAAAAACACTTTTTGGCGTTAAGCATTTTCCTTCATGTTTTACACTAACGTAGCTAAATGAATGAAAAGTACATAGCAATACTTTTCGTTGTTTTTGTTTTGTCCGATTTCTGCACGTTTTTTGAGAAAAACTTTTATCGGCTTACTTAACTTTTCAAGATATATTATCGTCAAATCTTTTGACGGATTGTCATTTTGACATACCAAACTCTCAGAATGGTTTAGGTTATTCAAATCCTAACCCTTAGGTTTCGTCGGGTGAATAGTGCATATTTCATCTTTTTCCCCGGAAATATTTTTTTCCCGAAAATTTTTTATTTTTGTGTTAAAAATTCTTACTCGTTCAGTCTAGCTCGTAGCCAGAATCCTCCCGACTTATAATCGGCCTAGGTTCTAGAATGATTAATAAACACATAACACATAATGTTATTAATAAAAATTTATTTTATTAATAACTAATTCTTTAAACTTAAATTCTGGAAAATCCAAATTTCCGGATCGTTACAACTTGAGTGTTGGATTTGAGGATGGATACCTGACTGGGGTCGAGCACGTGATTTCCACCCGTAGGATTCCTCTCTTCACAGATGGAGGATGGGAGCTCTACTTAGGAGAGCGTGCTATCAGGAGCACTACAGGAGAGATTCGCATGCCAATTTTGCCTCCATTCTCTCAAGGGGATTGGAACACATGGGAGTATTTCATATGCTGACCTTTGCATATTCCCTGATGTTCATTATTCAGAGAAATTTAAAACCCCTGACTTTGAAAAGTATGACGGATTAGGTGATCCTTACACATATTTGAAGGTGTTCATTGGAGAACTTGGATCTTATGCAAAAAATGAGAAGCTCAGAATGCAACTGTTTCAGAAAAGTCTGACTGGAGAAGCCTGTTCATGGTATACCAGATTAGACAACTCAAAGATCCATAGCTAGGAACAGCTAGCTCACGCCTTCCTTACTCAGTACAACTTTTAATCTCAGATGGCTCCTTACCAGTATCAGATTACCAAGGTCAAGAAATAGTCCAATGAGTCTTTCAGAGACTATGCTCAAAGGTGGAGGCATCTTGCTGCTCAAGTTATTCCTTCTATGACGGAATCAGAAATGGTCATGACCTCTATAGACATACAAGAAGCTCATTTCATTGAGAGAGTCTTAGATGGTATTGGCAAGCCATTTTCTGAAATGATTAAACATGGAAAGTTGGCTGAGATGTGGTTGAAGTCAGGAAAGGTTCAAAAACTAGCCGCTCTTAAAGTAGTTGTTGAGCACATCCAGTCTGGAACTTATGGAAACAACCCCCGGAGGGTCCATAAAAAGAAAGAGAAGGAAGTTTCCTTGATACTAAAAGGTCAAAAAGGCAATCAGAATATGCCTATACAAAGGAGAAACTACTCCCCTTTCCAAGCACAGTCTTCAAACCCTCCACTGCCTAAAGGTGGAGAAGTAAAGCACCCTCGAATGTTCACACCCTTAGGGACTCTCTCAAGAATATCCTTGCTCTTATGACTACTCAGAAGAAAATTACACATCTTCTACGACCAGCCAACCCTAATGAGAGGGGTTTCAATGCTACTCGGAAGTGTTTTTATCATTCCAGGGCACCTAGACATTATACTCAAGATTGTTGGGCTTTGAAACATAAGATCCAAGATTTAATAGACAACGGTGAGATCGTGCTTACCAAACCAGATCAACCTCGTGTGCAAGACAACCCTCTTCCTCAACACAAAGAAGAAGAGGTCAATATGATTAGTTAGAGTTGTGGACAGAGTTCCAATTTTAATGATGAATCATCCCAGACCATCAAAGACATTGTTGATAGATGAGATTACGCAAAGTTCCAATTTGCTATGGAAAGAAAGATGAAAGCTCTTTGTAAGCAAGTTGAACAATTGGCAGAACTGGTGATCCATCAGCATCAAGTCACACGCCAGTTAGTCAGCCAGGAGCATGCATGTGTCCTTCCTTTTGTTATGAATGCTCCATCATCACCTTCAAAAAGTGAAGCATTGGAGGACAAGGTTGCGAAGAGAGAAAGTACTAAAGCCTGTTGGGATTTTGCCAATAGCAGAGAATTTACATAACTAGGCCAACCTATGGAGGAGATATTTCAGATGCTAATCAATGAAGGAAGAATCACCTCCCTTCTACCTCCAATTAATCCTCATTCAAGACAGTTCAAATCTGATGGAGTATGTCAATATCATTCACATTCTCGCCATGATAATACGGAAGAATGCTTTGGGCACTCTCGTCACCTTATTCGAATCTAATTGACATCGGTGTCCCGAAGTTGGCGTATCGATGACACTGTGCTACTCGAGAGTGGGAATACCGGTCCTACTAAGTGGAAGGGGCTAGTAGCACTTCTATCCTCTGAGACTGATGAGACTGTTAGGCCATTTCCCATATAAGTAATTTAACTTAAAGGCGGTGATAATCCTTTGAAAGTGGTCGTATTGCAGCCAATTAACTTACCATTCGCATTCACAATATCATGTGTGTCTTACAAAAAGTTCCATGGAATTATGGAGAAGTTGAAGGATCCACGTCTTATACTACTGCTACAGTGTCGAAGGAAAATCCACTGCATCTTCCTCAGAGGGTGATAAAACCTTCCATAAAAGCAAAGGGGAAGATTCCCATAGAGAAGATTGAGAAATTCCTCTGCACTATGGGCCATAATGAAGTCAAGGTGGTTTTAAGCTTAAGAGAAGCTCCACATCAAATCTCAATACTGGACTTGGTTTTCTCTTTCAAGGATCACATGAAGATCTTATTGAAGGTTTTGGAAGAAGCCTACATATCAAAATTAGTGGATGTGGAAAAATTTCAACATCTGGTTGATCACATTTTTAACAACATTGTGATATCTTTCATTGATGATGATATACTGCCCGAAGAGACAGGTCATTACAAGCCATTGCACATTACAGTTTTGTCCTCCGGGTATATGTTAGCTGGAGTTTTGATAGATGGATGTTCGTCTCTTAATATATGTCCTTATGCTACCTTGGAGAAGATGAACGTCAATCTCAAACGGATTCGAAGTAGCCATATGGTTATCAAAGCTTTTGAGGGGTCTCGATGAAATTCTATCGGAGAGATTGAATTACTAGTGGAGATTGATCCAAATACATTCAATGTATCCTTTCATGTCCTCAAGATAGATTCAGGATACAACCTGCTATTGGGAAGACTGTGGATCAACATGGCTGGAGTCGTCCCTTCTACACTTCATCAACAACTTAAGTACATTATCAACAACAGCCTAGTCACTGTCAACGCTGAGCCAGAATATCCTAAATAAGGAGACCTACCACTCATCAACCTCAATTCAGAAGTTGAGCCGGCAAGTTTTCATACTTTAAAAGTGAGCAACACATAATACCATCCTATTGGAGTGCCACTTCCCGTTCCCAAGATTTCTGCCGAAGTGATGGCAACTACACATAAAATGATATCATTGGGTCATCAGCCTGGACAAGGTCTGGTTAAAAATCAGCAGGGTATTAACCACCCAATTCAAATGTCCAGTCAAATCGGGACAGCCGTACTAGGCTATTCTTCCAGCTCAAGTCACGGGAATCCTCATAAGCATAAATAAATTTCATCAATTTCAGCCACACGGCGATTTTCTCCACCTGCAACTCATGAGCTGATACAGTCTTCGGTAAAGGTGCAAGCCCATATTATGGATATGCTATTTCCCAAACCGGTACCGGTTAAAGCAAAAGAGGTCCTGATTCTTGATCCCGAAGTGGAAGAGAGGGAACGAAAACGTAAACAGGACATCGTCCTGATGATGTCAGGCATAAGCATCATTGTCCATGATGAGCATACAAACAGATACACCCTAGGCGATGATTTCCCAGTTGTTATGGTCATCATTCAGAAAAAGGAGGACGATGATAGCCCCTCCATCACTGCAGTCCATCAAAACTTTACCCTCGACAATTGGAGCAGTACTCCATGCATTGGTCGACGAAGGTAAAACGGGTAAAGAATTCCATCTGCCCTTTAGATAAATTTAACTGCTTACTTTTTTGTACAGTATTAACAGTTGTTTTATCAGTACATGCTAACACTTTGTATGATTGAATAGTTTCATATATTAAGTGAAAGCATATTTTGTTTCAGAACTCTGAATTTAGATGTGCATGTACTTGCTGACGAGGTGCCTTTTCTCCATAAGGACTGTAACTTTGATGAAAAGTTGGACTCAGACTTGATGGAAATACAAGAGGACATTGAGATACCTTAGGAGATTAAGGAATGGGTTGAAGACAAACCTAAACCTAATCTTGATCAAACCACTTCTTTCAATCTCGGAACCTTAGAAAGCCTTGAGTTAATCCAAATTGGTTCAGACCTTACCCAAAACCAACGGAATGACATGGTTGCGCTACTAATCCAATTCCAAGATGTGTTTACATGTTCTTATGAAGAAATGGTGGGTTTGTCCACTGACATTGTCCTTCATCGCCTTCCCATTAAAGAGGGATTTAAGGCAATCAGGCAGAAGCTCAGGTGTCTACATATCATGGTGTCTACATATCCTGAATGGATATCCAACATAGATCCCATGCCTAAACCAGGAGGAAAGGTCCGAGTTTACATGGATTACCAAGATCTGAATAAAGCTTGCCTTAAAGATAGCTTTCCCGTGCCCTTTATTCACAATACTGCTCAATACGACATGTACTCCTTTATGGATTACTTCGCAGGGTATCATCAGATTATGGTCGCTGAGGAGGATCGTGAGAAAACAACTTTCATCATGCCTTGGGGAACCTTTTGTTATAGAAGGTTGTCATTTGGCCTCTTCAATGCCGAAGTAACCTATCAGCGAGCTATGATGGCTCTTTTCCATGATTTAATGCACAAGGAGATAGAGATCTACATGGATGACATCATTGTCAAATCCCAAAGGGAGGAAGACCACTTAGACCATCTCAAAAAGCTCTTTAACAGGTTTTGTAAGTACAACTTGAAGTTGAATCCAGCCAAATGCGCCTTTAGCGTTAAATTAGGTAAGTTGCTAGGTTTCCTAGTTAGCCACAAAGGGATTGAGCTGGATCCCACCAAAATCCAGGCCATCACTGAAATGCCTATTCCTCAGATAGAGAAGGAAATACAGGGATTCTTGGGAAGAATCAACTTCATTAGCAGGTTTATCTGTAAGCATACATGTGTCAACAAGTAATACATAGTAAGTAGGGTATCGATCCCACAGAGAAAGTTGTCAAATTTAAACTACTATGCATCAATTAAATCACTATAGTTATATGCTTAAACTAATGACTATAATTGGTGAATTAATCTAATTGAAAATAACAACTAAAATAAGAATAATAACGAAATAAACCAAGTCTGGAAATAATGGGACCCTAACTTCATTTAACACTTCATCTAATTACCACTATCATGCAAGAATTGTTCACATATCGTAGGAAAGTAGCCAAGAGCACTAATAGAGTCATAGCCATTTTTCAATGTACTAAGACCTACTTACACAACATCCACAAATGATAGACTCCATGTAATCATCAATATAACCAAAATCACTATATGTCTATGTGAAATTGCAATCATACTGAATTTAAGCACAAACCCTTATTTTAACTCATACGGTGAAACAAAGATATGTCTATCCGTTCACGAAATACACACAAGCCATATAAAACAACCCCATATACGTATGCTATCATGATTACAATCCATACTTGCATGTTCATTGTCAATTCCATACAAGTACTGAAACGAATGGTGATCAAGCATTCATACATGCAAAACAATCATGATAGAAATTCCATATGATATGTAAAACAACCCTAGCAATCAAGCATGCAACTAAAGTACATATTAAAATCCGTTAGAATCCCATAATGGCGTTTAGTTCATAACTGAACCAAAAGCCATTATGGGATCAAAGCTAAACATGGTTAATAAGTAAACAATTGAAAGATGAAGGATAGAAACGATCAAACCCAATTGCTGATTATAGACCAAAGTTAACATTCAAATCTTCATATAAATCCAGCAAAATAATAATGATAATCCACAATGATAGAAAATCCCAAGAAGAATTGGAGAAATAGGCGTTTTAGCTTCGTTCTACGTTGGAATCTCCCTCAAGGTGTAAACCCTAGTTCCTCCTATGAAAATACGTCAAAAAGTCATCCAAGATACGTCTGAAACTAGTCAGATATCGTTTAAATCAAATTACAACCCTTTTAATTAAAAATTAAAATAAAACAAATCGCCAGACTTTTCACCGTCGTGCGCGCGTCAGTATGCACCTCAACATAATCCTCGGCATGGTATGAGACTTGCAAATATGTAGAGTTGTTCGCCGGGTGTGCTCGCGTGGGCTCGCGTCCTCAAGCGTGTTCTACTGGCGCATACATAGCCTATATCTATGTATTCTAGTTCTGCTTCTACAACTAATCTGTTATGCTGCTCCTTCCTTTATCCATCCATGCTTAGCCTTCTGATCCACTTGATCCTCATGCCATGCATATCCCAGCTTATGCCTCGCTTCATGCGTCCACTAGCCTTGTACCCTCTAATACCACCAAATTAGGCCGTTTCCTGTACTTTTTCAACAAAAGGAGTTTTAAGTAAATGCAATGCAAAATAACATGAAATGCAACTAAAAACACACTAAAATGTACTTGAGATGGGCATAGTTCGCGTGAATTGGTATTCAATAAGTAGGTATAAAACCCACTTATCACGTGTTCAGTAAACCCATGTTAAATTGTCTGTTGTCCAGATGGCAGTTGATCCTACAGTAATTTGACATCGTCTACGTGATGCAAAAGTCTATCACATGTCAAGGAATTAAGGATCAACTGGCCGCTGCACCTGCAGGGGACTTCAAACCCTTGGAAACATACTTCCCCAATGATGGGGTAATGGCAGTTCAGCAACACTATCAGTACGATGCATGTCATACATGGAAAATGTATTTTGATGGAGCTGTTAACATGGAAGGCTCTAGAGTCGAGCGAGTTCTAGTGTCCCAGACGGGAGAAATAATCCGTCATCACAAATTATAGTTTGTCGGCAATAACAACACACCGAGTATGAAGGTCAGATCATGGGACTCAAACTTGCCCAATCAATGGGTATCAAACAGTTAACTGTCTTTGGAGATTCGGAGTTAGTAATCAAATAATCCACGGACTCTTGGGCTCAGGAATTCCTATATAACTTAAGTGACACAATAAAAGCTTCTTCTATTCTTTTATTAACTGATTTATGTATCGGATTCCATTCGCCCCATGGTTGGGAACTAATTATTAGCTCTGTCTACAAAGATTTTCGATAATATAAATGTTGGTTTATCAAGAAGACGCAAGAAAAGCACTTCGAATTGTTTATTAATTGCTAGAGATGGTTTAGAACCAATAGTTCATTATCTAATGGATCTTTCCATTCTAATACTCTATCCGAGAGTTATCAGTATTTATCAAAAGCAGTCCCATGCCTAAGGGAATTTTCTCAATGGAAAGAATAGGCTTGGGCTCACCAACCAAGCTCCCTCCTAGAACGACAATTGGGCTGCAGTTCTATCTTTCCTTAGAATCAATATCGTAGCGTAGAATAATCACAGAAGTCAAAGTCAGACAAAAGTTTACTAGGATTTCAAAATCCCTTCATTATTAGTAAGATGGGGCGGAGGGCTAGGCCTAGAGAAGAGAGAAAAAAAAGGCAAGCAATTGCTTCTTTCTTAACATTAATTTAAATTAAATACCTGACCTCCGGATAAAGTGGAGACTAGTGACCTTAAGAGCCTAACAAGACTCAGTTTCCATTTTCATTCTCTTTCTCCACTTTAGGAAGACCGCCCCTGAATACGGTCTTCCCCCCTATGTTTTTCAAAGCTGTATCTTATGAGCAATTCCAAACCTTTGCAGGCCCGGCTGATCCCAAAGTCCCCAGCTTGAAAGATCATTCCATAGCAGCCGCTTGCACCAAGCCCGCGAACTACTGTGTAGAGGATCTCGAACAACAATGAAGCTCCTAGATTAGAGCTCCTTTTTCAGGATGGGTCATATGTCGGGCGATTAACGTTCGACATTACCTCTCAAGCCTACGAAATACATATGGAAAATCCTACGGAGCTATGAGGTTTCAGAACTTACTTTACTCAGCCACTGAATCGACATCAGTGGTTTATATCAAACCAAAGAACTACATTTCCTTCCTTACCATCGACAAGTTTTGCAGATGGCTTTGGAGTTCGAAGAAATCTCCTTTCTACACCTTCCTCGTAATAGGAATGATTTTGCGGATGCGCTAGCAACATTGGCCTCCTTGATTCACATACCTGACAAGGAAAACATGCCAAGCATCACATTTTCCCTGCAAAAGGCCCCAGCCTATGGGAACTATGTTTGAGAAGTATCGGATGAGCTACCTCCCATCCACAACCCTTGGTATCAGCATATCAAGGAGTACTTACGAGATGGATCTACACCCGCTGAGGTGAGCCCAACTAAAAGAAAGCAGATCCATCGACTTGTTATGAAATTCTACCTGAGCGGAGATGCACTATACAAGAGAGATGCAGGATTAGGACTCCTCAGATGTCTGCACAAGGACCAAGCTCATAGGCTTATGGATGAGAACTATGGTGGAGTATGTGGCCCACACATGAGCGGACCCCTACTTGTTAAGAAAAACCTCAGAACAGGGCATTACTGGCTTACGCTCAAAGCTGAATGTGATGATCACGTCAAGAGCTGTTATCAATGCCAAATTTATGGAAATGCCATCCACGCCCCTCCAACGGAACTCCACAATATGAGTTCGCCTTGGCCATTCTCAATGTAGGAATGGACGTAATTGGGCCCATCAATCCCAAAGCCAGTAATGGGCATTAGTTTATCTTCACCATGATCGACTACTTCACCAAATGGGTAGAAGCAGCCTCCTTCCCCAAGGTTACCAAAGAAGTCTTCATTGCTTTCATCAGAAACAATATTTTTTTTCGATATGGACAACCAGAGGTAATTATGTCAGACAATGCTAAGAACCTCAAAAACAAAATGATGGAGGAGTTATGCAGTAAATTCCACATCAAACACCTTAACTCCGTCATCTACCATCCAAAAGATGAATGGTGTTGTTGAAGCGGCTAATAAAAACATCAAGAAGATCATGCAGAAGATGTCCGCTAATCACAAAGGATGGCCTGACCTTTTGCCTCTGACTTTATTAGCCTATAGAACTTCAATGCGTACTTCCACTGGGGCAACCCCCTACTTATTAGCCTATGGGATGGAATTAGTGCTCCCCATAGAGGTGGAAATGGAATCCCTCAGAGTGTTGATGGACGCTTAGCTGGGTGAAGACCAATGGGTACAAGACATATATCACCAATTGTCTCTAATAGACGAAAGGTGAATCACGGCTATCTTCCATGGTCAGTTATATCAGAAAAAGATCGCCAGATCCTACAACAGGAAAGTCTGGCTACGGAAGTTTAAACAACACGACTTGGTTTTGAAGAAGATCATTGACAACCAAGATCAATATAAGGGAAAATTTTCTCTAAACTGGGAAGGCCCGTTTATTGTCAAGGAAGTATTGACAGGAGGTGCTCTCAGACTACAGGAAATGGACGGTAATGAATTTACACAACTCATCAACTCGGACACCGTGAAATGGTACTATGTTTGAGGTGACCATCAAGCAAACATCCTGGTTTTGGATCATCAGATCACCAGTCATTCTTTCCTCACAGTTTAGCCTGCATATGGGATTCAAACTTTTCTTCAGCTGCAATTCGTCCTGAGGGGAGAACTATGTCAACCTAATCTCCCTGATACCCGGGAAAATGTAGGCAACCATATTCTATATGGCCTGGTCGCAATAAAAAAAACAAAAAATTTCTGCCCTTTCTCTACAAAAAAAAAACAACAAAAATACCTCTACATCCTTCTTCATCAATAAAGCTTCTACACCCATTTACACCCTTTTTGTAAGACCTCAGCTTATTATAAATAAAATTGAATTTCCTCTATTTATTATTTTGAAATAGTAAGGGTTGATTTGATTAATGTGGTTAGTTATGGGTAAATTGCACACATATTTCCAATAAGAAAGTGGTTATAAAATATTCATTGTTGTCGGGGAATATTCATTTGGTCGTGGAATATTCTTACTGTCGGGGAATATTCGTACGACGGCGCAGCCTTGTGTGGGCCCTATAACGAAAAGCGATTGGATGAAGAAAATGACAAGTATAAGTTGTTATAAATAACGGCGTAGTTGTTACAAAGTATCATCAAAAGTACCTTGGTTAAAACACAAGAAGACACACGGTATTGCACCAATTATTGATTCTTACGTAAGAAGGCACTACTCAATAATTGTTACAGTAATTACTGTTTAATATTTTATTAATTCAATATTTGTTGCGTTGATATTTTATATTATTGTTGTTTCAATAATTGTCACTACACAGTATTTTCATTATCAGATCAATAATTCATATTATTTGAATAATATTATTAGATAACATTATTGGCAATGTCTAGAAAGTTCTATCTAAGGAGAGGTTTGGTCACCTAATTGCGCGCCAATAAGGAGAAATCCTTATTGGAAAGCCCCCTTCTCGAAAACGACACGATTGCGATTGTGATTCTATAATATTATTTGTGAATAATTAATTATTGATTTATATGATAAAGAAAATATTCATTTTATGTGGATATAGATGGAGAAAATTTTAAAGTGATAATTGTTGAAAAATTGATATTTTATCTTTTCTGATAAAATAATTCATTTAAATATATTATTATATTTTAATAATATAATAATGGGGATATTTTTACAATGAATGTGGGATATATGAATATATGAGGAGGAAGAGTATTTTTGTTGCAAAAGTTGTTTAAAACATGTTAAACATGTCTGTAGGCCCATTTATTGATCGAAATTTGATTATAGCTTGTAAAATCGCCTGGCTTGTGAATTTCTTTCGACTTCATTCGCTTGAATTTGGAAAAACTTTCTTCCGCAAAGATTTAGAGAATTGAATTTTCTATAGAAAGGACATAAGGTTTGAATTTTTTCTGATAAAAGGGCTATTTATTATGAATTATTGAAGTTCCTAACTTCTAAAATAATTGATTTTTGGAGTTTAAAATAATTATTTTAAGAAAAACATTTTTTACACTTGGGTGGGCCCCATGAATGTTAAGCATGTCAATTCAATCTTCTTGGTGTGCGAGGAAATTTTTAGAAAATATTATTATTTTATTAAATTTTATGCTTTGTTGTTCTAAGCATTTTCCTACAAATAGGTGCTTAGGTTAGAATTGAAAATCACACCGAAACTCAAGTTTTCTCTCTATATTATCGAGCGTATTCTTGTGAGTATTTTGATACTTTGGGTGTTGTTATATTATGTAAGTTCCTTAAGCACTATATCCAAAGATTCCAAATGTAATCTTGTCTTTTCGAGGTAAGGGATATTATTATTTTTTAAATGATATTATTTCTTCTAATATCATTATACTAGAATATTGGTAAGATTTTTCCTGTGAAATTCTTGTCTTTTAGTGTCGGGGTTACTATTCACGTAAAGGACACTATTCACAAATACGGCACTATTCACAGAAAAATTAAATTTTCATTTTTTTGTCCTAAATATCTATTATGGATACTAGCTTTGATTGTATCCATGTTTTGATCATTCTTGAATTTTACTTCACTATGATTATTTATGAAGTATTTTTGAACTCGGATTGTTTAAAGTACGAATCCTTAATATTTGTTCTTTTGTTTCACTGGATTCGTTTTCTTTAAAATATTTTTCATCATCCTCAGTCCTAAATGATGGTGTTACTGAATATCTACTGTGACGCCCCCAAAATAGGTATACAACACCCATTCTGAGTTGCCAAATACATGGTATAGAAAAATAACTACAACTTTATTATTACAATTGTCGTGCACAATACGACAACACATACTGTGAGTTTAAATACAAATATTATCTTCTAGAAAATATCCACAGCCAAATAAAGTCCTCATTACAATTATTAATGTACTATTTTACAAAAATAGTGAAGACTGTTAAAACAACTGTCTAGGACCATCACTCTATACCCCGACTGGTACCTGCTATGTTCTCGCTTCCTGAGAAGAAAAATGGAATAAAAAGGAAAAGGGTGAGCTCAACTAGCCAGTAAAGAATATTATGACTAAGATAATATACAAAAAATTATCCTTAGTCTTCAACAGGGAAAGATCTGATAGAATATAATCGACAACAAGTTTTAGATCAACAACTGCAGCGGAAACAACAATTCATTAGAAGGGTTAAGTAGAGAATGAAATCTACTATCATCTATGAATTTAAAAGTCCATCATCAATATTTTATCCCTGTAACATCAATCAATATACATCTTTGCAATGACGGGCGAAAAGATATTCATTTGTATCACCAAATTGGTTATGTTCATCTCAACACTGCTCATCTTTGCACTACGCCCAAAGATATTCATCAGGTAATCATTCATCTTTACACTACAGGCCAAAGATATTTATCAAGTACTACCATTAAGGACTGAGGATGATGAAAAACATTTTAGAGAACGAATCCAGTAAGACAGAAGGACAAATATTAGGGATTCGTATTTCGGTTTATCCAAATTCAATAATACTCCATAATAACCAAGTGTGAAGTAGAATTAAAAAATAAAGATAAAAACATGGATACAATCAAAGATAGTAACCATAAAAGACATCTGGGACAAAAAAGAGAAAATTTCATTTTTTTAGTGAATAGTGCCATATTCGCGAATAGTGCCGTATACGTGAATAGTAACCCCGACACAAAAGTTCCAAATTTGATTAAAAAGTTCAAACCAATATTCTTACTGTCGGGGAATATTTGTACGGCGGAGCAGCCTTGTGTGGGCCCCATAACAGAAAGCAATTGGATGATGAAAACGACAAGTATAAGTTGTCATAAATAACGACGTAGTTGTTACCGTTAATACTGTTAAAGTACCCGGTGGTTAAAACACAGTAGCACACGGTATTGGACCAATTATTGATTCTTACGTAAGAAGGCACTACTCAATAATTGTTACAGTAATTACTGTTTAATATTTTATTGATTCAATAATTGTTACGTTGATATTTTATATTATTATTGTTTCAATAATTGTCACTACACAGTATTTTCATTATCAGATCAATAATTCATATTATTTGACTAATATTATTAGATATCATTATTGGCAATGTCTAGAAAGTTCTGTCTAAGGAGAGGTTTGGTCACCTAATTGCGCGCTAGTAAGGAGAAATCCTTATTGGAAAGCCCCCTCTTTCCTGGGAACGGCCTGGTTGCCAGTATTGTGATTCTATAATATTATTTGTGAATAATTAATTTATATGATAAGGAAAATATTCATTTTATGTGGATATAGATGGAGCAAATTTTAAAGTGACAATTGTTGAAAAATTGATATTTTATCTTTTCTAATAAAATAATTCATTTAAATATATTATTATATTTTAATAATATAATAATGGTGATATTTTTACAATGAATGTGGGATATATGAATATATGAGGAGGAAGAGTATTTTTGTTACAAAAGTTGTTTAAAACATGTTAAACATGTCTCAGGGCCCATTTATTATTCGAAATTTGATTATCACACAGAAAATCGTCTGCTTGTGGATTTCTTGGCCAACTTCATTTGGAATTTGGAAAAACTTTCTTCTGCAAAGTTGTAGAAGATGGAATTTCCTATGGAAAGGACATAAGGTTTGAATTTTTCAGATAAAAGGGCTATTTATTATAAATTATTGAAGTTTCGAAGTTCCAAAATAATTGATTTTTGGAGTTTAAAATAATTATTTTAAGAAAAACGTATTTTTTACACTTGGGTTGGCCCCACATGAATGTTAAGCATGCTGAATTCAATCTTCTTGGTGTGCGTGGGAAAACTTTTAGAAAATATTATTATTTTATTAAATATTATTATTTTCCTATAAATTTTGCTTAGGTTAGAATTGAAAATCACACCGTAAACCCAAGTTTTCTCTATATTATCATTTTTCTTGTAAGTATTTTGATACTTGAGTGTTAGAATACTGAAAATTCCTTCAAAGACTATATCCAAATATTATAGTCGGCTCTCTCTTTTATTATCAGTGGATATTATTATTGTTTTAAATGATATTATTTCTTCTAATATCATTATGAGTATTGTAAGATTTTCTTATAAAATTCTTGTCTTTTCTTGCTCGGGTTACTATTCACGATACTTATTCACGATTAATACAAGACTATCGATGTAAAAAATTAAATTTTCATTTTTTTTGTCCAAAATATCTATATTCCGCCAGAGACCATATCCCTAAGCTCGATACAACCGCGACGCCCAAAATAGGTATACAACACCCATTCTTTTCTAAGTTATTATTTTTTTTAAATGATATTATTTCTTCAAATATGGGTAATAAAAATTTTCTATAACTTTATTATTACAATTGTCGTGGCATTCACGTATAATACGACACAACACATACCGTGAGTTTAAATACAAATATTGTCTTTTTGTCCAGATAATATCCACACCCAAATAAAGTCCTTATTAAAATTATAGGTGATGTACTATTTTACAAAAAACAACTAGTGAGGATTGTTAAAACAACTCGTCAAATAGTCTTCTAGATCATCACTCTATTAAAATTATTGATGTACTATTTTACTAGTGAGGATTCCAACGCTATCACTTCTCGCCCTCGTTCTCGAAGAAAAAAATGGAACAAAAAGAAAAGGGTGAGCTCAACTAGCCCAAGAAAGAATATTATGACTAAGATAATATACAAAAAATTATCCTTAGTCTTCAACAGGGAAAGATCTGATAGAATATAATCGACAACAAGTTTTAGATCAACAATCGCAATGAAACAACAATTCATTAGAAGAGTTAAGTAGAGAACGAAATCTACTATCATCTATGAATTTAAAAGTCCATCATCAATATTTTATCCTCAGAATATCAATCAATATACATCTTTGCACTACTAGCCAAAGATATTCATTTGTATCACCAAATTGGTCATGTTCATCTCAACACTGCTCATCTTTGCACTACTACGCCAAAGATATTCATCAGTAATCATTCATCTTTGCACTACAGCCAAAAGATATTCATCAAGTACCACCATTAAGGACCGAGGATGATGAAAACATTTTAGAGAACGAATCCAAGAAGATGTAAGGACAAATATTAAGGATTCGTATTTTGGTTTATCAAAATTCAATAATACTCAATAATAACCAAGTGTGAAGTAGAATTCAAAAATAAAGATCAAAACATAGATACAATCAAAGATAGTAACCATAAAAGACATCTAAGACGAAAAAGAGAAAATTTCATTTTTTCGTTGAATAGTGTCGATTCATGAATAAAGTCAGCCAGATATACGTGAATAGTAACCCCACACAAAAGTTCCAAATTTGATTAAAATGTTCAAACCAATATTTCTAAGATAATGATATTGAAGAAAATAATATCATTTAAGAAGAAAATAACATCTCTTACCTCAAAGAATCAAGATTTTAATGAAAGGCTCAAGTGATGCTAATGAAACTTGTACTGAATAGCTACTCTCAAAGTATCTAAATACTACTCACAAAATACGCTCGATAATATAGAGAGAGAAGAGAAAAGCTATGTTTCGTGTGTGATTTTCAATTCTAACTTAGCCCCTCTATTTATAGAAAAATGTTAGCCCGCCAAGGCATTTTGACTTCTACACGTGATGGCTTTACCTGCTACTATTACCACCCACCACATTTGAAATAAAATTCAACACATTTTTTCACCAACCACAAGTGGGGCCCACTCAATTCTAGAATTTTTCACCAAAATCAATTATAACCCTAATTTCCGAATCAGACACCTCTTAAAATTCATAACAAATTATTCGCTCATTTTAAATCGGTTCAAAATTTGTGGACATATACTAAACTTATATATGTATAACATATCCAAAAATCATTAACGATCCAACGGTCAGATTAAAAATTATAACTCACGCAATATATCTCAAGAACTGTGATTTAATTTTTAATACCTCCTTCCCAAAAAAACACTCATCATTAATTCCTTCAATTATAACCGCATAAAATAAATATAACCATCAATTATATCCACATAAAATAAATATTTTCTTATCATATAATCAATAATTAATTATTCACAAATAATATTACGTAATCACAATTATGACAACCAGTAGCTCCTCAGAAAGAGGGGTTTTTCGATAAGGATTTCTCCTTACTGGCGCACAATTAGGTGACCAAACCTCTCCTTAGACAAAACTTTCTAGACATTGCCAATAATGCTATCTAATAATATTATTCAAATAATATGAATTATTGATCTGATAATGGAAAATATCAGGTAATGACAATTATTGAAACAACAATAATATAAAATATCAACGCAACAATTATTGAATCAATAAAATAAAATATTGAATAAGAATTATCGTAATAATTATTGAGTAGTGCCTTCTTACGTAAGGATCAATAATTCAAAAATATCGCATAATACCGTAATGCTAACATCAGCAACCACGCATATTACTATATTCTTAACCACCGGGTATTCCAACAGTGTTAATGGTAACAACTACGTCGTTATTTATAAAAACTCAAACTTGTCATTTTCTTCATCCAACAGTTATTCTGTTATGAGGCCCATGAATGACTGCACCGTCGTACGAATATTCCCCGATAACAAGAATATTCCACGACTAAACGAATATTCCCCGACAAAAAATGAATATTTTATAACCAGTTGCTTATTTTGTAAAATTTTCACATTTCACCCATAACCAAAGTATTATATCAAATTAACTCCTTATTATTTTAAGATAATAAATAGAGAAAATTTAATTTTATTCATAATAATTTGGTTTCTTACAACCTTCCCTCCTTATGAAATTTTGTCCTCGAAATTGACGTACGTACCTGGTGTTTCGAAAATGTGAGGGTACCTCACTTTCATTTCTGATTCCAACTCCCAAGTCATTTCCTCAATAGCATGGTTCCTTAACAAAACCTTGACTTGTGGTATAACCTTTGTTCGTAGGATATGCTCTTTTCTATCCAATATCTTGACAGGTACCTCATCGTACGTTAAATCTTCAGTTATCTCGTCTGGTTCTAACGCAATAATGTGGTTTGGGTCTTTCACATATTTACGAAGTATAGATATGTGAAAAACATTATGAACACGAGACATACTTGGAGGTAATGCGAGTCTATAGACCACATTTCCTATTCGGTCAAGAATCTCAAATGGACCAACAAATCGTGGATTGAGCTTTCCTCTCTTCCCAAATCTTGTAACTCCCTTCCATGGAACAATACATAATAGTACATGATCTCCAATATTAAACTCCACGTCCTTTCGATGAAGATCAGCATAACTCTTTTGTCTATCTTGTGAGGCCTTTATACGTTGCCGGATCATTTGAATCTTTTCTGTAGTCATGCGTACAAATTCTGGTCCCAACAACGTTGCTTCTCCCACCTCGTCCCAAAGATACTCGAGAAACGACACTTTCGTCCCATATAACGCCTCTCAAATGGAGCCATGCCTATACTTGCTTGATAATCGTTGTTGTAGGAGAATTCCACCAATGGCAAGTACTTATCCCAACTTCCTTTAAAATCTAGGACACGAGTCTTAATAGATCTTCAAGGGTTTGAATAGTCCTTTTGATTGTCCGTCTGCTTTGAGGATGGTATGCCGAATCAATCGTAGAACTGCGCCCATAGCTTTTCTCGCAAGCTAACCCAAAATTGTGAAGTGAATCTTGGGTCACGATCTGAAACTATGGATACTGGCATGCCATACAATCTCATAATCTCATTCACATACATACTAGCAAGACGTTCAAGGGAATAAGTCTCACGTATAGGCAAGAAATGAGCCGACTTGGTTAATCTATCCACAATAACCCAAATCGCATCTATACCTTGAGAAACCTTGGAAAGACCTGTAATAAAATCCATAGTAATGTGTTCCCACTTCCATTTTGGAATCTCAAGTGGTTGCAATGGACTTTTTGGCACTTGATGCTCCGCCTTTACACGTTGACAAGTTAAACTCCTCGAGATAAACTCCGCGATCTCTTTTTTCATATTGCTCCATCAAATGTATGTCGAAGATCATGATACATTTTGGTACTCCCAGGATGACGTGCAAATGGTGTGTTGTGTGCCTCCATCATAATTCTGTGCTTCAAGTCAAAATAGTTAGGAACGCAAAGTATGGAGTTGACTTGAATTATTCCTTCTTCATCGATTCTTGCTTCCGGAATAGCACCTTCTTGCACTTTCTTTTTCATACGCATCATCTCTGGGTCTGTGGTTTGAGAAGCTTTAACTTTATCGATTAAAGTTGGTTCTACTCGTATATTTGTCATCATCATGTGGGTCCCTGGAGTCTTTAACTCTATCTCCATCCTTTGTAAGTCGCACAAAATGGATCTTTGTGTTAACAACATTGCACTCGCATGACCAAGATATGATCTTCTACTCAATGCGCATACCACCAACGCGCTTGCTTTTCCGTGATGATATTGAATGCTATGGTCGTAATCTTTCAATAACTCAAGCCAACGTCATTGCCGCATGTTGAGTTCCTTTTGGGTGAAGAAATATTTGAGGCTTTTATGATCCATATAAATCTCCACTTTCTCCCCATACAAGTAGTGTCTCCAGATTTTCAACGCAAAAATGACTGCTGCCAACTCCAGATCATGAGTAGGATAATTCCTCTCATATTCTTTGAGTTCTCGCAAGGCATAGGCTATGACTTTCCCATGTTGCATGAGAACACATCCTAACCCTTTGCCTGAAGCATCGCTGTAGATAACAAATCCATTCGAACCAGATGGTATTGTCAGAACAGGTGCCGAAATGAGTCTCCTCTTGAGCTCTTGGAAACTCTTCTCGCATTCCTCGTTCCATACAAATTTTGCATCTTTCCGAGTCAGCTGAGTTAACGGAGTAGCAATTCGAGAAAATCCTTCCACGAATCTCCGATAATAACCAGCTAAGCCCAGAAAGCTATGCACTTCGATCACCGACTTAGGCTGTTCCCAACTTTGGATTGCTTCAATCTTTGTCGGGTCAACAAATACTCCATGTTTTGACACCACGTGCCCAAGGATGCTACTTTCTTAAGCCAGAACTCGCATTTCTTCAACTTGGCATATAGCTTGTTGTCACGAAGTCTTTGGAGTACCAGCTTCAAATGGTGCTCATGATCTTCACAGCTTTTGGAATAGATGAGGATGTCATCAATAAAGACAACAACGAACTGATCAAAATATTCCTTAAATACATGGTTCATCATATCCATGAAAATAACAGGAGCATTAGTTAATCCAAAAGACATGACTAAGAATTCATAATGCCCATACCAAGTTCTGAAGGCAGTCTTTGGAATATCCTCAGTTTTAATCTTCAGTTGATGATATCCAGAACGAAGATCGATCTTTGAAAAGTATTGTGCTCCTTGCAACTGGTCAAACATGTCATCAATGCGAGGTAGTGGATACCTATTCTTGATGGTGACATGGTTTAATTCTCGGTAGTCAATACAAAGTCGCATACTCCCGTCTTTCTTCTTTACAAATAAAACAGGAGCACCCCAAGGAGATGTACTAGGATGAATGAAACCGATGTCTAATAATTCCTGTAGTTGGACTTTTAACTCCTGAATTTCAATAGGAGCCATTCGATATGGGGTTTTAGAAATGGGCTTTGTACCCGGTTCAAGATCAATAAAGAATTCAACTTCACGTTCCGGGGGTAGACCAGGAAGTTCTTCAGGAAATACGTCAAGAAATTCATTAACAACAGGAATATTATTCAAATCTGACGTGTTTTTGTTCAAGTCCATAATATGGGCTAAGAAAGCTTGACATCCATTTTTCAATAAACTAATAGCTTTATGGCTTGATATGATAGTGACTGATTTTAGTGGTTTAGTTGCTTGAATTCGTATAACAGGTTGGTTAGGAATATGAAAACTAACAACCTTACGAAAACAATCAATTTTGGCATGATGAATGGTTAACCAATCAATCCCTAAAATCACATCAAATACAAATATCTTTAAAGAAATAAGATCATCAGGTAATGTGATTATGCCAACTTGGATCAAGCAAGATTTATAAACTGTAGATGTAACGAAGGTTTCACCCAACGGAGTTTCAACAGATAAGTTAAAGTCCAATTTCTCCGGAGTCAAGTTTAAACGTTGAGTACAAATAGGAGAGATAAAAGAATGGGTAGAACCAGTATCTAGTAAGGTATAAACTTCATAAGAGTTCAAGATTAGCTTACCCATGATCACCTCATTCGGGTTTCTTGCGTTTTGGCCAGTCACGACAAACGCCTCTTCCTCAACCAATCGACTTTGTTTTTGTCCGTAGTCGCCTTTGTGCTGCTGCTTCAGCTTGGACTTGACTTTTCTACCGGACAAAATCGGGCTATGTGACCGTCTTTTCCACAATTGAAACACATCTTGGAAGACTGTGAACAGTTTGGACTTTTGTGTCCCTCATCTCCGCATCTGTAACATCTGACTGGAGGTCATTCTCCTCCCTTAGAATTTGTTGTTGGTGCTGGTGCTGATGTCTTTCTGTCATTGTTGAATCTCCCTTAGAATTATACTTGCCTCTATTGAATTGTTTGTACTAAGCCTAATTAGTAATGAAAATTGTATAATCATGAGATACTGGTAGATGTGTTATTAATGACCAAAGTTGAGAATTAAATTATATGAATTTTGGGGTCGTTACACGCACCTTTCCTCCCTGTTTAGGCACGAGGACTATATTTGATAACCATTCAGATTATGTTGACACCATGATGATGTCCGCTTGAAATTGTTTCACAATTTCTTCTTTAACCTTCAAACTCCACTTAAGTTTCAATCGCCTGAGCTTCTGCCTGACTAGCTTGAATCCCTCTTTATTGGGAAGGCGATGAATGATAATGTCAGTGGACAAACCCACCATGTCTTCATGAGACCATGCAAACACATCCTGGAATTGGGTTACTAGTGTAACCATGTCATTCCTTTAGTTTGGAGTGAGGTTTGAACCAATCTGGATTATCTTAGGGTTTTCTAAAGTTCTGAGATTAAAAGATGTGGTTTGATCAAGGTTAGGTTTAGGTTTGTCTTCGACCCATTCCTTGATCTCCCGAGGTATCTCAATGTCCTCTTCTATTTCCATCAAGTTTGAGTCCAACTTTTTGTCAAAGTTACAGTCCTTGTTGAGAAAAGGCACCTCATCAACAAGTACAGGCACTGTAGACACTTGAAATTTTCTGCACACCTGTTACAAACATTGTAAGAGGGCAGATTCATCTTTCAGAGATAACCCTGGAAGATAGCTCATATCCATTCCAGATTCCACCGAAAGTTTAGTCTCAGCCCCAGAACACACACCAGGAATATCAGTTCCAACCTCGGAGATAACCCCAAGTTTCATCCTTGGAGATAACCCCAAGGAATGTCGTTGCAGTTCCGGTGATAACCCCGGAAATGCTTATTTTAAATGCATGCAATCAGCTTCAACCTCGGAACTCTTGCCGAGGCACTCATTCCAAAGACCTGGAGATAACACCGAGAAGACAGGCACACTTAAAGATGACCCTGAGGAATTTAAACACTTGCAACGTTCCATTCTCAGAGATAACCCTGAACAACATCTGTTTTATCAATCCAAACCAGAGATAACCCCGGTGAGGGGAAAAATCATCATCTTGCCACCTCAACCCCACATTGCGCCATCTCAACATCTCATACATACATTTCTACACAACAATGTCCCACAAGAGCCAAGGATTTCCAATCCTGAGTGACTATTACGCATGGCAGCACACCGTATAGAATTTGAAACTTGAAGACCATGGGCATGGTCGCTTCTTCCTGACTCCGTACAACCTCTAATCCCATGTCATTGTGTAACTCTCGACAACGGCGGTTCGAAAAAGGTCTTGTACACCTCAATCGGATGCTTGGATTGAAGTTCTGTATGTTCGAGCAGACATCACAGTGCATGAGTTCACGTACTTTGAGACGGTGGGACCCACAGAGCCCGGGGCACCTCGGGCAGCCTCAGATGCATCTGCAACTGCCGCAGGTTCACCTACGGCCACCAGCTCTATAAATATAAAGCTTGAGGTGGCCATATTTCAAGAGGAAAAGGCAAGGGAGCCCTGCCAAATTTGCTCTGTACACACCCCATATTGAGCGCTTTCTCATTTTAAACACTTGTTAGCTCACATATAGCTATATTTTTACCGGCGGGAGTTGAGTGTTTATCCATTTATAGTCATAGAAGTCTTCTTTGGCAGCCCACTGTATGCCCTCTTACAAACTATAAAGCCATTCTCTTCATCTTTGCACACATTATTCTTCACATTGAGAGTCATGTTGTATGTGTATGCCAGAACTTCGGTCCGTGGTTTTCATTTCTGTATGTATATATATACTTATATATGTATATATTTATACATATGGACTAACATTATCGAGTTATGCCTCGATTGAGCCTAGACTTATGTCTGGAGCGTTTACTTGCTTTTATGTATATATATACTTGTATATATGAACTGTTGTCAGATTATGTCCTATGAGCCTAGATTTTATATCCGGAGCATTTATTTTCTTATATATATATATATATATATATGAACTGTTGTCGGACTTTGTTCGATGAGCCTGGATTTTATATCCGTTGCGTTTACTTTTTATATATATATATAGCGACAAATCGCTGAAATGATAAACCGAGCTGGGATTGAGAAACATCATGTGCGTTTATCTCTTATATATATATATATATATATATATATATATATATAGTTACATTTCTGTCAGGCCTGGAGTTTACTACGTGGCCTTTTACTGCTTTATTTACATTCTGTCTCGCCAAGAGTTTACTTCGTGGCAGTTGATCATTTTTACTGCTTTCTTTACATTCTGTCCTACCTGGAGTTTACTTCGTGGCGGTTGATCGCATTTACTGCTTTATTAACATTTCCGATCCCCCATGGAGGTGCTTCGTGGTGGTTGATCATGTCTCTATATATATATATATTTACCGCTTTTATATATATAACTACTTACTGCTTTTCATACAAATTGCGGCATCATGTGAGCCTAGGAATCATGTGATCACAGATTCAGTCTACTGAATCTAGATTCGGTTCCCGTGATGGACATTTTCAACTGTAAGCAGCTTGTACATTATTTACGGTGTCCGAATTTCCTTAGATGGTTGTCATGCCCATGAGAAGTTCTAAGATCATTGCATATATATATATATATATATATATATATATATATATATATAAAAGCAAGTAAACGCTCAGGATGTAAAATCCAGGCTCATCAGATAGAGTCTGACAACAGTTTATATATATATATATAAAAGAAAGTAAATGCTCCAGACATAAGTCTAGGCTCAATCGAGGCATAACTTGATAATGTTAGTCCATATATAAATATATACATATATAGGTATATATATACCGACAGAAATGAAAACCACGGACCGAGGTCCGACCATACACAAACAACATGACTCTCAATGTGAAGAATAGTGTGTGCAAAGATGAAGAGAAAGGCTTTATAGAGTGTGAGAAGGCTTACAGTGGGCTGCCAATGCAGGCTTCTATGACTTTAAATGGATAAACACTCAGCTCCCGCTGGTAAAAATATAGCTATATGTGAGCTAACATGTGATTAAAATGAGAAAGCACTCAATATGGGGTCTGTACAGAGAAAGTTTGACAGGGCTTCCTCGCCTTTTTTCTCTTACAAATGACCACCCAAAGCCCTCTATTTAAAGAGGGGAGAGCCACAGGTGTACCTGCGGCAGCCGCAGATGCACCTGCGGCTGCTCGAGCTACGCGGGTCCTGTTGTCTCAAAGTATATGCACTCGTGCACTCTGATGTCCGCTCGAACTTGCAGAACTTCAATTTGAGCATCCGAATGAGGTATATAAGACCTTTTTCGGACCGCTTGTGTCGAGAGATACCCAATGACATGGGATTAGAGGTTATACAAAGTCAGGAAGAGGGGACCATGCCCATGGTCTTCAAGCTTCAAATTTTATTCGGTGTGCTACCACGCGTAATAGTCACTCGGGATTGGAAATCCTTGGTTCTTGTAGGACATTGTTATATGTATGTATATATGAAGTGTTGAGACGACGCGCTGGGGTTGAGGTGGCAAGATGACAGTGTTGCTCCTCACCGGGGTTATCACCGATGTGGGCTGATAGCAGACGTTGCTCAGGGTTACATCTGAGATTGAACTGCTGCAAGTGTTTGAATTCCGCAAGGTCATCTGTAAGTGTGCCTGTCTTCCCGATGTTAGCTCCGGGTCTGAGGAATGAGTGTCTCGGCAGGAGGTCTGAGATTGAAGCTGATCGCATGCATTTGAAACAAGTATTTTTAGAGTTATCGTCGGAACTGCAACAACATTCCTTGGGGTTATCTCTAAGGACAAAACTTGGGGTTATCTCCGAGGTTGGAAATGATACTCCTGGTGTGTGTTCCGGGGTCGAGACTGAACTTCTGGTAGTATCCAGAATGGATGTGAGCTGTCTTCCAGGTTATCTACGAAAGATGAATCTGCCCTCCTGCAATGTTAGTAACGGGTGTGCAGAAAATTTCGAGTGTCCACAGATGCCCCTCTTTATCATATTCATGTAATGTAAGGCATGGATAGGATAAAGAATCCTAGACACTTGAAATGCAACAAGATAAACATGATGCAAATGTATGAGGTATGAATGAATGATTGCTAGTCCTCTGATAATCTTGTTGGGATGATAATCAATGATTCCTTGGACATGCGATCCAAGTCTTCAAGGATGTTGACATTGGGGCTATCACCAAAGTCCTGGATCCTTGATACAGATTTCTACTCTATAGAGGTGCCTCTTGTGTACAAGAGATCTATGGGGATAAAGCTTTGTATGTTTGAGGATGTGTATAACATATTCCATCATCGGTCCTCTCCAATGAGAATGGTCTTCTCTAGCTTGTGTCACCAGTATATACCATGATCTTGTTGGAGCTACTGCCAACAGTATGTATCATCAGGGTTGCCTGACCTTCCCTGATGTGTGCATCACTGAATAGATTCCTGCTGGGTGAACTGTCAAGGCTGCTTGACCTTCATTAATGTGTGTATCAATGGTTACATTGCGTTATGACCCCCGACGGGGAGTATGCCAATGTTGCTTGACCTTCATTGATGCGCATATCAATGGTCGCATTGCGTTGTAACCCCCACCGGGGATACTTGGATAAGTTTGACTTCGGTGTTGTAACCCCCGCCGGAGATACGTCTGTAATTCATAACTTCAGCGTTGTAACCCCCTCTGGGGAAGGTTTTAGGGTTATGACCCTGCATTGACGGCATCAGACCTTTGTGAGGTATTGTCGAGCATGATTTGTAAAAGCTAAGGCCACTGGTATAGTATACCTTGTATGCAAGTGAATACCAATGAGTGGAATGTGGAGCCAGAGTTTGGCCTATGAAAATCAGGATTCTAGGCTATTCTGCTTAATTGGGTAGAATTTTTATTCCTAATTTGGCCTGTTCAGCTTGTGAAACCTCCTTTGCAACTCGAACTGGACCAAGTCAGAAGTGGGCCCCATGTAGGGGTGTTGCAGGTGTACCTACGGCAGCCGTAGGTAGACCTGTAGCTAACCGTGGCTATGTAAAGCCTGCAGGTTGCTTTTATAAGTCATTTTCAAGCTGCGTCGCGAAGGAAATTTGAGAGATCTTCTTCAGACCTACTGAGTTCGGGTGACTTTCTGCATATTCTGCCACCGTACAAGTGTTCTTCACTGTCCTGGTAACATATGCATGTATTTTTTTCCAATTTCTATCCATTGGAAAATGACTTATCACATGAAATGCATTTAGACACATAGTAGTGAATATGCATGCTGATATGACTTTTTTAAAAAAAATATTCCAACATAGTAAATGTTAGTATTGAACCAAGCTGAACATAATGATGTGAACAAATTCGACTTTTGAAACAGTCAAATTAGCACCTTTTACTGTCATTTCTTATCCTATTTGAGGACAAATGAGTAAAGGTAGAAAAGAAAAATAATCCTGGTAATTAGAATACACTTACGGATTTTTTACTGTGATGTATTAATGCATGTAGGATGTATTAATGCATATAAGATGTATATGACTGTGGTCAGGTGTGCTACTGAATGGCCACCTAGTCATACCTATGTGAATGTGCACCTCGACCCCGTTCTATTAGACAGCCTTGTCGTTTGGTGGAGGCAGTGATACGTCCTATCCGGGTTAAAGTGCCTGATATAAAGGACGAGGAGGAGGATGTACCGGTTGAGGTTCCTGCTCCTGTTGTACGTCTTCCCCATAGAGATTTGGCAGGTATTCAAGTGGTGAACCCAGAGCTTCTAGGTGACTTGAGTCAGCTATCTCTCTCTTCATATTGTTCCACCAAAATGTATGTCGAAGATCAAGATACATTTTGGTACTCCCAGGATGGATTGCAAACGGTGTGTTGTGCACCTCCATCATGATTTTATACTTTAAATCAGGATCGTTAGGAACACAAAGTCTGGAGTTGACTCGAAGTATTCCTTCTTCATCGATTCTTGCTTCCGCATAGCACCTTCTTGTACTTTCTTCCTCATACGCATCGCCTCCGTGTCCAGTGCAGTAGCTTGAAAGCGACTTTAACTTTATCGATTAAAGTCGGTTCTACTCGTATATTCACCATCATCATGTGGGTCCCTGGAGTCTTTTTCTCTATTTCCATCCTTTGCAAGTCATACAAAATGGGCCTTTGTGTTGACAATATCACACGCGTACCCGCATATGATCTTCTATACAATGCGTCAGCTACCACGTTTGCTTTTCCGGGATGGTATTGGATGGTATGATCATAATCTTTCAACAGTTCAAGCCAACGTCGCTGTCTTATGTTGAGTCCCTTTTGAGTGAAGAAATATTTGAGGCTTTTATGATCAATAAAGATCTCCACTTTCTCCCCATACAAGTAATGCCTCCAAATCTTAAGTGCGAAGAGAACAACTGCTAACTCTAGATCATGAGTAATGCCTCCAATTCCTCTCATATTCTTTGAGTTGTCGAAAGGCATGGGCTATGACTTTCCCATGTTGCATGAGAACACATCCTAACCCTTTGCTTGAAGCATCACTGTAGATGACAAATCCCTCCGAGCCGGATGGTATTGTCGTAACAAAATCTTTGAAATGAGTCTTCTCTCGAGTTCTTGAAAACTCTTCTCACATTCCTCGCTCCAACCGAATTTTATATCTTTTGAGTCACCGAGTTAAGGGAGTAGCGATTCGAGAAAACCCTTCTACGAATCTCCGATAATAACCAAACTAAGTCGAGAAAGCTACGACTTCTTTTGTCCATCGATTTAGGTTGCTCCCACTTTGAATAGCTTCAATCTTTCTTTGGGTTAAAAGATATTCCATGACTTGATATCATGCGCCCAAGGAATGCTACTTCCTCAAGCCGAACTCGAATTTCTTCAACTTAGCATAAAGCTTGTTTTCACGAAGCTTTTGGAGTATCAGTCTCAAGCGTTGCTCATGATCTTCACGGCTTTTGGAATAAATAAGGATGCCATCAATAAAGACGACCACAAAGTGATCCAAATATTCCTTGAATACTCGGTTCATCATATCCATGAAGGCAGCAGGAGCATTAGTCAATCCAAAAGACATGACTAGAAATTCATAATGCCCGTACCGAGTTCTGAAAGCCGTCTTTGGAATGTCATCGATTCTAATCTTTAATTGGTGATATCCAGAACGAAGATCAATCTTTGAAAAAAATTTGGCTCCATGTAACTGGTCAAACAGGTCATCAATACATGGCAATGGGTACCTATTTTTGATGGTGACATGATTCAACTCCCGATAATCAATACAAAGTCGCATACTCCCATCTTTCTTTTTCATGAATAGAACAGGAGCACCCCAAGGAGACGTACTAGGACGAATGAAACCGATGTCTAACAATTCTTGCAGTTGGGTCTTTAACTCCTGAAGTTCAATAGGAGCCATTCGATATGGGGCTTTGGAAATAGGTTTTGTATCGGGTTCAAGGTCGACACAAAATTCAATTTCACGCTCTGGGGGTAGGCCAAGAAGTTCTTCAGGGAATACGTCAGGAAATTTATTAACGATAGAGATATCATTCAAAATTGACGTATTTTTGTTTAAATCTGTGACATGAGCTAAGAAAGCTTGACATCCGTTTTTCAATAAACGAATAGCTTTATGGCTTGAGATGACAATGATTGATTTTAATGGTTTGGTTGCTTGAATTCGCATAATAGGTTGGTTAGGAATATGAAAGCTAACAACCTTACGAAAATAATCAATTTTTGCATGATGAGTAGTTAACCGATCAATCCCTAGAATTACGTCAAATGCAAGTATTTTCAATGAAATAAGATCGACAGGTAATGTGAGGGTACCGATTTGAGCCAAACAAGACTTATAAACAGTAGATGTAATGAAGGTTTCTCCCAATGGAGTTTCAACAGATAGTCAAAGTCTAATTTCTTCGGAGTCAAATTTAGATGTTGAGCGCAAGTAGGAGAAATAAAAGAATGGGTAGAACCGGTATCAAATAAGGTATAAACTTTGCTAGAGTTTATGATAAGCTTACCCGTGATGACCTCGTTTGGGTTTCTTGCTTTTTGTGAGGTCACGACAAACGCTCTCCCTTGCACTGCTGGCTTTGACTTTTCTGGGACGTTCTTTGGTGCCTCCATCCTAGATAAACTTGTCTTCGATGATCGAAAAAATCGGGCTAGGTGACCTTCTCTTCCATAATTATAACATGCTTTGGACAACATCGCGCAGTTTGGATTGATGTGTCCTTCCCCTCCGCATTTAAAGCATATGATAGGTGGTCGCTCTCCCTTCCTTAACAACGGTGTTTGATGTGGCGTCTTTCCATCATTGTTGAATCTCCTCTTCTTGAAATGTCCATTCTTATTATTTTGGCCACGATTACCACCGGAGTGGTTATCATTTCTGGCATGTTGATTCCCTCCACGCTTATTGTCACCGCTTCGATGACTGTTATCACTAGTATTATCATTTTGTCGGCTGCTCTCTTTTGGTTGGGTTGACTCATTATCGCGCTCCAATAACTAAGCCCTATTAACAATATCTGAATACAAACACAGTTTATGAGAGATAAGATATTGACGTATCTCGAGTTTCAAACCTCTTAGAAACATTTGCGTCATTCTCTCCTCATTATCAACCAAATGGGACGCAAACCGGGACAACTCAGCAAACTTGGCTTCGTACTGCGACACGGTCATGTTGTTTTTCTCCAACTTGATGAACTCTACCTCTTTCATGTGATGAATACTTTTAGGAAAGTACTTGTCATTGAACAATTCTTGGAACTTCTCCCAAGTCATCTTTAGTGCGGCAGGTTGAGTACGTTTTACAGATTCCCACCAGTAATCTACCTCTGCACGCAACCTGAAGGTGGAAAAGGGAACCTTTTGCTCCTCGGAGCATCCCAAGACATCAAATATCTTGCAGATCTGCTTTATCCACGTCTCCGCCTTAAGTGGTTTTGGCTCTCCAAAAAACTTCGGTGGTCCCAGTTCCTTAAACTACTTATCGGTGACCGTCCGAGAGTTGCCAGTGTTTCCACCTGCATTTTGTACAGGAGTCGCTCTTGCCTGATATTGCATGAATTGCATAAAGCCTCTGAACATTCCATCGTTCATCATCTGGTCAGTGTTGTTGTTTGCCTGAGGATTATCGCCATCCTGATGCACACTATCCTGAATATTGATCTGTGGAGACTCAACGGTCTCCTGTGCTCCATTGCTAATCTCAACATTCTCGGATGCCATTTTCAAATACTGCCACAAAATAAAGGTTAATTGACATGCAATATATTATTCTTATACTCTGACCAACCAATTAAATGCCAAATAAACTTAGGTAGGTCATACTAGCGAAGGAATTCCCCGTCTCTCCCCTCCTAGTTCTTGTCTCACATCTCAGCCAGGGATCATATCCCTAAGCTTTGATATATACAACATGAGCTGTGAGTTTTAATACAAATATTGTCTTCTAGACAGTATTAAAACTCAAAATAAGTCATCAATACATTTATTAACACAATATTTCATAGAATTGTGAGGACTACTAATGCTATCGTCTGGACCGTCACTCCGTTCCCCGACTAGTCCCTGCTACGTTCTCATTTCCTGAAGAGAACAATGAAAGTAAAAGGGTGAGCTCAACTAGCCCAGTAAGAAATATTATGAATAAGGTAATACATAATAAATTATCGTTAGCCTTCAACAGTGTTAAACTGATACAATATAACAAACATCAAGTTTAACTGCAGCGGAACAAGCAATCCATTAAAAGAGTCAAGTAGAGAATAAAATCTACTATCTTTTATGATTTAAAAAGGTTTTTCAACACTTTTATCGCTGAGATTCAGCTTAATAAATAATCCACATCATCCCTTCACTACGGCCAAGGATATTCATTAGTATCACGACCACAAATTATCCATGCACTACGAACCAAGTATATTCGTGTATTCATCAATGGTCATGATCATGCCAATAACTGTCCATCAATGCACTACGGGTTAATGAGGACTTTTACCACATCATTTGTAACATTACGGTCATGATTATACTAAATAATCCCTGGTCATAATCATACCAAGTCCATATATGCACTACAGTCCACAGATGACTTTCAACATAATATAAACATGAGGATGATGACAATGATATAAGAATTCAATAAAACAAGTTCAAGAATTAATTTATCCAGTAACTAATAACGTCCAAATTGTCAACATGACACTTCTTTGTAGAGTAAAATTCAAGAATGCTTAGAAGAATATTTTCATGAAAAGATATTGGATGAAGCACAAATATCAAGGATATTCCACTAATTTCATGGAGTATAGAAGTCAAAACTTTAACCAACTGAGTATAATAAAGAATGGAATAACAAAAGAAATCACCAGGCATGCGATAGACCGAATGCATGTGTTATTCCAATGTAATAATAAATAATCTAACCAGTCACGCAAGAACGCATGTATGTGATATTCCAATGTAATAATAAATAACGGAACCAAAGTCATGCGTAAACGCATGCATATGATGTTCCAATAGAATAATAAAGAATGGAATAACAAAAGAATTTCACCATGTATGCGGTATTTCAGATAGACAAAGTTATTCCAACATAATAACAAAGAATGGAATAATGTAAGAATTTCACCAAATATAGGGTAGTCCGTCATATATACAAAGTTATTCCAATGTAATAATAAAGAATGGAATAATGTAAGAATTTCACCATGTATGCGGTATTGATATGACAAAGTTATTCCAACATAATGATAAAGAATGGAATAATGTAAGAATTTCACCATATATGTGGTACTTGCATGACAAAGTTATTCCAACATAATGATAAAGAATGGAATAATGTAAGAATTTCACCAAGTATAGGTAGCTCAGCAGATATCTGAGTTATTCCAACAAAATAATAAAGAATGGAATAATGTAAGTTCTCTTCATGAATATGAAAGAAATAATACCCTTACCTTAGAAGAAACCGGATATAGAAGTGGTGAAGTAGCAGAACACTTTTCTTCTTCTCTTTATAGTTTCTCTCCGAGTTTCAAAGTGAATTCGTAAGAAATAATGAAGGAATGAGCTTCTATTTATAGAAGAATGGACTAAATAGTAACTAATTCCAGAACGGTCCAGATTGATTTACTTTTAAACAGACGGTCCATATTGGTTTACAATAAAATATAATATATTCTATTTATAATCTAATAAAACGAATAAGTTTATAAAAGTATTCTGTTTTATATAAAAAGCTTTTCTGTTTTATTACATTAATAATACTAATAAAACAAAACTTCATCATCATTATTATAATTCACACTATTAATCGGCAAGGTCGTTCCCAGGAAAGAGGGGTCTTGCCAATAAGGATTTCTCCCTATTGGCGCACAATTAGGTGACCAAACCTCTCCTTGGTAGAACTTCTAGATATCGTTAATATTGTAAATAATAATATTAACATCTTTGTTATCTCAATTATTGATTTAATAATATATAAAATATCGACAATAATTGAATCAATTAACATGAGATACTATGCAACAATTACTGAAGCAATAATTGAACAAAACTGAGTGACTTCTCACATAAGCATCAATAATCCATACCGTGTGCTACTATGCAACCACGTGTATTCCTGTACTTTTAACACTGGGTGTTTCAACAATTAACGATAAAACTTTCACCGTTATTCTCATATAATATTTTTGCCGTTTTCTCAATCCGACAATAATTCTGTTGTGGGGTCCACCAATGATTGTGTCGTCGTACGAATATTCCTTGTTAAAACGAATATTCCCCAACCAATCGAATATTATATAACAACTTGCGTACTTTGCAAAATTTATAAATATTACCCACAACTATAACATTATATCAAATTCATTCCTTAATATTCAAAAATGATAATTATAGAAAATTCATCTTTATTCATAAAAGTTGGGGTCTTACAGCAGATGTTGCTTTTGTGTTTGCAGTTTTGGGCCTATGAGAGGCTTCCATGTTTGTGTCCTGTGAGTATGCTAGGTTTAGACACCTATCCACGAGGACGGATATGGCATCATTCCATATTGGCGGAGGTCCTTGTTGTTGAAGGTTTCACTCATTGCCGCCTACAGCTGGAGTTGTTGACAGCGGAAGTCATCACATGGGTTCCCTACTCTAGGGAGCACTTGAGTGTTGGATTTGAGGATGGATACCTGACTGGGGTCGAGCACGTGATTTCCACCCGTAGGATTCCTCTCTTCACAGATGGAGGATGGGAGCTCTACTTAGGAGAGCGTGCTATCAAGAGCACTACAGGAGAGATTCGCATGCCGATTTTGCCTCCATTCTCTCAAGGGGATTGGAACACATGGGAGTATTTCATATGTTGACCTTTGCATATTCCCCGATGTTCATTATCCAGAGAAATTTAAAACCCCTAACTTTGAAAATTATGACGGATTAGATGATCCTTACACATATTTGAAGGTGTTCATTGGAGAACTTGGATCTTATACAAAAAATGAGAAGCTCATAATGCAACTGTTTCAGAAGAATTTGACAGGAGAAGCCCGTTCATGGTATACCAGATTAGACAACTCAAAGATCCATAGCTAGGAGAAGCTAGCTCACGCCTTCCTTACTCAGTACAACTTTCAATCTCAGATGGCTCCTTGCTAGTATCAGATTACCAAGGTCAAGAAATAGTCCAATGAGTCTTTCAAAGAGTATGCTCAAAGGTGGAGGCATCTTGCTCCTCAAGTTATTCCTTCTATGACGGAATCAGAAATGGTCATGACCTTTATAGACATACAAGAAGCTCATTTCTATGAGAGAGTCTTAGCTGGTATTATCAAGCCATTTTCTGAAATGATTAAACATGGAGAGATGGCTGAGATGGGGTTAAAGTCAGGAAAGATTCAAAAACTAGCCGCTCTTAAAGCAGTTGCTGAGCACATCCAGTTTGGAACTTATGGAAACAACCCCCAGAGGGTCCATAAAAAGAAAGAGGAGGATGTTTCCTTGATACTAAAAGGTGAAAAAGGCAATCAAAATATACCTATACAAAGGAAAAACTACTCCCCTTTCCAAGCACAGTCTTCAAACCCTCCACTGCCTAAAGGTGGAGAAGTAAAGCACCCTCGAATGTTCACACCCTTAGGGGACTCGCTCGAGAATATCCTTGCTTTTATGACTACTCAAAAGAAAATTACACATCTTCTTCCACCAGCCAACCCTAATGAGAGGGGTTTCAATGCTACTCGGAAGTGTGTTTATCATTCCAGGGCACCTAGACATTATACTCAAGATTGTTGGGCCTTGAAATATAAGATCTAAGATTTAATAGACAACGGTGAGATCGTGGTTACCAAACCAGATCAACCTCATGTGCAAGACAACCCTCTTCCTCAACACAAAGAAGAAGAGGTCAATATGATTAGTTGGAGTTGTGGACAGAGTTCTAATTTTAATGATGAATCATCCCAGACCATCAAAGACGTTGTTGATAGATGAGATTACTCAAAGTTCCAATTTATTATGGAAAGAAAGATGAAAGCTCTTTGTAAGCAAGTTGAACAATTGGCAGAACTGGTGATCCATCAGCATCAAGTCACACGCCAGTTAGTCAGCCAGGAGCATGCATGTGTCCTTCCTTTTGTTATGAATGCTCCATCATCACCTTCAAAAAGTGAAGCATTGGAGGACAAGGTTGCGAAGAGAGAAAGTACTAAAGCCTGTTGGGATTTTGCCAATAGCAGAGAATTTACATAACTAGGCCAACCTATGGAGGAGATATTTTAGATGCTAATCAATGAAGGAAGAATCACCTCCCTTCTACCTCCAATTAATCCTCATTCAAGACAGTTCAAATCTGATGGAGTATGTCAATATCATTCACATTCTCGCGGTCACAGCACAGAAGAATGCTGGGCACTCTGTCACCTTATTCAGAATCTAATTGACATCGGTGTCCTGAAGTTGGCAGACGATGACACTGTGCTACTCGAGAGTGGGAATACCTGTCCTACTAAGTGGAAGGGGCTAGTAGCAGTTCTATCCTCTGAGACTGATGAGACTGTCAGGCCATTTCCCATATAAGTAATTTAACTCAAAGGCGGTGATAATCCTTTGAAAGTGGCTGCACCAGAGCCAATTAACTTACCATTCAGACCACAATATCATGTTGTCAGCTTACAAAAAGTTCCATGGAATTATGGAAAAGTTGAAGGATCCACGTCTTATACTACTGCTACAGTGTCGAAGGAAAATCCACTTCATCTTCCTCAGAGGGTGATTAAACCTACCATAAAAGCAAAAGGGAAGATTCCCATAGAGAAGATTGAGAAATTCCTCTGCACTATGGGCCATAATGAAGCCAAGGTGGTTTTAAGCTTAAGAGAAACTCCACATCAAATCTCAATACTGGACTTGGTTTTCTCTTTCAAGGATCACATGAAGATCTTATTGAAGGTTTTGGAAGAAGCCTACTTATTGAAATCAGTGGATGTAGAAAAATTTCAACATCTGGTTGATCACATTTTTAACAACATTGTGATATCTTTCATTGATGATGACATACTGCCCGAACATCAATCTCAAACAGATCCGAAGTAGCCATACGGTTATCAAAGCTTTTGATGGGTCCCGATGAAATTCTGTTGGAGAGATTGAATTACTAGTGGAGATTGGTCCAAATACATTCAATGTATCCTTTCATGTCCTCAAGATAGATTCAGGATACAACCTACTATTGGGAAGACCGTGGATCCACATGGCTGGAGCCGTCCCTTCTACACTTCATCAACAACTTAAGTACATTATCAACAATAGCCTAGTCACTGTCAACGCTGAGCCAGAATATCCTGAACAAGGAGACATACCACTCATCAACCTCAATTCAGAAGTTGAGCCGGCAAGTTTTCATACTTTGAAAGTGAGCAACACACAATACCATCCTATTGGAGTGCCACTTCCCGTACCCAAGATTTATGCCGAAGTGATGGCAACTACACATAAAATGATATCATTGGGTCATCAGCCTGGACAAGGGCTGGTTAAAAATCAGCAGGGTATTAAGCACCCAATTCAAATGTCCAGTCAAATCAGGACAGCCGGACTAGGCTATTCTTCCAGCTCAAGTCACAGGAATCCTCATAAGCACAAACAAATTCACATCAATTTCAACACATACGGTGATTTTCTCCACCGCAACTCATGAAATCACATATCTTGAAAGAAGGTGCAAGCCCATATTATGGATATGCTATTTCCCAAACCGGTACCGGTTAAAGAAAAAGAGGTCCTGATTCCTAATCCCGAAGTGGAAGAGAGGGAATAAAAACGTAAACAGGACATCACCCTGATGATGTCAGGCATACGCATCATTGTCCATGACGAGCATATAAACAGATACACCACAGGCGATGATTTCCCAGATGTTATGGTCATCATTCGGAAAAAGGAGGACGATGATAGCCCCTCCATCACTGCAGTCCATCAAGACTTTACCCTCGACAATTGGAGCAGTACTCCATGCATTGGTCGATTTAAGGTAAAAAAGCGGTCGAAATTCCATCTCCCTTTAGATAAATTTAATCGCTTACTTTTTTACAAGATTAGCGGCTTGTTTTATCAAGACATGCTAACACTTTGTATGATTAAACAGCTTCATATATTAAGTGAAAGCATATTTTGTTTCGTAACTCAATTTAGATGTGCATGTACTTGTTTATTTAGGTGCCTTTTCTCCACAAGGACTCAGAACTTTGATGAAAAGTTGGACTCGAGACTTGATGGAAATACAAGAGGACATTGAGATACCTCAGGAGATTAAGGAATGGGTTGAAGACAAACCTAAACTTAATCTTGATCAAACCACTTCTTTCAATCTCGGAACCTTAGAAAGCTTTGAGTTAATCCAGATTGGTTCAGACCTTACCCAAAACCAACAGAATGACATGGTTGCGCTACTAATCAAATTCCAAGATGTGTTTACATGGTCTTATGAAGAAATGGTGGGTTTGTCCACTGACATTGTCCTTCATTACCTTCCCATTAAAGAGGGATTTAAGGCAGTCAGGCAGAAGCTCAGGCGATTGAAACCTGAATGGAGTTTAAAGGTAAAAGAAGAAATTGTGAAACAATTTCAAGCTGACATTATCATGGTGTCTACATATCCTGAATGGATATCAAACATAGTTCCCATGCCTAAACCAGGAAGAAAGGTATGAGTTTGCATAGATTACCAGGATCTGAACAAAGCTTGCCTTAAAGATAGATTTCCCGTGCCCTTTATCCATAATACTGCTCAATACGACATATACTCCTTTGCGGATTACTTCGCGGGGTATCATCAGATTATGGTCGCTGAGGAGGATCGTGAGAAAACTATTTTCATCATGCCTTGGGGAACCTTTTGTTATAGAAGGTTGTCATTTGGCCTCATCAATGCCGGAGTAACCTATCAGCGAGCTATGATGGCTCTTTTCCATGATGTAATTCACAAGGAGATAGAGATCTACATGTATGACATCATTGTCAAATCCCAAAGGGAGGAAGACCACTTAGACCATCTCAAAAAGCTCTTCAACGGGTTGTGTAAGTACAACTTGAAGTTGAATCCAGCCAAATGCGCCTTTGGCGTTAAATTAGGTAAGTTGCTAGGTTTCCTAGATAGCCACAAAGGGATTGAGCTGGATCCCACTAAAATCCAGGCCATCACTGAAATGCCCATTCCTCAGATATAGAAGGAAATATAGGGATTCTTGGGAAGAATCAACTTCATTAGCAGGTTTATCTCTCAACTCACAGCAACCTGTGAACCTATCTTCAAGTTGTTAAGGAAGAACTCCTCCATGATATGGAACAATGAGTGTCAGAAAGCCTTCCTTACAATCAAAGAGCAGCTAGTTAAAACTCCCATTTTGGTACCTCCCAAGGATGGTGTTCCCCTGTTCATGTACCTATCCATTAACGACAATGCCATGGGCTGCATGCTGGGACAAAAAGAGGATAGAGGCCAAGAACAAGTTATCTATTACCTCAGCAAAAGATTTAATAGCAGTGAACACAAGTACACTCGGATTGAGAAGGCTTGTTATGCTTTAGCATGGGCTTCCATGAGGTTACAATATTACCTCCATGGTCACACAACCCATCTCATATCCCGCGTAGATCCTCTCAAGTACGTGTTGTTGCCTTTTTTTCAGTTCGGATAAAAGTGCTCTAACTCATGCAAGCATACATGTGTCAACAAGTAATACAGAGTAAGTAGAGTATCGATCCCACAGAGAAATTTGTCAAATTTAAACTATTATGCATCAATTAAATCACTATACTTATATGCTTAAACTAATGACTATAATTGGTGAATTAATCTAATTGAAAATAACAACTAAAACAAGAATAATAACGAAATAAACCATGTCTGGAAATAATGGGACCCTAACTTCATTTAACACTTCATCTAATTACCACTATCATGCAAGAATTGTTCACATATCGTAGGAAAGTAGCCAAGAGCACTAATAGAGTCATAGCCATTTTCCAATGTACTAAGACCTACTAACACAGCATCCACAAATGATAGACTCCATGTAATCATCAATATAACCAAAATCACTATATGTCTATGTGAAATTGCAATCATACTAAATTTAAGCACAAAGCCTTATTTTAACTCATACGGTGAAACAGTATATGTCTATCTGGTTTACGAAATACACAAGCCATATAAAACAGCCCCATATACGTATGCTATCATGATTACAATCCATACTTGCATGTTCATTGTTAATTCCATACAAGTACTGAAACGAATGGTGATCAAACATTCATAAATGCAAAACAATCATGATAGAAATTCCATATGATATGTAAAATAGCCCAAGCAATCAAGCATGCAACTAAACTACATATTAAAATCCGTTAAAATCCCATAATAGAGTTTAGTTCATAACTGAACCAAAAGCCATTATGGGATCAAAGCTAAACATGGTTAATAAGTAAACAATTGAAAGATGAAGGATAGAAATGATCAAACCCAATTGCTGATTATAGACCAAAGTTAACGTTCAAATCTTCATACAAATCCAGCAAAATAATAATGATAATCCACAATGATAGAAAATCCCAAGAAGAATTGGAGAAATAGGCATTTTAGCTTCATTCTACGTTGGAATCTCCCTCAAGGTATAAACCCTAGTTCCTCCTATGAAAATACATCAAAAAGTCATCCAAGATACGTCTAAAACCAGTCAGATATCGTTTTAATCAAATTACAACCCTTTTAATTAAAAATTAAAATAAAACAAATCAAGACTTTTCATTTATTAAGCGCGTTACCGCCAAGACCTCAAAGATAATCCTCGTGTGGGCGCGAGACTTGCAGTATGTATAGTTGTCTGGTTGGGTGCTCACGTGGGCGCGCATCCTCAAGCATGTTCTGTCGTGTGGCCACGCGGCTTGCAGTCTGTGTATTCTGGTTCTGCTGCTACAACTGATCTGTTCTGCTTCTCCTTCCTTTGTCCATCCATGCTTAGCCTTCTGCTCCACTTGATCCTCATGCCATGCATATCCTAGCTTGTGCCTCGCTTCATGCGTCCACTAGCCTTGTGCCCTCTAATACCACCAAATTAGGTCGTTTCCTGTACTTTTTCACCAAAAGGAGTTTTAAGTAAATGCAATGCAAAATAACATGAAATGCAACTAAAAACACACTAAAATGTACTTGAGATGGGCATAGTTCGCGTGAATTGGTATTCAATAAGTAGGTATAAAACCCACTTATCACGTGTTTAGTAAACCCATGTTAAATTGTCTGTTGTCCAGATGGCAGTTGATCCTACAGCAATTTGACATCATCTACGTGATGTAAAAGTCTATCACATGTCAAGGAATTAAGGATCAACTGGCCGCCGCACCTGCAGGGGACTTCAAACCCTTGGAAACATACTTCCCCGATGAAGGGGTAATGGCAGTTCAGCAACACCATCAGTACGATGCATGTCATACATGGAAAATGTATTTTGATGGAGCTGTTAACATGGAAGGCTCTAGAGCTGGAGCAGTTCTAGTGTCTGGTACGGGGGAGCATAATCCCGTCACCGTCAAATTGTAGTTTGTCAGCACCAATAACACAGCTGAGTATGAAGGTTGTATCATGGGACTCAAACTTGCCCAATCAATGGGTATCAGACGGTTAACTATCTTTGGAGATTCGGAGTTGGTAATCAAATAATCCACGAACTCTTGGGCTCAGGAATTCCTATATAACTTAAGTGACACAATAAAAGCTTTTTCTATTCTTTTATTAACTGATTTATGTATCGGATCCCATTCGCCCCATGGTTGGGAACTAATTATTAGCTCCGTCTACAAAGATTTTGGATAATATAAACATTGGTTTATCAAGAAGACGCAAGAAAAGCACTTTGAATTGTTTATTAATTGCTAGAGATGGTTTAGAACCAATAGTTCATTATCTAATGGATCTTTCCGTTCTAATACTCTATCCGAGAGTTATCATTTTTATCGAGCGATCCATGCCTAAGGGAATTTTCTCAATGGAAAGAATAGGCTTGGGCTCACCAACCAAGCTCCTCCCTAGAATCAGTGAAATTGGTCATTGCTTACATCTTTCCTTAGAATCAATATCATAGCGTAGACTAATCACGTAAGTCAAAGTCGACAAAAGTTTTCTAGGATTTCAAAATCCCTTCATTATTAGTAAGATGGGGCGGAGGGCTAGGCCTAGAGAAGAGAGAAAAGAACGGAAAACAATTGCTTCTTTCTTAACATTAATTTAAATTAAATACCTAACCTCCGGATCAAGTGGAGACTAATGACCTTAAGAGCCTGACAAGACTCGATTTCCATTTTCATTCACTTTCTCAACTTTAGGAAGACCGCCCCTGAATACGATCTTCCCCCCTATGTTGTTCAAATCTGTATCTTATGAGCAATTCCAAACCTTTGTAGGCCCGACTGATCCCAAAGTCCCCAGCTAGAAAGATCATTCCACAGCAGCCGCTTGCACCAAGCCCGCGAACTACCGTGTAGAGGATCTCAAACAACAATGAAGCTCCTAGATTAGAGCTCCTTTTTTAGGATGGGTCATATGTCGGGCGATTAACTTTTGACATTACCTCTCAAGCCTGCGAAATACATATGGCAAATCCTACGGAGATAAGAGGTTTCAGAACTGACGTTACTCAGCCACCGGATCGACATCAGTGATTTATATCAAACTAAAGAACTACATTTCCTGCCTTACCATCGGTAAATTTTACAGATGGCTTTGGAGTTCGAAGAAATCTCTTTTCTACACCTTCCTCGTAATAGGAATGATTTTGCGGATGCGCTAGCAACATTGGCCTCCTTGATTCACATACCTGACAAGGAAAACATGCCAAGCATCACATTTTCCCTGCAAAAGGCCCCAGCCTATGGGAACTATGTTTGAGAAGTATCGGATGAGTTACCTCCCATCCACAACCCTTGGTATCAGCATATCAAGGAGTACTTACGAGATGGATCTACACCCGCTGAGGTGAGCCTAATTGAAAGAAAGTGGATTCATCGACTTGCTATGAAATTCTACCAGAGCGGAGATGCACTATACAAGAGAGATCCAGGACTAGGGCTCCTCAGATGTTTGGACAAGGACCAAGCTTATAGGCTTATGGATGAGATCCATGGTGGAGTATGTGGCCCACACATGAGCAGACCCCTACTTGTTAAGAAAAACCTCATAACAGGGCATTACTGGCTTACGCTCAAAGCTGACTATGATGGTCACGTCAAGAGGTGTTATCAATGCCAAATTTATGGAAATGCCATCCACGCCCCTCCAAGGGAACTCCACAATATGAGTTCGCCTTGGCCCTTCTCAATATAGGAATGGATGTGATCGGGCCCATCAATCCCAAAGCCAGTAATGGGCATCAGTTTATCTTCACCATGATCGACTACTTCACCAAATGGGTAGAAGCAGCCTCCTTCCCCAAGGTTACCAAAGAAGTCATCATTGCGTTCATCAGAAACAATATTTTTTGTCGATATGGACAACCAGAGGTAATTGTGTCAGACAATGCTAAGAACCTCAACAACAAAATGATGGAGGAGTTATGCAGTAAATTCCACATCAAACACCTTAACTTCATCATCTACCGTCCAAAAGATGAATGGTGTTGTTGAAGCGGCTAATAAAAACATCAAGAAGATCATGCAGAAGATGTCCGCTAATCACAAAGGATGGCCTGAGCTTTTGCCTCTGACTTTATTAGCCTATAAAACTTCAATGCGTACTTCCACTGGGCAACCCGCTACTCATTAGCCTATGGGATGGAAGCAGTGCTCCCCATAGAGGTGGAAATGGAATCCCTCAGAGTGTTAATGGATGCTCAGCTGGGTGAAGACCAATGGGTACAAGAAAGATATCACCAATTATCTCTAATAGACAAAAGGCGAATCACGGCTATCTTCCATGGTCAGTTATATCAGAAAAAGATCGCTAGATCCTACAACAGGAAAGTCTGGCTATGGAAGTTTAAACAACACGACTTGGTTTTGAAGAAGATCATTGACAACCAAGATCAATCTAAGGGAAAATTTTCTCCAAATTGGGAAGGCCCGTTTATTGTCAAGGAAGTATTGACAGGAGGTGCTCTCAGACAACAGGAAATGGACGGCAATGAATTTACAAAACTCATCAACTCGGACACCGTGAAACGGTACTATGTTTGAGGTGACCATCAAGAAAACATCCTGGTTTTGGATCATCAGATCACCAGTCATTCTGGTTTTCTAACCCTTTTTACATACCCTTCTACCCCTCAGGGAAACATACTCTTCAATCCAGCAGCCTAGTTTCACTTCATTTCAAACCTTTCATACAATTTCGGTTATCCCACCAGGGATTGAACCTTTTACACCTGCAGTTTGTCTTGAACATAGAATCAAACTTTTTCACACTTACAGTTTGTCCTGAACATGGGATCAAACTTTTTCACACCTGCAGCCCAAACATGGGATCAAACTTTCTTTCCCCACAATTTAGCCTACATATGGGATTCAAACTTTTCTTCGGCTGCAATTCGTCCTGAGGGGAGAAATATGTCAACTTGATCTCCTTGATACCCAGGAAAATGTAGGAAACCATATTCTATATGGCCCGGTCGCAATAAAAAAAACATTTCTGCCCTTTCTCTACAAAAAAAAATAACATAAATACTTCTACATCCTTCTTCATCAATAAAGCTTCTACACCCATTTACACCCTTTTTGTAAGACTCCAACTTATTATAAATAAAATTGAATTTCCTCTATTTATTATTTTGAAATAGTAAGGGTTGATTTGATTAATGTGGTTAGTTATGGGTAAATTGTGCAAGTATTTTAAATAAGCAAGTGGTTATAAAATATTCATTGTTGTCGGGGAATATTAATTTGGTCGTGGAATATTCTTACTGTCGGGGAATATTTGTACGACGGAGCAGCCTTGTGTGGGCCCCATAACAGAAAGCGATTGGATGAAGAAAACGACAAGTATAAGTTGTTATAAATAACAACGTAGTTGTTACCGTTAATAATGTTAAAGTACCTGGTGGTTAAAACACAGTAGTACACGGTATTGGACCAATTATTGATTCTTACGTAAGAAGACACTACTCAATAATTGTTACAGTAATTACTGTTTAATATTTTATTGATTCAATAATTGTTACGTTGATATTTTATATTATTATTGTTTCAATAATTGTCACTACACAGTATTTTCATTATCAGATCAATAATTCATATTATTTGAATAATATTATTAGATATCATTATTGGCAATGTCTAGAAAGTTACATCAAGGAGAGGTTTGGTCACCTAATTGCGGCCAAGAAGGAGAAATCCTTATTGAAAGCCCCTCTTTCTCGAAACTACACGGTTGCAGATGTTGTGATTCTATAATATTATTTGTGAATAATTAATTTATATGATAAGGAAAATATTCATTTTATGTGGATATAGATGGAGCAAATTTTAAAGTGACAATTGTTAAAAAATTGATATTTTATCTTTTCTAATAAAATAATTCATTTAAATATATTATTATATTTTAATAATATAATAATGGTGATATTTTTACAATGAATGTGGGATATATGAATATATGAGGAGGAAGAGTATTTTTGTTGCAAAAGTTGTTTAAAATATGTTAAACATGTCTGTGGGCCCATTTATTGACTGAAATTTGATTATTGCCTGTAAAATCGTCCGTTTGTGGATTTCGGTCAACTTCTGTTTGGAATTTGGAAAAACTTTCTTCTGCAAAGTTGTAGAGGATGGAATTTCCTATGGAAAAGACATAAGGTTTGAATTTTTCTGATAAAAGGGCTATTTATTATAAATTATTGAAGTTTCAAAGTTCCAAAATAATTGATTTTTGGAGTTTAAAATAATTATTTTAAGAAAAAACGTATTTTTTACACTTGGGTGGGCCCCACATGAATGTTAAGCATGCTGAATTCAATCTTCTTGGTGTGCGTGGGAAAACTTTTAGAAAATATTATTATTTTATTAAATTTTCTGATTTGGTGTTCTAAGCATTTTCCTATAAATAGGGTGCTTAGGTTAGAATTGAAAATCACACCAGAAACTAAAGTTTTCTCTCTCTATATTATCGAGCGTATTCTTGTGAGTATTTTGATACTTTAAGTGTTGTTATATATTGCAAGTTCCTTTCAAAGACTATATCCAATTATTATAGTCGTAAGTATCGCTTTTTCGAGGTAAGGGATATTATTATTTTTTAAATGATATTATTTCTTCTAATATCATTATCTTAGAATATTGGTAAGATTTTTCTTGTGAAATTCTTGTCTTTTAGTGTAATGGGGTTACTTATTCACGATACTGGTACTATTCACGATACTTTACACTTATTCACGAATACGACACCATTCACAGAAAAATTAATTTTTTGTTTTTTTGTCCAAAATATCTATTATGGATACTAGCTTTAATTGTATCTATGTTTTGATCATTCTTGAATTTTACTTCACTATGATTATTTATGAAGTATTTTTGAACTCGGATTGTTTAAAGTACGAATCCTTAATATTTGTTCTTTTGTTTCACTAGATTCGTTTTCTTTAAAATATTTTTCATCATCCTCAGTCCTAAATGATGGTGTTACTAAATATCTTTGGCCTGTAGTGAAAAGATGATTGATTTTCTGATGAATATATTTGGCCCGTAGTTCAAAGATGAACAGGTGTTGAGATGAACATGATCAACTGATGAATATCTTTGGCATGTAGTGCAAAGATGAATATTTGATTCAAGATGTATATTGATTGATGTTACAGGGATAAAATATTGATGATGGACTTTTAAATTCATAGATAATAGTAGATTTCATTCTCTACGTAACTATTCTATGAATTATTATTTTCGCTGCGAATATTGATCTGAAACTTGTTGTCTATTGTATTTTATTAGATTTTTCCATGTTGAAGACTATCGATAATTTATTCTATATTATCTTAGTCATAATATTTTTTACTAGGCTAGTTGAGCTTACCCTTTTCCTTTTTGTTCTATTTTTCTTCTCAGGAGGCGAGAATGTAGCGAGTACTAGTCGGAGTATGGAATGAAGGTTCTAAAAAGTTGTTTAGTAGTCCTCACCATTTTTATAAAATAATGTATCAATAATTATAATGAGGACTTATTTGGGTGTGAATATTGTCTAGATGGCAATATTTGTATTTAAACTCACAGTTTTTATGTTGTATTAATAAAGTTGTAGTTGTTTCTGTACCATGTTATTGACGACTCAAAATAGGTGATGTATACCTATTTTGGGGGCGTCACACTTTTTACATTCCGCATTGAACCTCTTACACCGGGTTTGAACTACGCAGACCTGATCTCCTCTTCAATATGAGTACCTAGGCAGCCATTTATGGTTTGGTCTAACCCCTACCAAAACACAAAAACTTGCCATTTGGTACTGGGATCAAACTTCAATCCACCACATTTCATCGGCTTCAGACCAAAGGGATGGAACTGTTAGGTTTGTAATATTCATGAAGGCAATTGAATTGCATAAAATAAGCGGAAACGTGGAAAATTAGAGTTTTAAAATTTTACAAACCATATACCCGGATCACCCTTTATGTACAATTATTAATTAAACGAAAAAGAAAACCAGAATCATACCGTTGAAGATCTGAGCTTCCTCAGGTACAAGTTCTCCTCCAATCTTTTTCACGTTCAACTTGAATCCTTCGGGTTTGGTTCCTTCCTTTGATCAACGTTAGCCACCCAAGTGTTTGGCCTCTAGAGGTGATCCACCAAGGAAGAAGAAATATTTAAGAAGATTGGTGTTTGGCTAAACCCTAATTTTTCTATCTCTCATAGAAAAGGGGTGTACTCTCCCAACAATTGGAATAACGTATTCACGTGTTGTTAAAGTGTCAACCTCTCCACCCATAATAAGACTCCTCTTATTTATAGATGTGGGCAACCCTCCTTAACAATTAAGGAATTGGGTTTTATTTAATTAATTAAACTCATTAAACTCCTTTAATTAATTAGGCTCCTAATCTTATTAGGAATATATGAGAGTACTTTTATTAATTAATTCCCAAACTCCTTTAGGAATTAAATAATAATAATAGTAATAATAATAATAAGACTCCTCTTATTAATTTATATTTAATATTTCTAAAATATTAAATAATAAATATTAAGCTATTTAATTTATTCTATCACCATAGATTAAATTAAATATACTTAACTTATTATTACGATTATGCCATTAACTTCTTAAATAATTATTCTTCCTTTTATGGTGTGACCTTTTAGGTTCTCCATATTAAACTGGTTGTTAATAAATCAATTAGAACAATTCTAATCTTATTTAAATAAATAAATTAAACTAATAATTTATTTAAATAAATAATATTTATTCTACAATAGGGATAAGCCTCCCTAGCGATCAATGACTTTTCAGATAATATAGATTTCAACATTAATCATAAAAGAACCTTTGACTAAATAGTTACCGTACAATTCAATCCTTCCACCATACAATGTCTCAATTAAATATAAGACATGGAATTACTGTCAAGTGTTATTTTATTTAATTATATATATTTCGACTCTTAAATGCACAACTCCAAATAATGCAAATTAGAAACTCCTTTCTAATTTCATTCTCGCTTGCCAACCAAGGACTCTTTGGGTTGTCATTTATCGAATCACATAGGACATATCTCTTCTTTTACTAGAAGCGATAGATTCTATATTGATCATACATTATCTCCATATACAACTTATTATACGCACGCATACCCTTTGATATACCCTAAGGGTCTTAAGGCATAAGTCAAAGTATAACTCATCATACACAAAATACTATGATGATCTCAAGTCCAAGGATCACTTGTACTACTATCACTACAGGAATTCCTATTGACATACAAGTAAAACTCCATTAGGTATTCCTTAGCGAGCCACGTTCAGTGAACTTATTCTCTAATAAGCACCTATATACTTGCTTTAGTGTCTCCACACAAATGATCCTGAGATCAATCATCCTCATCCAATGAGCAAGCAACGTATGTACCAATCTATCTGTATTCACTAATCCCCAATTTAGTAATCCAACGATTGGGAACAATTTTAGTTTTAAGCTTTCTAAGAATTTATATTTCATTAGAATGATCATCATCATTATTCTAAAAGCATTACTTAAAACTATAGGTTTATCACATATTATAAAACAGCATCATGTAGATAATTAAAAGCCTTTAATAAATTAATACTTTTTATTAATAAATGAATAAGATTGTTACAAAGTATATGCTTTATCATTAAACATGATTGGCTTGTATGCATACTACTTTCAGGAACTACCTAACCTCTCCTCACAAATAGGAGATATGACGACCATCTAAGTTGTGGTTGTGCCTCAAAGAGAAACACCAATCCATAAGAGATGGAATTAACTAAGCTATCACAAATAGGAGTTCTGGCGACCATCTGTGGTGTGGTCAATCTCAGAGAGGAAAAGCCACACTCCTCTCCACATCTACATACAGAAACAAGTCCCAAGACACCAAAGATGGTAGGGATACATATAGATCAATGATCCGTTCTGAAAGATCCTGTGACATCTCAATGTCCACACATCAAGGATGAGTTCGGAATGCATCAAGATCACAAGCCCTGAAGAAACAAGCAAATATCAAGTAAGTATCAAGGCACAACTAAAAGGGAAGTGAATCAAAATATATTTCCCTGCCATATATAATACGGTTTGATATATACAATATATTTTGTACATGACAAAATGGCTAAGTTAGTCTATGCAGGAAAATACAAGTCTATCTACGGATCTGTATGTATGTGTACTATCAGATCTAACATAGCATCCCTCTCTGCAAAAGGAGGTAATGTTGCAAGCTCCTACACAATGGTATCTACACGTGCTAGCAGATCCGAGGCTAACTGCATGGTGGCATGATGTTCATCATTGTATGCACTCATATCGATAAGGATGCCAGTCATAAGGGATCTCACTTAAGTACTGTCTATGACGGCCACATCGCGGGTCAATAGGGCAGCATCTCGCTCCACAATCAATGCATCCCTGGCTGATCTGGCCTTGTCTCTCTCTAATAGAGATGCATCTCTCCCATCAAGAGTTGTCAACATCAAGGCCCTAGCCTGATCTCTCTCAAAGGTCATCAAATGAAGACGCTACTCCGGACTCGAGATCATCTTTGAATCTTCAATCACAAAGAAGCTTTTCGTAGTGGGAGAATCCATCACAACTACTGGCAACCCAGTAGTCAAATCATCCTCGATGGGAATATCAGTCTCCTCCATAGGCTCCCCATAATCAGAATCAATCCCATGCACTATGGATACTACCATAGTCAATGATGTCTCTGTCTCCATCCATGCGGAATACTCTGCAAAACAACCCGGATGACTAACGAAAAACTCAGTTAGCTCAAGCTGATCGTAATAGGCATATAACCTGCATCTATCCTCTGCTGATAAGTGGCAAGAAGCTAAGCGCTGACTCAATTCCCCCTCAAAAGGATGAAAATCCTAAAACTGGTCAAACTGACACATCACGACCAGTAGGTGGTAAGTAGTCATGCCCCTCAAACCATCTAGAGGGAGATAATCTATGCCCAGAGCATGAGTGATGAAGCTATAGGGTGAGCTGAGCCCTGTACACGGTAATATATCAAACGAATCTCCGATCCTTGCCAGGAAAGCTGACCAAGATGCAACATTTATACACTCTACAGGCTGAAAGGAGTATGACATGGCTATATCATGGCTGAAACAATACCCATGACGTCTAAAAGTGCCAATTGGTCTCAAGTGTGACATAAACCACACATACAGCATGACCGAGCTGCCTGTAAACAATCCTATCGGATAAGTACAGCAGTATGTGGCAAACCTCAGAGTCTCTGCTATAATCATCGGTACGATGGTGTGACCCTCCCTGAGAGCTCTCACTACCATGATAACTCCTATATCCAACTTATCCATGTACCGTGGCATGTAGACATATGACAGTATGCACAATAACAGTACATCCACTTTGACCAAACGCCAATGATCCTCCTGTTTGGTAAAATCCCCAGAATGACGTGTATAACTATCCTCCGAGCCAAATCTATCAAATAGAAAACACTGGGATATCACATGGCCGGATGTGAGCTCATCCTGCACCACCCTACGCCTCAATCTAGTGAGAGCCATGAACTGCCGACTCATGTCTCCAATCGCCATATGCACGCAAGGTCTGTCTAGTGGTAGCATCATTAAACGTGTATACTCCTCCAGAGTAGGAGTCAACTCCTGGGTCCCAAATCGGAAAACCTACCTCGTTGATACCTAGTGCTCCAACATGCCCTATACGAATCCTGCGGGAAGTTGAAACATCAAGAGGGTCATAGTATGCTGCAATAGCTGATCTACTGTCACCATGTCTGATGGTGACATACTATCATACCACGATCGCATACCAGATGCCACCAATATTTGTGGGGTATGATCAATGCGGCTAACTGTCGAAGAAGACATCTGTGTGGACGTATCATACGACCATCCAGGGGTCAATACTGAATATCTCTGGATATACATACATATGCATAGCATAATAACATACATGATACAATATATGGCAATATGATATAGGGAATGGAAAACTGTACATACATTCCTAAGTATATCATCATCTAATACATCATCTCTATATAGCTAAAAATATAGGGAAATGGGGAAAAACTGCCCTACAACTAACAGCGGCCTACCAAAAGAGATATCGAGAATGGGGCAGAGATACCCAATGTCTAATAGAGGCCTATCAAAAGAAATAATGAGAATGCACATCAGAAGAAGACAATGGTGTCAATGTTCACATCATCATCAATCTGTCCACTGATGTAACTCCTCCCGAGTCACCGGATCTCTATCCACGGGGATGGCGAGCCTATATACAAGGAGGATTTGTACCCAGTAAACCATATGGGTCACCGAGGAGCCAGCGCTTGACACGAAAAGGATCAAAAGTATCTCGCCTCAAGGATCTCTCGCCAAGTGCTTGGGATAAAGAAATGTGTCGGTCCAACTCTTTGGGTCAAATCATCAATCATGTCAAATGAGTTGGATCTCAGACACAGGCTAACTAATCCATCATTATCACAGATCCTGGAACCATATCCCCCATGAACTGAGTGGCGCGGGTCTGGGCTCCAATGGTACGAGGGAACCACCAATGTTGGAACATCTACTGAGTGCAGGGACCCTCTAATAATGTAAAATCGTCAACACCCAACAATTGGATATCAATGATGGGTGACTGCGAAATAGGCCAATAATGCCAGGCAGGAGGCAAGATCCGTATACGAATATCTCCTATGGTTCTCTTAATAGCACGCTCTCCTAAATAGAGCTCCCATCTTTTATCTGTGAAGAGAGGAATCCTACGGGTGGAAATCACGTGCTCAACTCCAGTCGGGTACCCATCCTCAAATCCAATGCTCAAATGCTCCCCTGAATAGGGAATCCATGTTATGACATCCTCTGTCAACAACTCCAGTTGTAGGCGATAATGAGTGAAACCCTCCACAACAGGGACCTCCGCCAGTATGGAATGATGTTATCTCCGTCCTCATGGATAGGTATCTAATCCTAACACACTCACAGGATGCAAACATGGGAGCCCCTCATAGCCTAGAACTGTCAATGTAAAGATGAACATCTGCTGTCACTTAACACTCTTAACCTGTACATGGGAAAAGATAAGAGAAATACTCACCAGCAGAAACGAGTAGAATCCTAACCAAGCCTCGGTCAAGCCTTGGAAATGCATGTGTATTCCCCTGAGGAAATAGGAAAAGGTGTAGGAACCCCAATCATACTCTCCAATACGGTCCACGTGTCGAGTGGCGCTAATCAAAGCGAAGAACATTGTAGAAGAGTTATCTGCTATGAATTAGCCCCTAATGATCATCAGGAATAATCGCTGAAGAATGCGATCCGTGACTCTCACATCATCGGGTATGGGCTCACTCAATAGTCCGCTTATAGCATCTATGATCAAAGGACGTGTACGAATAGTCCTACCCTTGAGTGCCTTTGCCAGAACTCCTAGCAAGGATCTGATGCTAGTAGGGGTAATATCCACCGTACAAGGCACTGGTGCCCTTCCAAACTTCATACCTGTGTTAAATTGCCAATCCATCGACGTCATCATTACTTCACAGCCCAGCAAATGGAGTGACTGAGTCTTGTGAAACCGACGCTCAGACAATGCCTTGAGGTAACCCCAGGGACAATGACGAGGAAGAATGGAAAAGAACGTCCTGAATCCCTAGCCATGTACAATCGCTCTATAGTCATAATGCAGAGCCTGATTGATGAATGGGTAGTATACCCATAATTCGGATATATTTAGACTTAAATTATTGCATTCTTAAGTTATTTAGTAGCATTTTTATTGTGTTTATATCTTATTTGGCGATTTGGAAGTTTGGAAGGGCAATTATAGAATTTCAAGCATTGAATGGCAATTTTGTAATTTCAATGAAGTCCGTACCAGGCGCTGAAAAATTATATATCCTCGGTGGCCGGGCCTTTGAAACCTCAACGGCGTTGATAGGATTAAGCGCGTTTGACTTACGTTGCTTGTATTAAGGGCTAATAATAAAACCTAATTGGAGGAGGATTGTGGGGGACTATAAAAAACTAATTGCTAGTTAAAAGGGGATTGGATTTATTTGGCGAGAGAGTATTGAAGGAGCTTTTCCATTGAAGATTACGGAGATTACTTGGAGCTTCATGATTGGCTCTGAGTTTCTTCTTTTTCTCCTTATTTTTAATTTGTAATTCTTTAAGGATGATTTGTCGACAATTAATGATTCTTATTTTCGTGATGAACTAATTCTTTAATTAAGATTTCAATTGAACCTTTTATGATTATAACTTAGTTATTCATCATTATAATTATTTATGTTGAAGTGGATTGTTTATCATGTTTTGATTTTAATGATTAATTATTTGGCCAATAATTAGTGTGTTACTCTAGAAGGAATTGGGAGAGGAATCTAGGGTTAGAACTAGACATGATGACATGTGACTCAATTATTTACACGGTAAATAATTAGGTTTGTGAATTGAATGAAAATATCTCATTCACCGCATGTAACATATAAGGAATTGGGATGGAAAGAGTTTAATCAATTGTTTTGCATAGGAATATAGCAAGGTTAATCTGGGTTAAATAGAAGTCAATTGATCACTTGGAAGAGGGCTTTTAGCATTTGAAAATTCACATTAACAATCCATGAGACATAGTAATTGGGATGATTAGATAAGCGATTTATAATTCATAATTGGGGATATTGAAGTCTTAATATTTACCTCTAGGAAGTCATTCACTCAAGTAATAGCTTAGTTAATTGTTTATCTTAGTACAGTATCTTTAAGTGTTTAATTTTGAGTTAATAATTCAGAAAATTGCAATTTCTCGTTGTTTGAATAAAATTGAATTGATATAGTATTAGTAGTTGAAATTTATTAATTAGAACTCCCCGTGGGAACGATACTCAACTTATCACTTTATTACTTGTTGACCACGTATACTTGCGTCTTTGTGTGTAACTAGATTTTACTCAACAAGTTTTTTGGCGCGCCATTCTTTGGAATTTCTTTTATTAATATTAATTTCATATTAGTTATAATCAATTCGATTTTAATTTGAACACTACTTAATCTTTCTTCTTGGATTGGCGAGAATTCGTGTATGCACACTAGATCGAAAGCTAGAAAGGAACTTCTTACGTGTCTGAGACAACCTTGAGAAGGAGTTCGAGACGGTGCGATTGAATAGTGAGGTGATACATTTGGAAGAAGAAATGACAACCCAAGAATTTCTAAATGAACATGGCGGAAGAACGAGCGAAATCACTTAGGGATTCATACGCCAAATGTTCTGATTCTGATCAAGTATTAAGAGGCCGGCAATCAATGCGAGCAGTTTGAGATAAAACCAGGATCAATTCGGATCTTCTGAATATACATGCCGGTTTGGGGTAATTCGATACGATCCTAATGAACATATCTTGAGTTTCTTGGAAGTTTGCGATACCTTCAAATTTAACAATGTATCGGAAGGCGCTATATAAGGTTGAGGATGTTCCGTTTACTTTAAAAGATAAAGCACTGTGGCTACACTCCTTCCTCTGGTTCAATCACCACGTGGGATGACTTAGCTCAAAATTTTTAGCTAAGTTCTTCCCACCAATAATCGGCAAAACTACGGAACGACATTCATACTTTCGCACAACTTGAGTCGAAATTGTTATATGAGGCGTGGGAAAGGTTTAAGGATATGCTCCGTAAGTGCCCATCATCATGGAATTCGCGATGGATGCAATTAGGGATATTTTGTGATGGTTTGCGCATCCACGAGGTCTAGTATTGATCTTGCGCGACGGGGAGGGCGATTATGTCCAAAAATTTTGATGAGGCGTATCAATTGTTAGAAACAATGGCCACCAACAACTATCGATGGCCCATGATGAGGACCAACCACCCAAAAGCATCGGGGAAAATATGAAGTGGACCTTATTAACAACGTGCCAACGGCAAGAAAGTGGTTGCAATATCTAAGCATATAGAAATATGGCATCCACAAGCCACCACAAACAGTAGCGATGGTTTGTGAGTTGTGTCTTTGGGGTCATCTTCTACGGATCAATGTGCCATAAATTGAATCGGCCACGGTTAAGTAGGAAATTATAATCGTTCAACCCAACCGTATCCTACCCAAAATGCTTATAATCCGGGTTGGAAGAATCATCCAAGGTTCTCATGGAGTAACAATCAAGTCAGCACATTGACTCAACCACCTGAACAACAACACACCTCCGGTTCCAAAATCAACCTCAACAACCGGAGAGGGTATCAAGTTGGGAAGCGACCTTGGAGAAATTTATTAGAGCCTCGACAAAAGAGCGAGGAACAAGACAAGAAATTGAATCAATTAGATATGGCGTTGCAAAGCCATGGGGCATCGTTAAAGAATCTGGAAAATCAATTGGGACAAATAGCACATGCATTGAATACGATCCACTAGGGCGCTTCCAGGTGATCTGAGAAATAAATCAAGGCGAAATGAGCCTTTACGCAAGCGATAATCTTCTGAAGTGGGGGAAGGAGCTACAAACGATTAAGGATAAGGACAAGGGGATAACGCAACAACAAAAGCGAAGAAGTTGTGGAAGCAGGGAAAGATAAAGAGGAAATAGGAGAGGAAAATGCAGGGGGTCATCTACAACAATGCCACCCATACCATATCCATGAGAGATTTGAAATCCAAGTTAGATAAGCGGTTTTAAGATTTTTGGATATTTTAAAAAATTGCATATCAACATCCCATTCATAGAAGCTTTAGAATAAATGCCGAGTTACGCTAAGTTCATGAAGGATGTCTTATCAAAGAAAAGAAGCGGGGATTTTGAAGCGATGGCGCTAACAGAAGAATGTAAGCGCAATTATTGAGAACAAGTTACCTCCTAAGTTGAAAGATCCGGTAGCTTTTCTATTCCATGCGACATTGGTAATCGGTTTTTTTAGAAAGCGGCATGTGATTTGGGGCGATATTAATTTGATGCCATTATCGATCTACCGTCAATTCGGGCTCCAAGCACCTAAACCGACAAATATCGGTTCTTTGTTAGCGAGCCGTCGATTACATATCCACGAGGTATCGTTGAAGACGTATTAGTAAGGGTGGATAAATTCATCTTTCAATGAGACTTCGTTATCTTGGATTGTAAAGCGAATCTGGAGCGCCCCATCATTCTCGGACGACCATTCTTAGCAGCGGGAGAGCGTTAATCGGCGTCTGCAAAAAGGAGAATTAACGATGAGAGTTGACGATCAACGAGTCACTTTCAATGTGTTTAAAAGCAATGTCGTATCCAAAGGAAAAAGGTGAGTGTTTGCGGGTGGATGTAATGGAGGAGATAGTGAATCACAAGATTTCTTTGTAATTAATCGGAGGATCCGATAGAATCCATGATGGTTAGAACCGAACAACGATAGTGCGGAGGCGAGATAATGAAGCGGTCAAATGGCTAGACACACCATCATTCTACTGGAAAAATAATCAACCATTCGACACCCTTGAAAGGCCTAAAAGCGGAAGAAAAAAAGTGCAAACCCTCGATAGAAGTGCCACCGGTGTTGGAATTAAAGCCACTCCCTCTCATCTTGAATATGCTTACTTAGGGAAAGACTAAACTCTACCGGTTATTGTTTCGACAACGTTAAGCGACACCCAAAAAGAAAAATTACTCTCGAGTTACTGCGAGAGTTCAAAAGCAATGATTGGGTGGACTATAGCGGACATTCGAGGTATTAGCCCCTCTTTACGTATGCACAAGATTTTAATGGAAGAGGATCAAAACCAACCATTGAGATGCAACGAAGGTTAAATCCCATTATGAAAGAGGTGGTGAAGAAGGAAATTATAAAATGGTTGGATCTTGGGTATTATCTACCCAATCTCGAGACGGTTCATGGGTAAGTCACATGCGATTATGTGTGCAGAAAAAAAGGGGCATAAGCGTGGTAAAAATGAAGCGCATGAGCTTATCCAGACTAGAAGCATTACAATTTGGAGAGTATGTATGGATTACTGCAAGTTGAATAAAGCCACACGCAAGGATCACTTTCCTTGCCGTTCATTGATCGAGATGTTGGACGAGAGTTAGCGGGACATCAATTCTCTGTCTGTTAGATGGATATTACAGGTACAATCAAATTGCCATATAGGGAAGATCAAGAAAAGACCACGTTCACATGTCCATACAGTGCGTTTGCATTCGGGCGTATGTCCTTTGGTTTATGTAATGCGTGGCGACCTTTCAACGTTGTATGATGGCAATCTTTTCCGATATGGTCGAAGCGAATTTAGAGGTGTTCATGGATGATTTCTCGGTGTTGGCGATAGTTTTGACTCGTGTTTGAATAATCGATCTTGGTGTTAAAAAGATGTGTGGAGACTAACTTTGGTACTTAATTGGGAAAAATGTCATTTTATGGTACAAGAAGGGGTTATTACGGGACATAAGGTTTCCGCATCCGGATTGGAGGTGGATAGGCGAAGATTGATACAATTGAAAGCCCTCCTCCTTCATCATAAAAGGCATTGGAGTTTCTTGGGACATGCGAGGTTTATATAGGCGCTTTATTAAAGATTTTTCAAAAATCTAAAACCCTATACTCACTCTTGGAGAAAGATGTAACGTTTAAGATGGATCATGCATGCATCGAGGCATTTGAGGTATTAAAGAAGAAATTGGTCTCTGCACCACGTCATTGTATGGCCTTGGATTGGTCTTTTTGGTTTGAATTGATGTCTTGACGCCCGATGATTACGCGGTGGGAGCCGTATTGGGACAACGTCATGATAAGATTTTCATACTATCTATTACTCTAGTAAGACATTGACGGATGCCGGTGAACTACACAACAACCGAAAGGAATTACTTGCGGTGGTGTTTGCTTTTGACAAATTGAGCTTATCTCCTCGGCACTAAGGTAATTGTCTACTGCTGATCATTCGGCTATTAAATATCGATTGAGAAGAAAGATGCTAAACCACGATTAATCTGGTGGAGTCTTTGTTGTTACAAAATTTGATCTGGAGATCACGGGACGAAAAAAGGTCTGAGAAAAATCAAGTGGCGGATCATACATCTCGGTTGGAAAATAAAAGGAAATGAGAAAAGAAGACAACTCGATGATTAATGAAGAATTTCCGGATGAGCAAGCTGTTAGGGTAACTACCATCTTGCCTTGGTATCTTGACTATATCAACTATGTGGTTGCCAAGGTGTTCTGCGGGATTTGACATCACAACAACGGAAGAAGTTTCTCCACGATGCGAAAACAATACTTTTGGGATGAACCATTTACATTTTAAAGCATATGCGAGATCAAATGATAAGGCGTTGTGTACCTCACGAAGAAATGGATAGTATATTAGGCCACTTTCACACTCCTCGATTACGGAGGTCATTATTCCGATGATGATCGTCTGACTGACCAAAGTACTACAATCGGGATTCTTACGGCCCTCTTTATTCAAAGATGCTTATCTCTTTGTGCTAAAATGCGATCGATGCCAACGCGTGGGTAATATCTCCAAGCGCAATGAAATGCCACTTAACACAATTTTAGAGGTGGAACTTTTCAACGTGTGGGGTATCGACTTTATGGGACCATTCCCATCTTATTTGAATAATCGTTATATCTTATTAGCGATCGATTATGTTTCCAAATGGGTAGAAAGCATGACGATTACCCACGAATGATGCCAACGTTGTCACCCGATTTTTAAAGAAAAACATTTTTACGGTTTGGGACACCGAGGGCTATAATAAGTGATGAGGAGCGCATTTACGTAACAAGCGATTCACTAAATTGCTTGTAAAATATGGAGTTCGTCACAAAATTGCAAATGCATATCACCCACAAACCAATGGCCAAGCGAGGGTGTCGAATCGGAAATTAAGAGGATCTGGAAAAAAGTAGTCAATCCGTCACGAAAAAAGATTGGGCGTTACGTCTTGTGACGCTCTATGGGCTTATCGAGCAGCGTCAAAAACCCGATCGGCATGTCCCGTCTGAGAATGGTCTTTGGAAAGGCGTGTCATCTTAGGGTCGAGCTAGAACCACGATGCACTGCTTGGGCCATTCGGAAATTAAACTTTGATCTAGAAGCGGCGGTGAAAAAGCAGTTCTGCTGTGGTTGAGCGAGATGGATGAATTCGGGTTCAACGCCTCTGAAAGCGCTAAGCTATACAAGGAGAAAGTCAAATCTTGGCACGATAAAAATTTCTCGATAGAACATTACGTGCGAGAGCCACAAGTACTCTTTGTTCAACTCACGCTTGCGTCTATTTCGAGAAAAATTGAAATCCGGTTGAGTGCGGACCATTTGTAGTCATATCTGTCCTCCACCTTTGAAAACATTGAGGTTGAGGAACCGAATTCAAAGCGTACATTCAAGATCAGCGGTCAACGTCTGAAACACTTATTGGGCGGACCAATCGAGCGCCAAGCTACGGTCCGATACCTCTCGGACCCGATGGACAATGACCAACACCGCAAAAGTCGGTGTATTTGTAAACCAAGCGCTTCTTGGGAAGCAACCCATGCGGTTCCATAACTTTTTCGTTTTATTTGATTTTATGCCTCTTAGAGTTAAACTTTTCTTATTTTCACTTTGTTATTACGTAGTAGAAGACTCCAAGATTACTAAACTAATTCCTACCTGGTCCGGTATGCACGTGCAGGTGAATTACCGGCGCCCACATCACGAAGGCCCAGCGCCCGTGGCTGAATTGAGTTCATTCACAGCCCGCCCGTGGGCTCAGCTCAGCGAAAATAAGGCCCGGCGCCCGTTGCTGTCTTCGATTCAAACCAGCGCCCGTGCTGAGGCATCCTCGATTCTGCTTGCCCGGCCCGGCGCTCCTGAAATTATAACCCGGCGCCCGTGGCTGAGTCGAATTAGACCTTGTACTTTAAAACCTTGTCGTGCCCTTACACCCCAAATTCCTTCCACACCTGCAAGCCAAAGCCGGTCGGTCACCTCTCTCCATCTTCATAGCACAAAAAGTCATTAAACTTTGGATAATTGTCTTCCACTCATCCACCACGCATCAATCCTTCCTTTCATATTGGTAAATGCATCATCTTGTGTGCGAATTCTACTCCTCCAACTTCTTTAGAAGTAACAAAGGTATGATTTGATGTGTTTTTCAATTATTGCAATTAAGATGCTCTTCATTCGTTATTCTTGTCATCTGAAATCTAATGGAGCATATAGATAACGCATTGATGTGTGACGTACTCCTACACACGAGATTCATGCACGCTACATACATGCATGGCATGAATAGACGAGGAATTAATAATGGATTGAACAAGTTCTCGATTCTTTATCTAGGTGTTTGACAAATTATACGACTCAATAATCTGTGTAACTTACATACTACGCCGATTTCATGCCTCACCCCCACCTCGCGTTCTCACACTACCGATATTTTATACAATTTCTATGTCTTTATTAGGCGCACATTTATCCAATCGTACATTCTTTTAAAGCTAAACTATGAATATGTTTTATTTGCGAAATTCTCGACATGGCATCCAAACGTCATCATGCATTTCGAGTCCGGGGCCGCTTCAACTTCCCTTGAAAATTTGACAATGACGTTTTTTGTTAGTGTTGCGGCTCAAAACGCTTCTGACCGCATAGCCACCGCTCACTAGTCCCCGAGCAGGGTCTCCGTCCCGATCAAAATAAGGATGGAGACATAGCGATGATGATTCTTTGGCGTAATGGTTAAATCCTCACCAAACGACTGACATAGCGATGATCGCGATGGTCAAAAAATTCTATGCCAACTTGCTGAGCATGACCATTATGGGGTGTTTATCGGAGGTAAGGCCGTGGAATTTGGCGAGGAGGATATCAATGGGTGCTATCAACTACCCTTAGAGGGCCTTCATGATGAATATGCTCGCTTTAGTGAGTGATGGGCGGGACTATGAAAAGATTATTCGGGGCAGTGTCAACCGGGCACTACTTGGTCCATCCATGGCGTGGCGACATGACCTTCCCATTGTCTCACCTCGGTCTATATGGAAAGGCATGGTATGCCTTCATATCTGTGAAATTGATGCCACGCACACATGTGAGTCACGTCACAAAAAAAGAAAGGGTTGTGCTTTATTATACTCCATCATACAAGGCCTACGAATCGATGTCGGCCATCTTATTGACAATCGATGCTCCAGCGCATCTCATGGCGGGACCACTGAGGAGGTTACCACATCCGTCCACGATCTGCGTCTTATGTGCTAAGTTTGGGGTCAAATGGAAATCGAGGCGAGATGATTCAAACTCCTATGCCCGTGTTGGACCACAACTTGATCCGTCGTTATAAAGTGTGGTCGGTGGCGCTAATCACCCTAGGGGAATGGGTTTTATTATCCCCCACGTTCGTCTCCACGAGCCCCACCACCTCGGGCTCCCCTCCTTACGGACCCTCGGCAATTTGCTCATCGAGGTGTGGTCCCCGGCTATCCAAATGGAGATAGGCGGTTTGGTTTTACAACATTGAGTCCCGAATGTGCGCTTATCGGAACGTCGAGGCGTGATTTACAAGTATTTAGTTGACCAATTTCTTTGCTGAGAATGCAATTGACCATCCGACCCATCCGGGCATTCCACAGCCATTTCCCTACGGCTCCGTTACGCGATATTTCCCGTCCGATCAAGAGATGGCGAGGGCGATGATGTTCCCCGGAAGAATAAATTAAATCGAGGAAGTCCTCTGTTTTATTTTGACTTATTTTATTTTTCTCGCATGAGGACATTGCTCTAGCTTAGTTTGGGGGTGGTTCGTTTTATTTTCACCGGTTGTAGTTTATTATTAGTTTGTGGATTGATTATTAGTAAAGTTGCATTTAGGATTGCATGCTAATTCCGAGTTTTGAGAGTGCGTATATCTCTGGGGCCAATGAGGAAAGTAGAATTGCATGAACACGTCTAGTAAGGATTGTTGATTCGGTGATATGATTTTACGTGACTTGAATTGGATTTTTATCATTTGACATTGATATTATAAGAAGGCACTTGGAAATAAAACGACCATATTAGCTATGATAGTTTAAATGGTTAGAGAATAGAGTTCTAAAGGGGATTGCTAGTGATATGGAAGAACAATTTGAATAACTAGATGAGGTTTGAATTCATGCATAAACTTCGAGTTTGGGGGAAACATTTGGAATATAAAAAAAAAAAAAAAAAAAAAAAACAAATGAGTCTTGTGGTGGGTTGAGGGAACCACTCCCCATAAACACAAGCGTGAGATGGAGCGTAAAAACGCACTCACCAACCATCTATAATATATATATATATATATATATATATATATATATATATATATATAATAATAATAATATCTGAGGTGACTAGTCTTGTTTGGGGCTGTGTTACTTGAGCAAAATGCTTGAAAGGGTATATCTTAAAACCTAAGCGCCCTAAGGTCTTAAATGAGTGCAGGAGTCGTTGGTGAAAGCTCGCTAAGGGGTAACACTTTGCTAACCTAATGGGATGAGACATTGCACGATCATTTACGTAGAAAACAAAACAAAAAAAAAAAAAAAAAAAAAATAAATATATATATATATATCTAGTTTGGTTTGTTGAATTAGGGTAAGTGTTTTGAGTTCGGTTGAAACAAGTTTATTTGATGAGTTCTCAAGTTCACAATTGTATGATGCCTACTAAGAAAGTTATTCTCTCTCATATTTTTGTCTTTCATGGGTTCGCATGGTGTGTGGACACACGCACCTTATCGCATCGATAATATGATTTAGATCCGTTGATTGTTGGGATATTGTCGATCTGTTTTTACATGAGGAATTAGCATGTTTATGTGATTTTACGAGGCATATGGATCTCGTGAGCTCTTGGATTCTTTGGAATTACGAACATATAAATATAAATAGTTTGCATGTGCATGATGTTTAGTTTTGTTTGGTGATCTTAGGCTTTGTAGCATGAGGACACTTATGACGATTTAAGTTTGGGGTGTTTGATGAATGGGTAGTATACCCATAATTGATATATATTTAGACTTAAATTATTGCATTCTTAAGTTATTTAGTAGCATTTTTATTGTGTTTATATCTTATTTGGCAGATTTGGAAGCTGGAAGGGCAATTATGGGAATTTCAAGCATTGAATGGCAATTTTGTAATTTCAATGAAGTCCAATAGCAAGAAGCTGAAAATTTATACTATCCTCGGTGGCAAAGACCTGAGCCTCGGCGGCGTTAATAGGATTAAGCGCGTTTGACTTACGGTTGCCTATTAAGGGCTAATAATAAAACCTAATTGGAGGAGGATTGTGGGGGACTATAAAAAGAAACTAATTGCTGAGTTAAAGGGGATTGGATTTATTTGGCAGAGAGTATTGAAGGAGCTTTTCCATTGAAGATTACAGGAGATTACTTGGAGCTTCAAGATTGGCTCTGAGTTTTTCTTCTTTTCTCCTTATTTTTAATTTGTAATTCTTTAAGGATGATTTGTCAACAATTAATGATTCTTATTTAGTGATGAACTAATTCTTTAATTAAGATTTCAATTGAACCTTTTATGATTATAACTTAGTTATTACATCATTATAATTATTTATGTTGAAGTGGATTGTTTATCATGTTTTGATTTTAATGATTAATTATTTGGCCAATAATTAGTGTGTTTACTCTAGAAGGAATTGGGAGAGGAATTCTAGGGTTAGAACTGAACATGATGACATGTGACTCAATTATTTACACTTAAATAATTAGGTTTGTGAATTGAATGAAAATATATGTTCACCGCATGTAACATATAAGGAATTGGGGATTTGAAAGAGTTTAATCAATTGTTTTGCATAGGAATATAGCAAGGTTAATCTGGGTTAAATAGAAGTCAATTGATCACTTGGAAGAGGGCTTTTGGCATTTGAAAATTCACATTAACAATCCATGAGACATAGTAATTGGGATGATTAGATAAGCGATTTATAATTCATAATTGGGGATATTGAAGTCTTAATATTTACCTCTAGGAAGTCATTCACTCAAGTAATAGCTTAGTTAATTGTTTATCTTAGTACAATATCTTTAAGTGTTTAATTTTGAGTTAATAATTCAGAAAATCGCAATTTCTCGTTGTTTGAATAAAATTGAATTGATATAGTATTAGTAGTTGAAATTTATTAATTAGAACTCCCCGTGGGAACGATACTCAACTTATCACTTTATTACTTGTTTATACTTGCGTTGTGTGTACTCAACACGATACATAATGTGGATGTTGAACGTCTTTAAAGCCGTGAACCTACATCAAATGTAGATCAACATCAGAATCCTTTACTCCTCATCAATAGGAAAGAAAGAAGATTAAGATATAACTATATACCTTATTTGCGTGCAGGTAAACTGAAGGGTGTCGACTCAAATTGCCTAGAAGCTCTGGGTTCGCCACTTGAATGCCTGGAAAATTCCTACGGGGAACATGTGCAGCAGGAGCGGGAGCCTTAACCAGTACATCCTCCTCCTCCTCATCTTTGACGTTCGGCACATCAACCTGGATTGGACGTATCACTGCCTCCACCAAACGACGAGGCTGTCTAATAGAATGAGGTTGAGGCACTTCAGAAGCCCTTCTCTATACACCAAAAGTGGTCCTGCGGGAACTACTCGGCTGATCCAGATCCATATATCTAGACAAAATTCTTCAAATCACCTCAGAAAGGGTGTGGTAAATTCTTATCTAGAGATTTTTAAAATGAATTTTATGACTACATGCATGCATGCATTATTTTAACATACATCTATAGTAGAGTTAAAAATGCATGACTACCCAATGCCTACATTTTGGAAAATTTTTGTCGTAGTCCCCTTTGTAAATAGGACTATACACATGCATATAGGCATGACTAGGTGGCCATTCAGTAGCACACATACCCACAGTCATATACATCCTACATGAAGGGTTTCGACACATAAAACGTAGCGAAAAGAACTATTTAAAAGCAATTTTGAAACCCTAAACAAGATCCATGCGAAAAATCAATTAACTCAAAAGTTTGAAATTATACCGATTATTAAAGCTAGAATCGATGCGGTCGAATCTCCAACGCAATTCAAACGAACTGCGTCTCTATGGTATCCACAGGAACGCTCCGCTAATCATCCTACGATCTGCAGAAGAAGGAACCGCGGTATTAGCCACCAAGGATGAGGATTTTTGAAACTATTTTCTCTAGTCTCTCTCTAAGAGCGGCTAGGGTTTTTTATTTTGACGTAATCCCTAAAGTGACTGATATATATCATATATATAGCAGTTAGGAGGAATTAATCAAAACCTAATATTATTAAAATCTGAATTTATATATACATCTTAATTAAATCTTACTTAATTAATATACATATATAAAATTTATCGTTTTTAATTTAAATTCATGATTTAAAATACTATCAATCATATTGATATATTTAAATCCTTACAATTTAATTAATTTCTACGTTCTATGTGTGTGACCCTATAGGTTATTATTACATTGGCAATAATGTTAAAATCATATTATAAAATTATAAATAGTGAGCGACATCTAGTAATGCATCAATGCTACCCAAGTAATAATAAGATCGATGATTCAAGGCAACCTTTTTGTGACCAATGTTTCAATGTAATTTAATCCTTTTAACCTTAATATCCTAGATTAAACTCGAGTCATGGAATGTGTCATACTCTTCATAATTTAATCTGAGTTTTTCTTGATCAATGAGTAGACTATATGAAACAAATCACTATTTGTGCATGTCCATGCATTTTATAGTCCTACTCAATCAAGAGGCCTATGGATATCACACCTAATATATAGGATGGTTAAATTCATCTAGATCACTCATATTCCCCACACGATTCATGATGTACCCAATAATCACCTTTATAGTCCACCCTATTAAAGGTGACATTTGATGATATCAAAGTACATAAATTCTCATGTAGTAATATAGTGATTTCAGGTCGGAGGACCATTACATCATTGTCACTATGAGCAATGCTAATGACACTTCGCATAATGCTCCATATAGAATTCTCATGGTGGGTCTGTCCAATACATCGTTCTCTAACATGTACTTATGCATTGACTTAATATCTCATATATTTATGACCAATGAGAATTGGTCATCAGTCAATCCACATACTAGTCTTAATGCATCATTGTAGTCCCATTAACAATGATACTCGACTAGGGACATTTAAGAACAATGAAACTAATTATAATTATATAAGCTCATGTTCAAGTCACAAACTTGAAACTATATAATTTGTATCACTATTTTAAGGATTTTTATTATGTTAACATTTATATAACGCAGTAAATAAAACCATAATAAAATCATTCATTTATTCAATCAAATATAATATCAAAACGTTAAGCAATTATATCAAATAATTGGCCTCTAGGGCATAAACTCTAACTGTGACACCCCAAAATCCAGGTACTTCATTCCCACGGGATTTGGTGCTCACTTATCAAAACTATTACATCTAACTACCCATCACAAAGGATAAAGACATAATTTAAATAACTTAAACAATAATCTTTCCCATTAAGGGCTACATAATAATCTCAAAATAAATCCCAGGAAATCTAACCTTAAAATTATTACATAAGTTTGCGGAATACATCACATGTTAAAATAAGTCTTTAACATAATTCATTAAAATAAAATTCTCATAAGATATTTGGACATCTTGCCCTTTCCTTTACTAGTAGACGACTCATCGACTTTCTCAACTTTAGCTGCAGCGTTAAATGCAAGAGTGGCAAACAATTGCTCACTGATATAGGAAGTAATAATAATAACAACATGAGAATGAACAACGAATGCTAGCAATAATGAACTAGTACTGTGAATTAAGAATAGAAAGCAAGTTCGAAATCAATGTCTGAGGGTCTTAAGACCACGAACTATATCTCCGGTATATAGGTATTATTAACTTAACCTTAACAGTCATTAGACTGTACAAACCCTTCTTAACGTACTTAGGGGGATCAGCCCTTTGTACCATGTGTTGTGCACAAACATCTAAATGTTACACGTACAAAATTCCCCTATATTAGGGTTGTTCGTCTCAGTTTGAATTTAGAATTTCTGCACTAAAGAAAGTTTAGTTTGGAACTAGCTTATCAGTGTCTCTAGAATTTTAGAACACAATTCAACTTCCATCAATAAAGGTTTAATACGAGAATGTATAACTGAACAAGGCTTTTAAAGTCAAAGATCGGATATCAACAATATATATAACTGAATAACATGCTATACATGCAAAGTGCTATATTTAAAGGAGTTTAGAATAATCTTCAATGAATCCATGTATTAGAACAATATATGCTTCAAATGATAATAAGGAAAGTAAAGCTAGCTCGATGTAACGAGTTTGGTTACAAGAGTTTGCACAAACATACTCAAGATAAACTAGGCTTGCTCAACCTTACAAGAATTTTAGGAACTTGTACAATAACGATTTAGGAATGGCAACATGCATTCAATATCAAAAGAATGAAGTTAGAAAGCTTGCTCAATATAAAGAGTTAAGGTTTAGGAACTTGCCTTGTTTGTAAGCTACACAAGTGTAAAATAATCTCCAATTACCCTACACATATCATTACAATCGTAACAACGATTAATTGTATGAATATTAACACTATGGTTATTAAACCATCATTTAGGTCATAACCCTAACCTAGCACTTAACCATTTAGGTTAACATACTTAACGAATTTGAAATCGCATTACGAGCCAACATAACTTACTTGTTCATTTCTAACTTTTGAAAACATCACTTTTACTTTCATTGTATAACTCAATTAACAATCACCTAAAACACTTTTACACTATGTATTAAAACACCTTACAATCTGTTATTGTAGTCCACTTTATGTTTTAATATCCTTAACATGCATGCTAAACTAACCCAAGTCTGTTACGCATGACCTGCAATTAAGCAAACTTCATTGTTTGTGACTGGCTACTCGCGCGGCCGCACTAGTAATATACTAGGTAACCGCGCGTCCGCGCCCATATGTAGCGCACCCGCGCAACAACCGCGCGTCAGACAGTGCGCCCGCGTGATGCCTCAGTTCCAGTTTTTGCAGAAGCTCGAAATAGACTCTCTTTTGGCCAAAAATCCCAATTCTACAGAAAATCTCCCAACTTCAACATCTAAAACTTTGTCATATTATAGTTATACATGCTAAACACCATTCTATATACAAAAACATTATATAAACACCATTTTGAAGAATCAAAACTATATTTTTCCCAAATTTCCTCATTTTTATATTTTTAACAAATTTGATCGCCACGAACTCGTTTCTTGATCAATTGACATGATTTAAACTACGCTATTTTTGTTTCTTACTATATTATCACAATCCACCAACAAATTACAGATTACATCTCATATTGGACAATAAATTTTTTACTTTCTAAGCCATATTATATGAACACTGTTAATTATTTAATTTTCTTTCCACAAACTAAATTCATGAATTTGATCACTAAAGATTACTTATGTATGATAATTATCAGATTATATATCTATATAATCAACAATTCAAACCCTAATCTAACAAAATTTCCAGTCACAGAGAATATATATTACAAAACTAAGAGTTAGAATTAGAAATTGATTATACCTTTAATCCTTGATTTAGGAAAGATGATATTTCCACAGCTTGTTCCCTTGATTCCCAATTCATAGAGAACTCACAATTTCCTCTCTAGCTCCCTCAATTTCTTTCCAACACTGTGTTTTCTTCCTCTCTAAACTCTCTGTTCTTTAGCCTTAGAGAAATAATACGCATATGAATTATAAATTGACTCCCACTAACGTCCGGTAAAAGCACAAAAAGGCTAGTGTCAGTTAGAATAAGCCAAGGGCCACAAGGCCTTGTTTGGCTAACCAAAAACTCCCAAACTAGATTATTATTATATTATTTATATTATATAGTTTTCATGTCACACCATTAATTTAGTTAATATAAATAACTTTAATTTAGCTAATTTAAATAAATACTAATAAAATTCTTATTATCATTATATCTTATAATTAATAAATAATTATATATCTAATTTAATTAATAAATTAGACACATCACTTTATTTAATTTTTTTATTTCCTTTAATGTTAAACAATTCTTTTAGTTTAATTATTTCCTTAAATATTAAGCAATTGATTTAATTTAAATATTTTCTTAAATTAAATCCTTGAAATAAAATTATCATTATTCAATTTAATTAACATTAATCAATTTAGTTACTAAATTAATTCACCACAATTCATCAATTATTTATTTTCCTCAATAAATAAATTATTTAAAATATTTATTTAATTCAATAAATATTTAAATTATATTACAAATTTCTCGATCGTTACATCTTTCCCTCCATAAAAGGATTCTGTCCCTAGAATCACAACTCGAAAAATTTATTCGTTACATTCTTCCCTCCTTAACAAGATTCTGTTCCTAGAATTGCTATACAAAATCAAGCAAATAATTGAGGATAATTCTTCATCATAATGCTTTCAAGTTCCCACGTAGCTTCCTCAGCATTGTGGTTCCTCCAGATTACCTTAACAGAAGGTATAACCTTATTCCTCAGTACTTGATCTTTTCTGTTAACAATTTGAACAGGGATTTCTTCACATGACAAATCTTTCTCAAACTGTAAGGGCTCATATTATATAACATGTTTATAATCAGGCTTATATGGCCTCAATACTGATACATAGAAAATATTATGAATATGTTCCAACTCCGGAGGTAAAGCTACCTCGAATGCTACTTCACCAACTCGTCGAAGCACTTCAAAAGGTCCTATAAACCTAGGACTCAATTTCCCCTTCTTGCCAAATTGAATTTTCCCCTTCCAAGGAGACACTTTTAAGAAAACATAACTACCGACATCAAATTCTCGATTCTGTCGATACTGATCGACATATTTCTTCTGTCTATCTTGTGATGTGATCAATCTTGCTCGAATAACCTTGATTATCTCGATAGTTTGTTGTACCAATTCTGGACCAAATAGCTGACGTTCACCAACCTTGTCCCAGCATAACGGAGTTCTGCATTTTCTACCGTATAACGCTTCGTAAGGCGGCATGCCAATACTCACGTGATAACTATTATTATAAGCAAGTTCCACCAATGGTAGATGGTCATCCCAATTTCCGTTAAAATCCATTATACATGCTTTGAGCATATCTTCTAGTGTTTGGATGGTTCTCTTACTTTATTCGTCGGTCTGAGGATGGTACGCTGTGCTCATTCTCAGCTGTGTTCCCAAACATTCTTGTAACCGTTTCCAAAAAATTAGATGTGAAACGTGGATCTCTATCTGATACAATGGACACAGGTACACCGTGTCTTAACACAATTTCCTTTACGTACAACTTTGCTAACCGATCTAGTGTAAATTGAATCTTGATTGGAAAAAAGTGTGCCGACTTCATCAATCGATCGACAATCACCCAAATGGCATCGTAACCTTGTTGGGTCATTGGAAGACCTACCACAAAATCCATTGTCATATGCTCCTATTTCCATTCTGGTATCTCCAACGGTTGTAATAATCCTCCTGGCCTTTGATGTTCAGCTTTGACTTTCTGACAAGTTAAGCATTTTGCCACACACTTAGCCACATCCCTCTTCATATTCAGCCACCGAAAATGATGTCTAAGATCTTGGTACATCTTTGTACTCCTAGGGTGAATTAAATATCTAGAGTTGTGAGCTTCCCTCGGAATTTTCTCTTTAACTTTTGGTACTTGCAGAACCCAAATTCTCCCTTCGAATCGAAGTAACCCTTCTGAATCAATTCTGAATTTGTTTTCCTCACCTACAGATATTTTTTATTTTATCTTTTCGCAGTCTTCATCCTGAAGTTGTGCATTCTTCACCTTATCTACCAACGTTGAACCATTTCCTACTGGAACAACTTTTTCGTCGGCTTCTATCAGATATTTAATTTCTAACTCCATCTTAGCTATTTCCGACACTAGTTCTCCTGCTCAGTTATCATCATTAACTTCTACCGTCCCTTTCTGCTTAAGGCGTCAGCAACAACATTTGCTTTTTCGGGATGATAGAAAATCTCGCAGTCATAATCTTTGATCAGCTCCAACCATCTTCTTTGTCGCATGTTCAAATATTTTTGTGTAAAGATATACTTCAGACTTTTATGGTCAGTATATATCTCACACCTCTCTCCACAAAGATAATGTCTCCAAGTTTTTAGGGCAAACAACACTGCTGCCAACTCTAAGTCATGAGTCGGATACCCTTTCTCATAATCTTTCAATTAACGTGATGCATACACAATAACTCTGCCATTTTGCATAAGCACACAGCCTAGTCCTTTATGCGATGTGTCACTATACACCACAAAATTTCCTGTATCATCAGGAAATGACAACACAGGTGTTGAACTCAACCTCTTCTTCAATTCTCGAAAACTCTCCACACACTTCTCTGTCCAACCAAACTTAACCCTCTTCCTAGTTAAGTTCGTCAACGAAGTCGCGATCTTGAAAAAGTCTGGAATAAAACGCCTGAAGTAACCCGCCAATCCTAAGAAACTACTTACTTCTGATGGTGTCTTCGGCTGATCCCAGTTTATTACAACTTCAACCTTTGATGGATCTATCGAAATTCCGTCCTTATCAATAACGTGTCCGAGAAACTGTACACGTTCCAACCAAAATTCACATTTTGAAAAATTAGAGTATAACTTCTCTTTTCTCAACGTCTCCAACGTCAATCTCAAGTGTTCCACATGTTCCTCATTGGTTTTGGAATATACCAATATATCATCAATAAACACTACCACAATTTGTCTAAGAATGGTTTAAACACCCCATTCATCAAGTCCATGAACATTGCAGGGGTGTTTGTTAAATCGAATGACATAACCAGAAACTCGTAATGACCATACCGAGTTCTGAACGTTGTTTTTGGTACATCCTCCGGCCTCACCTTCAACTGATGATAACCACTCCTCAGATCTATCTTCGAGAAATATCTCGCTCCCTTCAACTGATCGAATAGGTCATCGATTCTAGGTAATGGATACTTATTTTTAATCGTGACCTTATTCAATTCCCGGTAGTCAATGCAGAGCCGCATTGATCCGTCTTTCTTCTTAACAAACAACACCGGTGCTCCCCATGGCGAAACACTCGGCTGAATATATTTCTTGTCAAGCAATTCTTGCAGTTGCACCATCAACTCTTTCATTTCTATCGGGTCCATTCGGTATGGTGCTTTAGATACCAGAGCCGTTCCTGGTAGTAAATCAATCACGAACTCAATTTGTCGATCCGGCGGAAGACCTAGCAAATCATCTGAAAATACGTCTGCAAAATCTCTTATAATTAGTATCTCTTCTAACTTCGCACTCTTCTTCTGCATATCGACTATGTAGGCTAGGTATCTTACATATCCTTGTCTCAACAACTTCTTGGCTTACATCACCGTCAGACAACTTGCTTGTCAAGGTGACTTGCTGCCAAAGAACACAACCTTTGACGGAGTCATAAGGTTAACACACTTCCATTGGCAATCAATTACTGCTCCGTAATTGAATAACCAATCCATTCCCAGTATAACATCAAATTCACCAAGTCTAATTGGTATCAAATCTACCATCATCTCGTGACCTTTTATAACCACCCTACAATTCCTATATATGTATCTGACAGGAATCACTTCCTTATTCGCAATCTCTATACTTAAGGGAAATTCTAATTCTTCCTAAGGCAAATCTAAATTCTGAGCAAAATCATCGGATATAAATGAACAAGTAGTACCCGAATTAAATAGTACATAAGCATTAATACCATTAATCGGAATGATACCTGACACCACATCCTTAGACTATACAGCGTCCTGCATGGTCATATTAAAATTCCTCGTAGTAGGTCGGCTTGACTGTGCTGTTCCAGTGATAGTGAATGCACCACCACCATTGTTGTTTCCTTTTCCACCACTTGCACTTCCCGCTGGCTTCTTAGGGCAATCACGAGCCATATGATCCTTCGAACCTCAGGTAAAACATGCTCCTTTCTTCGGACTAAAACAGTTCGGTGCAATGTGTCCCTCCTAACCATAGTTGAAACACACCCGCTTTCCCTTCAAACATACCCCAGTATGGTTCTTTCCACACGTCGCACAAGCTTCAAACATTTTCTTCTACTGATTTCCTTGCTATCCTCCCGCAGTTGAATTCTCGCTCCACTTCCTCTTCTGATTGTTACTTCCAACATTACTTCCATCAGCCTTATTTTCACTTTCATTTTTCCTCTTCTTTTGTTCTTGATTGTACTTGGTCAAGGCATCGCTTCCACCTTCTGCGATAATTGCCTTCTCCAGTATAGCCACAAATGTATTCAGCTGGAACATTGAGACCTTGCTGTAAAGCCAGGGCTTCAATCCTTGTTCGAACCTTCTCATTTTACGCTCGTCGGTATTAACTTGATAAGTGGAAAACATTGCCAACTCGTTAAACTTCACAGCATATTCTGGCACCGTCATCGTTCCTTTCTTCAACTCCAGAAATTGCACTTCCAGCTGATTCCGAGAACTCGCTGGAAAGTACATTTTGAAAAACATCTCCTTAAATCTATCCCATGTTATTACTCCTTGTCCTCCATGAACCTTATTTGCTTGCCACCAGTAGCTAGCTTCAGACTTCAGCATGAACGTTACAAACGCAATCTTCTAATACTCGTTAACTCTAGCAACGTTGAACACCTTCTCCATTTCCATGATCCAGGTTTGGGCTTCCACTAGATTCATAGACCCTTGAAACTTTAATGGTCCAACCGCTTTGAACTCTTTAAAGGTCGTGACTTGAGCTTGCGGTTGATTCGCAAGTGCACCAGTCAACAGAGCTACTAACTGCTGAACCAAATTAGCGTTGGCCTCGTTGTTATTATTAGTAGAGCGCTCAGGAGGTGCTTGTTGACATGGTTATCTTCTTCTAGGAGGCATCTTCTGCTAAGATATACTCTTATTAGTTCATTACTCAACTTCTTGGGTATTTGAAGTTTAACTTAAACATTCCAAGACTAAAACTATATCACATAACATTTTAAATAAACTTTGATATTTTATTCATTCATAATGTTTTAAAACATACTAAGGATAGCATAATCGCTATAACATCCACTTTCCTGACTAGACAAGTTTCAGGATTATATACTCATACTATCCCTTTATTTATCTCAAAATAAGGGATTCACATATTATTATCACTTTTATTCTATCTAAGCATATTAAGACATCGTAAGGCTTCTCGACGTTCTTCTTCCATAATACGATACGCTATTCTATGATCCATCACGAACCATGGTGAGTCTTCAAACTGAGGTGGGTAATAAAAGACTCGATCCTGGGCCCTGTCAATCGCAGAATTAAAAGCATAATCCATCTCTTTCATCTTGGCCTTCTTCACTTGGACTTTAGCTTCAGTACGGTCTGCACGTTGAGTCGCCTTCATCCAAGCATCCTCTGCTCTTGCACACTTAGTTGACTCCTCTTTCAAGTCATCTTTCAATTTCTCCATGTCAGTTTTCATCTTCTCATTTACCGCCAACAGGCCTTCATGCTGACCCTTGGTATGAACTAAGTCCCACTCCGTGTTTCCAAGTTTTGAATCAAGTTCCTGATCTCCGCATCCTTCTGCTCCATCAAAGCATGATGCATCTCAACCATCTCTTTCAGCTCCTCAACCTCGTCCTGCAATTCTATGTTATAATCATACAGAGCATCATACATCTCAACTGATATGGAGTTTGGTGGAAACTCCTCAGGATCCTCTTCCTCATCATCCTCCTCTATATCCTCAGAACTATCCTCCTCGGGATTGGTCACATGCACACCCTCCTGGATCAACTGCTCCCGCACTACATGAATATCTCGGGGTTCGTCATCTCTAGGTATCTGAGGTATCACCTCTCTAGCTGGACTGGATCCTCCTTCGTTAGACATCCTGACAACAAAATATTTTAATTTTTTCTTAACATTTTCGATACTCATGAGCACATAAGTTATTAACATATAGCACATAATGTCTTTTATTATTTAACTTCAATGGATAACTTAATCAATTCCTCAAAACTCGGTAAGAGTTAAACACCTCTATGTTTTCTATTTCCTTAAAGGTTACTTCCTAAGGTTTCCCCACATAAGGTTCATAACCTAAAGCTTTGATACCAACCTGTGACACCCCCAAATCCAGGTAATTTATTCCCACAAGATTTGGTACTCACTTATCAAAACTATTACATCTAACTACCCATCACAAAGGATAAAGACAAAATTTAAATAACTTAAACAACAATCTTTCCCATTAAGGGCTACATCATAATCTCAAAATAAATCTCAGGTAATCTAACCTTAAAATTATTACATAAGTTTGCGGAATACATCACATGTTAAAACAAGTCTTTAACATAATTCATTAAAATAAAATTCTCATAAGTCTTCAACATTTGGACATCTTTCCCTTTCCTTTACTAGTAGACGGGTCATCGACTTTCTCAACTTTAGCTGCAGTGTTAAATGCAAGAGTGAGTGTTACGGGACGAATTGTTTAAGTTATGATTCTGAGGACAAAATTCTTTTAAGGGGGGAAAGATGTGACAACCGAGATTTTTTAATTTAATTTTAATATTTATTGGATTGAATAAATATTTTTCGATGAATTAATTATTAGATTAAATAATTAATTGATGAAGTTGTGGTAGATTAATTTAATTATATGTGTTATATTTATTAAATTAATGTGGAGAATTTTTATTATTCGAGGTATGTAATTATGTGAGCTTATTGTATTAAAAGAAATATTTAATAAGCCTAATAGTATTTTAATTAATTTAATAATTAATTAGAGATTTAATAATTTGACATTATTAATAAATGAGAAATTTAATTATGTGATTATGTGAATTAAGGAGAAATTATTATATGTTACTTGAATTAAATTAAACTAGATGTGACATGATTTAAACTATATGATAAAAGTTTAATTAAATTAATTGGGTATAAGCCTTTTAAGGCTAGCCAAACATGGCATTAGTGGAGGTTGGGAGCAGTTAACTCATGATGGGTAACTGACCTCCACAACGCGTCAGTTTCTTATTATATACGTCTTCTTCTTCATTCATTCTCTAAGTCTGGAACTAAGAAAAACAAATCACAGAGAGAAAAAATGATAATTGTTGAGGAGATTGTGAGTGTGTGATTGAAGAAGAGTTGAGAAGGAATTCATCTCCTACTAATCTACGCTTTGGGTAATTTCTTCAACCCAGTTTAATTACATTGTTTAAGTTTTTGTAAAATAATTGTCTTTCAAGTTTCTGTAAAGTCTCTGTAACTTGGAAATGGTATTGTTATGAGAATATATGTGATGATATGTTAGCATAGCATGTATTACTATATATTATAGATTCACATATCATCAGTTTCATAATATTATAATTATAACGTATGTTATGGCTTCAAAATTTACAGAATATAGAAATATGGCCATATGGCCCTTATACGTATATTTAATATGTCAAACATAAATTTTTTTGTAAAATTCACACATGTATATAATTATGCATGTTAAAACGAAGGAAACAAACCTTGAGTGGATGGATTTGGTGTTATAACGAATCCGTAGTGTTAAATTTTATGTTTTATGTTCAAAACCTTCAAGAACATAAAGAACAGTGAAATTACATGTTTTAATTTTGTGATTATGTGTTTTCATTGGTTAAAATTACTCCATAAAGGTTGGGTAATAATTATGTACGAATTCTAGTATATGGGTATGTTTTATTTGATGAATTTAATGACCATGTAATGATAAATTCGCCTGATTCTGTGTTCTTCGCGAACTAGAAATTCAGAAACTGGAGTTTCAAATATGCATACAACTCCAAGCCTTAGTCCCATGTCATACATGACTAAGTCTCAAGTCATAAATACATCGCACGTAGAATAGCGCCATGAAAATTGAAGCTTAATAGTTGGCATCATGATGCCACACCACTACAAAATAGTAAATAGACAACGCGGAAAAAATATTGTGGTTTCAGTCAGAAAAACGTCGTGGTTAAGGGTGTTGTCCTAAAAAACGTTGTAGATTTGTTTTTCAAATATTAGCAGATGCTTAAAAATGTTGTAGAAGGTATGATTCCACAACATTTTTTGGATAAAAACGTTGTTGTTTAGTATATTAGACAACGTTTTTAACGAATTTATACAACATTTTTAAAATGTTGTAGATAAAGAAAAAAAAATTATGGTTCACCTATATTACCAATGCACCTGCAATATGCTAATGCCATGATATATAGCTAAAAAATCTAAATTCTCATTTAAATTTAAAACCAAAATGTATCAACCATTCAAAATACATCCCAATAATATCATTCGTTTACAGTTTCAAATATCTCAAGCATTGATTATGAAACAACATGAATTAAAAAATACAAGTGAAACTAAATTTCTTTCAAAGACAATGAGACTGAACTTGCAAATGGTTCCCAGATTTTGTTGGTTGCTCTTTCTATTGCAGGTATCCTGGAAGGGTTACAGGTACCAACTCAAGGCTGCACAATCAAACAATTATAACCTGAACAACAGCTTTTTCCCCATCAACTTCTAGGACTTGACCTCGTCGAGTTGTTCCATCTCCTAATCGAATGTTGACGATCTCTTGAAACACAGGTCCCCTCGATTATTAAATAAAAGGTCATGCGTATTATATTTATCTCTATATATAATAAGACAAGCAAATGAAAGATAGCATGGAAAATATCGTTGAGGGATGGAGAGTATGATATCCACCTTAACTTTATTAAGAATAACCAAATGGTCTAGCAACTCTAAAGACTCGCCCTATACTCAGATAAACATAGAGTCGAAAAGGTTCGAGACAAATATCGTATAAATCCACTGAAGTGAAAGTAATTTCTAACTAAATTAATAAAATTCCAATTATAGACTTGTAGCTTTCCATTGATTCATACTAGTAATTCTTAGTGCCTATGCCCTATAGATACACAACATATAGAGATTGAAGAAACTCACCCATGCCAATCTCCGGTGTTCCCTCGTCCATCTCGAAACTATTTTCAGCAACCATATTTGCCTAAATAATATTCAAGAGATTCATAAGGAAAGCTACATAGTCAACAATATGACTAATATACAACAAAGGTTTCTCCCACTCTTCAACTAGCATTGAAGGGTTGCCATAAAGGAGCAGAGTTCAGAAGAGAGAAGGAAAGCACAGAAATCTTGCGGTCTCAAAAGAGCGGAAAATAGTCCCAAACATCCAAAGAGAAGAATGCAAAAAAAGTGGAAGTACAAAATGGTTTAACAGTGCATTCCCCATTATTAAGCTTTCATTATTATATTACACAAAAAACAACATAATCAGACAAACATAACATATCCAAAGAAGGAGATAAAAAGATAGGACAAGGACACTGTAGTAAGTCCGAAGCTACAGTAGTGGTATAATTGGGAATGAAATTAAGCAAGCAATGATAGTGAATCCTAAAACGAATGCTACAAAAAGATAAATTTTTTGACTACAACTGTGCTGAATGGGGAGTGAATCCTGAAAAGAATGCCAAATACTGGAGATGGTGGAGCAATAACAACAATTGAAGCAAAAAAAGAAATCAGTTGTTGGACATAATAATTCAATCACGTGTGATAAAAGTAATTCGTAAGGAGAATGGATCTGTAAAACAACTTACCTTCTTCTCGATCTGAGATGGAGTGATATGAGAACGGAGAGAGAAACGACAGTGAGTGAGATCTGATGGTGTAGATAAATATTGATCTGATCGATAATTATAGTTTGCTCCAATTCTGATTCCAAGCACGTATGCGGCTCAGATACATACTACTATAATACTCTTCCTCTTCGGAACAATGATCTGAAACATCAGCGAGAGAATCAAGAACTTCAGATTTATCTTTCTGATCCATCCACATCAATCCTAGGTTCCCAGAGCTATGGTGTACCCTTTTCAACCTACCACCACCCACTGCAATATTTTGAGAACTGAAAATTTGAGTATTCTCCAACCAGTTAGAACCAACTCTAGCTGAACTGCTTAATACTCTCTGTAGTTTAAGGCCAGAAGAATGAACCTGCGATGCTAAATCCAGTGAATGCTCAGGCCAGTCCAATCTACTATAACGATCAATGCTATATATTTTTTTTCAACTGAAATTTCTTCCCCATACCCCCGTGCAGCTTCTGGCTTTCATGGTCACTTGCATTAGCAGTGCTTATAGATTCCTCTCCTATCAACTCTAATGCAAAAGTATCATCCACATCAGCAAGTAGGTCAACAACTGAAGAAGTCCTTAATATTGGAGATGGTGGAGCACTATAGCTTTTGTGTTTGGTGTCTGGCTCGAATGATTTTTTCAAAGTTCTACGAATGATAGATTCCCACTTTGGGATTGGCCTTCTAGTTTCCGCCCCCAGAACATTCCCAGCATTTAATGGTACCACATCTTGGAAACTATAAAACATGAACACTCATTAAAATTACCATCTTTAAACTTTATTCCTATAAAATCAATGTTTTATCGAAATAAAATGTTGATCATTGCTAGACAGAGTCACGGTCAAAATGATGTGGCATATGATGCTCACTCAATGTTACACACATTGAGGTTTGATAGGCACACAAAAACATAAATCCGAACACCAAACACACAAAGAAAATACTGAAGAGTAATTATGACAAATTTCTAATGGATTCGCCAACACAAGGCAAGTCGCCTGATACAGTTGCCAACCGAATGTCCATAAAAAATTGGTGTAGATCTTATGTCAAACTAGCTTGTTATGAATTTTAGAATTTAATCGTGACTTACAGATGTGAGAAAGTACATACCCAAGAATGTATACATCTGCTGGTTCTTCCATACAGAGCCACTCATCGATCTCTAGATCTTCATTTGGAGGTCTTCCAGCAACATTCCAAGTGCCTATTGTCACCCTACCCAAAAGCAAGTGCAAATTGAATCAGCTATAATAAAAAACCTAGCAACCAGTCTTTCATTGCCAATTAAGTAGAAATCAGAGAGAAATGCTAATAGACAAACCTCACATCTTTCGTATTAATATACTGAGCGCGCAGAGTCTCTAATTTCCCTCTCATGTGTCTCATGTAATTTCTTTTTGAAGGTGTCCCTGAATTTATAGAACTTTCAACACATGCAAAACTAAACTCGAGATGCATATGGTAAAAATGTTTCAAAGAGTATTGAGCATTTTACATTTAACAATTCAGATAATGTAAATTCATTAAGTTTAAATGTTAAAGACGCGTCCAAATATCAACATGCACCCGAAACATAAGTGAATGAGCAGGCACTTCACTTATCAAGAATAAGTAAGTACAAGACATCAGACACCACATACTCGAATTTTTCAGCAGATGTAGCTAATAACAATTAGATGGCACCTAACAATCAAATATTCTAGTAAGGTAGGTATTGACATATAGCTTATAATTTAAGAAATAGCAAAAAATGTTTAGATATTTAGAGTGTTAAGGTTACGTGTATAAATAAATTGGGAGTTTTATTTGATAGGATGAAATCGCCTTAACAGAAATAACGTACTGCCTGAAGTTTGACTTTGGGATTCAGAAAGATTCCCTTGTGATCTACAGGCGCGATCCTCTGTAGCATGCAGCTGTTCAGCTTTAACAGAGTCGGCTGGAAGAAAATTTCAAAGAAAATAATTATTAAGCATAGAATAAGCAAAAGTGCATTGTAAAGTAATTAAAGATATCAATACCATCATCCTCGCTCTCAGTTTCAGAAACTTCATCTTCACTAAACTCATACACCTTGGGTTTAATATTAAGCCATTTCTTCATCACAATGGAAGGCCAAAAAGGCTGCAAATTATTGTAGTCATCCAAATTTATTATCGAAGACTATAAAGTTAACCTTAAAATCATAAATACACTATGAAGTACAAAAGCCAATTCAACTTACCTCAGAACGCTTTCCTCTCCGGGCTTTCATCCTCCCAAGATAATAAAAATACAGTACTAATGCAAGTCCAGAATACACAAGTATCAAATACTAAATGAATTGTTCCTGATTAAGTAAGCAGGCACATAGACATCTATTTGGTCGTGTTTTTGGAAACTAAATTGTTAAATAATAGATTTTAAAGGCCACTGCAAACTAAGTCGGTGTGCGAGTTGGCTTGTTGATGCCAAAAACTAAGATTCGTACTAGGACCAAACAGAAAGGACAGGAAAAGTAATGGTCAAGCTTACAGACATCCACAACCTCAACTTGCGAAAAAAAAAAAGAAAAACTCAATTGGCCCTCGCACGTAGTTGTTTTCTCACCTAATTAAACAAGCATGATATTATATAAAATGGAAATAAATTCAAATTAGAGCTCTATAAAATTTTGAATGTCACTTTCAGTTACAAGCTATACTCCAACAAATCTAGAGTACTAAAATCAATTGATGCAACACCCATAACTTTCAGTGGGGAGATAGATGGTGGCACAATCAGTTTAAACAAATATATAAAACTAATACAAAAAAAACCATAATTCAGCATAATAATACCTCCAATTGATTGAATGAGAGATGTCATACAAAGAGCAATAATACCTCCAATCCTTTGGCTTGGGTTTCTCATTCGAGAACAAATCAATAATCTTATCACAAAATTGGGAGACATGGTGTTCAATGTAATTTGAACCACCGACACTAACGCCGACAGACACACTAGCGTCACCAGATAAAGGCGAACACGAAGATGAGGAAGAATAATCGGGCACCGGAGAAGAAATCAGAAGAAGCTTCGACGATGATGGTGAGTCAAACATGGATGAAAATCGATGATTTCTGACCCCGATTCCTCCATTGTTTCTCCATTCTCTCTCCATTTGCATGCTCCCCTCGCCTCGCCGAATCAGAATAAAAAAAGCCCTAGTATACATAAATACATATACATCCGTATCTATAAACTTACATAACAAACTATGTAAAAATGAGAGAATTGTGTATAGAGGGAGAAAGAAGGTCTTAGATCTGGTCGTTGATCTCATGTTTCCATTTGAATCTGGAAAGCTGTAGGGATTTGCGAGATAGGATGAAGGGATGAGAAAGGAGGAAGAGAGGCGAGGGCTGATAGAGCGACAAAACACGAATGAAATAGTAAAAAAGAAAAGCAAACTTTTAAATTGATAAACATTTAAGCTCCATGTTTTTACATATAGACAACATTTTTTCAAAAAAAAACGTTATCTAGTTAAAATCAAAAAAATGCCCATTTAAATAGATAACATTTTTGCTTATATATCTACAACATTTTGTTTAAAAACGTTATGGAAAAAAATACCACAACGTTTTTATAAAAAACGTTGTCTTTTAACCGTTGTCTATTTAGTACTTTGTACTGGTGCAACTTTGCAGAATGGTCCAGAAATGGATTTATAAATGCTCAAGTCTAGCAATGTGTTAGTAACTTAATATAATGAACATAAAAACATGTTAGACACATAATGAGGTGTTAAAATAAATTATTAACATGTCAATAACACATTTATGTGTGAATTGAATGATTGAATGCATAGTTAGCTTATTGTTCATAAAGTGTTAGTTGTGACAATGAGTGTAGTAACTTGACTAAGTATAGTCATGAATTTGAGTTAGACAAGAAGAATGAACTTGTGATAATTAGTACGTTATAATTGACTGGTATTGTGAACGTAAATGATATGTAGGATTTAAATCAAAGAACGAGTTTATTTAACGTGTAATCTACGCACGAGGCAAGTTTCCTAACCCTACTCGCTATCTTTATATGAGCTTATAAGTTGTCTCTTTACATCGAGAAAATTCTCGTTATTATTGATCAATTCCATTTTATTATATTAAAATGTATTAATCTTTCAAAGTATGATTCTGCTATACAATAATTATTCTATTGTATACCTTTTGAGATTGCTATTCAATTTTAAATTTATCAGTTACTGTTGAACTTTGTTAGACTAGTGAACCCTTAATGATTCGACTAGTCCATAGTTGATGAGCTTTCTAAATTTCACAACCTTTGATGAATTATCCAAACCAAACTTCCTTTGGTGCGGACTCTAATGTCAAACTGAGATGAACAACCCTGTATAGGGGGTTACTTATGCGTTAGCATTAAGATATGGTACTAAGGGTTGATCCCCCTAAGTACGAGAAGAAGAGTGCATAGTCTTATGACTGTTAAAGGTTTCAAGTATAAACACTTGACAACCTAGGACATAGTTCAAGGTCTTATGACCCTCAGAAGTTCTTTTGTTTCTTGTTATTCATTCTTGATTCAAAAGCTGAGTTTCCAATTTTAGAAGTCTTTAATTTATTCACATGTTATTATTCATTCGTTATATTGTTATACTTGTGGGCAATCGTGCTCACTCTTGCGTAATAATAACATTGCAGTTAAGAACGAAAGATCAGACGAGCCTTCCACTAGTAAATGCAAGGGCAAGGTTAACAAATGAGGAAGATTTATTGTTCTTATGTAATGATATTTAGACTTGATGTTAATTAAGACTTGTTATTATTTATGATTCCGCACAGATGTTTAAGGTTAGAGTGACCTAGGATTTTATTTTATGCAGATGATGTAACCCCATAAGGGGAGATTTATTTATTATTTCTATCTATCTCATGGTTTGCATTTATTTATGGGTAGATAGATAGATGATATTTGTACAGTGAACACCAAATCCTGTGGAAATGGAAGTACCCGGATTTGGGGGTGTCATAGGTTGGTATCAAAGTTGTAGGTTATGAACCTTAGGTGGGGGAACAACCTTAGGTAGTAGCCTTGTAGGAGATTGAGAACATAGTGGTGATAAACTCTTATCGAGTTATAAGAAATGAATTTCTAAATTCAATGAAGATAATAAAAGACTTTATGTTCTTATGTGTTAAATTATGTGTTCGTTAGCACGAATTAGTAACTAAAACTTAAAATTTTGTTGTCATGATGTCGGATGTTAGAGGAGCTAGTCGAGCTGGGGAGGAGGAACCCCAAGTACCTACGGAGGAGGAGCCCCGAAACATTCATGTCGTTAGGGAACAGTTGGTACAGAGAGAGCCATCTCCGTTGATCACTGTTGTTGGTCGGGAGCATGAGCCTGAGACTGATCCAGAGGAGGATTCTGATGAAGAAGAGGAGGAAGAGGAGTTCCCACCGAACTCCATCGATGCTGAGATGTATGATGCGCTTTATGATCGTAACATAGAGTTGCAAGACACTCGCTCAGAGTCAAGGAGAGTATCGTTATTCAAAGAGAAAATACCATCGAAAGCGAAGCATGGGGAAATTGTGACTCTTCACACACGTTTAGGAAACGTGGAGTAGGATTTGGTTCATGAGAAGGGTCAAATTGAGGAGAAGTCCAAAGAAATAGAAAAGTTGAAGAAGGATCTGAAAGAGAGCTCAGAAAGACTGGCCTTAGCAGAGGAGGGCTGGGTAAGAGAGTTATGTTGTGTTGATCTTATTGAAGAAGATTGTCGTTCGAAGAAGGCTAAGCTTGGGGAGACATACTCTACACTTCAAAATGCAGTGGATGCGGCCTAGGATCGAGTTATGAAGTATCCAATCCAGTTTGAAGGTCTACCATCATATATGCTAGATCGCAGGACGATGTCTTGCATCATGGAAGAAGAACGTGGCAAAGCTATTCAGTGCCTTAATAGGCAGTGATAAGATTAGTTTAATTATGTGAAAATTTTCTGGTAGTTAAAGATGTAAATTCCGATGTGTTTATAAACAAAGGAATATTTTAATGTTTTAAATCCTGTAGATTCTTTATCTCGAGATAGTTGATGTAAATAGCAGTGATGCTATCGTATGATGTTAAAACTTTTGAATTTGAATGAAAATGTCAGAGTTTATTTGAATTGATGTGTTAAGTGGATTATGATTAAATGTTTATAAAGACCTAATAAACGTATATTCTTAACAAAAATATGCCGCCTAGAAGAAGACAAAGCCGTCAACAAGCTCAAGAAGAACCAATGAATAACAACAACGACGCCAATGTTAACCCTGTTCAGCAGTTGGTGAAACTATTAGCCGGAGCAATTAAAAATCAACCACAAGCTCCACCAAACACCTCGTTCAAGGATTTCAAGGCGGTGGGACTGCTAGAGTTTAAGGGCTCCATAAACCCAATCGAAGCTCAGACCTGGGTTATGGAGATGGAGAAGGTGTTCGATGTCGCTAGAGTAAGGGAAGACCAGAAAATCGTGTATGCAACATTCATGCTGAAGTCTGAAGCCAGTTATAAGTGGCAGGCAAACAAAGTACAGGGAGGTGAAGGTGTAATAACCTGGGAGAGATTCAAAGAGATGTTCTTCGAGATGTACTTTCCGACCAGCTTGCAGAACCAAATGGAAGTTCAGTTTATGGAGTTAAAACAGGGGAGTATGTCCGTAGCAGATTATGCGGCAAGATTCAACTAGTTGGCTAGGTTCGCCACATACCAAGTACATACTGATGAGAGGAAGGCAAGACGTTTCGAACAGGGACTGAAGTCCTGGTTGTATAACAAGGTATCAATGTTCCAATTGAACACTTTTGTTGGAGTGTTAGAAAAAGCCATACTCGCTGAAGGTGGAAGCGATGCGGTAACTAAATATAATCAGGATCAGAAGAAGAAAAAGAGTGAGAATGAAGGAATTAACAAGATTGGTGGTAGTAGCACGGGGGGTAGCCATAATTAGAAGAGAAAGTGGTCTGATAACTCGTCAGCTGGAAGTCAACATGGAGGGCAGAAGAAGAAGATCGAAGCGTGCCCAACCTATTGCATGATGGGAAAACAAGTGTTCTACAATTGTGGTCAGGAAGGCCACATAGCACCTAACTGTCCTAACCCAAAGAAGGGTGCCTGCTTCACTTGTGGCTCAAAGGATCATCTTGCAAGGGATTGTCCTAAGAAGGGATCTTGAGGGATGGGATTAGGAGGGAATAGAGGAAACAGCGGTGGAAGCACTCTGGCTATCACCGGACCAACTGCAACCAACCAACCAACCGCCAGAACATTCAACATGATAGTACAGGATGCAATGCAGTCTCGCGATGTGGTGTCAGGTATCATTCCGATCAATAAAGTCAATGCTTATGTATTATTTGATTCAGGTGCAACTTGCTCATTTATATCTGATGATTTTGCTAAGAACTTACAATTGCTTAAGGACGAGTTAGAATACCCCATTAACATAAAAATTGTGAATAGAGAAATAATCCCTGTTAAGTACGTGCATAAGAACTGTAGAGTGGATATTAAGGGTAATATCATGAACGTAGATCTTATTCCTATTCGACTTGGAGAATTCGACGTTATTTTGGGTATGGACTGGTTATTCAATTATGGGGGTAATTGACTGTCAGAAGAAGCGTATTAACCTTATGACTCCGTCAAAGGTTGTGTTTTATGGTAGCAAGTCGCCTAGATAAGCAAGTTGTTTGACGATGATGCAGGCCAGGAGGTTGTTAAGGCAAGGCTGTGTCTGATATCTAGCTTACATAGTCGATAGTCGTAAAGAGAATCCAAAAATAGTTGAGATACCAGTAGTGAGAAATTTCGTAGACGTATTTCTGGATGATTTGCCAGGACTTCATCTAGATAGAGCAGTTGAATTCGTGATCGATTTGGCTCCAGGAACGGCTCCAATATCGAAGGCACCATACCGAATGGCACTGGTAGAGATGAAAGAACTGATGGTCCAAGTACAAGAATTACTGGACAAGAAGTATATCCAACCAAGCGTATCACCGTGGGGAGCACCAATTTTATTCGTGAAGAAGAAGGATGGGACAATGCGGCTCTGCATCGATTATAGAGAACTAAATAAGGTCACGATAAAGAATAGGTATCCATTACCGTGAATTGACGACCTGTTCGATCAGTTAAAAGGAGAAAGATAGTTTTCAAAAATAGATTTGAGGAGTGGTTATCATCAACTGAAGGTGAGACCAGAGGATGTACCGAAGACAGTGTTCAGAACACGATATGATCACTACAAATTCTTGGTAATGTCATTTGGTCTAACGAATGCTCCTGCAGTATTTATGGGCTTAATGAATGGAGTGTTGAAACCGTTTTTGGACAAATTCGTAGTGGTATTTATAGATGATATTTTGGTATATTCAAAAACCAAGGAAGAACATAAAGAGCATTTGAGGGTGACATTAGAGACATTGAGAAGGGAGAAGTTGTATGCCAAGTTTTCAAAATGTGAATTTTGGATTGAAAGAGTACAATTTCTAGGACATGTGATCGATAGGGATGGAATTTCGGTGGATCCATCCAAAGTCGAAGCTGTGATTAACTAGGATCAGCCAAAGACGCTGTCAGAAGTAAGAAGCTTTCTTAGATTGGCAGGTTATTACAAAAGATTCATTCATGATTTTTCCAAGATCGCGACTCCATTGACGAATTTGACTAGGAAATCGGTGAAATTTGTCTGGACGGAGAAGTGTGTGGAGAGTATTCAAGAATTAAAGAAGAGGTTGAGTTCAGCACCTATGTTATCTCTTCCGGATGATACAGGAAATTTTGTGGTTTATAGTGATGTATCGCATAAAGGACTTGGTTGTGTGCTTATGCAAAAATGCAGAGTCATTACGTACGCGTCACGACAACTGAAAGATTATGAGAAGGGGTATCCGACCCATGACTTGGAGTTAGCTGCAGTGGTTTTTGCTTTGAAAATCTAAAGGAACTATCTCTATGGGGAGAAGTGTGAAATATATACAGACCACAAGAGTCTGAAATATATTTTTATACAGAAAGACTTGAATATGCGCCAAAGAAGGTGGTTGGAGTTAATTAAGGACTATGATTGTGAGATTTTATACCATCCGGGTAGGGCAAATGTGGTTGCAGATGATTTAAGTAGAAAGGGTCGGGAGAAACTCATGATATTGACCAAACAGGAGGAGTTAATTTCAGCAATGGAAAAGCTGGAATTAGAAGTAAAGTGTCATATGGAGATTGATGAGAAGCTATTTCAGATGCAATCTGGTACAACTCTACTAGACAAGGTTAAGGAGGCTCAACTTCACGATGACGAATGTAAGACGGTGAAAAAGAAAATATCCGAAGGAACCGAATCAAGATTCAAGACGGATAAGGAAGGACTACTGAGATTTGAGAGTAGAATTTGGGTACCGCCAGTACCAGAGATTAAGGAAGAAATTTTAAGCGAGGCTCATAACTCAAGATATTCGATTCACCCTGGTAGCACCAAGATGTACCAAGATCTTCAATAACATTTCTGGTGGCCAAATTTGAAATGAGAGGTTGCAGAATGTGTTGCCAAGTGTCTGACATGTCAGAAAGTGAAAGCAGAACATCAGAGGCCGAATGGGTTACTACAACCTTTAGAGATTCCAGAATAGAAATGGGAACATATTACGATGGATTTCATGGTTGGCCTACCGACAACTCAAAAAGGCTACGACGTAGTATGGGTTATTGTTGATCGATTGACCAAATCTGCGCACTTCCTTCTGATCAAAATCAGATTTAACTTAGATCAGTTGGCAAGGTTATATGTGAAAGGGATTATTTTAAGGTATGGAGTCCCGGTGTCAATTGTTTCTGATAAAGATCCGCGCTTTACGTCAAACTTCTAGAAACGTCTACAAGAATGCATGGGTACACAGTTGCGAATGAGCACAACATATCACCCTCAGACAGATGGACAGAGTGAAAGAACAATTCAGACATTGGAAGATATGTTAAGAGCTTGTATAATAGACTTTAAAGGAAATTGGGATGACCATCTACTACTCGTAGAGTTTGGCTACAACAACAGTTACCACGCTAGTATTGGCATTCCGCCTTATGAAGCATTATATGGCAAAAAGTGCATAACTCTGGTATATTGGGATGAATTTGGCGAAAGACAATTACTAGGCCCAAAATTGGTACAACAAACAGCAGAAATAGTCAAAGTGATCCGAACGAGATTGATAGCAGCTCAAGATCGATAGAAGAAATATGCCGATCCACATCATAAAATTGTTGAGTTCGAATCGGGTAGTTATGTATTTTTAAAGGTCTCTCCCTGGAGGGGAAAGATCAGGTTTGGAAAGAAAGGGAAATTAAGCCCAAGATTCATTGGACCCTTTGAAGTTCTACGAAGGGTCGGAGAAGTTGCTTATGAGGTAGCCTTACCTCCAGCTCTAGAGAATCTCCACAATGTTTTCCATGTCTCAGTCCTACGACCCTACAAACCCGATTACAAGCACGTGATTGAATATGAACCCCTACATTTCGACAAAGACTTATCTTACGAAGAAATTCCTATTCAAATTGTCGACCGAAAAGAGCAAGTTCTAAGAAATAAAGTAATACCTTCTGTTAAGGTAATTTGGAGGAACCACAATGCTGAAGAAGCAACGTGGGAACTCGAAGAGAATATGATGAAGAATTATCTTCATTTATTTACATAGATTATTATAAGCGATTCTGGAGATAGAATCTTTGTAAGGGGTGAGAATGTATCGGGACGAATTGTTTAAGTTGTGATTCTAAGGACAGAATCCTTTTAAGGGGGGAAAGATTTGACAACCGAGATTTTGTAATTTAATTTTAATATTTATTGGATTGAATAAATATTTTTCGATGAATTAATTATTAGATTAAATAATTAATTGATGAAGTTATGGTAGATTAATTTAATTATATGTGTTATATTTATTAAATTAATGTGGAGAATTTTTTTTATTCGAGGTATGTAATTATGTGAGCTTATTGTATTAAAAGAAATATTTAATAAGCCTAATAGTATTTTAATTAATTTAATAATTAATTAGAGATTTAATAATTTGACATTATTAATAAATGAGAAATTTAATTATGTAATTATGTGAATTAAGGAAAAATTATTATATGTTACTTGAATTAAATTAAACTAGATGTTTGATTTATTATCTAATTGGATGTGACATGATTTAAACTACATGATAAAAGTTTAATTAAATTAATTGGGTATAAGCCTTTTAAGGCTAGCCAAACATGGCATTAGTTGAGGTTGGGAGCAGTTAACCCATGATGGGTAACTGACCTCCACAACGCGTCAGTTTCTTATTATATACGTCTTCTTCTTCATTCATTCTCTAAGTCTGGAACTAAGAAAAACAAATCATAGAGAGAAAAATTGATAATTGTTGAGGAGATTGTGAGTGTGTGATTGAAGAAGAGTTGAGAAGGAATTCATCTCCTACTAATCTATGCTTTGGGTAATTTCTTAAACCCAGTTTAATTACGTTGTTAAATTTTTGTAAAATAATTGGCTTTCAAGTTTTTGTAAAGTCTCTATAACTTGAAAATGGTATTGTTATGAGAATATATGTGATGATATGTTAGCATATCATGTATTACTATATATTATAGATTACCATATCATCAGTTTCATAATATTATAATTATAACGTATATTATGGCTTCAAAATTTACAGAGTATATAAATATGGCCATATGGCCCTTATACGTATATTTAATATGTCAAACATAAATTGTTTTGTAAAATTCACACACGTATATAATTATGCATGTTAAAACGAAGGAAACAAACCTTGAATGGATGGATTTGGTGTTATAACGAATCCGTAGTGTTAAATTTTATGTTTGATGTTCAAAACCTTCAAGAACATCAAGAATAGTGAAACTACATGTTTTAATTCTATGATTATGTGTTTTAATTGGTTAAAATTACTCCATAAAGGTTGGGTAATGATTATGTACGAATTCTAGTATATGGGTATGTTTAATTTGATGAATTTAATGACCATGTAATGATAAATTTCGCCTGATTCTGTGTTCTTCGCGAACTGAAAATTCAGAAACTGGAGTTTCACGCCTCAGTGCCAACTCCAAGCCTTAGTCCGTCTTCATAATACCAAGTCTTGGCCACGCCAAATGCAAGAATGAAGCTTAATAATGGGGCCATAAGCCACCACTTAGCAGAATGGTCCAGAAATGGATTTTTAAATGCTCAAGTCTAGTAATGTGTTTGTAACTTAATCTAATGAACATAAAAACATGTTAGACACATAATGAGGTGTTAAAATAAATTCTTAACATGTCAATAACACATTTATGTGTGAATTGAATGATTGAATGCATAGTTAGCTTATTGTTCATGAAGTGTTAGTTGTGACAATGAGTGTAGTAACTTGACTAAGTATAGTCATGAATTTGAGTTAGACAAGAAGAATGAACTTGTGATGATTAGTACGTTATAATTAACTGGTATTGTGAACGTAAATGATATGTAGGATTTAAATTAAGGAACGAGTTTAATTAACGTGTAATCTACGCACGAGGCAAGTTTCCTAACCCTACTCGCTATCTTTATGAGCTTATAAGTTATCTCTTTACATCGAGCAAATTCTTGTTATTATTGATCAAGTCCATTTTATTATATTAAAATGTATTAATCTTTCAAAGTATGATTCTGCTATACAATAATTATTCTATTGTATACCTTTTGAGATTGCTATTCAATTTTAAATTTATCAGTTACTGTTGAACTTTATTAGACTAGTGAACCCATAATGATTCGACTAGTCCATAGTTGATGAGCTTTCTAAATTTCAGAACCTTTGATGAATTATCCAAACCAACCTTCCTTTGGTGCGGACTCTAATGTCAAACTGAGATGAACAACCCTGTATAGGGGATTACTTATGCATTAGCATTAAGATATTGTGCACAGTATGGTACTAAGGGTTGATCCCCTAAGTACGAAGAAGAAGAGTCCATAGTCTTATGATCATTAAAGGTTTCAAGTATAAACACTTGACAACCTAGGACATAGTTCAAGGTCTTATGACCCTCAGAAGTTCTTTTGTTTCTTGTTATTCATTCTTGATTCAAAAACTGAGTTTCCTATTTTAGAAGTCTTTGATTTATTCGCATGTTATTATTCATTCGTTATATTGTTATACTTGTGGGCAATCGTGCTCACTCTTGCGTAATAATAACATTGCAGTTAAGAACGAAAGATCAGACGAGCCTTCCACTAGTAAATGCAAGGGCAAGGTTAACAAATGAGGAAGATTTGTTGTTCTTAAGTAATGATATTTAGACTTGATGTTAATTAAGACTTGTTATTGTTTATGATTCCGCACAGATGTTTAAGGTTAGAGTGACCTGGGATTTTATTTTATGCAGATGATGTAACCCCATAATGGGAGATTTATTTATTATTTCTATCTATTGCATGGTTTGAATTTATTTATGGGTAGATAGATAGATGATATTTGTATAGTAACACCAAATCCTGTGGAAATGGAAATACCCGGATTTGGGGGTGTCACAGTGAGCAAACAATTGCTCACTGATATAGGAAGTAGTTATAATAACAACATGAGAATGAACAATGAATGCTAGCAATAATTAACTTGTTCTGTGAATTAAGAATAGAAAGCAAGTTTGAAATCAATGTCTGAGGGTCTTAAGACCACGAACTATGTCTCCGGTATATAGGTATTATTACCTTAACCTTAATAATTTAGATCAGATAGACCTTCTTAACGCATTTCTTAGGGGATCAAATTTCTTTGTACCATGTGTTGTGCACAAACATCTAAACGTTACACGTACAAAAATCCCCTATATTAGGGTTGTTCATCTCAGTTTGAATTTAAAATTTCCGCACTAAATAAAGTTTAGTTTGGAACTAGCTTATCAGTGTCTCTAGAATATTAGAACACTATTCAACTTCCATCAATAAAGGTTTAATACGAGAATGTATAATCGAACAAGGTCAAGTAAAGTCAAAGATCGATATCAACAATATATATAATCGAATAACATGATATACATGCAAAGTGCTATATTCAAAGGAGTTTAGAACAATCTTCTATGAATCAATGTATTAAAATAATATATGCTTCGAATGATAATAAGGAAAGTAAAGCTCGCTCGATGTAACGAGTTAGGTTACAAGAGTTTGCACAAACATACTCAAGATAAACTAGGCTTGCTCAACCTTACAAGAATTTTAGGAACTTGTACAATAACGATTTAGGAATGGGAACATGCATTCAATATGAAAAGAATGAAGTTAGAAAGCTTGCTCAATGTAAAGAGTTAAGGTTTAGGAACTTTCCTTGTTTGTAAGCTACAAAAGTGTAAAATAATCTCCAATTACCCTACACATATCAATTACAATCGCAACAACGATTATTTGTATGAATATTAACAATATGGTTATTAAACCATCATTTAGGTCATAACCCTAACCTAGCACTTAACCATTTAGGTTAACATACTTAACGAATCTGAAATCACATTACGAGCCAACATAACTTACTCGTTCATTTCTAACTTTTGAAAACATCACTTTTAGTTTCATTGTATAACTCAATTAACAATCACCTAAAACTCTTTTATACTATGTATTACAACACCTTACAATCTGTTATTGTAGTCCACTTTATGTTTTAATATCCTTAACATGCATGCTAAACTAACCCAAGTCAGTTACGCATGACCTACAATTAAGCAAACTTCACTGTCTGTGATTGGCTACTCGAGCGTACCGCCCAAGAATATATCTTGGTAAATCACAAGACCATGAGATCAAAGACGCCTCACGCCCATATGTAGCGCCGTGCATCCGACAACCGTAGCGCTGACAAATATACATACATGCGATGCCTAAGTTTCAATTTTTGCCGAAGTTCCGAATAGACTCTGCTTTGGCCAAAAATCCCAATTCTACAGAAAATCTCCTAACTTCAACATCTAAAACTTTGTCATATTATAGTTATACATGTTAAACACCATTCTATACATAAAAACATTATATAAACACCATTTTGAAGAATCAAAACTATATTTTTCCCAAATTTCCTCATTATATGTCGACGATTTGACTATAAGAGTCGCCAGTTGGTGTTTTTAACTGGTTACACCAACGCAACCGAGAAAAGGTTTGCACATTGACCCAGTGATGTGACACTACTAAACGGATTTGTGAAACCGAGATTCATTTGGGTTCGGGGGCTTGATTATGCGGAAGGAAGGTGTTAGGCACCCTCTGACATCCGTGTTACCACGGTGACCGCCACTTTTCAAGAAATTGTTATATGAATGTGTGTTTGTGTGTATGTGTGTGTGTAGGTCAATGTGCTGTTATTTGGAAGTAGTGTTATGCCTCGTTCGCACCTATATACAAAGGGTTTGAATTTGTATAAAAATTTAATTTTAAACAAGATATAGCAATGAGATTTTATGAAAGAGATTTTTTAAACCTTGTGCTCAATAGTAATTGAGGCCTTTGATACTTCCATTTTATTATTAAATGTTCGGCTTGATTACTTTTATTTTTGAGATGCGAAGCATCTTCGAGAAAATAAAATAATATATAGAAGTGCCGAACTCCTCATGGGCATGAAAGCCATCTAAGGAAATTGAAACACCGTGAATAATTTACAAGCTGCTTACAGCTAAAAATGTCCATCACGAGAACCAAATCTAGATTCAGTCTGAATCTGTGAACACATGATGCCGCAGTTTATATGAAAAGAAATAAGCAGTTATATATATAAAACCTGTAAATATATATATATATATATATATATATATATATATATACAGACATGATCAACCACCACGAACCACCTCTATGGGGGATCAGAAATATAAATATATAAAAGCGGTAATTATATATATAAAGACATGAACAACCACCACGAAGCACCTCCATGGGGGATCAGAAATATAAATATATCAAAGCGGTAAATATATATAGAGACTTGATCAACCGCAATGAAGCACTTCCATGGGGGATCAGAAATGTAAATAAAGAAATAAATACGATCATTCGCCACGAAGTAAACTCCAAGCGGGACTAAATGTAAATAAAGCAGTAAAAATGATCAACCTCCATGAAGTAAACTCCAAAGTGACTTAAATGTAAATAAAGTCAGAAAAGGCCACGAAGTAAACTTCAAGCCTAATGAAATGTAAATATATATATATATATATATATATATATATATATATATATATATATATAAGCGTAAATGCATAGGATATATATCGATCCCACTAGGTTTATCATTTCAAATGATTTGTCTCTCTCTCTCTCTCTCTCTCTCTCTCTATATATATATATATATATATATATATATATATATATATATATATATATATATAAAAAAACGCCTCCTGGGACGTGAGTCCAGGCTCAATAGAGGCATAACTCGATAATGTTAGTCCATATATATAAATATATATTTAAGTATATATATACAAACAAAAATGAAAACCACAGACCAAAGTCTGGACATACACACACAACACGACTCTCAACGTGAAGAAGAGTGTGTGCAAAGATGAAGAGAATGGCTTACAGTGGATTGCCAAAAAAGACTTCGATAGCTTTAAGTGAATGAACAGTCGGCTCCTGCCTGTAAAAATATAGCTATATGTGAGCTCACAAGTGTTTAAAATGAGAAAGCACTCAATATAGGGTGTATACAGAGCATTTTGGATAGGGCTTCCTTGCCTTTTTCCCCTTGAAATATGGCCACCCCAAGCCCTCTATTTATAGAGGGGGGAGTCGCATGTGTACCTATGGCAGTTGCAGATGCAACTGCTACTGCCCGGGGTGCCACGGGCTTTACGGGTCATGTCGTCTCGAAGTACGTGCATGCGTGCAACATAATGTCTGCTTGAACTTGCAGAACTTCAATTCGAGCATCCGATTGAGGTGTATAAGACCTGTTTCGGACTGCCATTGTCAAGAGCTACACAATGACATAGGATTAGAGGTTGTACGAAGTCAGAAAGATGGAACCATGTCCTTTGTCTTCAAGATTCAATTATCCGGTGTTCTGCCTTGCGTAGTAGTCACTCGGGATTGTAACTCCTTGGTTCTTGTGGGACATTGTTGTGTAGAATGTATGTTGACTGTTGTTTGTTGAGATGACGTTATATGGGGTTGACGTGGAAATTTGATGATTTTGCCCTTCATCAGGGTTATCTCCGGTTTTGGCTGATAAAGCAGACATTGCTCAGGGTTATCTCTAACATTGGGCTGCTACAAGTGTTGAATGCCCTCAGGGTTGTCTCTAAGGTGTGCCTGTCCTCCCAGGGTTATCTCCAGGTTTGGGAGTTGAGTGCCTCAATGTGAGTCCCGAGGTTGAAGCTGACTGCATGAGTTGAAACGAGCATCTCCGGGGTTATCTCCGGAACTGCAAGTGCACTCCTTGGGGTTATCTCCAAGGTTGACATTGTCTTTTCCGGTGTTATTTCTGGGACTGAGACTGAACATCTTGGGGTTATCTCCAAGATGAGTCAGCCTTCTCCGGTGGAATTTCCGGTATTTGCACTGCTTTCCCCAGGGTTATCTCCGAGGTGGGAAATAATACTCCTGGTGTGTTTTCCGGGGTTGAAACTAAACTTCCGGTGGTATTTCCGGGATTAAGCTGAGCTGTCTTCCAAGGTTATCTCTGAAAGAAGATTTTGCACTTCCTGCAATGTTAGTAACAGGTAGGCAGAAAATTTCGAGTGTCTACAATTATCTTTCCAAACTTCAAAAAAAAATTGACATACGACGTCAAATAACATTTTTGTTCTATAGTAATGATCATTGAGACCAACTTTATATACCTTTACCAAAGTAAAATTTTGAATTTGTGAATCTTTAAACATCATATTAGTCCATTAGACTATGCTAATAGTTTAAACCAAAAGAGTAATGCCTAAATCAAAAGAAAACAACAAAGAGTTTCTATAAGCATGAGCAAAACAAACAACTAGGTTTAAAAGAGGGAAAACCGGTGCTACATTGTGCACTGTCTATATATGTTAATATGTTGACCCTTTAAACCAAAGGATTTTAATAAATGAACAGAATCACTAAGGACTAATATGGCCCTCGAATCACATCCAACAACAAAGGAGGCTTAAATGGTTGGATATATGTAAAGCAACCTCTACAGTATGGCTTTGATTGCCAGCAGAAAGCAGAAGCTCAATATAATCAGATTATTAGTAAGATAAAAAGGCATAGAGGGGAAGATAGATTAAAAACAATTATGGTTATAAGAGAATCAATATCAACCTTAACAATAATATAGAAAAATTACAGACCCCCAAAAATAATAGGGGATTCAAAACAGACTGACATATATATAGAGAGGAGATGTGAACTGAAAATCTTACATGGCTATGAGATTACCAAACTAGCCAAATCCTTGTACAAATGCAGCTACAACCATTGGAGTTGCAACGGTGAAATGCACAGAGGCACGACCGGCGAAGCTACAACTAGCAAATGGAAAATGGAGGAGTTACAACGAGGATGAGGGAAATGGGCGAACTGGGCAAGAGATGTGGGAAATGGGTGAATTCAATTGACTAAGATTGAAAATCAATATCGCAAATTTGAGAAATAAGTGGGAAAATTAGGGAGTAATGGGCGAATTTGAGAGGGAAAGAGAAATATGAGAGAGGGAAAAATGTGTCGTTGCCGTCGCAAACTAGGGTTTTAATTAAAAGAACTCATTCTCAATGAAAATCCCGTCAATAATGCCCCCATCGATATTGAGTTATTCTCGACAGCGTTACTGTTGCCTTTGATTTATGTGTCTGTCACCAATGAGTTTTCCCTCCACCGCCATATTTTCACACCAAATTATCCCATGGGAAATAACATTATCGACGGCACCCATTATCGATGGCTTCCCAGTCGGCATTAAGGTCATTCTCAACGGGTAATTGGTCGTCGCTAATAACCCCGTCGCCAATGACCCTTTTTCTTGTAGTGCAACAAACGTGGAGGGAACCAACATGCCAGAAATGGTAACCACATTGGTGGTAATCATGGACAAGATAATAGAGGGGGGAATTTCAAGAAAAGGAGATTCAATAATGATGGAAAGATGGCAGCACCAGCAACCATTGTTAAGGAAAGAGAACGACCACCGATCGTGTGCTTCAAATGAGGAAGGGAGGGACACATCAATCCAAACTCTACGCAACAGTCCAAAATGTGTTACAATTGCGGAAGAGAAGGTCACCTAGCTCAATTTTGTCGTGCAGTGAAGCCAAGTCTAGTTGGGATGGTGACACCAAATGCCATCCCAAATAAGTCAAAACCGGTAGTTCAAGGGAGAGCGTTTGTCGTGACCTCCCAAAATGCAAGGAACCTAAACGAGGTCATCACGAGTAAACTAATCATAAACTCTAGCGAAGTTTATACCTTATTTGATACCAGTTCTACCCATTCTTTTATTTCTCCTACTTGCGCTCAACGTTTAAATTTAACTTTGGAGAAATTAGACACTGACTTATCTGTTAAAACTTTGTTGGGAGAAACCTTCATTACATCCACTGTTTATAAGTCTTGTTTGATTCAAATCGGCAACCGCACGTTACCTGTCGATCTTATCTCTTTGAAAATACTTGCATTTGATGTGATTCTAGGAATTGATTGGTTAACTACTCATCATGCTAAAAATGATTATTTTCGTAAGGTTATTAGTTTTCATATTCCTAACCAACCTATTATGTGAATTCAAGCAACTAAAGTCAATCACTGACATATCAAACCATAAAGCTATTTGTTTATTAAAAAATGGATGTCAAGCTTTCTTAGCCCATGTCACGGATTTAAACAAAAATACGTTAGATTTGAATGATATTCCTATTGTTAATAAATTTCCTGATGTATTCCCTGAAGAACTTCCTGGCCTACCCCCGGAGTGTGAAATCGAGTTTAGTATTGACTTTAAACCGGATACAAAACTCATTTTCAAAGCCCCATATCGAATGGATCCTATTGAACTTCAGGAGTTAAAGACCCAACTACAGGAATTGTTAGACATCGGTTTCATTCGTCCTAGTACGTCTCCTTAGGGTGCTCATGTTCTATTCATAAAGAAGAAAGATGGAAGTATGCGACTTTGTATTGACTATCGGGAGTTGAATCATGTCACCATAAAAAATAGGTACCCGTTTCCATGCATTGATGGCCTGTTTGACCAGTTGCAAGGCGCCAAATTCTTTTTAAAGATCGATCTTCGTTTTGGATATCATCAGTTAATGATTAAAACTAATGACATTCCAAAGACTACTTTCAGAACTCGGTATGGGCATTACGAATTCCTATTCATGTCTTTTGGATTGACTAATTCTCCTGCTGCCTTCATGGACACGATGAATAGAGTATTCAAGGAATATTTGGATCATTTTGTAGTCGTCTTTATTGATGACATCCTCATATACCCCAAAAGTCGTGATGATCATGAACAACACTTGGGCCTAATATTCCAAAAGCTTCGTGCAAACAAGATATATTCCAAGTTGAAGAATTGTGAGTTCTGGCTTAGGGAAGTAGCATACCTTGGGAACGTGATATCAAATAATGGAATATCTGTTCACCCGGCAAAGATTGAAGCAATACAAAGCTAGGAGCAACCTAAGTTAGTGACCGAAGTACGTAGTTTTCTCGGCTTAGCTGGTTATTATCAGAGATTCGTAGAAGGGTTTTCTCTAATCCCTACTCCATTAACTCACCTGACTCAGAAAGATACAAAATTCGGTTGGAGCGAGGAATTTGAGAAGAGTTTTCAAGAACTCAAAAGGAGACTCATTTTAGCACCTGTTCTGATAATACCATCTGGTTCGAACAGATTTGTCATCTACAGTGATGCTTCAGGTAGAGGGTTAGGATGTGTTCTCATGCAACATGGGAAAGTCATAGCCTAAACCTCACGACAACTCAAAGAATATGAGAGGAATTATCCTACTCATGATCTAGAGTTGGCAGCAGTCATTTTTGCACTAAAGATCTGGAGACATTACCTGTATGGGGAGAAGGTGGAGATCTATACCGATCATAAAAGCCTCAAATATTTCTTCACCCAAAAGGAACTCAACATGCGACAACGACATTGGCTTGAGCTGTTGAAAGATTACGATCATAGTATTTAATACCAACCTGGAAAAGCGAACTTGGTAGCTGATGTGACAACCGAGACTTTGTGATTTAATTTTAAATATTTATTGGATTGAATAAATATTTTTCGATGAATTAATTATTAGATTAAATTATTAATTGATGAAGTTGTGGTAGATTAATTTAATTATATGTGTTATATTTATTAAATTATTGTGGAAAATTTTTATTATTCGAAGTATGTGATTATGTGAGCTTATTGTATTAAAAGAAATATTTAATAAGCCTGATAGTATTTTAATTAATTTAATTATTAATTAGAAATTTAATTGATATTATTATTAAATGAGAAAATTTAATTATGTAACTATGTGCATTATTGAGAAATCATTATATTTTATTTAAAGTAAATTAAATAAGATATTGATTTATTTTATAAAGGAGTGTGACATTATTTAAACTATATGATAATGTTTTATTAAATTAAATGGTTTTTGAATTATTTTCTTGCTAGCCAAACATGGCACTAAGAGAGGTTGGAAGCAGTTACCCATGATAGGTAACTGACCTCCATCATGTGCATTAGTTTACCTTATGTATTAGTATACGACTTCTTTTCTTTTCCTTATTATTTCTAAGTCTGACAAAGTTTAACAGAGAGAGAGTTTGAGAAAGTTTGAGAGAGATTGGGAGAAACTTTGTGATTGAAGTAGAGAGATTTGTCATTTTATTTAATCTACGCTTTGGGTAATTCTCTTCAACCCAAATTCTTATTTTACGTCTTTTAAGTTTTCATAAAAATGGCATTCATACTTCTGTGAGTCTCTGTATTTGGGAAATTCTGTTGTTATGAGAATATATGAAATAATTCTAGTTGTATGACATGTTATATATATATATATATATATTGTGTGTTTCCATATCATCAATTTTATAAGATTACAACGTATGATTATGGCTTGTTATTTCAAAAATTTACAGAGTACGTGATATGGCCATATGGCCTTATACGTGATTTTTATATGTCAAATATAATTTATTTTGCAAAATTCACATATTGATATGATTATGCATGTTAAAATGAACAAAATGAAATTTGAATGGTTGGATTTGGCTTTATAACGAATCCGTAGCATTAAAATCCATGTTTTTGTTCACGAACTTCAAGAACATCAAGAACAGTCCAATTTGCATGCTTTAATTCTGTGATTATGTGTTTTAATGGGTGAAAATCACCCCATAGATGTTAAGTATTGATTATTTGTGAATTCTAGCATGTGGGTATGTCTAAATTCATGTAAAAATAAGTTGATTGGAAATTTTTAGTCGTGTTCTGCAATTTTTGCGAATTGCAAGAACTGAATCGAGTCTCATGTGCATACCAACTCCTAGTTCTTTTCCCACATTGCATATCACAATCGTGTCAGCAAATGTACTATGTCCGCCAGCTACTATGTGGTATGAACACCAAGAGCTCAGTCTAAAAGTGGCGCCAAGAATGCTACTTAGCAGCATTGTCCGAGAAATGCAAATTGTTAATGTTCAAGTATAGAAATGAGTTAGTGACCTAGTCTAATGAACATAAAAACTTGTTAGACATATAATGAGATATTAAAATGAGTTTTTACCAAGTCAAGAAGACAATTACATGTTATTTGAATCGTTGATTATGTAATTAACTTGTTGTTCGTAGTATTATATTATGTGAAAACAAGTATGGTAATTTGACTAAGTATGGTCATGAAGTCGAGTTTAGACAAAGAATAACTTATGATGTTTAAGACGTTATTATTGGTCGGTATTGTGAACGAATTGATATGTAGGATTTAATTCAAAGAACGAGTTTGTTTAAGTGTAATCTACGCACGAGGCAAGTTTCTAAACCTTATCTTGTTACATTGAGCAAGTTTTCTAACTCTACATTTACGTTGAGCAAGTTTCTTACCCTAAAATTTCGTTGAGCAAGTTTCCTAACCCTACTTGTTATCATTATATAAGTTGATTAATTCATCTTTCGATATTGAGCAAGTTCTCATTTTTATTGATCAAGCCTGTCTTATATATTAAAGTTAATTAATCTTCAAGCATGATGTTGTTATACAACAATTATTCTATTGTATACCTTTTGAGATGTTATTCAAGTTAAATATTCATTTCTTCGTTAAACCTTGTTAGACTAGTGAACCCTTATTGATTCGACTAGTCCATAGTTGATGAGCATTCTAAATTTCGAAACCCTTGATGAATTATCCAAACCAAACTTCCTTTGAAAAGCGGACTCGAATGTCAAACCGAGATGAACAACCTCAGATAGAGATTACTTACGCGTTAAGCGTTAAGATATTAATGCACAATGTGGTACTAAGGGATGATCCCCTAAGTATGAGAAGAAGAGTCCATAGTCTTATGACTGTTAAAGGTTTCAAGTAAAAACACTTGACAACCTAGGACATAGTTCAAGGTCTTATGACCCTCAGAATTTCTTTTGATTCTTGTTATCCATTCTTGATTCAAAAGTTGAGCTTTGTATCAGAAGTTATTATTTCTCTCGCATGTTATTATTCAGTGTTATATTGTTATACTTGTGGGCAATCGTGCTCACTCTTGCGTAATAATAACATTACAGTTAAGAACAAAAGAGCAGACGAACCTTCCACTAGTAAGGGCAAGGGCAAGCTTAGCAAGTAATGAAGACTATTATATTATTACGGTTATGTAACTAGAATTGATGTTACTAAGACTTATTTGTTTATGTTTCCGCACAGATGATTTAAGGTTAGAGTAACCTGAGATTTATTATTATTCAGTTGATGTAACCCCATAAGGGGAGAGATTTTATTATTATTTCTATCTATTGTATGGTTTGCATTTTATTTATGGGTAGATAGATAGATGATGTTTGTACAGTGAACACCAAATCCTGTGGAAATGGAAGTACCGGATTTAGGGGAGTCACAGCTGATGTGTTGAGTAGAAGATCATATGCATGTACGACTGCGATATTGTCAACGCAAAGGCCCATTTGGTATGACTTACAAAGGATGGAGATAGAGTTAAAGACTCCAGGGACCCATGTGATGATGTCAAATATACGACTAGAACCGACTTTAATCGATAAAGTTAAAGCTGCTCAAGCTACAGACCTGGAGCTGATGCGTATGAGGAAGAAAGTGCAAGAAGGTGTTATTCCAGAAGTAAGAATTGATGAAGAAGGAATACTTCGAGTCAACTCCAGACTTTGTGTTCCTAATGACCTAGATTTAAAGTATAAAATCATGATTGAGGCACATAACACACCGTTTGCAATCCATCCTGGGAGTACCAAAATGTATCGTGATTTTCGACATACATTTTGTTGGAGCAATATGAAAAGAGAGAAAGCGAAGTTTATCTCAAGGTGTTTAACATGTCAACGAGTCAAGGCGGAGCATCAATTGCCAAAAGATCCATTGCAACCACTTGAAATTCCAAAATGGAAGTGGAAGCACATTACCATGGATTTTGTTACTGGTCTTCCCAAGGTTTCTCAAAGCATAGATGCGATTTGGGTCATTGTCGATAGATTAACCAAGTCAGCTCATTTCTTACCTATACGAGAAACTTATTCACTTGAATGTCTTTCTCGCATTTACATAAATGAGATTGTAAGACTGCATGGTATGCTAGTATCCATAGTTTCTGATTGAGACCCAAGATTCACTTCACGATTTTGGGTTAGTTTGTAAAAAGCTATGGGCACGGATTTACGATTTAGTTCAGCATATCATCCTCAAACGGACGGGCAGTCAGAGAGGACTATTCAAACTCGTGAATATCTATTAAGACTTTGTGCCCTTAACTTCAAAGGAAGTTGGGACAAGTTCTTGCCATTAGTGGTATTCTCCTACAACAACAATTATCAAGCAAGTATTGGTATGGATCCATTTGAGGCGTTGTATGGATGCAAGTGTCATTCTCCAGTATGTTGGGATGAGGTGGGTGAAGCAACGTTGTTGGGACCGACTACAAAAAAGATTCAAATGATCCGACAACGTATAAAAACCTCACAAGATCGACAAAAGAGTTATTTTAATTTCATCGAAAGGACGTGGAGTTAAATGTTGGAGATCATGTTTTGTTACATGTTGCTCCATGGAAAAGAGTTATACGATTTGGAAAGAGAGGAAAGCTCAATCCTTGATTCATTGGGCCATTCGAAATCCTCGATCGAGTAGGAACTGTGGCCTATAGACTCGCTTTACCGTCAAGTATGTCTCGTGTTCAAAGTTTTTCACATATCTATATTACGTAAATATGTGGAAGACCCAAACCACATTATTGATTTACAACAGGAGGAAATAGTAAAAGATTTAACGTATGAGGTTATACCTATTAAAATCTTGGATAAGAGGAAACATATTCTACGCTCCAAGGTTATTCCTCAAGTCAAAGTTTTGTGGAGAAACCACGTTGTTGAGGAAATGACCTGGGAGTTAGAATCTGATATTCACCTCTTCGACATACCAGGTATGTACCCCAATTTCGAGGACAAAATTTCGTAAGAAGGGGAGGTTGTAAGACCCTAATTTTTATGAATAAAGATTAATTTTTCTCAAAATATATTTTTGAATATTATGGTGTGGATTTGATATAATGTTATAGTTGTGGGTAATATTTATAAATTTTTCAAAGTAAGCAAGTTGTTATAAAATATTTGATTGGTCGGGGAATATTCGTTTTAACATAGAATATTCGTACGACGGCAAAATCATTAGTGGACCTCACAACGGAATTATTGTCGGAGTTAGAAAATGACAGAAATAACTTTTTATAAAAATAACGGTGAAAGTTTTATCGTTAACTGTTGAAATACCCGGTGATAAAAGTACAATAATACGCGTGATTGCATAGTATCATACGGTATTTATTATTGATGCTTACGTAAGAAGTCACTCAGTTATACTCAATTATTGTTACAGTAATTGATGCATAGTATCTCATATTATTGATTCTATTATTGTCACAGTATCATCTGCACAATATTTTATTTTATTAAATCAATAATTGAGATTACAAGTTATTCATATTATTATTTGCATTATTGACAATGTCTAGAAAGTTCTATTGAGGAAAAGGGTTTGGTCACCTAATTGCGCGCCAATAGGTAGAAATCCTTATCAGAAATCCCCATCTTTCCTGGGAATGATCTGGTTGTTAATATTGCAAGTTATATTATTGGTGAATAAATGTTGTTAAAAATATTGAGGAGATTTTTATGAAGTATTTGTTGTAAACTTGGCTTATTATATGGACCCCCACCTACTCATTTTCAAAATAGTGTGTTATGAGTATGATAATATATATATATATATATATATATTATAATAAGTTTTGTTTTTTATGTAAAATAGAGTATATTATATTTTATTGGATAGTGCTACATTACTTATATTATACTTATATTATAATAAGTTTTGTTTTTCAACGAAATCAGCCGAACGAATTCAAGCTCGTGATGCCACTGTGTAGTCCATGATTTTATTTTGTAAATAGTATCCTTCCATTCTCCTATAATTAGGATGCTTAGTTTAGAATAGAAAATCACATAGAATCAAATAATTCTTCTTTTATAATATTGAGCGTATTTCTATGGAATTTAAGAGTTGGATTACTTTCCTTTTTAAGGAAAGGGATATTATTTTTGTTCAATACTCGTAAGAAATAATATTTTCTTCCATACTTTGTAGTATGTAAGTAATATTATTTCGTTTCAGATTCTGAATTCTACACTCATTTTGTTAAGTTTTGGCTTCTATACTCCATGAAATTAGTAGAATATCCTTGAAATTTGCGTTTCATCTAGTATCTTTCATTGAAAATATTATTCTGAACATTCTTGATAAGTTTTAACTTTTTTATGCCAGAGTACTATTCACGGGGTACTATTCCTAAAGTACTATTCACTCGGGTACTATTCACCCGGGGTACTATTCATGATAAAATTGATTTCTTTTCAGTCCAAATCATTTTTGGTACAATATTATTCTTGAATTTTACTGCACAAAGCAGTATCATGTTGACAATTTGGACATTATTGAATTCTGGAAAAATTAAATTATAAATCTTTAAAAATTTATCATTTTCTTTCTTTGAATTGAATTCTTATATCATTGTCATCATCCTCATTCTTATATTGTGATGAAAGTCATATTTGGCCCGTAGTGCATAGATGGACTGTTTATCGGTATGATTATTGTGACGCCCCCAAAATAGGTGTACATCACCCATCTTGAGTCGCCAAATACATGGTATAGAATACAAATACAAACTTAATTATACAAACGTCGTGTAATATATGAAAAAATATAGCTGAGAGTTTAAACAGGAATATTTCCTTCTAGACAATATCCACTCTCAAATAGAGTCCTCATTACATTTATTGTCACACTATTTTATAGAATACACCATCTCGGACCATCACTTCGTTTCCCGACTAGTCACAGCTACGTTCTCATTTCCTGAAGATAACAATGAAAGCAAAAGGGTGAGCTCAACTAGCCCAGTAAGAAATATTATGACTAAGATAATGAAGAATAAATTATCATTAGCTTTCAATAATGTTAAACTGATAAAATACAATAGACATCAAGTTTAACTGCAGTGGAATAAGCAATCCATTAGAAGAGTCAAGTAGAGCATGATATCTACTATCTTCTATGATTTAAAATATTTCCATCAATTTTTTATCGCTGAGACTCAGCTTAATAAATAAACCACATCATCAGATCATCCCTGCACTATGGGCCAATGATATTCATTAAATTATCAATGGTCATGACTATACCGAATAATTCCTAGTCATAATCATACCAAAAATTGTCCATCAATGCACTACAAGCCACTGAGGACTTTTACCACATCATTTATAATATTACAGGTCATGATTATATCGAATGATCCCTGATCATAATCATACCGAGTCCATCTATGCACGTAAGCCAAAGATGACTTTCATCATAATATAAGCATGAGGTGATGACAATGACATAATAATTCAATAAAACAAGTTCAAGAATAGATTTTAAAGATTTATAAGTTAATTTATCCTGAAATCAATAACGTCCAAATTGTCAACATGATACTGCTTTGTGGAGTAAAATTCAAGAATGCTCGGAAGAATATTTCCACAAAAAGATACTGGATGAAGCGCAAATATCCAGGATATTCTACTAATTTCATGGAGTATAGAAGTCTAAACTTTAACCAACTGAGTATAATAGAATATATGAAACTGCAAATACATTTTCGCCCGCCATGCGGTAATCCACGTAGACAGATCATTTCCACAATTTAATAAGGAATGAATACGAAAGATCATTCACCATGCATATCGTAATCAACATGACATGAGTTATTCCAATGAATAATAAATAATGGAATAATGTAAGAATTCACTGTGCATGCGATATATCGCATGCATGTGTTATTCTAAATGAATAATAAAGAATGGAACCGTGACATGCGTAATCCGCACAAACAGGATATTCCAATGTAATAATAAAGAATGGAACCAGTCATGCGTAATCGCATGCATGTGATATTCCAATGTAATAATAAAGAATGGAATAACAAATGAAATTCACCGGGCATGTGATAGATCGCATGCATAAAGTTATTCCAATGTAATAATAAAGAATGGAATAATGAAGAATTTCAAAGATGTATGTGGTACTTAGATGTAGTTAGTTATTCAACATAATAATAAACAATGGAATAACAACCATTATTAATATTGAAAGAAAATAACTCTCTTCATGAATACGAAAGAATAATACCCCTTACCTTAGAAAAAACTGGATACTGAAAAAACGAGGTAGCAGACTTCTCTTCTTCTTTCTCTCTATAATTTCTCTCTATAATAATTGCACTATAGCTTTAGTGAATTGGTGAGAAATGAAGGAAGAATGAGCTTATATTTATAGGAAAATATAGTTTCGATAATTGCACGTTTTGGGGCTCAAAATATTACAGTATAATACCTTCAACTTTTCTTTCATTTTTAATTTAGTCCTGCAAGTATTATCAAACTTGCACCACCTCCCCTAATAGTAAATCATGTGAATTAATAGTTCATTCATGTGGCTCAATAGTATAATCGTGTGAAAAAAACTAATTACAATATAGTACCTTCAACTATACCTCCATCTTTAATTTAGTCATGCAAGTATTATCAATCTTGCACCAACTCCCCTAATAGTACATGAATGTAAATCAATAGTACACACATGTGAACCAATAGTTATATGCATATGAATTAATAGCAATTAATTGTTCATTTATCTGATTAATTACCCGATAACTTCCAAACATCTATTATTATCGAAATAAATGCCGATTTCCACTAACACTAATAATACCCAAACAATGGAACTATCAACTTCATCTTTAATCAACACGAACTTATTCATCATTAATACTATAATTCACAATATTTAATAACTAGGGTGTTCCCAAGAAAGAGGGGGGTTTCCAATAAGGATTTCTCCCTATTGGCGCGCAATTAGGTGACCAAACCTCTCCTTGACAAAACTTCTAGACATTGTCAATATTGCAAATAATAATATGAATACTTTTGTCGTCTCAATTATTGATTTAATAATATATAATATATTATGCAGATGATACTGTGACAATAACATAATCAATAATATGAGAGATATGATGCAATAATTATTGTAGCAATAATTGAGTATAACTGAGTGATTTCTCACGTAAGCATCAATAATCAATACCGTGTGCTACTATGCAACCACGCGTATTACTGTACTTTTACTACCGAGTAGTTCAACAGTTTAACGGTAAAACTTCCGCCATTATTTTTATAAAAAGATAATTATGTCATTTTCTAACTACGATAATACTTCTGTTGTGGGGTCCACCAATGATTGTGTCGTCGTACGAATATTTCCTGTTAAAATGAATATTCCCCGACCAATCGAATATTATATAACCACTTGCTTACTTTGCAAAATTCATAAATATTACCCACAACTATAACATTGTATCATATCCACACCATAATATTCAAAAATATATTTCGAGAGAAATTAATCTTTATTCATAAAAGTTGGGGTCTTACAACCTCCCCTTCTTATGAAATTTCGTCCTCGAAATTAGGGTATGTACCTAGTATATCGAAGAGGTGAGGATATCTTGACTTCATCTCAGATTCTAACTCCTAGGTCATTTCTTCCACATCGTGGTTTCTCTACAAAACTTTTACCTGAGGTATAACCTTGGAGCGTAGAATATGATCCTTCTTATCCAAGATTTTAACATGTAACTCTTCATACGTTAAATCTTCCTCTATCTCGTCTGGTTCTAATTCAATAATGTGGTTCGGGTCCTTCACAGATTTACGTAACATAGATATGTGGAAAACGTTATGAACACGAGACATACTTGGCGGTAAGGCGAGTCTATAAGCCACAGTTCCTACTCGTTCGACGATTATAAATTGGCCAATAAATCGAGGATTGAGCTTTCCTCTCTTTCCAAATCTCATAACTGCTTTCCATGGAGCAACACGTAACAACACATGATCTCCAATATTGAATTCCACGTCTTCTCGATGAAAATCAACATAACTCTTTTGTCGATCTTTTGAGGTTTTTATACGTTGTCAGATCGTTTGAATCTTTTCCGTAGTCATACGTACCAACTCTGGTCCCAACAACATTTCTTCACCCACCTCATCCCAGCATACTGGAGAACAACACTTTCTTCCATACAACGCCTCAAATGAAGCCATGCCAATACTTGCTTGATAACTATTGTTGTAGGAAAACTCCACCAATGGTAAGAACTTGTCCCAACTTCACTTGAAGTCAAGGACACAGAGTCTTAATAAATCTTCAAGAGTTTGAATAGTCCTTTCTGACTGCCTGTCCATTTGAGGATGATATGCCGAACTAAATCGTAAATCTGTGCCCATAGCTTTTTGCAAACTAACCCAAAATCTTGAAGTGAATCTTGGGTCTCGATCAGAAACTATGGATACTGGGAAACCATGCAATCTTACAATCTCATTTATGTACATACTAGCAAGACGTTCAAGTGTATAAGTTTCTCGTATCGGTAAGAAATGAGCAGACTTGGTCAATCTATCAACAATGACCCAATTCGCATCTATGCCTTGAGAAACCTTGGGAAGACCAGTAAGAAAATCCATTGTAATGTGCTCCCACTTCCATTCTGGAATTTCAAGTGGTTGCAATGGACCTTTTGGCACTTGATGCTCCGCCTTGACTTATTGACAAGTTAGACACCTTGAGATAAACCCCAATATCTCTCTCTTCATATTCCTCCACCAAAATGTATGTCGAAGATCACGATACATTTTGGTACTCCCAAGATGGATTGCAAACGGTGTGTTGTGCGCCTCCATCATGATTTTATACTTCAAGTTAGAATCGTTAGGAACAGAAAGTCTGGAGTTGACTCGAAGTATTCCTTCTTCGTCGATTCTTGCTTCCAGAATAGCACCTTCTTGCACTTTCTTCTTCATACGCATCAGCTCCAGGTCTGTAGTTTGAGCAGCTTTAACTTTATTGATTAGAGTCGGTTCTACTCCTATATTCGCCATCATCATATGGGTCCCTGGAGTCTTTAACTCTATCTCCATCCTTTGTAAGTCATACAAAATGGGCCTTTGCGTTGACAATATAGCACTCGTACCCGTATATGATCTTCTACTCAATAAGTCAGCTACTACGTTCGCTTTTCCAAGATGGTATTGAATGGTATGATCATAATATTTCAACAGCTCCAGCCAACGTCGTTGTCGCATGTTGAGTTCCTTTTGAGTGAAGAAATATTTGATGCTTTTATGATCCGTATAGATCCCCACCTTCTTTCCATACAGGTAATGCCTCCAAATCTTAAGCGCAAAAACGACAGCGGCCAACTCTAGATCATGAGTAGGATAATTCCTCTCATATTCTTTGAGTTGTCGTGAGGTTTAGGCTATGACTTTCCCATGTTGCATGAGAACACATCCTAACCCTCTACCTGAAGCATCGCTGTAGATGACAAATCTGTTCGAACCAGATGGTATTATCAGAACAAGTGCTAAAATGAGTCTCCTTTTGAGTTCTTGAAAACTCTTCTCAAATTCCTCGCTCCAACCGAATTTTGTATCTTTCTGAGTCAGGTGAGTTAATGGAGTAGCGATTAGAGAAAACCCTTTTACGAATCTCTGATAATAACCAGCTAAGCCGAGAAAACTACATACTTCGGTCACTAACTTAGGTTGCTCCTAGCTTTGTATTGCTTCAATCTTTGCCGGGTGAACAGATATTCCATTATTTGATATCACGTTCCCAAGGTATGCTACTTCCCCAAGCCAGAACTCACAATTCTTCAACTTGGCATATAGGTTGTTTGCACAAAGCTTTTGAAGTATCAGCCTCAAGTGTTGCTCATGGTCTTCACGGGTTTTGGAGTATATCAGGATGCCATCAATAAAGACGACCATAAAGTGATCCAAATATTCTTTGAATACTCAGTTCATCATGTCCATGAAGGCAGCATGAGCATTAGTCAATCCAAAAGACATGCTTAGGAATTCATAATGTCCGTCATCAGGAGTTCGAAAGCGCTTTGGAATGTTATCGATTTTAATCTTCAACCCGATGATATCCTAATGATGATTAATCTTTGAAAAGAATTTGGCTCCTTGCAATCGGTCAAACAGTCATCAATGCGAGGCAACGCAGCACCTATTTTTGATGGTGACATGATTTAACTCCCGATAATCAATACAAAGTCGCATACTTCCATCTTTCTTCTTCACAAATAGAACAGGCGCACCCCAAGGAGACGTACTAGGACGAATGAAACCGATGTTTAACAATTCCTGTAGTTGGGTTTTGTATCGGATTTAAGATCAATAAAAAATTCAATTTCACACTCTGGGGTAGGCCAGGAAGTTCTTCAGGGACTACGTTAAAAATTTATTCACAATAGAAATATCATTCAAATCTGACGTATTTTTATTTAAATCCGTGACATGGGCTAAGAAAGCTTGACATCCATTTTTTAATAAACGAATAGCTTTATGGCTGATATGATAGTGATTAATTTTAGTGGTTTGGTTGCTTGAATTCGCATAATTGGTTGGTTAGGAATATGAAAGCTAACAACCTTACGAAAATAATTGATTTTAGCATGATGTGTAGTTAACCAATCAATCCCTAAAATCACATCAAATGCAAGTATTTTCAAAGAAATAAGATCGACAGGTAATGTGCGGTTACCGATTTGAATCAAACAAGACTTATAAACCGTGGATGTAATGAAGGTTTCTCCCAACGGAGTTTCAACAGATAAGTCAAAGTCTAATTTCTCTGGTGTCAAATTTAAACGTTGAGCGCAAGTAGGAGAAATAAATGAATAGGTAGAACCGGTATCAAATAAAGTATAAACTTCGCTAGAGTTTATGATTAGCTTACCCGTGATCACCTCGTTCGGATTCCTCGCTTTTTGGCAGGTTACGACAAACGCTCTCCCTTGAACTACCAGTTTTATCTTATGCAGGACACCTTTGATGCCTCCATCCCAATTTGGACTTGACTTTGGTGCACGATAAAATCGGGCTAGGTGACCTTCTTTTCCATAATTGTAACATGCTTTGATCGCATCGTGCGCTTTGGACTTATGTGTCCTTCCCTCCATATTTGTAATATACGACCGGCAATTCTCCTTCCTTAACAACAAAAATTTGGTCGACGTCTTTCCATCATTATTGAATCTCCTCTTCTTGAAATGTCCACTCTTATTGTCATGGCCATGATTACCACCGAAGTGATTACAGTTTCTGGCATGTTGATTCCCTCCATGTTTGTTGTCACCGCTTCGATGACTGCTACCACTGGTATTATCGATTTTTCGGCTGCTCTCTCTTGGTTAGGTTGACTCATTATCACACTCCAATAACTGAGCCATATTCACAACATCTAAATACAAACACAGTTTATGAGAGATAAGGTATTGACGTATCTCGGGTTTTAAACCTCGTAGAAACATTCGTGTCATTCTCTCCTCATTATCAACCAACTAGGACGTAAACCGAGATAACTCGGCAAACTTAGCTTTGTACTGCGCCACGGTCATATTGTTTTGCTCAAACTTGATGAACTCTACCTCCTTCATGTGACGAATACTTTCAGGAAAGTACTTATCGTTGAACAGTTCTTAGAACTTCTCCCAAGACTTCTTTAGTGCGGCAGGTTGAGTACGCTTTACAGATTCTCACCAAAAATCTGCCTCCACTCACAACATGAAGGTGGTAAAGGGAACCTTTTGCTCCTCAGAGCATCCCAAGACATCAAATATCTTGTTGATCTGCTTTATCCACGTCTCCGCCTTAAGTGGTTTTTACTCTCCAAAAACTCCGGTGGTCCCAGCTCCTTGAACTGCTTAGCGGTGACCGTCCGAGAGTTATTAGTGTTTCCACCTGTATTTTGGACAGGAGCCACTCTCGCCTGATGTTGGATGAATTGTGTAAAGCCTCTGAACATCTCATCGTTCACCATTTCATCGGTGTTATTGTTTACATGAGGATTATTTTCTTCCTGTTGCACATTACCCTGGGTATTGATCATTGGTGACTCAACGGTCTCATGTGCTTCATTGCTTATCTCAACATTTTCGGATGCCATTTTCAAATACTGCCACAAAACAAGGGTTAATTAACATATCACATATTATCCCTATACTCTCGAATTTCACCAATTAAATACCAAATAAACTTAGGTAGGTCATACTAGCGAAGGAATTCCCCATCTCTCTCCTCCTAGTTCTTGTCTCACATCTCAGCCAAGGATCATATCCCTAAGCTTTGATACCAACTGTGACGCCCCCAAAATAGGTATACATCACCCATCTTGAGTCGCCATAAACATGGTATAGAATATAAATACAAACTTAATTATACAAACATCGTGTAATATACGACAAAACATACCTGAGAGTTTAAACAGGAATATTGCCTTCTAGACAATATCCACTCTCAAATAGAGTCCCCATTACATTTATTATCACATTATTTTATAGAATAGTGAGGACTACTATAACACCATCTCGGACCATCACTCCGTTCCCCAACTAGTCCCGGCTATGTTCTCATTTCCTGAAGACAAGAATGAAAGCAAAAGGGTGAGCTCAATTAGCCTAGTAAGAAATATTATGACTAAGATAATGAAGAATAAATTATCATTAGCCTTCAAAAATGTTAAACTGATAAAATACAATAGACATCAAGTTCAACTGCAGCGGAATAAGCAATCCATTAGAAGAGTCAAGTAGAGCATGATATCTACTATCTTATATGATTTTAAATGTTTTCATCAATTTTTTATCGCTGAGACTCAGCTAAATAAATAAACCACATCATCGAGTCATCCCTGCACTATGGGCCAAGGATATTCATTAAATCATCAATGATCATGACTATACTGAATAATCTTTGGTCATAATCATACCAAAAACTGTCCATCAATGTACTACAGACCACTAAGGACTTTTACCACATCATTTATAACAGTACATGTCATGATTATACCGAATGATCCCTGGTTATAATCATACCGAGTCCATCTATTCAGGTAAGACAAAGATGACTTTCATCACAATATAAGCATGAGGATGATGACAATGACATAATAATTCAATAAAACAAGTTCAAGAATAAATTTTAAAGATTTATAAGTTAATTTATCCTGAAATCAATAACGTCCAAATTGTCAACATGATACTGCTTTGTGGAGTAAAATTCAAGAATGCTCAGAAGAATATTTCCATGAAAAGATACTGGATGAAGCGCAAATATCCAGCATATTCTACTAATTCTACAGAAGAATTTCACCATGTATGCGGTACTTCACATAGACAGGTTATTCTAACATAATAATAAAGAATTGAATAACAACCCTTATGAGTATTGAAAGAAAATAACTCTATTCATGAATACGAAAGAATAATACCCCTTACCTTAGAAAAAACTGGATACTGGAATAGTGAGGTAGCAGACTTCTCTTCTTCTTTCTCTCTATAATTTCTCTCTATAATAATTGCTCTATAGCTTTAGTGAATTGGTGAGAAATGAAGGAAGAATAAGCTTCTATTTATAGGAAAATATAGTTTCGATAATTGCACATTTTGGGGCTAGAAATATTATAGTACAATACCTTCAACTTTTCTTTCATTTTTAATTTAGTCCTGCAAGTATTATCAAACTTGCACCACCTCCCCTAATAGTAAATCATGTGAATTAATAGTTCATTCATGTGACTCAATAGTATAATCGTGTGAAAAAAAACTAATTACAGTAGAGTACCTTCAACTATACCTCCATCTTTAATTTAGTCATGCAAGTATTATCAATCTTGCACCAACTCCCCTAATAGTACATGAATGTGAATCAATAGTACACACATGTGAACAAATAGTTATATGCATATGAATTAATAGCAATTAATTGTTCATTTATCTGATTAATTACCCGATAACTTCCAGACATCAATTATTATCGAAATAAATGCCAATTTCCACTAACACTAATAATACCCAAACAATGGAACTATCAACTTCATCTTTAATCAACACGAACTTATTCATCATTAATATTATAATTCACAATATTTAATAACTAGGGTGTTCCCAAGAAAGAGGGGGGGTTTCCAATAAGGATTTCTCCCTATTGGCACGCAATTAGGTGACCAAACCTCTCCTTGACAAAACTTCTAGACATTGTTAATATTGCAAATAATAATATGAATACTTTTGTCGTCTCAATTATTGATTTAATAATATATAAAATATCATGCAGATGATACTTTGACAATAACAGAATCAATAATATAAGAGATATGATGCAATAATTACTGTAGAAATAATTGAGTATAACTGAGTGACTTCTCACGTAAGCATCAATAATCAATACCGTGTCTTCTTATGCAACCACAGCGTTATTCTTATTTTTACTACCGGGGTAGTTCAACAGTTTAACAGTAAAACTTTCGCCGTTATTTTTATAAAAAGATAATTATGTCGTTTTCTAACTACGACAATACTTCTGTTGTGGGGTCCACCAGTGATTATGTCGTCGTACGAATATTCCCTGTTAAAACGAATATTCCCCAACAAATCGAATATTATATAACCACTTGCTTACTTTGCAAAATTTGTAAATATTACCCACAACTATAACATTATATCATATCCACACCATAATATTCAAAAAATATATTTCGAGAGAAATTAATCTTTATTCATAAAAGTTGGGGTCTTACAATTATGACCAGGGATTATTCAGTATAATCATGATCGTAATGTTACAAATAATGTGGTAAAAGTCCTCATTGGCCCGTAGTGCATTGATGGACAGTTGTTGGCATAATCATGACCATTGGTGAAAACACGAATATCCATGGCCCATAGTGCATGGATAATTTGCGGTTGTGATACTAATGAATATCATTGTCCCGTAATGCATGCATAATTCAGTGATGTGGATTATTTATTAAGCTGAGTCTCAGCGATAAAATTGACAATAAACTTTCTAAATCATAGAAGATAGTAGATATCATGCTCTACTTGACTCTTCTAATGGATTGCTTATTCCGCTGCAGTTAAACTTGATGTTTATTATATTTTATCAGTTTAACACTATTGAAGGCTAACGATAATTTATTCTGCATTATCTTAGTCATAATATTTGTTACTGGGCTAGTTGAGCTCACCCTTTTGCTTTCATTGTTCTCTTCAGGAAATGAGAACGTAGTCGGGACTAGTCTGGGAATGGAGTGATGGTTCGAGATGGTGTTATAGTAGTCCTCACTATTCTATGAAATATTGTGATAATAATTGTAATGAGGACTCCATTTGAGTTTGGATATTTTCTAGAAGACAATATTCGTATTAAAACTCTCAGCGATGTTTTGTCGTATTCTACACGATAGTTTATATTATGTGATATGTCAATTAACCCTTGTTTTGTGGCAGTATTAGAAAATGGCATCTAAAAATATTGGGATAAGCAATGGAGCACAGGAGACCGTTGAGTCACCGCAGATCAATAATCAGGATAATGTGCATCAAGAAGGCAACAATCCTCATGTAAAGAATAACACTGACTAAATAATGAACGATGAGATGTTCAGAGGATTTATGCAATTTATACAACATCAACCGAGAGAGACTCATGTTCTTTTCAGGTGGAAAAACTGGCAACTCTCGGATGGTCACCGCTAAGCAGTTCAAGGAACTAGGACCACTAGAGTTTTTTGGGAAAGCCAGAACCACTTAAGGCAGAGACATGGATAAAGCATATCACCAAGATATTTGATGTCTTGGGATACCTCGAGGAGCAAAAGGTTCCCTTTGCCACTTTCATGTTGTGAGGAGAGGCAGATTACTAATAGAAATTCGTAATGCGTACCCAATCTACTGCACTAAAGATATCTTGGGAGAAGTTCCAAGAACTGTTCAACGACAAGTACTTTCCCAAAAGTATTCGTCACATGAAGGAGGTGGAGTTTATCAAGTTGGAACAAAACAATATGACCGTGTCACAGTACGAGGCTAAGTTTACTGAGTTATCCCGATTTGCATCTCATTTGGTTGATAATGAGGAGAGAATGACATGAATGTTTCTACGAGGTTTGAAACCCGAAATACGTCAATACCTCATTTCTCATAAACAGTGTTTGTATTCAGATGTTGTAAATAGGGCTCAGTTATTGAAACGCGATAATGAGTCAACCCAACCAAGAGATAGCAGCCTGCAAAATGATAATACCAGTAGTAGCAGTCATCGAAGCGATGACAACAAACGTGGAGGGAACCAATATGCCAGAAATGGTAACCACTTCTGTGGTAATCATGGCCAAGATAATAGAGGGTGAAATTTCAAGAAAAGGAGATTCAACAATGATGGAAAGGTGACAACCATTCTCCCTTGCATACTCGTGGGAAAATAGTTCTCGAAGAAAATCTCCTTAAACCTCTCCCACGTTAGGTTTCCTATATCTACTTAGCCGGTTTGCCTCCCACCAGAAGTTGGCCTCTCCTTTCATCAAATAGGTTACAAAGGCAACCTTTTGACCCTCCTCAACATTTTCTATAACAAATGCTTTCTCAATTTCTTTTACCCAAGTCTCGGGCTTCTATAGGTCCGTAGTTCCTTTGAACTCAAGGCGGACCTACACTTTTAAAGTCCTTAAAAGTAGTAGCTTTCAGTACTACTCCGTGAATTACGGGTATATTAGCCCTCGTTTCTATTAAATGCGATCGTTAAAAGATTAACGAACTCCTGCATTGGATTAACCGGACCACCCTCCGGTTGGTTAACATTAGTGTCTTGATTTCGTTGTATCCTTCTTGGCGGCATTTTGCTGTTAAGAAAACAATACTTCATTATTACTTTCTTCTTGTTGATTAGTTATTATTTGTAATGAAACAATAACTCATACTCATTACTCAATATATTCCATAAAAAGACTTATATTGATTCATAACTTGTAGTATAACACTACATTGTTTACATTACTCAGCCTTAGCTGATTACATTACCATCCCGCAATTACTTTCCAAAATTGGGATTTACAAATGGACACCCTTGATATACAAAAGAGGGTTTTACGTCACTACTAGATACATAATATTTACATATCTAATCTACTCTAGCTATTGCTAGATTACATCTGCCGAATGGCATTCTCGAAATCTTTCTTGGCCAAACTGGCTATGACATCTCGACTAATGGTATGTCGAGTATGCCATGCTTCCACTGGATATCCAGCTACTTGTTGTTGGAAGTCCACGTGAGAACTCCTATGTATATAGGACATCCTCTCCAACTTCTGCTGTTTAGTCTTCAGCTCCTGCTTGAGCTCAAAGACTTCACATTTCAGCTCTCGGACCTTGTCCTTAGCTAGAATTCTATCATCGTGCTCTTCTTCCCACATACCCTCCATGCTAGTCTTGTCCTCACGGGCAGCTTGGAGTTCCTCTTCCAACTCCTTCACCTCTTGGCAGTAATGGACATTCCTATCAATACTAACATAAATAGTGCCTTCATTGACTCTTTAGTAGTCAATTCTTCTGTAGGTGGGACCTGGTCAAAGGACATCACGTCCACCTCCTCCTCTAGCATGCCATCGAAAATAGACATATAGGCTAAATTGTCCGAGTCTCCAGACTCTATTACTACCACCTCTGGCTCAATCGCTACGGGATAGGGTAGTATCTCTACCCGATTAACTGAATCCTCGCTCACTACATGTATATTTCTATACATATCATTTTCTCCTGACATCTACAATAAAACAATATAGTTTGATTAGTACATCGCCGAGAAAATAATAAAAACACATAACATAATATAATGCATTTTTATAAGGTTATCTTTCATCTTTTACTTCTTTATTAAGGTTATGACTTAAGGTTCTAATCCCCCTTAAGTTTTATAACCTAGGCTTTGATACCAACTTGTAGCGCCCCCAAATCCGGGTATCTTCCAACCCGACAGATGATGTTATACTATACAAACTTTCATACATTCATTCCATTGAAAAGTCTCAAAGAACGAACATAACGTCTATATATTAAAAGTAATATTTACATTTCCTAGGTTCTATACCCATTACAAAGGTTCTTTGTCATAATATTCATTACATTACAACAATAGACCTATACCATTACAAGACAGCTTAATAATCTGCCTTAGCTTTTCCTTTATCCTTTTTCGATCCTTCTGGACGTTTCAGGTCTTAGTTGCATTCATATGGTTCAAGCAAGAGTGAGCATAACTAGCTCAAAGAAGTATAACAATTTCAATAACAACATGCTTGATACATATGAATCGTATATCTTCGATAATCGAACAATAGTTATGAAGTACTATTAATAATTCAAAATAGCACTTCATCTTTCTTTCAAAATGTTTCACAATGAAAATATTCAAGAAAACATTCACTCCGGTCAAGACCTCGAGTATTCATTCTTTCTTTGAAAAGGACAACCGGAACTAAGTCCGTAAGCCTGCAGATTACTTACGAGCACTTCTAGGTGATCAGCCTATTGTACTCTATGTTGATCAACACTACATCCATTAAATGTATGTACGTTTAATCATTTGGCAACCTCACGTGCCTGTCGTTTTACCGACAAAACTTTTGTTTAACATTTCAGTCTTCTTTTGAAAACCATATCAAGTAGTTGACAAAAGATAATCACATTTGATAACAGATGAATGGATCATCAACAATCTACTCAATATGTCAAGTCTAGCCAAAATAACTGGCTTTAACTTCATTGTACTTCAATTCATGCGTAAGGATACATGAACTTCAAAAACTTGTTCAGATTGAACTGAGACAAGAGTTAGAATACTTGCCTTTAGCGTCTGCTACTGTGTAATTACTTTACATTCAAGTCATTCAAGTCTCTACAATACATGATCACATAATGCCTTATATTAGGTCACATATAATCAAGTATGTATCTGACTATATCTTACCCTTCATCTCAATCTAATTGTGTATTAGATTTCGTTATTACCTGTTCCGGCTTTATCATTCTATTTGCATTCATAAATGGACAAGTTATTATCAACCTTTACACATTACTCTTAAGGTCTAACAATGTTTTAATAATGTTACTTCAAGTTCCTTAAGGTAGGTTTACTTCAAACTAATTACATTTTCTTGCTTTGCATTCATGTCTATTCTTCACTATCTTCCATCAAAGACTGGCACTGTGGCACCAGATTTATAACTACAGCTCGCGCTGTGGCGCGAGTTAAAAGTATGGGAGTCCCGGACTTGGCACTGCGGCGCAAGTCCTTACTTAATGGTCGTATTTGGCCATGAGTTTCCGAGATGTCATGGTCTCAGATACGGCGCTTCTGGCAAATACCACAATCAAGATTAAGGTTCGTGACTTCATGCGTGAGTTTCAATGTGCTGGACATCGCTTCTAAGACGCTTTGCAAGCGTGACCAATTTGGTCTAGGGTTGGCGCCGCGGCGCCAACTCTGTGCACCAGAAAAAAATTCAGTTTGTGAAATTTTGTGGACTTCCCGGACGCATAACTCCTTCGTTATAAGTTTGAATTGGCTCGTTCAAAAGCCCACGGTTCACAAATTACGTAATCTACGCGTTCATGCAAGAATTTTATCTATTCGACTTCGTTTGTTAAAAATTAGCCTATTGGTTCATTTTTAACGTAAACGATAAACGTTCGTGAACGTTCAACGATCGTTTCTTCATTCTAAGTCGGAATTCGCTCATTTTTGAGTTCGTGACTCTTAAATGACGAACATGACTTGTCCCCATTGGAAAATAACCTTTCCAAGTTCAAACTCAAAATTTGACTTCTAATCCGGGAATTTCACGAATTCGACAATTATCGTCTAATCGTGCGATTTCCGGCAAATCTTCATTCTTATGATTTGTTCAACATTACAAATGAATTCCATTCATCATGTGAACATCTTAATATACTTATACCAACAACTTATACACATGGTTGGATTTTGACTTTATTTCTTCATAAGCTCATAACTTGATAAATTATAAACTACTTATGAACTTATCATTCATGACTTATCATAATTAAAGTTTCTCAAGCATCATACCTATATGTTCTCAACATATAGCTTTACTTATATATACTTGATACATATGATCATACAAGTTCTTTTTCTCCCATATTACTTCACTAATAAACTTATTACAAGTTCATAATATTTTCATATAAGTTTATAACTTATGCTAGCTTAAATGACTTATTACCAACTTATATGGCTTTAGTTCATTACTTACACATACTTCTTACTTTTTATCATTCATGTTCCTTAATCCAAACTTTTCTTATCAACCTATCATGATAGAGATATAAGATAATTGGAGAAGGAGTCTTACATTTGAAGTCTTTGGTAAATAGTCTTCTTCTTCTTATATAAGTAGCTTATTTGCAACTTAATCTTCCTAACAATTAAGCACTTTGACAGAGAGTGTGTGGATTATTTGAACAACTATTAAATGACTTGCCAACCTTCACTATTTATAGAATTCCTAAGGTTAGGGCAATTTAGTCAATTCCATCATCCCACCTCCTTTTGCACCTCCTTACTATTCATTACTTGCAAGGCACAAAACCTATCCCTTGCTTGGTCATTACTCATTTAACTTGGTTACCACTTAACTTGGTCACCACTTTTAATACTTAGTAACCACACATTTACCACATTAATATGGTTTACCCCATGGGTTTGCCAACTCATGGATTCTAGCTTGGGCTTGGATTACATAAATCATTGGGCTTTGCTTTAACAAACACTCACTTGCTTATTAATTCAATAATTGGGCCTTAACCTTAATTGACTTGGGCTTGTACAAAATCCTAAACAATCTTTACAAGTCCATTAATATTACATAATACATATACATATAGTTTATGCATCATTCTCGTATTCTAATTCATATAAAATTTATATACAATAATTCATCCTTCATACAAACTCGTATAATACTTCGTATTACACTTGTTTTCATTCCTTTGCACAATACCAAAGTATTATACAATTATTACTTTACTCATTCTTACTTCGCTTTTCTTAACGTTTATAACTTAAGTCCGCAAGCGAAATATTATATTTTTCATAACTAGATTATTATTACATAATCCATCTTACCTTAATATTCTATCATTACGTATTTCTCGGAAATTCAAAAATAACTCCCGAGCAAATACCTATGAATAGTGTTTTTCGGAAAATTTCTCGGAAAACTTTCATTTTCGTCTTAGAAATTCAAACACTTTAATTCTTTCACGTAGCTCAAATACTATGACATTCCAATATCAATAGGTTATAGAATGACAACCATCTTGATAACACATAGAATATAATTTTATTATTATTTAATCTAATAAAATCATTTTACAATAAGATCCGAATTTCTCGGTCGTTACAATTTCTATAACTATTGGGGAAGATATAAACATAAATTGTTTTTACATTAAACTTTTACACATCATTCCCAAGGTCTACAACCTTAACTAAATACATACCTTTAATATCTAAAAAGGTTTACAATGCTATTTTCATTAGAAAATTTAATAGATCTAACTGCACCATAATTTAATCTTGCACTTTGCCTTTGCCTCTGTCCTTATTCAAGCTTCCATCTTAATCTGAACATTTTATCATGATATAGCAAGGGTGAGCAACAAATTTGCCCAACAAGTTTTAAAAACAATGAAGATATATCATGATGGAAAAGAATGAATAAGCTTTCAAGTTTTCAACAATAATTATGAAATAACATGAATCAAGTTTCAATAATTGCATGACTGAATCAATAATGTTTGAAGATCAACAATGACCATGAACAATTTAACTGAACCTTATGGTAATGAAGGTGATCAGCCTTTCATACCTGATGAACATATGCAACATGCACTAAGTACGAATCAATAATCAGTATAGACGTGAATAATCAACAACAATTATTCACTAACATGCTTTGAACATACAACTCAAGTTTGAGTTAGGGAAACTTGCATGTACCGCTGATTACCACTAAGCAATATAATTTAATCTCTCATGAAAGACCTATCAATTATAAGATTGATCTTTCAATTAGCATAACATACCTGTTAGCTCATAATACTATTACTTTATCTAACACTTAATCAAATATTAGATAACATCTTAACACATCAGTATTATTATCATCCTTTGATAATTCTTCAATCACTATATCATATATATTATGATTTATCACTCGCTCTTTCATTTCATAAGTTATTCTTTAACATCTGATAAGTCAAATACTATTCCTGCAACCTGCAGGATTCTAAATCTAGCAACCAAATTTCTAATTCAGCAGACTGGATTCCAAATCCAGCGAAGATTTCCAATCCAGCGAAGATTTCCAATCCAGCAAGCCTGGATTCATAAATCCTTCAATCCAGCAAGCTAGATTCTAAATCATTCGTACATATTAAATAATCATTAAATTCATTCACTACTATTATTAATCATTAAATAATATTTTAAATCAATGATTTAATAATACTTTAAACTAAATGTTATCAATCACTTAATAATCTAATATTATTAATATTATAACAATATTTTAATATTTCTTAAACTTATAAATAATTTATTTTAATTGTTTACACTTTATCAAATAACGCATTTAATCATTCTAAAATTCCATACTCATAAGATTTCATCACCAATGACCAAATCCCTCATCAAAAATCTGCATATACCTTATATACGATTTTCAAGCCATAAAATCCTATTTACCAATTTTTCAACTTCACATAACATATTTAATTCATATGTTCGTAACTAAACCATTTTCATGAAAAATACCAAATCAGACCCAAAAAGTTTTCTTTTTTGAGATTTAGTATAATATAGCCCCATATTGAGCATATATTTTTCTCGGAATTTTTAAAATTGATTTACTGTATTTAAATAGTCCATAATAGCCAAATCTTCAGATTTTTCATAAATCGAGATTAACTCCAAAAATTCTGAAATTTTTACAGTATGTTCCTGTTATACACATATACTTCCAGTAAATATTTTGTAATATTTGGACTTATACACAGAGAGTTATTCGGGTGGCTTCATAAAAATAACTCTTCACCGTAAAATCTATATCTCTCAAACCGTATGGCCAAAAATTCTCAAATTTTTACACAACCTTCATATCTTCTGATATTAATACTCCAAATGTTTCCAGAATTTTTAAAACATAAAAAGTGGATGAAAATGCCCCCGTTGCTGACTGATCCAAAATAGTTTCTATTTTTTTTGTTAGAAAACAGGACTGTTTTGGCTTAATCGGTCACTACACCATGAAAACTCAACATTTTTGAGTGCTTCCACTTGGGTTAACTAGTAAAAACATATATCTAACACCCCTTTTTGATGGATCGTAAAGAGGAGTTATAGATTTTAAACGGTGGATTTTCAAAGTACAAAGAAATATGGGTTTCTAAACTAGAAAAAAAATTTCCCTTTTCTTTTGCTTTCCAACCAAATCAACACCCAAAATGGGTAAATACATTCTTGAATCCATGGAAAACACATAGATCATAGGGTTTGAACTTCCAAATCAAAAACCCCCCTTTCATCAAATTCCAAAAAGAAAGAGAATAAAGCTTAGGAAGGAAACTTTTGTTTTATACCTTTTCTTCTTCTTTTTCTTTTCTCATGGAGATTTTCTCCCTCCTCTTCTTCTCCATCAAGGCTGCCGATCTTCTCCTCTTTCTCTCTCTATTTCATGTTTTTTTTTCTTCTCTCTCTCTCTTTCCTTATCTTTTATTTCCTTATCTCTTATCTTTTCTCCAACAAAAATCAATTCAATATCTTTTCCTCCTATCTAATACGGACACTTGGCCCAATATCTTCCAAATCATTATTTTATTTTAATTGTTAATTTACTTAACAAATGACTAAATAGCCCCTCCTTAAGTGGGTCAAAAATTGGGCCACTTATTAATTAGATTCTATTGGGCTTGTACTTTTATTATTTTGCTTACCAACAAAATAAATTTGGGCTTCCACAAAAAATTTAATTGGGACATTATAACACTTGTCCCACACATAATATATTGGACTAAATTAACAATTTAATTGCCCTTAATCACTTTATCCACAAGTCACATGCTTAATTAAATAATTGGACTTGTTTAAATAATATAACCTCCTTAGTCCATTAAATTTAATTCTCTTGGACTCTATTTAAATTCTTGGGCTATGACCTTATTATAGTCCATTACTTTTAATTCTATTTTACCCTAATCATTTAATTAGGGTTTTTATTTCTCACACTAGAAAATAAATTCCTTATTTTACCTTTTTAATTTTATAACCCAATTAGACTTGGTTATAAAATTAATTATTTGAGATATATAAAATAAATCTCTTAATGTTAGTATATATATTTATATACTAATATTCTATCATATTATAACCTCTTAGGTTAATTAATTATCACACCTAATATATATATTAGGTTACATAACTTAATTCTTAATTCACTTGAATTAATTCTATGACCACTAAATAAAAGTTACCCTTTAGGTCATTTAAATCTCATACCATATTTAAATAACTTATTTAAGTTATACAATTTATATTGTATAATTAAATTTAATTTCCTCTTCCTCTTCCTCTTCCTCTTCCTCTTCCTCTTCATAAATTGTTTTCAAACAATTTATTTATATATTAAATATATAATTTAATATATTCAATCATTTATTCAAATATGAATTTAATTTACTACCTACTTTGATACCAATATACATGTTTACATATTGGATCTCATCTCATATTTTTGTTTTACCTCCTTTGGTATAATATTTTCAAATAACATATTTCACTTCTCACACTAATTTTGACTTTTCTCCATAAAAAGTAAACTGTTAACTTTGACCAAAAGTCAACCTTTACACATTTTGTGTTTACTGTCCATTCTGACTAATCTTGACGTTGTGGACACAACCGAGCAGTCCATGCTTCAAAAAAATTCTATCTCTAACTCAAATTTTTAGTTTTAAATTACCCCCTTCTTATTGCTAATCGTATTAACTAACGACTTCATACTTATTCAAATTCTTATTTGCCAGTCAAGGCCAACGATCAAGCTATGTTAATTACTAACATAGTTTTATCTTTATCCTTATATCATTAACTTAATTCACCATTCCTCTTGCTAAAATATATATAACACCTTACTAAGTATATATAAATTTCTATACATATACTCATCTTCGTTTAACCTCATAACATCTCTTCATGTGAAATCTTATCTCCTTAAGAAAATTTCCATATGTACTTATATAACATTTCTTAGACTATTCAGTTCAACATCGAATTTACAGTATCGTAATACCTTATTCTTGATATTCCTTCAAGTACATATTAATTCATTTCTAGGGTTTAGAAATTTTATAACCCATATTTTCTTTATTCTCATTCGAATAGCAAACCATATAGGTTTACTTGAAAATTTTAAATAAATACTCAAACTCTCATCTAGGTTTTATTCTTTAACCTTTATTCTAATCATTTAAGATTTTATGAATTTTTGGGTTATCACAACATCCATTGTTTATAAGTCTTGTTTAATTCAAATCGGCAACCGCACGTTACCTGTCGATCTTATCTCTTTGAAAATACTTGCATTTGATGTGATTCTAGGAATTGATTGGTTAACTACTCATCATGCTAAAATTGATTATTTTTGTAAGGTTGTTAGTTTTCATATTCTTAACTAACCTATTATGTGGATTCAAGCAACCAAACCACTAAAGTCAATCACTGTCATATCAAGCCATAAACCTATTTGTTTATTAAAAAATGGATGTCAAGGTTTCTTAGCCCATGTCATGGATTTAAACAAAAATATGTCAAATTTGAATGATATTCCTATTGTTAATAAATTCCTGACATATTCCCTTAAGAACATCATGGCCTACCCCCAGAGCGTGAAATCGAGTTTAGTATTAACCTTGAACCCGATACAAAACCAATTTTAAAAGCCCCATATCGAATGGATCCTATTGAACTTCAGGAGTTAAAGACCCAACTACAGGTTTCATTCGTCCTAATACATCTCCTTGGGGTTCTCATATTCTATTCATAAAGAAGAAAGATGGAAGTATACGACTTTGTATTGACTATCGGGAGTTGAATCATGTCACCATAAAAAATAGGTACCCGTTTCCATGCATTGATGGCATGTTTGACCAGTTGCAAGCTGCCAAATTCTTTTCAAAGATCGATCTTCATTCTGGATATCATCAGTTAAAGATTAAAACTGATGACATTCCAAAGACTACTTTCAGAACTCGGTACGAGCATTACGAATTCTTATTCATGTCTTTTGGATTGACTAATGCTCCTACTGCCTTTATGGACATGATGAATCGAGTATTCAATGAATATTTAGATCATTTTGCAGTTGTCTTTATTGATGACATCCTCATATACCCCAAAAGCCGTGAAGATTATGGGCAACACTTGAGGCTAATACTCCAAAAGCTTCGTGAAAACAAGCTATATGCCAGGTTGAAGAAATGTGAGTTCTGGCTTGGGGAAGTAGCATACCTTGGGCACGTGATATCAAATCATAGAATATCTGTTGACCCAGCGAAGATTGAAGCAATACAAAGCTAGGAGCAACCTAAGTCAGTGACCGAAGTACGTAGTTTTCTCGGCTTAGCTGGTTATTATCGAAGATTCGTAGAAGGGTTTTCTCGAATCGCTACTCCATTAACTCACCTGACTCAGAAAGATACAAAATTTGGTTGGAGCGAGGAATGTGAGAAGAGTTTTCAAGAACTCAAAAGGAGACTCATTTCAGTACCTTTTCTGAAAATACCATCTAGTTCGGACAGATTTGTCATCTATAGCGATGCTTCAGGCAGAGGGTTAGGATGTGTTCTCATGCAACATGGGAAAGTCGCCTATGCCTCACGACAATTCAAAGAATATGAGAGGAATTATCCTACTCATGATCTAGAGTTGGCAGCAGTCATTTTCGTACTAAATATCTGGAGACATTACCTGTATGGGGAGAAGGTGGAGATCTATACCGATCATAAAAGTCTCAAATATTTCTTCACCCAAAAGGATCTCAACATGCGACAACGATGTTGGCTTGAGCTGTTGAATGATTACGATCATATCATTTAATACCAACCTGGAAAAGCGAACGTGGTAGCTGATGTGTTGAGTAGAAGATCATATACATGTACGAGTGCGATATTGTCAATGCAAAGGCCCATTTGGTACGACTTACAAAGGATGGAGATAGAGTTAAAGACTCCAGGAACCCATGTGATGATGTCAAATATATGACTAGAACCGACTTTAATAGATAAAGTTAAAGCTGCTCAAGCTACAGACCTGGAGCTGATGTGTATGAGGAAGAAAGTGCAAGAAGGTGCTATTCCAGAAGTAAGAATTGATGAAGAAAGAATACTTTGAGTCAACTCCAGACTTTGTGTTCCTAATGACCCAAATATAAAGTATAAAATCATGATGGAGGCACATAACACACCTTTTGTAATCCATCCTAGGAGTACCAAAATGTATCGTGATTTTTGACATATATTTTGGTGGAGTAATATGAAAAGAGAGATAGTAAAGTTTATCTCAAGGTGTTTAACTTGTCAACGAGTCAAGGCAGAGCATCAATTATAAAAAGATCCATTGCAACCACTTGAAATTCCACAATGGAAGTGGAAGCAAATTACCATGGATTTTGTTACTGGCCTTCCCAAGGTTTCTCAAGGCATATATGCGATTTGGGTCATTATCGATAGATTGACCAAGTCAACTCATTTCTTACCTATATGAGAAACTTATTCACTTGAACGTCTTTCTCGCATTTACATAAATGAGATTGTAAGACTGTATGGTATGCCAGTATCCATAGTTTCTGATCGAGACCCAAGATTCACTTCACGATTTTGGGTTAGTTTGCAAAAAGCTATGGGCACGGATTTACAATTTATTTTGGCATATCATCCTCAAACAGACGGGCAGTCGGAGAGGACTATTCAAACTCTTGAAGATCTATTAAGACTTTGTTTCCTTGACTTCAAAGGAAGTTGGGACAAGTTCTTGCCATTAGTGGAATTCTCCTAAAACAATAGTTATTAAACAAGTATTGGTATAGCTCTATTTGAGGCGTTATATGGACGCAAGTATCGTTCTCCAATATGTTGGGACGAGGTGGGTGAAGCAACATTGTTAGGACCAACTACGAAAAAGACTCAAATGATCCGACAACGTATAAAAACCTCACAAGATCGACAAAAGAGTTATTTTGATCTTCATCGAAAGGACGTGGAGTTAAATGTTGGAGATCATGTGTTGTTACATGTTGCTCCATGGAAAAGAGTTACAAGATTTGGAAAGAGAGGAAAGCTCAATCCTTGATTAATTGGGCCATTCAAAATCCTCGATCGAGTAGGAACTGTGGCCTATAGACTCGCTTTGCAGCCAAGTATGTCTCGTGTTTATAAAGTTTTTCACATATCTATATTACGTAAATATGTGGAAGACCCAAAGCACATTATTAATTTATAACAGGATGAAATAGCAGAAGATTTAATATATGAGGAGATACCTATTAAAATCTTGGATAAGAAGGAACATATTCTACGCTCCAAGGTTATACCTCAAGTCAAAGTTTTATGGAGAAACCACGATATTGAGGAAATAACCTGGGAGTTAGAATCTAATCTTCACCTCTTCGACATACTAAGTATGTACCCCAATTTTGAGGACAAAATTTCATAAGAACGGCTGGCTGTAAGACCCTAATTTTTATGAATAAAGATTAAATTTTTTCGAAATATATTTTTGAATATTATGGTGTGGATTTGATATAATGTTATAGTTGTGGGTAATATTTATAAATTTTTCAAAGTAAGCACGTTGTTATAAAATATTCGATTGGTCGGGGAATATTTGTTTTAACAGGGAATATTCGTATGACGGCACAATCATTTGTGGACCTCACAACGGAATTATTGTTGGAGTTAGAAAACGACAGAAATATCTTTTTATAAAAATAACGGCGAAAGTTTTACCGTTAACTGTTGAAATACCCAGTGATAAAAGTACAATAATATGCGTGGTTGGATAGTATCACACGATATTGATTATTGATGCTTACGTGAGAAGTCACTCAGTTATACTCAATTATTGTTACAGTAATTGATGCATAGTATCTCATATTATTGATTCTATTATTGTCACATTATCGTTTGTACAATATTTTATTTTATTAAATCAATAATTGAGATGACAAGTTATTCATATTATTATTTGCATTATTGACAATGTCTAGAAAGTTTTGTCGAGGAAAGGGGTTTGGTCACCTAATTGCGCGCCAATAGGGAGAAATCCTTATCGGAATGCCCCATCTTTCCTGGGAATGATCTGGTTGTTAATATTGCAAGTTATATTATTGATGAATAAATGTTGTTAAAAATATTGAGGAGATTTTTATGAAGTATTTGTTGTAAATTTAGCTTATTATATGGACCCCCCACCTACTCATTTTCAAAATAGTGTGTTATGAGTATGATAATATATATATATATATATATATATATATATTATAATAAGTTTTGTTTTTTATGTAAAATAGAATATATTATATTTTATTGGATAGTGCTGCATAGTAAATTAAATGTTCAACGAAATCAGTTGAACGAATTCACGCTCGTGATGCCACTGTGTAGTCCGTGATTTTATTTTCTAAATAGTATCCTTCCATTCTCCTATAATCCTATAATTAGGATGCTTAGTTTAGAATTGAAAATCACACCAGAATCAAATAATTCTTCTTCTATAATATTGAACGTATTTCTTTGAAATTTAAGGAAGCTTTGAGTATAGAAAATAGTTCAAGTTTTCTTCAAGAATATCCCTGCTATACCAGTTGGATTATTTTCCTTTTTGAAGGTAAAGGATATTATTTTTGTTCAATACTCGTAAGAAATAATATTTTCTTCCATACTTTGTAGTATGTAAGTAATATTATTTCATTTCAGATTCTGAATTCTACACTTATTTTGTTAAGTTTTGGCTTCTATACTACATGAAATTAGTAGAATATCCTTGAAATTTGTGTTTCATCCAGTATCTTTTCATGAAAATATTATTCTGAACATTCTTGATAAGTTTTAACTTTTTATGCTAGAGTACTATTCACGGGGCACTATTCCTAAAGTTCTATTCATGGGGTACTATTCACTTGGGTACTATTCACCTGGGGTACTATTCATGATAAAATTGATTTCTTTTCGGTCCAAATCATTTTTGGTACAATATTATTCTTGAATTTTACTCCACAAAGTAGTATCATGTTTACAATTTGGACATTATTGAATTCTGGATAAATTAAATTATAAATCTTTAAAAATTTATCCTTTTCTTTCTTTTAATTGAATTCTTATATCATTGTCATCATCCTCATGCTTATATTATGATGAAAGTCATCTTTGGCCCGTAGTGCATAAACGGACTATTTATTTGTATGATTATGACCAGGGATTATTCAGTATAATCATGATCGTAATGTTACAAATGATGTGGTAAAAGTCCTCATTGGCCCGTAGTGCATTGATGGACAGTTGTTGGCATGATCATGACCATTGGTGAAAACACGAATATCCTTGGCCCGTAGTGCATGGATAATTTGTGGTTGTGATACTAATGAATATCCTTGGCCCGTAGTGCATGGATAATTCAGTGATGTGGATTATTTATTAAGCTGAGTCTTAGCGATAAAATTGACAATAAACTTTCTAAATCATAGAAGATAGTAGATATCATGCTCTACTTGACTCTTCTAATGGATTGCTTGTTCCGCTGCAGTTAACTTGATGTGTATTATATTTTATTAGTTTAACACTATTGAAGGCTAACGATAATTTATTCTGTATTATCTTAGTCATAATATTTCTTACTAGGCTAGTTGAGCTCACCCTTTTGCTTTCATTATTCTCTTTAGGAAATGAGAACGTAGCCGGGACTAGTCGGGGAACGGAGTGATGGTCTGAGATGGTGTTATAGTAGTCCTCACTATTCTATGAAATATTGTGATAATAATTGTAATGTGGACTCCATTTGAGTTTGAATATTTTCTAGAAGACAATATTCGTATTAAAACTCTCAGCGATGTTTTATCGTATTTTACACGACAGTTGTATTTTACATGACAAGTACTTTCCTGAAAGTATTCGTCACATGAAGGAGGTAGAGTTCATCAAGCTTGAGCAAAACAATATGACCGTGGCGCAGTACGAAGTTAAGTTTGCCGAGTTATCTCGGTTTACGTCCCACTTGGTTGATAATAAGGAGAGAATGACGTGGATGTTTCTAGGAGGTTTGAAACCCGAGATACGTCAATACCTTATCTCTCATCAACTGTGTTTGTATTTAGATGTTGTGAATAGGGCTCAGTTATTGGAGCGCGATAATTAGTCAACCCAACCAAGAGAGAGCAGCCGATAAGTTGATAATACCAGTGGTAGCAGTCATCGAAGCGGTGACAACAAATGTGGAGGGAATCAACATGCCAGAAATGGTAATCACTTCAGTGGTAATCATGGCCAAGACAATAAGAGTATACATTTTAAGAAGAGGAGATTCAACAATGATGGAAAGACGCGTCGGCCAAAGACCATTTTGTTAAGGAAGGAGAACGACCGCTCGGTCAGATGATACAAATGTGGAGGGAAGAACACATAGGTCCAAACCGCGATCGCGCACCCAAAGCATGTTACAATTGTGGAAAAGAAGGTCACCTAGCTTTGATTTTGTCGTGCACCAAAGTTAAGTCCAAATTGGGATGGAGGCATCAAAGGGTGTCCCGCATAAGACAAAACCAAAGAGTTCAAGGAGAGCGTTTGTCGTAACCTCCCAAAAAGAGAGGAATCCGAACGAGGTGATCACGGGTAAGCTAATCATATACTCTAGCGAAGTTTATACTTTCTTTGATACCGGTTCTAGCCATTCCTTTATTTCTCCTACTTGCGCTCAACATTTAAATTTGACTCTGGAGAAATTAGACTTTGACTTATCTGTTGAAACTCCGTTGAGAGAAACCTTCATTACATCCACGGTTTATAAGTCTTGTTTGATTAAAATCGGTAACCGCACGTTACCTGTTGATCTTATTTCTTTGAAAATACTCGTATTTGATGTGATTTTAGGGATTAATTGGTTAACTACTCATCATGCTAAAATCGATTGTAAAGTAAGGTTGTTAGCTTTCATATTCGTAACCAACCTATTATGTGAATTCAAGCAACTAAGGCACTAAAATCAATCATTGTCATATCAAGCCATAAAGATATTCGTTTATTGAAAAACGGATGTCAAGCTTTCTTAGCCCATGCCACGGATTTAAATAAAAATACGTCAGATTTGAATGATATTTCTATTGTTAATAAATTTCCTGACATATTTCCTGAAGAATTTCCTGGCCTACCCCAGAGCGTGAAATTGAATTTTGTATCGACCTTGAATACGGTATAAAACCCATTTCCAAAGCCCCATATCGAATGGCTCCTATTGAACTTCAGGAGTTAAAAACCCAACTACAGGAATTGTTAGACATCAATTTCCTTCGTCCTAGTACGTCTCCTTGGGGTGCGCCTGTTCTATTTGTGAAGAAGAAAGATGAAAGTATGCGACTTTGTATTGATTATCGGGAGTCGAATCATGTCACCATCAAAAATAAGTACATGTTCCCTCGCATTAATGACATGTTTGACCAGTTGCAAGGAGCTAAATTATTTTCAAAGATTAATCTTCATTCCGGATATCATCAGTTGAAGATTAAAATTGATGACATTCCAAAGACTGCTTTCAGAACTCGGTATGGGCATTATGAATTCCTAGTCATGTCTTTTGGATTGACAAATGTTCTTGCTGCCTTCATGGACATAATGAACCGAGTATTCAAAGTATATTTGGATCACTTTGTGGTCGTCTTTATTGATGACATCCTCATATACTCCAAAATCCGTGAAGACCATGAGCAACACTTGAGGCTGATACTTCAAAAGCTTCATGAAAACAAGCTTTATACCAAGTTGAAGAAATGCGAGTTCTGGCTTGAGGAAGTAGCATTCCTTGTGCATGTAGTATCAAGTCATGGAATATCTGTTAACCCGACAAAGATTGAAGTAATTCAAAGCTGGGAACAACCTAAGTCAGTGACTGAAGTACGTAGCTTTCTCGGCTTAGCTGGTTATTATCAGAGATTCGTAGAAGGGTTTTCTCAAATCGCTACTCCATTAATGCAGCTGACTCGAGAAGATACAAAGTTTGGTTGGAGCGAGGAATATGAGAAGAGTTTTCAAGAACTCAAGAGAATACTCATTTCAGCACCTATTCTGACAATACCATCTGGTTCGAAGGGATTTGTCATATACAGCGATGCTTCAGGCAAAGGTTTAGGATGTGTTCTCATGCAACATGGGAAAGTCATTGCCTATGCCTCTCGATAACTCAAAGAATATGAGAGGAATTATCCTACTCATAATCTAGAGTTAGCAGCTGTCATTTTTGCACTTAAGATTTGGAGGCATTACCTGCATGGAGAGAAGGTGGAGATCTATACGGATCATAAAAGCCTCAAATATTTCTTCACTCAAAAGGAACTCAACATGCGGCAATGACGATGGCTTGAGCTGTTGAAAGACTATACTCATACCATCCAATACCATCCTGGAAAAGTGAGTGTAGTAGCTGACGCATTGAGTAAAAGATCTTATGCGGGTATGAGTGCAATATTGTCAATGCAAAGACTCATTTTGTATGACTTACGAAGGATGGAGATAGAGTTAAAGACTCCAGGGACCCATGTGATGATTGCGAATATACGAGTAGAACCGACTTTAATTGATAAGGTTAAAGTTGCTCAAGCAACCGACCTAGAGCTGATGCGTATGAGGAAGAAAGTGCAAGAATGTGCTATTCCAGAAGCAAGAATCGATGAGGAAATAATATTTCGAGTCAACTCCAGACTTTGTGTTCCTAACGATTCTAACTTGAAGTATAAAATCATGATGGAGGCGCATAACACACCGTTTGTAATCCATCTTGGGAGTACCAAAATGTATCTTGATCTCCGACATACATTTTGGTGGAGAAATATGAAGAGAGAGATAGCGGGGTTTATCTCAAGGTGTCTAACTTGTCAACGAGTCAAGGCGGAGCATCATGTGCTAAAAGGTCCATTGCAACCACTTGAAATTCTAGAATAGAAGTGGGAGCACATTACCATGGATTTCGTTACTGGTCTTCCCAAGGTTTCTCAAGGCATAGATGCGATTTGGGTCATTATTGGTAGATTGACCAAGTCTGCTCATTTCTTACCGATACAAGAAACTTATACACTTGAACGTCTTGTTAGTATGTATATAAACGAGATTGTAAGATTGCATGGTATGCCAGTATCCATAGTTTTTGATCGAGACCCAAGATTCACTTCAAGATTTTGGGTCAGTTTGGAAAAAGCTATGAGCACGAATTTACGATTTAGTTTGGCATATCATTCTCAAACAGATGGGCAGTCGGAAAAGATTATTCAAACTCTTGAAGATTTATTAAGACTCTGTGTCCTTGACTTCAAGGGAAGTTAGGACAAGTTCTTACCATTGGTGGAGTTTTCCTACAACAATAGTTATCAAGCAAGTATTGGCATGGCTCCATTTGAGGCATTGTATGGAAGAAAGTGTCATTCTCCAATATGCTGGGATGAGGTGGGTGAATGATAAGTGGATTTTATATACGCAAATCGGTGTCCATTTCATGCTTATTTGTTGCTAATTTCTTGTGTTCATGTTCATTTTTACTTGCTTTATGTTCTTTTATGTGTAGGATGGTTGTTGCGGCACTTAACGTATATTTGGAGTCAATTCGGATGATTTGGAATTAATTGGTGCAAATTTGGAAGAAGCCGTGAAGCTCAGGAAAATCATTTAGCAGAATAGACCCCTACTGGGGCGGGCCTATTTGCCTTGTTAACCCCCTCCGAGGCGCAGGGTCTTCTTACCAAACTAACAGAATGATAGCCAGGAAATGCCTGTTCTTCTACATACACCCCGTAGGTAAATGGGGTGTCAAATTCTGCAGACTTATGTTGAGCTTGGAATACTTATTTGACATGGTTTCTAGCATATTGGATTATACATGGACTTTACTTATCTGGTTATATGTTTGGGAGCGGTGTGAGCGACTATTGGTAAGGAAAAGCAAGGAAATCGCAAAGAATTGGTAGGAAAACGCAAAGAAAAGCAATACGGACATCATTTGGGCTTTCATGTTTATTTTATATTCTTAGTTTGGAACTTGGATTATATTGTAGAGCTTCTTCTTAGATTTTCGGAACATCTTGAATCATTCCAATCGGAGTTCGGATGCAAGAGTTAGGATCTTTGTACCAACGGACGTCGAACGTCACTGTTTTGGGTGGCCATTTGCATAGCAGTCACTTCCAGCCAAATTTAGACCTTCATCCGTTAGCTATTTCTCAATTCTCAAAGAATGAAAGTTGTAGAGCTCGTCGATATCTTCGATTTGATAGGTGGAAGGCTCTGTAACCCCTCCCGGATCAAAAGTTTTGGCCATTTTACTAGAGGACACTGTGACAGAAAATGTACCCCCGCCAGGGCGGGCTTTCCCTTAACAAAATGCCGGCCGGGGCTGGCATACCAGCTGCAAAACAGTAGCATAGCCTGCTGGGGTGGGCCCTTTACAAGTATAAACCCCCACCGGGGCGGGGGTATGCATAGAAAACTCAATTTTTGTCCAAATTTGAGTTCGAGAAGGATTGTATCGATCCAATTAACTCAAGGACTTCTGAGAGGACTTAAAGACATGTAAAAAGGCTTATAAAAAGAGGAGAATAACAAGGATTAAAGGGGAGATTAGAGGAGAAAGATGATTCCATTAGATTAGATTAGAGTATATTAGATTAAAACACAAGTTCTAAAGAGTTTTGGAGATTGAAGCAACTTGGAGACCATTGAAGATTCAAAGTAGGAGCAAGGAGGGAGTTTCAAATCTACAGACAATAGATTATATCTTCTCATCTTCTTCTATCTTTGTCATTTATTGTTTATTCAATTGTGGATTCTTAGTTTTAATTCAATGAGCTAATTCTTTGTTTGAAATTATAATGGATCTTATTGTGTAGTTTATTTTAATATGTTTCACTATCAATTATTATGCTCTATTGTGAGGATAGTCTATTGTGATTTGGACTTAATTGCTTAATTGCTTAGCTAAAAATTACCGTGATAATCTATATGAACTCAAGAGATGAAGTATAGATTTAGATCTGATCATGATGGCATGTGTTTATGATTTCTGCATAGATGGAATTCATGATTCGTGTTTAGGATAGAGATATGCCTTTACGCCATATGTAATATTATAGAGAACTTGTGCTTTAAATCCTTTTTAATTGTAATTCACATAGAGATATAGTGGATTAGTTAATTATGGTGTCTTGCTTAATTCTATCATCTGTTTATTTAAGTGAGTATGGGTATTATGCATCGAGAGGTGGTTTTATCTGCTTTAGTGTTCTTGATTAACAATTCATGATAGAGAATAATTGATGAGAAGTGTGTTAACTAAATGAAGCAATAAGTGAAGTTGTGATCTTAAATCTCCATAATCTTAATTTAACTAGTGGTAATTAAAATTAGTTTACTTATAAATTGAAATTCATTCGTTTAAATAAGATTGAGTTGGTTACGGGTTAGTACTTGGTGAGTTTTAGTAAATAATTCTCTGTGGGAACGATACTCAACTTATCACTTTATTACTTGTTGACCACGTATACTTGCGTGTTGTGCATAATTAGATTTTACCCAACAAGTTTTTGGCGTCGTTGTCGGGGAAATAGTTTAATATTTTTTGTCAATATTAGCTTAAATCAAATTAGTCTTAATTTGAACATTTTTTTTTCTCTTTATTTAATTCTCTTCCTATTTTTCTCTCTTTTCAAGTATCATGGATGACTTTGCGTATCAATGGCCATACACGAACATGACCCAACCAAGGGAAACAGGGATTGATGGACTTAATACATTTTCTGTAGAGTCAGTACAAATTGAGGCAAATTCAAAGACATTGGAGGTTATCGCAATGATAATGGAGTCGAAGGATGGTACATTACGTGTGGGTATTAGCTATTGTCTTTGCAACCATCCGAGTCATCAATGCACCATTAGTTTTGGGCCGGTACAACATGGTGGTGAATACCTCAACCAGTATGCATATGATATTTATAATCAAGCTTGGGGGTATCACCCGTATTCTTCATGGAGCTATATTTATCAAGATCAATACTCTACTCCAAATCAAATATACACGTCAGAATTCTCATATCAACCTCCATTAAAAGAAGAAAAGTCAAAGTTGGAGGAATTACTGTCATAGGTCATAGCAAACCAAGAGGAGAGGATGATGAGTCAAGAAATATCGAGCCATAATTTTCAGCACCAGATGGAACAACTCATCACCACTTCAACTCATGGTCCTCAATACATGGATTCTAAAACTGAGACAGATAATTCGAGATTGGAGGAATTGTTTTTCAAGTTCATAGCATCAAATGAGGGGAGAAGGATTAATCAAGAGAAGTCAATTCAGAATCTTCAGAATAAGATAGATTAAATGTTCAAATCCTTGAACAACTATCCTCAAATCAATTGGTGTTATGACGAGGATTCCCAGATTGATGAAGTGCCCAAACTAAATATACAACTGGATGAGCCACAAGACGTTGAAAAAGAGGAGACACGTGAGGATAATGAAAACAGTGTTGGTGAAGAACTAATTGTGAGAACCAATGTAATAACCTATTTTATATATATAATTAAATATTAATTAATTTTATCTTATACAATTGTGTTTAAATGGGAAAAGGTAAATGATTTTGTTTCCTTCTTTTCTTCCTTGTTTTGTTTGGAAAATTAAATTCTTTTAGTAGATAATTAAATAACTGATTAAATTAAAATTTGAGGAAGATAATTCTTTTTGTTAAAGTCTTGTGGTAAAATTATTCGGAGCGGTAAGCTACTTGGGAGATAGAGGAGTCTATTCAAGCGGAGTATCTGCATCTTTTTGATAATTAGGTATTTTTCATTCTTTTGATTCCGGGGACGGAATCCTTTTTAAGGGGGAGGTAATGTAATATCCTGAAAAAAAAAATAATAAAATAATATTAAATTTATATTCTTAAAACATATTGTTTGGAACTTGTCATTTATTTGGGTCAAACTAGTTATTTAAATTATGTGGGCTAATAAACATTAATAAGTGATAGATAATATTATGTGGTTAAAATTTGGGCCTTAATATTAATTTAACCCAAATAGAAGTTTATTAGGGGAAACCTAATTAATAAATAGCTAAACCTAATATTACTTCATTATACAAACCTGAATAAGAAGAGGTGGCTACTTTGGAGATAAAAGAATACATACAAAGGGGGCTCAGGTGAAGAAAGACTAGAGATTTTGATCACTAGTGGGGAAATTTCATCAGTAATAAGTAAGTATATTATACATTATATAAAGTGGGGATAAATCACGTGGTTCCATATTAAATTATTAAATTTAGTATGTTATTTTTTTTCATCATGAGCAAGTACTTTTGTAATTCAAGAACTAAGAGCGATCTTTAAAGATGGGAGAGTTTATTTATTAATGTAATACTTATACGGATGCACTTATTATTATTATCACTTTATTCCAATCAGATTGAACGGAGGGAGTAGTCTATGATTGATTTTGGAGATCCTAAAATAATAAATTGATGATTTTTTTAAATAAAAATATATATATAGCAGTAGTAATTAAAGTTTACGAAAACTTGCATAATTTGCAAGAGATGTTATACAAATAAATATGTAAGATTATATGGAATGAATTAAATCTTAATATTATAAGTAATTATATTTTATAGTCGTACCAAATAGAAGTGTTCATATTTTTATAAATGTACTTACATTTAGTATTATTAATTTGTGTAATTAGTTCGGACATAAGGAACTTAAAGAGTTACATTTGGAATATAAATTTTGGAGTATTAATAATTGATATAAGACGATGATTAAAGGCATATTAAATAGATTATGAATTATTTTGGAATTATTGAATTGGATTATATTTAATTTGAGGTGAATATGTTTAAGTGATGAATAACGTTTAAGTATTTGATATCGTTGGCATTTGAGGGTAAGATTTTGTGGAGTGTGCTATAAATGGTTTGGAAGTATCGTGCGGATTAGTACTCTTTCAAAGAATACCTTTGTTAAATTTGATTTTTCGTTTGTTTCCTTATTTCGAATTCTATTATGATTTCACATAATTGTTTTCTGTGAAATAAATATATTAGTTTCATTTTAGAGTTAATATGTATGACTCGTATTTGTACTCTTTGAATTAGGTTATCATGTTTAGTATTATTTATTTTGATAATTGTAGAGCGGTACATGTTGCTACCTTCCTTTTGAAACCTTGTGACTATAATTTGATTTGGTTCAACATGTACATATAGAACCCTTTTGTTGGTATTATGTCGCATGTGTTGTGACATGATATTTTTGTTAGAATATACCGTAGAGTATACGAGTTATAACCACTGTGGGGTACCACAGAACACGCGTCGTCTTAACGAGAGAGACGTGACACTTTCTAATGGCGGTGTGATTAGTCCACGGCGTCTCCATTTTGGGCTCCGAGGAAGTGGGCCATTTGGTGTTTTGTTGTGGGGGCGTATGGGTTAACCCTAGTTTTTTGTTCTCATGGATGTGTGATGTTGTGCCAAACACACCTATCCGATTTGCATACATTTGGATTCGCGGTCCAATGTGTGATTTGCCTGTGTGGCATCATTTGACTTGCCTGTGTGGCATTATATGTACTTGCCTGTGTGGCAATGTGTATTTCTGAGCTCATTCGGTATAAAAATAACTCCGACCATTTGTTTGACCTATTATTTTATTGGATTAGTTTTGTTGGTTTACGCTCGGTTCAAGTCATTGAGTTAGTTACTTGATTCGTTATTTTTTATTCTTTTATTGGTTTTGTCAATTACGTTGATTCGTGATATATTCATTACGTTGATTCGGATATATTCCATTCGAGATCTTTGGATATTATATTTTCGTTCGTATTTGCACTTGAGGCTTTGTTCAAGATTTTGTCTCGATTATTTTGTATATCGATTGTATATCTTTTGTATATCTCATATCCGTCTTTGGGCAATTGGCTCATCTTTGTGTTTTTCTTCCCAGAGTTTTTGCGGGGTGATTCTGAGGCTAGTGTGATGAGAGAGTTGTCTTTGACCATCTAGGTTGTTTTGATTTTTTTTTTGTTTTGATTATTTTGATTCTAGTTGGAGAATTATATTTAGTACTTCATTGATGGATATCGTTATTAATATTTTGAAGTTATTAGTGCTCTGTTTATTTATTTTGAGGTTTGTTGTGCTTTGCACGTGACCTCCCTTTCCTTTTCGGGAAGGGGGTGTTACAACCAACGATGATGAGCCGATGTTATTTATGCCTTAAGTGCCTTCTCCACCACAGTTCAAGAATTCGGTTAGATTTGCAAAACCTTGTCCAATTGGTAGTCATGTCATCGGTAAAGCTCCTGGAGACGTAAGAGCGAGTACAACTTCGAAACCATGGTGCGAGGGGTGGGATGAGAAAGATGAAGAACCAGTTGCGTTGGAAAAGCCTCAATGTCATAATCTATTCGTAGACACAATGGAGAAAAGACCTAGATGTTGGACGTTCTTGAACGAGATCAGACCAAATCAAAGCATGCTAGGTGACTTTAATGCAATGGCTATCACAAATGGGAACCTACCAAAAGCTACATTATTTTCGATGGATGGAGGGGAGAGACAGGGATGTTGGACGTTCTTGAACGAGATCAGACCAAATCAAAGCATGCTAGGTGATGTATACCTATTTTGGGGGCGTCACAGTTGGTATCAAAGCCTAGGGATATGATCCCTGACTGAGATGTGAGACAAGAACTAGGAGGGGAGAGACAGGGAATTCCTTCGCTAGTATGACCTACCTAAGTTTATTTGGTATTTAATTGGTCGGTCATAGTATAGGGATAATATGTGATATGTTAATTAACCCTTGTTTTGTGGAAGTATTTTGAAAATGGCATCCGAAAATGTTGAGATAAGCAATGAAGCACATGAGACCGTTGAGTCACCAACGATCAACCCAGGGTAATGTGCAACAGGAAGACAATAATCCTCATGTAAACAATAACACCGATGAAATGGTGAACGATGGGATGTTCAGAGGCTTTATGCAATTCATGCAACATCAAAGTAGAGTGGCTCCTGTCCAAAATGCAGGTGGAAACACTGATAACTCTCGGACGGTCACCGCTAAGCGATTCAAGGAGCCGGTACCATCGGAGTTTTTGGAGAGCCAAAACCACTTAAAGTGAGACGTGGATAAAGAAGATCAACAAGATATTTGATGTCTTGGGATGCTCGAGGAGAAAAGGTTCCTTTGCCATCTTCATGTTGCGACGGAGGCGATTCTTGGTGGGAATCGTAAAGTGTACTCAACTCGCCATATCGAAGATGTCTTGGGAGAAGTTCCAAGAACTGTTCAACGACAAGTACTTTCCTGAAAGTATTCGTCACATGAAGAAGGTAGAGTTCATCAAGCTTGAGCAAAACAATATGATCGTGGCGCAGTACGAAGCTAAGTTTGCCGAGATATCTCGGTTTACGTCCCACTTGGTTGATAATAAGGAGAGAATGACGTGGATCTTTCTAAGAGGTTTGAAACCCGAGATACGTTAATACCTTATCTCTCATAAACTGTGTTTGTATTCCGATGTTATGAATAGGGCTCAGTTATTGGAGCGCGATAATGAGTCAACCCAACCAAGAGAGAGCAGTCGGCAAGTCGATAATACCAGTGGTAGCAGTCATCGAAGCGGTGACAACAAACGTGGAGGGAATCAACATGCCAGAAATTGTAATCACTTCGGTGGTAATCATGGCCAAGACAATAAGAGTGGACATTTCAAGAAGAGGAGATTCAACAATGATGGAAAGACGTCAGCACCAGAACCCGCTGTTAAGGAAGGAGAACAATCGTCGGTCGTATGTTACAAATGTGGAGGGGAAGGACACATAAGTCCAAACTGCACGATGTAGTCCAAAGCATGTTACAATTGTGGGAAAGAAGGTCACCTAGCCTGATTTTGTCGTGCACCAAAGTCAAGTCCAGCTGGGATGGAGGCATTAAAGGGTGTCCAAGACAAGACAAAACTGGTAGTTCAAGGGAGAACGTTTGTCGTAACCTCCCAAAAAGTGAGGAATCCGAACGAGGTGATCACGGGTAAGCTAATCATAAACTCTAGCGAAGTTTATACTTTATTTGATACCGGTTCTACCCATTCCTTTATTTCTCCTACTTGCGCTCAACATTTAAATTTGACTCCAGAGAAATTAGACTTTGACTTATCTGTTGAAACTCCGTTGGGAGAAAGCTTCATTACATCCATTGGTTATAAGTCTTGTTTGATTCAAATCAGTAACCGCACGTTACCTGTCGATCTTATTTCTTTGAAAATACTTGCATTTGATGTGATTTTAGGGATTGATTTGTTAACTACTCATCATGCTAAAATCGATTATTTTCGTAAGGTTGTTAGCTTTCATATTCCTAACCAACCTATTATGCAAATTCAAGCAACCAAGCCATTAAAATCAATCACTGTCATATCAAGCCATAAAGCTATTTGTTTATTGAAAAACGGATGTCAAGCTTTCTTAGCCCATGTCACGGATTTAAATAAAAATATGTCAGATTTGAATGATATTTCTATTGTTAATAAATTTCCTGACATATTCCCTAAAGAACTTCCTTGCCTACCCCCAGAGCTTGAAATTGAATTTTGTATCGACCTTGAATCCGGTACAAAACACATTTCCAAAGCCCCATATCGAATGGCTCCTATTGAACTTCAGGAGTTAAAAACCCAACTACAGGAGTTGTTAGACATCGGTTTCATTCGTCCTAGTACGTCTCCTTGGGGTGCGCATGTTCTACTTGTGAAGAAGAAAGATGGAAGTATGCGACTTTATATTGATTAGCGGGAGTTGAATCATGTCACCATCAAAAATGGGTACCCGTTGCCTCGCATTGATGACCTGTTTGACCAGTTACAAGGAGCCAAATTCTTTTCAAAATTGATCTTCGTTCCGGATATCATCAGTTGAAGATTAAAACTGATGACATTCCAAAGACTACTTTTAGAACTCGGTATGGGCATTATGAATTCCTAGTCATGTCTTTTAGATTGACTAATGCTCCTGTTGCCTTCATGGACATGATGAACCGAGTATTCAAGGAATATTTGGATCACTTTATGGTCGTCTTTATTGATGACATCCTCATATACTCCAAAACCCGTGAAGACCATGAGCAACACTTGAGGCTGATACTTCAAAAGCTTCGTGAAAACAAGCTTTATGCCAAGTTGAAGAAATACGGGTTTTGGCTTGAGGAAGTAACATTCATTGGGCACGTAGTATCAAGTTATGGAATATCTGTTGACCCGGAAAAGATTGAAGCAATTCAAAGCTGGGAGCAACCTAAGTCAGTGACTGAAGTACGTAGCTTTCTCGGCTTAGCTGGTTATTATCAGAGATTCGTAAAAGGGTTTTCTCTAATCGCTACTCCATTAACTCACCTGACTCAGAAAGATACAAAATTCGGTTGGAGCGAGGAATTTGAGAAGAGTTTTCAAGAACTCAAGAGAAGACTCATTTTAGCACCTGTTCTGACGATACCATCTGGTTCGGAGGGATTTGTCATATACAGCGATGCTTCAGGCAAAGGTTCAGAATGTGTTCTCAAGTAAAATGGGAAAGTCATTGCCTATGCCTCTCAACAACTCAAAGAATATGAGAGGAATTATCCTACCCATTATCTAGAGTTGGCAGCTGTCATTTTTGCACTTAAGATTTGGAGGCATTACCTGCATGGAGGGAAGGTGGAGATCTATACGGATCATAAAAGCCTCAAATATTTCTTAACTCAAAAGGAACTCAACATGCGACAACGACGATGGCTTGAGCTGTTGAAAGATTATGATCAAACCATCCAATACCATCCTGGAAAAGCGAATGTAGTAGCTAACGCATTGAGTAGAAGATCTTATGCGGGTATGAGTGCAATGTTGTCAACACAAAGACCCATTTTGTATTACTTACAAAGGATGAAGATAGAGTTAAAGACTCCAGGGACCCATGTGATGATGGTGAATATACGAGTAGAACTGACTTTAATTGATAAGGTTAAAGCTGCTCAAGCTACAGACCCGGAGCTGATGCGTATGAGGAAGAAAGTGCAAGAAGGTGCTATTCCAGAAGCAAGAATCAACGAAGAAGGAATACTTTGAGTCAACTCCAGACTTTATGTTCCTAACGATTCTGACTTGAATTATAAAATCATGATGGAGGCGCACAACACACCGTTTGTAATCCATCCTGGGAGTACCAAAATGTATCATGATCTCCGACATACATTTTGGTGGAGAAATATGAAGAGAGAGATAGCGGGGTTTATCTCATGGTGTCTAACTTGTCAACGAGTCAAGGCGGAGCATCAAGTGCCAAAAGGTCCATTGCAACCACTTGAAATTCCAGAATGGAAGTGGGAGCGCATTACCATGGATTTTGTTACTGGTCTTCCCAAGGTTTCTCAAGGCATAGATGCGATTTGGGTCATTGTTCATAGATTGACCAAGTCTGCTCATTTCTTACCGATACGAGAAACTTATACACTTGAACGTCTTGTTAGTATGTATATAAACGACATTGTAAGATTGCATGGTATGCTAGTATCCATAGTTTCTGATCGAGACCCAAGATTCACTTCAAGATTTTGGGTTAGTTTGCAAAAAGCTATGAGCACGAATTTACGATTTAGTTCGGCATATCATCCTCAAACGGATGGGTAGTCGGAAAGGACTATTCAAACTCTTGAAGATTTATTAAGACTCTGTATCCTTGACTTTAAGGGAAGTTGGGACAAGTTCTTACCATTGGTGGAGTTTTCCTACAACAATAGTTATCAAGCAAGTATTGGCATGGCTCCATTTGAGGCGTTGTATGGAAGAAAGTGTAGTTCTCCAGTATGTTGGGATGAGGTGGGTGAAACAACATTGTTGGGACCAGAGTTGGTACGTATGACTACAGAAAAGATTCAAATGATCCGACAATGTATAAAAACCTCACAAGATCGACAAAAGAGTTATGTTGATCTTCATCGAAAAGACGTGGAATTCAATATTGGAGATCATGTGTTGTTACGTGTTGCTCCATGGAAAGGAGTTACAAGATTTGGAAAGAGAGAAAAGCTCAATCCTCGATTCATTGGCCCATTTTTAATCCTCGATCGACTAGGAACTGTGGCCTATAGACTCGCTTTACCACCAAGTATGTCTCGTGTTCATAACGTTTTCCATATATCTATGATACATAAATATGTGAAAGACCCGAACCAAATTATTGAATTAGAACCAGACAAGATAGAGGAAGATTTAACGTATGAAGAGTTACCTATTAAAATCTTGGATAAGAAGGATCATATTCTACGCTCCAAGGTTATACCTCAAGTCAAAGTTTTGTGGAGAAACCACGATGTAGAAGAAATGACCTGGGAATTTGAATCTGAGATGAAATCAAGGTATCCTCACCTCTTTGATATACCAGGTACTTACCCTAATTTTGAGGATAAAATTTCATAAGAAGGGGAGGTTGTAAGACCCCAACTTTTATGAATAAAGATTAATTTCTCTCGAAATATATTTTTGAATATTAAGGTGTGGATATAATATAATGTTATAGTTGTGGGTAATATTTATAAATTTTACAAAGTAAGCAAGTGGTTATATAATATTCGATTGGTCGGGGAATATTTGTTTTAACAGGGAATATTCGTACGACGACACAATCATTGGTGGACCCCACAACGAAAGTATTGTCGTAGTTAGAAAACGACATAATTATCTTTTTATAAAAATAACAACGGATGTTTTACCGCTTAAATTGTTGAACTACCGGATAGTAAAAGTACAAGATGTCTGGCGTGGTTGCATAGTAGCACACGGTATTGATTATTGATGCTTACGTGAAAAGTCACTCGCTTATACTCAATTATTACTACGATTGATTGCGCATCATATCTCTCATATTATTGATTCAGTTATTGTCACAGTATCATCTGCATAATATTTTATATATTATTAAATCAATAATTGAGACGACAAAGTTATTCATATTATTATTTACAATATTGACAATGTCTAGAAGTTTTGTCAAGGATAGGTTTGGTAACCTAATTGCGCGCCAATAGGGAGAAATCCTTATTGGAAAGCCCCCTCTTTCCTGGGAACGACCTGGTTGTTCAATATTGTAAATTATAATATTAATGATGAATAAGTTTGTGTTGATTAAAGATGAAATTGATAGTTCCATTTTGTGGGAATTATTAGTGTTAGTGGAAATCGGCATTTATTTCGATAATAATTGATGTCTGGAAGTTATCGGGTAATTAATCGGATAAATGAGTAATTAATTGCTATTAATTCACATGCATATAATTATTGGTTCACATGTGTGCACTATTGATTCACATTCATGTACTATTAGGGGAGTTGGTGCAAGATTGATAATACTTGCATGACTAAATCAAAAATGGAGGTATAGTTGAAAGTATTATACTGTATTTAGTTTTTTCACATGATTATACTATTGAGTCACATGAATGAACTATTAATTCACATGATTTACTATTAAGGGAGGTGGTGCAAGTTTGATAATACTTGCAGGACTAAATTAAAAATGAAAGAAAAGTTGAAGGTATTGTATTATAATATTTCGAGCCCCAAAACGTGCAATTATCGAAACTATATTTTCCTATAAATAGAAGCTCATTCTTCGTTCATTTCTCACCAATTCACTAAAGCTTTAGAGCAATTATTATAGAGAGAAATTATAGAGAGAAAGAAGAAGAAAGTCTGCTACCTCACTATTCCAATATCCGCTTTTCTTCTAAGGTAAGGGGTATTATTCTTTTGTATTCATGAAGAGAGTTATTTTCTTTCAATACTGTAAGGGTTGTTATTCCATTCTTTATTATTATGTTGAATAACTTTGTCTATCTGAAGTACCGCATACATGGTGAAATTCTTCTCATTATTCCATTCTTTATTATTCAGGTTGGAATAGCACATGCTGTGTGTGGTCTATCGCATGCCCGTGAATTCATTGTTATTCCATTCTTTATTATTCTATTGGAACATCCTGTCTGTGCGGATTACGCATAACCTGGTTCCATTATTTATTATTTTGTTGGAATATCCTGTCAGTGCGGATTACGCATAACCTGGTTCCATTCTTTATTATTCTGTTGGAATATACTGTCTGTGCGGATTACGCATGACCTGGTTTCATTCTTTATTATTCTGTTGGGAATAACCTATCTGTGCGGTCTATCGCATGCCTGGTGAATTCTTCTGTTATTCCATTCTTTATTATTCTATTGGAATAACATGTCTATGTGGATTACCGAATGCATGGTGAATGATCCTTGGTATTCATTCCTTATTAAATTGTGGAAATAATCTATTAACGTGGATTACCGCATAGCGGGTGAAAATCTATTTGCAGTTTCATATATTTTATTATACTCAGTTGGTTAAAGTTTTAGCTTCTATACTCCATGAAATTAGTAGAATATCCTGGATATTTACGCTTCATCCAGTATTTTTTTATGGAAATATTCTTCTGAGCATTCTTGAATTTTACTCCATAAAGCAGTATCATGTTGACAATTTGGACGTAATTGATTTCAGGATAAATTAACTTATAAATCTTTAAAATTTATTCTTGAACTTGTTTTATTGAATTATTATGTCATTGTCATCATCCTTATGCTTATATTTTGATGAAAGTCATCTTTGACTTACGTGCATAGATGGACTTGGTATGATTATGACCAGGGATTATTCGGTATAATCATGACCGTAATGTAATGAATGATGTGGTGAAAGTCCTCTTGGGCATGTAATTCATTGGTAGACAGTTGTTGGTATGATTATGACCAGGGATTATTTGGTATAATCATGACCATTGATGATTACATGAATATCCTTGGTCGTGATGCAAGGATGATTCAATTTTATTTATTAAGCTGAGTCTCAGCGATAAAGTTGATAAAAAAAATTTTAAATCATAGAAGATAGTAGATTTTATGCTCTACTTGACTATTCTAATGGATTGCTTATTCCGCTGCAGTTGTTGATCTAAAACTTGTTGTCTATTATATTCTATCAGTTGTTATACTGTTGAAGGCTAAGGATAATTTATTCTGCATTATCTTAGTCATAATATTTCTTACTAGGCTAGTTGAGCTCACCCTTTCTTTTAATGTTCTCTTCAGGAAATGAGAATATAGCTGGGACGAGTCGGGGAACGGATTAATGGTCCAGATGGTTGTTTTAGTAGTTCTCACTATTCTATAAAATAGTGTGACAATAAATGTAATGAGGACTCCATTGAGTGTGGATATTGTCTACATGACAATATTCTTATTAAAACTCTTATATTATGTTGTCATATTTTACATGACTGTTGTATAATTAAGTTGTATTTGAATTTTGTACCATGTATTTGGCGACTCAAGATGGGTGATGTATACCTATTTTGGGGGCGTCACATTTGTCATCTACAGTGATGCTTCAGGCAGAGGGTTAGGATGTGTTCTCATGCAATATGGGAAAGTCATAGCCTATGCCTCTTGACAACTCAAAGAATATGAGAGGAATTATCCTACTCATGATCTAAAGTTGGCAGCAGTCGTTTTCACACTAAAGATATGGAGACATTACCTTTATGGGGAGAAGGTGGAGATTTATACCGATCATAAAAGCCTCAAATATTTCTTCACCCAAAAGGAACTCATCATGCGACAACAACGTTGGCTTGAGCTGCTGAAAGATTACGATCATACCATTCAATACCATCCTGGAAAAACGAACGTGGTAGCTGACGCATTGAGTAGAAAATCATATGCAGGTACGAGTGTGATATTTCAATGCAAAGGCCCATTTGGCATGACTTACAAAGTATGGAGATAGAGTTAAAGACTCCAGGGACCCATGTGATGATGTCAAATATACGAGTAGAATAGACTTTAATCGATAAAGTTAAAGCTGCTTAAGCTATAGACCTGGAGTTGATGCGTATGAAGAACAAAGTGCAAGAAGGTTCTATTCCGGATGCAAGAATCGATGAAGAAGGAATACTTTGAGTAAACTCCAGACTTTGTGTTCCTAACGACCCAGATTTAAAGTATAAAATCATGATGGTGGCACATAACACACCATTTGCAATCCATCCAAGTGGTACCAAAATGTATCGTGATCTTCGACATACATTTTGGTGGAACAATATGAAAAGAGAGATAACAGAGTTCATCTCAAGGTGTTTAACTTGTCAACGAGTCAAGGCGGAGCATCAAGTGCTAAAAGGTCCATTATAACCACTTGAAACTTTAGAATGGACATGGGAGCACATTACCATGGATTTTGTTACTGGCCTTCCCAAGGTTTCTCAAGGTATAGATGCGATTTGGTCATTGTTGATAGATTGACCAAGTCAGCTCATTTCTTACCTATACGAGAAACTTATTCACTTGAGCGTCTTTCTCGCATTTACACAAATGAGATTGTAAGACTGTATGGTATGCCAGTATCCATAGTTTCTGATCGAGACCCAAGATTCACTTCACGATTTTGGGTTAGTTTACAAAAAGCTATTGGCACAAATTTATGATTTAGTTCGACATATCATCCTCAAACAGATGGACAGTTAGAGAGGACTATTCAAACGCTTGAAGATATATTAAGACTTTGTGTCCTTGACTTCAAAGGAAGTTGGGACAAGTTCTTGCCATTAGTGGAATTCTCCTACAAAAATAGTTATCAAGCAAGTATTAGTATTGCTCCATTTGAGGCGTTGTATGGACGCAAGTGTCGTTCTCCAGTATGCTGGGACGAGGTGGGTGAAACAACATTGTTGGGACCGAAGTTGGTACGTATGACTACAGAAAATAATCAAATGATCCGACAACGTATAAAAACCTCACAAGATCGATAAAAGAGTTATGTTGATCTTCATCAAAAGGACGTGGAGTTCAATGTTGGAGATCATGTGTTGTTACGTGTTGCTCCATGGAAAGGAGTTACAGGATTTGGAAAGAGAGGAAAGCTCAATCCTCGATTCATTAGGCCATTCGAAATCCTTGATCGAGCAGGAACTGTGGCCTATAAACTCGCTTTACCACCAAGTATGTCTCGTGTTCATAACGTTTTTCACTTATCTATGTTATATAAATATGTGAAAGAACCAAACCACATTATTGATTTAGAACAAGATGAAATAGCGAAAGATTTAACGTATGAGGAGATACCTGTTAAAATCTTCATTAAGAAGGAATATATTCTACACTCCAAGGTTATACCTCAAGTCAAAGTTTTGTGGAGAAACCATGATATTGAGGAAATGACCTGGGAGTTGGAATCTGAAATAAAATCAAGGTATCCTCACCTCTTCGATATACCAGATACGTACCCCAATTTTGAGGACGAAATTTAATAAGAAGGGGAGGTTATAAGACCCCAACTTTTATGAATAAAGATTATTTTTCTCGAAATATATTTTTGAATATTATGGTGTGTATTTGATATAATGTTATAGTTATGGGTAATATTTATAAATTTTGCAAAGTAAGCAAGTTGTTATAAAATATTCGATTGGTCGGGGAATATTCGTTTTAACGGAGAATATTCGTACGACGGCACAATCATTGGTGGACCCCACAACAGAATTATTGTCGGAGTTAGAAAACGACAAAAATATCTTTTTTTTAAAAAAACGACAAAAAGTGTTACCGTTAACTGTTGAAATACCCGGTGATAAAAGTACATTAATACGCGTGGTTGCATAGTATCATACGGTATTAATTATTGATGCTTACGTGAGAAGTCACACAGTTATACTCAATTATTGCTATAGTAATTGATGCATAGTATCTCACATTATTGATTCTATTATTGTCATAATATCATCTGCACAATATTTTATTTTATTAAATCAATAATTGAGATTACAAGTTATTCATATTATTATTTGCATTATTGACAATGTCTAGAAAGTTCTGTCGAGGAAAGGGGTTTGGTCACCTAATTGCGCGCCAATAGGGAGAAATCCTTATCAAAAAGACCCCTCTTTCCTGGGAATGATATGGTTGTTAATATTGCAAGTTATATTATTGATAAATAAATATTGTTAAAAATATTGAGAGGATTTTTATGAAGTATTTGTTGTAAATTTAGCTTATTATATGGACCCCCCACCTACTCATTTTCAAAATAGTGTGTATTATGAGTATGATAATATATATATATATATATATATATATATATATATAATAAGTTTTATTATTTATTTAAAATAGAATATATTATATTTTATTACATAGTACTGCATAGTAAATCAAATTTTCAACGAAAATCAAATAGAATCAATTGGCGCTGCAATGATGCCAATTTATGCGATCCGTGATTTTATTTTCTAAATAGTATCCTTTAATTCTCCTATAAATAGGATGTTTAGTTTAGAATTGAAAATCACACCAGAATCAAATAATTTTTCTTCTATAATATTGAGCGTATTTCTTTAGAATTTAAGGAAGCTTTGAGTGTAGAAAATAGTTCAAGTTTTTTTCAAGAATATCCGTGTTATACCAGTTAGATTACTCTCCCTTTTAAGGTAAGGGATATTATTTTTGTTCAATACTCATAAGAAATAACATTTTCTTCCATACTTTGTAGTATGTAAGTAATATTATTTCGTTTCAGATTCTGAATTCTACAATCATTTTGTTAAGTTTTGGCTTCTATACTCCATGCAATTAGTAGAATATCCTTAAAATTTGTGTTTCATCCAGTATCTTTTCATAGAAATATTATTTTGAACATTCTTGATAAGTTTTAACTTTTTCATGTTGGAGTACTATTCACGGGGTACTATTCTCGAAGTACTATTCACAGGGTACAATTCACTCGGGTACTATTAACCCGGGGTATTATTCATGATAAAAATTGATTTCTTTTAGGTCCAAATCATTTTTGGTACAATATTATTCTTGAATTTTACTCCACAAAGCAGTATCATGTTGACAATTTGGACATTATTGAATTTTGGATTAATTAAATTATTTATCTTTAAAAATTTATCATTTGCTTTCTTTTAGTTGAATTCTTATATTATTGTCATCGTCCTCATGCTTATATTGTGATGAAAGTCATCTTTGGCCCGTAGTGCATAGATGGACTGTTTATTGGTATGATTATGACCAGGGATTATTCGGTATAATCATGACCGTAATGTTACAAATGATGTGGTAAAAGTCTTCATTGGCCCATAGTGCATTGATGGACAATTGTTGGCATGATCATGACCATTGGTGAAAACACGAATATCCTTGGCTCGTAGTGCATGGATAATTTGTTGTTGTGATACTAATGAATATCCTTAGCCCGTAGTGCATGGATTATTTAGTGATGTGGATTATTTATTAAGCTGAGCCTCAGCGATAAAATTGACGATAAACTTTCTAAATCATAGAAGATAGTAGATATCATGCTCTACTTGACTCTTCTAATGGATTGCTTGTTCCGTTGCAGTTAAACTTGATGTGTATTATATTTTATCAGTTTAACACTATTGAAGGCTAACGATAATTTATTCTGCATTATCTTAGTCATAATATTTCTTACTGGGCTAGTTGAGCTCACCCTTTTGCTTTCATTGTTCTCTTCAGGAAATGAGAACGTAGCCAGGACTAGTCGGGGAATGGAGTAATGGTCTGAGATGGTGTTATAGTAGTCCTCAATATTCTAAGAAATAGTGTGATAATAATTGTAATGAGGACTCCATTTGAGTTTGGATATTGTCCAGAAGAAAATATTCGTATTAAAACTCTCAGCGATGATTTGTCCTATTTTACACGACAGTTGTATAATTAAGATTGTATTTGAATTTTGTACCATGTATTTTGCGACTCAAGATGGGTGATGTATACCTATTTTGGGGGAGTCACAGTTAGTATCAAATCTTAGGGATATGATCCATGGCTAAGATGTTAGATAAGAACTAGGGGGAGACGGGGAAATCTCTCTAGTATGACCTACCTAAGTTTATTTGTTATTTAATTGGTCGGTCAGAATATAGGGGTATTATGTGGTATGTCAATTAACCCTTGTTTTGTGGTAGTATTTGAAAATGGCATCTGAAAATATTGAGATAAGCAATGGAGCACAGGAGACTGTTGAGTCACCGCAGATCAATAATCAGGATAATATGAATTAAGAAGGCAAAAATTCTCATGTAAATAACAACACCGACCAAATGATGAACGATGGGATGTTCAGAGGCTTTATGCAATTCATACAACATCAAGTGAGAGAGACTCGTGTTCAAAATGTAGATGGAAACACTTGCAACTCTCGGATGGTCACTGCTAAGCAGTTCAAGGAGCTGGGACCACCAGAGTTTTTGGGAAAGCCAGAACCACTTAAGGCAGAGACGTGGATAAAGCAAATCACCAAGATATTTGATGTCTTGGGATGCTCCGAGGAGAAAAAGGTTCACATTGCCACCTTCATGTTGCGAGGAGAGGCAGATTACTACTGGGAATCCATAAAGCGTACCCAACCTGCCGCACTAAAGATGACTTGGGAGAAGTTCCAAGAACTGTTCAACGACAAGTACTTTCCCGAAAGTATTCGTCACATGAAGGAGGTGGAGTTTATCAAGCTGGAACAAAACAATATGACCGTGTCGCAGTACGAGGCTATGTTTGTCGAGTTATCCCGGTTTGCATCTCATTTAGTTTATAATAAGTGAATGTTTTTGCGAGGTTTAAAACCCAAAATACGTCAATACCTCATTTCTCACAAACTGTATTTGTATTCAGATGTTGTAAATAGGGCTCAGTTATTGGAGCGCGATAATGAGTCAACCCAACTAAGACATAGCAGCCAGAAAAATTATAATACAAGTGGTAGCAGTCATCGAAGCGGTGACAACAAACGTAGAGGTAACCAACATGCCAAAAATGGCAACCACTTCGGTGGTAATCATGGCCAAGATAATAGAGGGGGAAATTTTAAGAAAATGAGATTCAACAATGATGGAAAGACGTCAGCACCAACAATCGTTGTTAAGGATGAAAAATGACCACCGATCGTGTGCTTCAAATACGGAGGGGAGGGACACATCAGTCCAAACTGTATGCAGCAGTCCAAAACGTGTTACAATTGTGGAAGAGAATGTCACCTAGCTCAATTTTGTCGTGCAGTGAAGCCAAGTCCAGTTGGGATGGTGACACCAAATGTTATCCCAGACAAGTTAAAATTGGTAGTTCAAGGGAGAGTGTTTGTCGTGACCTCCCAAAAAGCAAGGAACCCAAATGAGGTCATCACGGGTAAGCTAATCATAAACTCTAGCGAAGTTTATACCTTATTTGATACCGATTATACCCGTTCTTTTATTTCTCCTACTTGCGCTCAACGTTTAATTTAACTCTGGAGAAATTAGACTTTGAATTATCTATTGAAACTCTGTTGGGATAAACCTTCATTACATCCACTGTTTATAAGTCTTGCTTGATTCAAATCGGCAACCACATGTTACCTATCGATCTTGTCTCTTTAAAAATACTTGCATTTAATGTGATTCTAGGAATTGATTGGTTAACTACTCATCATGCTAAAATTAATTATTTTCGTAAGGTTGTTAGTTTTCATATTCCTAACCAACCTATTATGCGAATTCAAATAACCAAACCACTAAATTCAATCATTATCATATCAAGCCATAAAGCTATTCATTTATTAAAAAATGGATGTCAAGCTTTCTTAACCCATGTCACGGATTTAAACAAAAATACGTCAGATTTGAATGATATTCCTATTGTTAATAAATTTCCAGACGTATTCCCTGAAGAACTTCATGGCCTACCCCCGGAGCGTGAAATCAAGTTTATTATTGAACTTGAACTCGGTACAAAACCCTTTTCCAAAGCCCCATATCGAATAGCTCCTATTTAACTTCAGGAGTTAAAGACCCAACTGCAAGAATTGTTAGACATCGATTTCATTCATCCTAGTATGTCTCCTTGGGTGCTCTTATTTTATTCGTAAAGAAGAAAGATAGAAGTATGCGACTTTGTATTGACTATCAGGAGTTGAATCATGTCACCATCAAAAATAGGTACCCGTTGCCACGCATTGATGACTTGTTTGACCAGTTGTAAGGTGCCAAATTCTTTTCAAAGATCGATCTTCATTCCGGATATCATCAGTTAAAGATTAAAATCGATGACATTCTAAAGACTGCTTTTATAACTCGGTATGGGCATTACGAATTTCTAGTCATGTCTTTTGGATTGACAAATACTCCTGTTGCCTTCATGGACGTGATGAACCGAATATTCAAGGAATATTTGGATCATTTTGTAAGCATCCTTATTGATGACATCCTCATATACTCCAAAAGACATGAAGATCATGAGCAACACTTGAGGCTAATACTCCAAAAGCTTTGTGAAAATAAGCTATATGTCAAGTTGAAGAAATGCAAGTTCTGGCTTGAGGAAGTAGCATTTCTTGGGCATGTGATATCAAATAATGGAATATCTGTTGACTCAATAAAGATTGAAGCAATACAAAGTTGGGAGCAACCTAAGTCAGTGATCGAAGTACGTATCTTTCTCGGCTTAGCTGGTTATTATCGGAGATTCGTAGAAGGGTTTTCTCGAATCGCTACTCCATTAACTCAGCTAACTCGGAAAGATACAACATTCAGTTGGAGCAAGGAATGTGAGAAGAGTTTTTAAGAACTCAAGAGGAGACTCATTTCAGCACCTGTTCTGACAATACCATCTGGTTCGGAGGGATTTGTCATAGCCTATGCCTCACGATAACTCAAAGAATATGAGATGAATTACCCTACTCATGATCTAGAGTTGACAACAGTCATTTTTGCACTAAAGATCTGGAGACATTACCTGTATGAGGAGAAGGTGGAGATCTATACCGACCATAAAAGCCTTAAATAATTCTTCACCCAAAAGGAACTCATGTTAGGTTTGTAATATTCATGGACGCAATCAAATTGCACAAATTAAGTGGAAGCATGATAAATCAAAATTTTAAAATTTTACAAACCATATTGCCGGATCATCCTTTATGGACAATTATTAATTAAACAAAAATATGAAGAACAAGAATCATACCCTTGAAGTTTCAAGCTTCCTCAGGTACAAGTTCACCTTCAATCCTTTTCGCGTTCAACTTGAGTCCAACGGTTTGGTTCCTTCCTTTGATCAATGTTAGCCACCCCAAGTGTTTGGCCTCTAGAGGTGATCCACCAAGGAAGAAAAAAAATTCAAGAAGATAGGTACTTGGCTAAACCCTAATTTTCTATCTCTATAGAAAAAATGTACTCTCCAGCTGTTGGAATCACATACATTGATATCTGATATAAGACTCCTCTTATAAAGATATCAGTTAACCCTTCTAATCTAATTAGAAAATAGGGTATTATTTAATTAATTAAATTCCTTTAATTAATTAAGCTCCCTAATCTTATTAAGGATAATTAATTAAACTCTTTTAATTAATTTAACCTCCTAATCTTATTAGGAATATATGAGAGTACTTATATTAATTAATTCCCAAACTCTTTTAGGAATTAAATAATAATAATAGTAATAATAATAATAAGACTCCTCTTATTAATTTATATTTAATATTTTCAAAATATTAAATAATAATATTAAACTATTTAATTTATTCTATCACTATAGATTAAATTAAATATACTTAATTTATTATTACGATTATGTCATTAACTTCTTAAATAATTATTCTTTCTTTCATGGTGTGACCCTTTAGGTTCTCCATATTAAATCGGTTGTGAATAAATCAATTAGAACAATTCGAATCATATTTAAATAAATAAATAAAATTATTAATTTATTTAAATAAATAATATTTATTCTACAATAGGGATAAGCCTCCCTAGCGATTAACGACTTTCCAGATAATATAGATTTCAACATTAATCATAAAAGAACATTTGAGTAAATAGTTACCATACAATTCAATCCTTCCACCATACAATGTCCCAATTAAATATAAGACATGGAATTACTGTTAAGTCTTATTTTATTTAATTATATGTATTTCGATCCTTAAATGCACAACTCCAAATAATGCAAATTAGAAACTCCTTTCTAATTTCATTCTGCCTTGGCCAAGGACTACTGGTTTGTCATTTATCGAATCACATACGAAATTTCTTCTTTTACTAGAAGTGGTAGATTCTTTATTGATCATACATTATCTCCATGTACAACTTATTATACCCAAGCATACCCTTTGATATACCCTAAGGGTCTTAAGGAATAAGTCAAATAATAATTCATCATACACAAGATACTATGATGATCTCAAGTCCAAGGATCACTTGTCTTTACTATCACTATAGGAATTCTATTGACAGCAAAGTAAAACTCCATTAGGTATTCCTTAGTGAGCCACATTCAGTGAACTTATTTCTAATAAGCACCTACATACTTGCTTTAGTGTCTCCACACAAATGATCATGAGATCAATCATCCTCATCTAATGAGCAAGCAACGTATGTACCAATCTATCCGGATTCACTAATCCCCAATTTAGTTATCCAACGATTGGGAACTATTTTAGTTTTAAGCTTTCTAAGAATTTAGATCTCATTAGAATGATCATCATCATTATTCTAAAAGCATTGCTTAAAACTATGGGTTTATCACATATTATAAAATAGCATCATGTAGATAATTAAAAGCCTTTAAGAAATTAATACTATTTATTAATAAATGAATAAAATTGTTACAAAGTATATGCTTTATCATCAAACATGATTGGCTTATGTGCATACTACTTTCAATCTCCCACTTGCACTAAAGCCAATCGCCATGGTATCTCATACCCTTCTTCTCTAAGTGACGATTATCCTGTTGTTGGATAAGCTTTAGTTAATGGATATATAATGTTGTTCTTGAGAGTCCACTAACTCTACATTAATTTCCCATCTTTCAATGATTTCTATAATCAAATGAAAGTGCCACAACACATGTTTAGATCCAAGATGAGACTTAGGAACTATTCCTAGTTCTTTAATGAACTTTTATCCAAACAATCAATTGCAGCTTCATTTATAGCTACATACTTTGTCATTATCACTAAACAAGCTACTCTTTGTTGTTTGGAACCTTTCCAATTCACTGCACTGCTGTTCAAGGTAACCCTTTACCTTAAAGTGGATTTTTTGTTGTCTTGGTCTGTCTGAAAAACTTGAGCCTGTTAAGCCCTCTAGTTTTAATTTAGACCCACCATAAATTTTAATCACATCCTTAATGTCGGTTAAGTACTTTAAGATGTTTTCACTGTCTGACAGTGATCTTCTCCAGAATATGACCAATCAATATCAGGTCTCATATATTTCATTATATACATGATTGTTACTCATGTGATCTCTCTCTTTTAGGAGTCTATGGGGACTATTAAGAGAGATACACTCCATGGCTCATCAACATGAGACATCTCTTGGAGTTTGCCATGCTAAACGACTTTAGCATCAAATGAATATATGTTCCTTGGGTTAAGCCGAGCATCCTTTTAAATCTATCTATATAGATTTTTATCCCTAATTACGATACTCTTCCCAAATCATTCATAGAGGAATGTTTAGATAACTTTATCTTTACTGATTGTAGTATTGGTATGTCATTCCTTATCCATAGTATATCAACATATAATACTAGGAATTTCACGACGCTCCCACTAACCTTTTTGTACACACTAAGTTCATTCTTGTTTTTGATAAATAAAACTCTTTTGATTGTCTCATCAAAATGAATGTTCCATATTTGAGAAGCTTGCTTCAATCCATTTCTCTGAGTGTCTACAACTCTTACCTCATCGTATGTAACTAGATCATCATCTTCTATGATATGTGCCTCATTATCATCATCATTTATGATGAATCCATACCTCCTAGGTATCTTCGGTACTATTCCAGATTTACGATTTGGTTGTGGTACAATAGGTCTATCTACAAGTTTCTCTTATTTGACTTATAGTGTTTTGTGGTTCTTAAACTCTTCAAGATCTATTATCCTCCCAGTATCCCCTTCAATGATAAACATCTTTATCTTAAAAGGCAGCGTGTTTCACAACAAACACCTTTTGCTAAGTAGAATTATAGAACATAAACCCTAAACTTACTTTAGGATATCCCAGAAATCTGTACTTGTCAAATCTTGTCCCAAGCTTATCCTTTGAAACCATTTCATATAAGTTGGACAACCCCTTATCTTAACATACTTAAAATTAGGAATCCTTCCTGTCCATAACTTTTATGGAGTTTTGTGGCCGGATTTTGAGGTTACCTTTTTCGTAGATATGCAGCCATTTCTAGGACATTATCCCAAAAGGATACAGGAATGTCGGTAAAATCATTATGGACCGCACCATGTCCAACAAGGTATGATTTTTTCTTTCAGATACATCAATCAATTATTTTATATCAGGAGGCGTCCATTGTGAGAAAACCATTTGAGATGATCTAGAAACTCATTGCACAATTATTCCTTCCTTGATCTGATCACAGAATCCTAATACTTTGCCAATTTGTTTCATTTCTGAATTCTTTGAACCTTTCAAATAATTCACAATTGTATTTCAGCAAATACACACATTCTACTTTTTGAACGATCATGTCCTTTTCTTATACCAGTTTGTTCAATTTGCAAAATAATTTTTTCATAAGTCAAGTACACAAAATCCATTAAGTAATATTTCAGTTTTATACAAAACATTATTATTATTATAAATAGAACAACAATTGTTCTTAAATATAATACCAAAGATTTCATTGTCCAACAATAAAATGGAAATAATATTTCCAATGAGAACTGGAATACAATAACAACTTATTGACTTAATAGAGTTGTCCGTAGGCAGTGCTAAATTATAAGTTCCTATGGCTGATATAGCAACCTTTGCTTCATATTCACACATAGGATTACTTATCTCTTGTTTATCTTTCTACTTCTGCTTGGTCCCTTCATAAATCTATATTTATGATAACCAAAGTCGGTATCCTATACCCAAGTAGAACCTTGACTTAAAGAAAAAAATTTATTTCAATCATGAACAAAAAAATGATATTTGTAACTGAAGCTTCACTAAGCTTCTTTGCTTAGCCTCTGCAAGATGCTTCTCACAGTTTCCTTTCGGTGTCCAAGCTTATTGCAGTGGAAGAAAACTCCTTTCCTATCCTTATCATTTTTGTTCTTATTATCCTTTGTTTTTGGCTTTCTATTTACCTTCTTTGAATCGTTCTTCTTTTCAGAAGATCCTTTGGCCCCTACCAGTAAGACTTGGTCTTTCTTAGTTGGAAAGTGACTCTCAGCTATTTTTCAACATGTTAAGCAAATCAGTGAAGCTAATATCTAGCTTGTTCATATTAAAAATTCACAACAATTATGAAAGGAGTCCGGGAGTGAGTGCAAGATCAAATCTTGGCTCAACACTCCATCCATAAAAAAACCTGTTGTCCTAATTGATCAATCAAATTGATAATGTTAAGGACTTTTATCTGTACCGTAGTGTCATCGGTCATGCTAGATCAGAAGAGCTCCTTAGATATCTGATATCTATTAGTCCTACTTTCCTCACCATCAACTACTTGATATGCAGGAATATAGTAAGAGCATCCATAGTTTCATGATGACGCCGAAGCTCGTTACTCATGAATGAAAGTATGATGCATTGAGCCAACTGTGACGCCCCCAAATTCGGACCTGCATTTGGTCACTCAAATTCGGTTCATCATGTTCTCATGGTAACACCATAATAACTAAATAATCATACATTCACAACGAAAAATCTAAATTAGAATAATATACAATGATTTATTATAATTATTCCCCCAAGTCTCGCAACCTACAGTACTTAATAGATTACATAATAGTATCGAATAAAGACCTATTACATAATCCTACTTAAGTTTAAACATAGTCTGCAAATAGTCTTAACATAACATAAAAAAATTTAAACATAAAGGAACAAGCTAGTCGGTAGCCTTGCCCTTGCCCTTGTCTGTTCCAGAGACACCTCCCTGTTCCTCCTTAACTAAAAGGTTTTAAATAAGAAAGGATGACCACAAATTGCCCAGCAAGTAATATACAACAAGGGTGTAGGATATAATATCACAAGGTTTGAAATATCGAAGTGTCATTTCTAGGATAGTTCAAAGTATCAGAACAACGTCATGAATAAGGGATATGACAATTCAATATAAATCGACGGATATATATATATGAATTTAACGACTAATAATGTATCCAACTAGATAAGCAATTTGTACTGAGCAGTCACTAAGGACTATTGAACTTCCACTATAGTTACCAATATTAAACTGATAACCAAAAATATCAAGTACTATAGATGATCAGTCTATAATACTTTACGTTATGCATAACACAACAATAATATTTATTCATGTGTTGGGGTTTCTAACAACATACACTCCCCTTACCAAAAGGGTTGTCCAACTCAGTTTTCAAGATTTCCGCACCAATAAATTTGTTTGGACAGTTTTTATAAACATGCATATAGTCTAGCCGAATCAAATGGCATCGACTCTTTCACAATATTCAAGGACAATACCAATTTCAACATGAATAATAGCTTTCACAAGGATTTATCATACTAGCTCATTTGAACGAAAAAGTAATGTACTTGTATTCAAAGGGATAAGCTTACGGTATTTGTCGAATAAATAATGCAAGGGTTTAGGATACTTGCACAACATAAATTTGAGTAAGGTTAGAGAAACTTGCCTTAAGCATAGTTTATCCACGTTAATAATCAATACTTTCGAATCCTATTTATAGCGTATTATATGATCAAGATATTCATTAGCTAACACAGTCTTTAAACAAGCTTGACACGATTCAAGAATGCACAGATGGTACAAAATCAGTTTATAAGTCATCCTGAACCAACTACTTAGTTACTTCACAAGCAAATCAAGAATGCTCAAGGTTAAGACCTCCTACTCATGGACTTTTCATTTCAATGCAACACCCGACTTATCAACTAGGCATCACTCATATATATATATATATATATATATATATATATATATATATATATATATATATATATATACCTTAGTAGGTTTTAGATCACATTTAGCATCATAAGCATCACGTAGTTACTGTTCAAAAGATCAGAACTCACTATCTCGGGATTCTGAATAAGCAATGATTAGCTTGCGCCATGGCTAAGCTTAGGATCAAGCCTTGCGGCGTAAGTCCCCCCCGACCTAGCCAAAACTCACCATCGCTTTGTTTTTTCCTCGACCGGTCTCGAAAACACACTCATACATAATGTATTTTGACATGTTAAGGTTCCTTTCATGCTTATCAAGTAAATCTAGGTTTCCTCTTTATAATATATTTCTTACTTAAACATTTCAATCATTTAAGGCCATTCAAGGTCATGAATTCACAAGGTTTAGCATGCTTACCTTCTAAACATACAAGATAGTTATAAAACTCATATTAGACATGTTTGGGTGTATTCATAACACATACGTGAACTAACACCACTTTAGTTGAAAAATAAGCTTTGTCCATGCTTTTCTTGAGATGTGCTACACAAGCATGGTATATATAGGCTTATACTACATGAGTGAGTCTAAGAGTGTCATCAAACATGATCACAAATGTCAGATTCTAGTCTTCAAGGTATCATGATAATATTCATATTCTAAACTTACTAGTAAGTCCAACTTGTTCATGTTTCTTTGCTAATTACTTAAACATAAGCTAAAGGTTTATTCATTCATGTCTAAGTCACACTAATATGCTTTGCAAAGTCAGAATATACAACATGTAGAAATCATGCAAGTTAACTCACTAGGCTAAGTCTTTTCTTGAAAACATTTCTAACACAAGGCTTAATAAGTTGATCATGCTTGAAGGAACTATGTACACTACAACATGTTCATCTATGTGCAAAATCAGTCATGCATAGCTTACTAGGTTCATAATTTGTAGTACATGATCTTTACATAGTTTGTTTTCAAAACTTAAGGTTCAAATCTCCATTTAAACCATATGTCTCCATTTATCATGCAAGTCTATTCTAAACATGCTCATATTAGGTTAACATATCTATATATACATCATACACATGTTCATATGCTAGCTTAAGTCATACCCACTAGCTCATATGGATCAGACTTGTAGCAAATCATTCAACTACAATAGGATCAAAGAAATACACAAGCTACCGCACCTTAGTGTAATTCTAAGCGCAGCCTACGCCGTGCGTGTCTGGTTCAGCGCAGAAGACGATACCTGCCTTTTGTGAAAGCTAGCCCAACCTCAAAAATTATTCACCAATTCATTTCCAAACAATCATGTATCAGTTTAAACATGTTTATATGGTCATATAACGATTTTATAACCAATACCCAACCTCATTAACATATAATTTCATGAATTCAAGAATTTGAAATTTCAAGACTAAAACTCCATTTTTACAGAGAATGAAAATGGCAACGAGGAAAAAGATTATACCTCTGCAATGTGAAAAGAACTTACTCCAAATGAACTCTCAAGCTCCTAGAACACTTGTATGCTCTCAATCTTACACTAAGCAATTCTCAATCAATTTCAAGCAATAGAAAGAAAGAAGGGAAGTGTTCAATTTATAGAAAACTCATTAATCATGCCAAACCATTGTCCAAGAATTCAAACTCCTGGGTTGAGGGATTGCATGATGTATAAGAAGGAGTTGGTAATTTAGTTGTTGATTTGCATCATGAGCACCACTCCCCTCATGATCATTGCCTAGCAAGCTTGGAAGAAAATGAAGAACATAGGCTTAGCCTTTTTGAAACTCACGTGATTGAGATTTTAGAGTAAATAGGACTCTCAATTTGGGACAAAGGAGAAAATCCTAGCATTTCATATCATTAAGGCTTGGTTTGGTCTATTTAATTTTCCACAATGAAATCTTAATGTACAATTGTTACCATATTGGGAATTTCAGGGATAAACTATACCCTTACATCATATAGTGCATGTACATTATATATACGCAATAAAGTAATGCAGTCAGGTATTATTGTCCGGGTAGTTCCATAATTAATTCTACTACTCATGTAATCATATAATAACCTTATTATATTAATATTTTACTTATTTATGTTAAATAAATAAATTTATTCCTTCACTTGATTAATTACCACTTAATATAATATAGATCACATAACTTAATATATAGTCACACAACGTCGCACTGCACTATATAGTACTCCCTCCTATTAAGATTAAATGACATTTTAGAGTTAAGCACACTTATTAAGAAATAACACAAAATGTCTTTTATGTCCCTAATTAATTATTTCTCTCTCCACAATTATCTCTTCTCATTCTCCACAATTGTCCCTAATTAATTATTTCTCTCTCCACAATTGCATTTACTAAGCATATTAAATAGAGGGGTAAATTAGGAAAAATAGTGCAATATTGCATAGAGATTCCAAAACGACACTTATATAGAATAAAATTAAACTCCCTAAAACGTCATTTAATCTGAATAGGAGGGAGTATATTTGTACATGCACATAACTGTCAATATAATATTATTATATTACTAACTTACTTATTTATGTTAAATAAATAAATCATGCACTTCCTTAATTAATTAACACCAATATTAATTAATCAAACCATTAATTAATATATTTATGGGTTTCCATAATCTTTATTCATCTTTATAATATATTGCAAATAATAATAATCACACATTATTAGTTAATTACTAAAAATTCAATCTTCTACCACAACCATCATCAATTAATTAATATAATCATTAATTAATCTTCATTATTAAATAATTATCTACCACACATCAATTAACAACTAATAGTATACTACAACAACAATTAACAATTAATATTACTTAATTGCTTACTTTATAATTCCTTTGGTAATTAATATTATTGTTAATATTTCCCATCACCATGCCACACAAGGCTTCAATGAGTTCATCACAAAACTCCACATATCCTCAATTATTCAGTTATTTAATATAATTGAGTTATCTCATTTCATAACACGAAATCGTTCATATTCAAAAATAATCTTTATCTCCATTAATATATTTATTTAATAATACGTGAAAATTCTCGGGTATTACATCCCCCCTTATAAAAATTCCGTCCCAGAATTGCTACAAGGTTACACAAACAAATGGAGATAGTCCTTCATCATCCTATCTTCTAACTCCCACGTTGCCTCCTCGACATCGTGGTTACGCCAAAGCACTTTTACAGAAGAAATGACTTTATTCCTTAAGGTTTTCTCTTTCCTATCAAGAATTTGGATAGGAATTTCTTCGTACGCTAAGTTCTTCTCCACTTGAATAGGTTCGTAAGAAATCATGTGTTTGTAGTCGGACTTATACGGACGCAACACAGATATGTGAAACACGTTATGGATGTGCTCCAACTCAGGTGGTAGTGCAACTTTTTACGCTACTTCGTCCACTAGCTTTAGTATCTCAAACGGTCCTACGAATCTTGGACTCAGTTTTCCCTTCTTGGCGAAACAGATCTTTCCCTTCCATGGAGATACCTTTAAGAATACAAAATTGTCGACTTCAAAATCTCGGTCTTGCCGATGCAAGTCTCGCAGATATTCTTCCAGCGATCTTAAGTCGCTACCACCGTTCTTATTATCGCAACCACCACGTCTGCGGTTTGTTGTACTAACTCTGGTCCGAGTATTCGTCGTTCTCCTACTTCGTCCCAACATAACGGCATTCTGCACTTCCTTCCGTAAAGAGCTTCATACGGTGGCATGCCAATACTCGCATGGTAACTATTATTATACGCAAATTCGACTAAGGGTAGGTGGTCGTCCCAATTTCCCTTGAAGTCCATCACGCAAGTCCTAAGCATATCTTCTAGCGTTTGTATTGTTCGCTCACTTTGTTCGTCTGTCTGAGGATGATAAGCAGTACTTAATCATAACTGTGTTCACATCCTCTCTTGCAAGCTTTTCCAGAATTTTAACGTGAAACGCGGGTCTCTGTCAGAAATAATCGACACCGGCACTCCACGTCGTGAAACGATTTCCTTTACGTACAGACTCGCTAATTGATTTAAACTGTAGTGGATCTTGATGGGTAGAAAATGTGCAGTCTTCGTAAATTAATCCACGATAACCCAAATGGCATCCAAACCTTTCTGCGTGACTGGAAGTCCTACCACGAAATCTATAGTGATATGCTCTCATTTCCACTCTGGTATTTCCAATGGTTATAATAAACCACTCGATCGCTGATGCTCTGCTTTGACTCGCTGACACGTAAGACATCTACTAACGTACTCCATAATTTCTCGTTTCAGATTTGACCACCAAAAATGTTGCTTCAAGTCCCGGTACATCTTTGTGCCTCCCGGATAAATGGAATATGTCGTATTATGAGCCTCGTACAAAATCTCCTCTCTTAACTTGGCCACTGTCGATACCCACATTCTCCCTTCAAATCTTAAGATATCGTCTTTATCTATTCGAAATTTTTCTTCCCCTTTTTCCATTATCCTTCTTCTGATTTTCTCACATTCTCCATCTTTCTCCTCGGCTTCCTTTACTCTATCCAACAATGTCGGACAAGCTTCCATTACAAATATTTTCTCTTCAAACCTCTCGGGTCCCTTCACTTCTATTTCCAATTTCTCCATATCTCTTATTTAACTCCTTCTAAGTTGTTAGTCGAAACAATTTCTCCCTTCCTTTCCTGCTCAGAGCATTGGCAACTACATTTGCCTTTCCCTGGTGATAAAGAATGTCACAGTCATAATCCTTGATCAATTTTAACCACCTTCTCTGACGCATATTCAACTCCTTCTGTGAGAAGATATATTTCAGACTTTTGTGGTCCATGTATATCTCACATTTCTCTCCGTACAAATAATGTCTCCATACCTTCAACGCAAAAACTACGGTCGTTAACTCTAGATCATGAGTAGGGTATCATTTTTCGTAATCCTTCAATTATCGTGATGCATATGCAATGACTTTGTTGTGTTGTATAAGCACACAACTAAGTCCTCTATGCGATGCATCACTGTACACCACAAATCCTCTCGTATCATCTGGTAATGATAATACAGGTGCCTCGCTTAATCTTTTCTTCAACTCTTGAAAACTCTCTTCGCATTTGTCGATCCATACAAATTTCACCGTCTTCCTTGTCAGATTAGTCAACGGGGTTGCTATCTTGGATAAATCTTCGATAGTACCCAGCTAACCCTAAGAAACTTTTCACCTCCGTCGGTGTCCTCGGTTGTTCCCAATTACTCACTACTTCGACCTTTTCGGGGTCTATTGAGATTCCATTCTCATCCACCACGTGGCCTAAGAATTGAACCTTCTTCATCCAAAATTCGCATTTGGAAAACTTCATATACATCTTCTCCTTTCGTAATGCCTCCAAAATAATCTTTAGATGTTCGGCGTGTTCTTCCTTCATCTTCGAGTAAATTAAAATATCATCGATGAAAACTACTACAAATTTATCTAAGTATGGCTTGAAAACTCGATTCATCAAGTCCATGAATGCTTTCGGAGCATTAGTTAAACTGAATGACATTACCAAAAACTCGTAATGTCCATAACGGGTTCTAAACGTAGTCTTTGGTATGTCCTCATCCCACACTTTTAGTTGGTGATATCCCATCCGCAGGTCGATTTCTAGAAACACTTCGCTCCCTTCAATTGATTAAATAAGTCATCTATCCTTGGTAATGGATATTTGTTCTTAATCGTTACTCTGTTCAATTCTCGATAATCGATACAGAGCCTCATCGATCCATCCTTTTTCTTCACGAATAACACTGGTGCTCCCCAAGGAGATACACTTGGTCGAATGTAACCTTTATCCAATAACTCTTGAAGTTGTATCATCAATTCCTTCATTTCTACCGGCGCCATACGATATAGAGCTTTCAAAATCGGTGTCGCTCTTGCATAAGTCTATTACGAATTGATTTCTCCGTCTCATGCGGAGGCCAATCGGATCGTCCTAAACACATCCTGAAATTCACTCACTACGGGTATATCTTTAATCTCTATTCCCTTTTTCTGAGTATCCACAACGTAAGCTAAATAACCTATACATCCTTTCTTTAATAATTTCTTGGCCTACATCATCGTAACATAACACGATTGCTTAAGCGATGAGCTACCATAAAACACTACCTTAGACTTACTCAGAGTCTGAAGGTTCACACACTTGTTCTGACAATCAATTACTGCTGTATGGTTATATAACCAATCCATCCCCAGTATTACGTTGAATTCTCCTAGTCTAATAGGAATCAAGTCTACGCTCAGTTCATGTTCCCTAATATTTGCGTGACAATTTTGATAAACGTACTCTACAGGAATTATTTCCTTATTCGTAACTTCTATGTTCAAAGGATCTTCTAAATGTTCTCGGGGTCTACTAAGTTTATTAGCAAATTCTTAAGATACAAATGAATAGGTGGCACCCGAATCAAATAATACATAAGCATTTATATTATTGATTGGGATTATACCTGACACCACGTCCTTTGCAGCTGTGGCGTCTTGGACTGTCATGTTAAAGGTTCGAGCGGTCGATCAGTTGGGTTGCACAGGTCCACCAATCATCAAGTTACTTCCTCCTCCTTGGCTTCCGCCAGCTCCACCGCTTCCTTTCTTTGGGAAATCCTTTATCTGATGCTCTATTGATCCACAAGCAAAACATCCTCTGATCTTCTTCAGCTTTGGGCAATTTGGCGAGATGTGCCCCTCTTGGCCGCAGTTATAGCAGGTGCTTTTCATCTTCCAGCATTCTCCCTGATGGCTTCTTCCACATTTGTTGCAAGCTTCGGTCCTTTTCTTGAAGTTTCCCTAGTGACTCCCACCTTGGTTATTGTTTCTATTGTTGTTATTGTTCTCCCATTTCCTTTTTCCAGAGTTACTTCCTTCGCTGCTGCTCCCTCCACGATGTTCACTACCAGCGTTCTTGTTCTTCTTCTCCTTATGATATAGACTTAAGGCCTCGCTGCCACCTTCCGCAATGATTGTCTTCTCCAATAATGTTATAAAGGAATCAATCTGGAAGACCGATACCTTATTATACAACCACAGTTTTAACCCTTGCTCAAAACGGCTCGCCTTCCTCTCCTCATCTACAACTTGGTGTTCTGCAAACCGCACTAGTTCATTAAACTTAGCTACGTACTGCGCCGTCGTCATATCTCATTATTTTAACTCTAGAAATTTTACTTCCATCCTACTTTTCATACTCTTCGAGAAATAGTTCTTGAAGAACAACATAGTAAACCTCTCCCACGTTATCGTTCCTTCCCCCGCTCTTTGATGGTTAGTTTCCCACTAATAGTTTGCTTCGCCCCTCATCATGTATGTGGCAAATATTGTCTTCTGGTATTCTCCCACGCGAGCTATAGTGAAGGCCTTCTCGATCTTCTTAATCCAGGTTTGCGCAACTATAGGGTCAGTGGTTCCCACGAACTCTGGCGGTCCTACACTCTTAAAATCTTTGAAGGTTGTTACTGGGACAACTTGGGGAACGGGTGGTACGGGTTCATTTCTTCCCCTCAGAGCTTCTCCCAATAAATCTACCAGTCTCTGTATCGAATCTACAGGACCTCTCTCATCATTAACTGACTCTTCTGGGACAGTTATTCTACGTCTAGACGGCATTTTCTGCATCACAAAATTTTTATTTTATTATCTAATTATCATATTTAGACATTTCTTAATAGAAAGAACTACAGGTTTATAACACATTTCTAAAATAGGATCATTTATATTCATTTGCCAAAGGTTTACATTACATGTTCTTTTCTAGCATACTGCTATAAATGATAACACATATCCCCTAATTTCACAAAAGATGGGGACATACTAACTTACTACCCCTCTAACACTTTCCAGAAGTTTGGGGGTTTACCACTATCTCACATCTTACAGAAAAGACTGAGATTACAACAACATTTTAACAACATATAAATAAATTATTACACTACTGAGTTTTTCTTTCTAGACTCAATCTAACATCCCACGCTCTACGGTGCTCTGATATTCTTTATGTGTGATGTGCAACACCATGTCTCGGCTTATGGTATGTCGGTCTGTCCTTGCTCAGCTGGGTAATGATGTAGCCCATCGATCAATCTCTCCATGGCCGTGCATAGAGCATAGCCCATCTTGTTCATCTTCCTCCTCTTATACCGCACCTCATCCTCTAGATCATTTGCCCTATCATTGGCTTCCTCCCACTTCTCTTCGAAGTGAATCCTATCCATCACCTCCATTTCTAACTGAGTTCGGAGAGCCTCCTTCTCCGCCTTCTCACTTACAACCTTCTGTTCTAATTCCTCTAGCTTTCCTTCCACCTCAACACTCCTTGCCACCGCTCGGTGAAACAAGGCTCCCATATGGATCTCTGCTTCCTTACGGTGAACAATCTCCACCTCCATCTCCTACATCACTAGTTGCCTCTGATGGTTCTCGTCCCTCAACTTCTGGAACGCAGACTCCCTCTCCCTAGCCTCAGCTTCCAGTTCCTCCACTCTACACCCTAACTCCAATATCTGCTCCTCATACTCTCCTAGCATCCGATCCTCAAAAGTAACCTCGTCAGAGTCCTCCACAGGCTCAGGCTCCTCCTCCGGATCAGACTCCACCTCTTCCTCATCGTCATCATCAAAAGGGGCTACTACTGAAATAGGCTCCGCTATCAAGGGTGTCTCATAGACTATGTGGATATCACGCGGCTCCTCCTCTACCACTCGGCTAGGTCCTCCCATGTCAGTCATCCTACAATCACCAACATAAGACAACACAAACAACAACTCCATTAGAATGTAAAACAAACATAAGTTCATTGAATAGAATGAAGTTACATTTCATAACATACTAAGTCTCTCAAGGAAAACTCTACATGAGTTTTATCTCCTTCCTAACTTCTAAGTTCTCCCGAGTTATACTCTAAGGACACTCGTTCCTAAGATTTATAACTACAGCTTTGATACCAACCTGTGACGCCCCCAAATTTGGACCTCCACTTGGTCACTCGAATTCGGTTCATCACGTTCTCATGGTAACACCATAATAACTAAATAATCATACATTCACAATGGAAAATCTAAATTAGAATAATATACAATGATTTATTATAATTATTCCCCCAAGTCTTGCAACCTACAGTACTTAATAGATTACATAATAGTATCGAATAAAGACCTATTACATAATCCTACTTAAGTTTAAACATAGTCTACAAATAGTCTTAACATAACATAAAAAATTTTAAACATAAAGGAACAAGCTAGTCTGTAGCCTTGCCCTTGCCCTTGCCCTTGCCCTTGCCCTTGTCTGTTCCAGAGACACCTCATTGTTCCTCCTTAACTGAAAGGTTTTAAATAAGCAAGGATGAGCACAAATTGCCTAGCAAGTAATATACAATAAGGGCGTAGGATATAATATCACAAGGTTTGAAATATCGAAGTGTCATTTCTAGGATAGTTCAAAGTATCAGAACAACGTCATGAATAAGGGATATGAAAATTCAATATAAATCAACAGATATATATATGAATTTATTGACTAACAATGTATCCAACTAGATAAGCAATTTGTACTGAGTAGTCACTAAGGCCTATTGAACTTCCACTAGAGTTACCAATATTAAACTGATAACCAAAAATATCAAGTACTATAGATGATCAGTCTATAATACTTTACGTTATGCATAACACCACAATAATATTTATTCATGTGTTGAGGTATCCAACAACATACACTCCCCTTACCAAAAGGGTTGTCCAACTCAATTTTCAAGATTTCCGCACCAATCAATTGGTTTGAACAGTTTTTATAAACATGCATATAGTCTAGCCGAATCAAATGGCATCGACTCTTTCACAATATTCAAGGACAATACCAATTTCAACATGAATAATAGCTTTCACAAGGATTTATCATACTAGCTCATTTGAACGAAAAAGTAATGTACTTGTATTCAAAGGGATAAGCTTAAGGTATTTGTCGAATAAATAATGCAAGGGTTTAGGATACTTGCACAACATAAATTTGAGTAAGGTTAGAGAAACTTGCCTTAAGCGTAGTTTATCCACGTTAATAATCAACACTTTCGAATCCTATTTATAGCGTATTATATGATCAAGATATTCATTAGCTAACACAGTCTTTAAACAAGCTTGACACGATTCAAGTATGCACAGATGGTACAAAATCAGTTTATAAGTTATCCTGAACCAACTACTTAGTTACTTCACAAGCAAATCAAGAATGCTCAAGGTTAAGACCTACTCATGGACTTTTCATTTCAATGCAACACCGACTTATCAACTAGGCATCACTCATATATATATATATATATATATATATATATATATATATATATACCTTAGTAGGTTTTAGATCACATTTAGCATTATAAGCATCACGTAGTTACTGTCCAAAGGATCAGAACTCACTATCTGGGATTCCAGAATGGCGCAGCTGCGCCATGGCTAAGCTTCAGGACCACCCGATTCAGGCCATCCCATGACCCAACTTAAAACTCACCAGCCAGTGGTCTCTCGTCTCAGGTCTCAAACACACACTCATACATAACGTATTTTTACATGTTAAGGTTCCTTTCATGCTTATCAAGTAAATTTAGGTTTCCTCTTTATAATATATTTCCAACTTAAACATTTCAATCATTTAAGCCCATTCGAGGTCATGAATTCACAAGGTTTAGCATGCTTGCCTTCTAAACATACAAGATAGTTATAAAACTCATATTAGACATGTTTGGGTGTATTCATAACACATACGTGAACTAACACCACTTTAGTTGAAAAATAAGCTTTGTCCATGCTTTTCTTGAGATGTGCTACACAAGCATGGTACATATAGGCTTATTCTACATGAGTGAGTCTAAGAGTGTCATCAAACATGATCACAAATGTCAGATTCTAGTCTTCAAGGTATCATGATAATATTCATATTCTAAACTTTCTAATAAGTCCAACTTGTTCATGTTTCTTTCCTAATTACTTAAACATAAGCTAAAGGTTTATTCATGCATGTCTAAGTCACACTAACATGCTTTGCAAAGTTAGAATATACAACATGTAGAAATCATGCAAGTTAGCTCACTAGGCTAAGTCTTTTCTTGAAAACATTTCTAACACAAGGCTTAATAAGTTGATCATGCTCGAAGGAACTATGTACACTACAACATGTTCATATATGTGCAAAATCAGTCATGCATAGCTTACTAGGTTCATAATTTGTAGAACATGATCTTTACATAGTTTGTTTTCAAAACTTAAAGTTCAAATCTCCATTTAAACCATATGTCTCCATTTATCATGCAAGTCTATTCTAAACATGCTCATATTAAGTTAACATATCCATATATACATCATACACATGTTCACATGCTAGCTTAAGTCATACCCACTAGCTCATATGGATCAGACTTGCAAATGGGATCATGGCAAGGCTACTGCGTGCACAGCGCAGGTATGACGCTCGCTTTGACGTAAAGCTAGCCAACCTCAAAAATTAATCACCAATTCATTTTCAAACAATCATGTATCAGTTTAAACATGTTTATATGGTCATATAACGACTTTATAACCAATACCCAACCTCATTAACATATAATTTCATGAATTCAAGAATTTGAAATTTCAAGACTAAAACTCCATTTTTACAGAGAATGAAAATGGCAACGAGGAAAAAGATTATACCTCTGCAATGTGAAAAGAACTTGCTCCAAATGAACTCTCAAGCTCCTAGAACACTTGTATGCTCTCAATCTTACACTAAGCAATTCTCAATCAATTTCAACCAACACAAAGAATGAAGGGAAGTGTTCAATTTATAGAAAACTCATTAATCATGCCAAACCATTGTCCAAGAATTCAAACTCATGGGTTGAGGGATTGCATGATGTATAAGGAGTTGGTAATTTAGTTGTTGATTTGCATCATGAGCACCACTCCCCTCATGATCATTGCCTAGCAAGCTTGAAAGAAAATGAAGAACATAGGCTTAGCCTTTTTGAAACTCACGTGATTGAGATTTTAGAGTAAATGGGACTCTCAATTTGGGACAAAGGAGAAAATCCTAGCATTTCATAACATTAAGGCTTGGTTTGGTCTATTTAATTTCTCACAATGAAATCTTAATGTACAATTGTTACCATATTGGGAATTTCGGGGATAAACTATACCCTCACATCATATAGTGCATGTACATTACATATACGCAATAAAGTAATGCAGTCAGGTATTATTGTCCGGGTAGTTCCATAATTAATTCTACTACTCATGTAATCATATAATAACATTATTATATTAATATCTTACTTATTTATGTTAAATAAATAAATGTATTCCTTCACTTGATTAATTACCACTTAATATAATATAGATCACATAACTTAATATATAGTCACACAACGTCGCACTGCACTATATAGTATTGTTGTACATGCACATAACTGTCAATATAATGTTATTATATTACTAACTTACTTATTTATGTTAAATAAATAAATCATGCACTTCCTTAATTAATTAACACTAATATTAATTAATCCAACCATTAACTAATATATTTATGGGTTTCCATAATCCTTATTCATCTTTATAATATATTGCAAATAATAGTAATCACACATTATTAGTTAATTACTAAAAATTCTATCTTCTACCACAACCATCATCAATTAATTAATATAATCATTAATTAATCCTCATTATTAAATAATTATCTACCACACATCAATTAACAACTAATAGTATACTACAACAACAATTAACAATTAATATTACTTAATTTCTTACTTTATAATTCCTTTGTTAATTAATATTACTGTTAATATTTCCCATCACCATGCCACACAAGGCTTCAATGAGTTCATCACAAAACTCCACATATCCTCAATTATTCAGTTATTTAATATAATTGAGTTATCTCATTTCATAACACGAAATCGTTCATATTCACATAAATATTTATCTCCATTAATATATTTATTTAATAATACGTGAAAATTCTCGGGTATTACACCAACTATGGATCATCTTGCCACTTTCAAAAAATAGAAATCTCTTCCTCAGAGGCATTGTCTGCATTGTCTGCAACCATTGCAGGGATATGTGTATTAAGGACATAAAATAGCTTTTCAGCCGTTAGAACTATTCTCAATTTTCTTAACCAATCCAATTAATTCAGTCCGATTAAATACCATCTAATATGTTTTGCAGTGATAGTAATTTAGACATTGTAAAATTCTGTAAATGAATTTGTAATTAATAACATTTTAGCATACATTTTTTTATTAATTACCAAAATAAATTAGGTCTTGTTTTTTAAATTGGTATCGCCCACTATTTTTTTCAAACTATATTACCCTCAATATATATAGTTCGACAATATCTAATTAAAGATATGCTAGTGAGAATAAAGATCACATTTCAAATGTATATAGCCTTGTGTGTGCACAACAAACTATATATAAATAAATAGGTAGACAACTCTTGTCAATTACACCAACTATGCAACTCCTTGTATTTTGCCTTTTAGATCATAATGGTCAAGTGTGTGCACATCCGAACTAAAATGATTTAAGTTAAGTTAGACCCAACATTTCCATATAAGTGAATAAAAAACTACAGCCCTTGCTTGTGCACAACAAAGCAGTAATGTTCAATTCCTTATAAACATCATATGTAATAAAAATAACATCTTAAATATTTAATACTTGCCTTGTGTGTGCACAACAAACTCATATTAAATATTTAATACTCTATTGTTTCTATCATGCTAGAAGTCGACGTTCGATATTCTAAATATCTTTGAACGTTACAACTTAATATAAAATATTTGAGGGGTTTGTTATTAATTTGTCTCATCTTGTTTAGCGTACATACACACACACACACACACACACACACACACACATATATATATATATATATATATATATATATATATATATATATATAAATACGCATCATATTAATTATCATGCGAAGCATGTTTGCATAATATAATATATATATATATATATATTATAAGCATGCACATATAAAATACTATATTCTACCCAGATTGATTATGGACTTTTATTCTATTTTGGTTCACTAGAGCCACCAAGTGAATCAAAAGGTCAAACCCTAGGGGTGCAAGAATTAATATTTAAATATAACTATTACATTTAAATCTGGGCTCCATTATAAACGGGTCTTCAAGCGCTCTTTGCTCCTTGATCTCCAATTCTTCAAAATTAATTCTAACTATTTCTATTACAAAACTATTTAAAATAAATAGAAACCTTGATTAGCAGTCAATGGGAAATACATAGGAGGGAGTTAGAATTTACATTAAGAAAAAATTAGAGAAGACAAGGTACGCAGACCCCATTTAATAAAACTCGTACATTCATGCATCCAACTAAAATAAAATTCAATCACATTGGTCAATAGTCTATAATCAATCTCATTTATTATTATACACATCTACATATGCATCAATAAATAATTCATCTCATGAATAATAAACATTCAATATATATATTGATATCATTTAATGGGCAAATTTAGTTAGCATAAAATCTAATTTTGAATCAAAATAAACTCTTTTATTTTAATCCAAATTTAAATCAAAATAAATCTCTTTTATTTTAATTTATCCTATTTTATATAAAATAAATTATTTTATTTTAATCAAAATTTTTAATCAAAATAAACTCATTTATTTTAATTAATTATGGAATCCAATTCCAAGTAAAAAAACTCATTTATTAAAGAAAACAAAGATTCTCTTTCCTATTCACAAATAAACTCCTTTATTTTGAATAATATGAAATATTATTTCATATCTAAATAAACTACTTTATTTAAGAAAATACGGATTCTCTTTCCTATTCACAAATAAACTCCTTTATTTGAATAATATGAAATCTTATTTCATATCTAAATAAACTCATTTATTTAAGGAAACATGAAATCCAATTTCAACTCCAATTAGTTATCATGGAATCCAATTCTAACTCTAATTAGTTAGCATGAAATTCAATTTTAAAATTAAAATAAACTTTTTATTTTAAGATTAAAATAATCCTTTTATTTTAATAATAAAATAATTAAGAATAATATATATATATATATATATATATATATAATATATATTACTAAATATTATATATATATATATATATATAATATATAAGTAATTATAAGAAAACATATGATTTCATATCACGTGAATCATGTAACTTTATATATATATATATATATATATATATATAATACTAATTAAGCCATGATCACATTACCTGTTAAAAATCGGGATTTAAAAAAATTTTATAAAAAAAAAATTAGCCACGGATTTTGTTATAACGTTTTTTTAAAAAATAAATTTTATATAACAAATTATGCCCTATTAAATTGTTCTAAACACATATCTATATACATATCGAATTAAAACAATTACTAATTTGCATAAAGGTTTAGCTCTGATACCACTGTTAGGTTTGTAATATTCATGAACGCAATCAAATTACATAAATTAAGCGGAAGCATGATAAATCAGAATTTTAAAATTTTACAAACCATATACCTGGATCATCCTTTATGCATAATTATTAATTAAACGAAAATATGAAGAACAAGAATCATACCCTTGAAGTTTCGAGCTTCCTCAGGTACAAGTTCACCTCTAATCCTTTTCACGTTCAACTTGAATCCACTAGGTTTGGTTCCTTCTTTTGATCAATGTTAGCCACCCAAGTGTTTGGCCTCTAGAGGTGATCCACAAAGGAAGAAGAAAAATTCAAGAAGATGGGTATTTGGCTAAACCCTAGTTTTCTATCTCTTTAAAAAAATGTACTCTCCAACTGTTGGAATCACGTACATTAATATCTGATATAAGACTCCTCTTATAAAGATATCTTATTTCAGATATCAGTTAACCCTTCTAATCTAATTAGAAAATAGGGTATTATTTAATTAATTAAATTCATTTAATTAATTAAGCTCTCTAATCTTATTAGGGATATTTAATTAAAATCTTTTAATTAATTTAACCTCTTAATCTTATTAGAATATATGAAAGTACTTTTATTAATTAATTCCCAAACTCTTTTTAGAATTAAATAATAATAGTAGTAGTAATAATAATAAGACTCTCTTATTAATTTATATTTAATATTTTCAAAATATTAAATAATAAATATTAAGCTATTTAATTTATTCTATCACCACAGATTAAATTAAATATACTTAATTTATTATTACGATTATGTCATTAACTTCTTAAATAATTATTCTTCCTTTTATGATGTGACCCTTTAGGTTCTCCATATTAAACCGGGTATAAATAAATCAATTAGAACAATTCTAATCTTATTTAAATAAATTAATTAAACTATTAATTTATTTAAATAAATAATATTTATTCTACAATAGGGATAAACATCCCTAGCGATTAACTACTTTTCATATAATATAGATTTCAACATTAATCATAAAAGAACATTTGAGTAAATATTTACCATACAATTCAATCCTTCCACCATACAATGTCCTAATTAAATATAAGACATGGAATTACTGTCAAGTCTTATTTTATTTAATTATATGTATTTCGATCCTTAAATGCACAACTCCAAATAATGCAAATTAGAAACTCCTTTCTAATTTCATTCTGTCTTGGCCAAGGACTAATGGGTTGTCATTTATCGAATCACATAGGACATTTCTCTTCTTTTACTAAAAGTGGTAGATTCTTTATTGATCATACATTATTTCCATGTACAACTTATTATACACAAGCATACCCTTTGATATGCCCTAAGGGTCTTAAGGAATAAGTCAAAGTATAATTCATCATACACAAGATACTATGATGATCTCAAGTCCAAGGATTACTTGTACTACTATCACTACATGAATTTCTATTGACAGGCAAGTTGAACTCCATTAGGTATTCCTTAGCGAGCCACGTTCAGTGAACTTATTCTCTAATAAGCACCTACATACTTGCTTTAGTGTCTCCACACAAATGATCATGAGATTAATCATCCTCATCTAATGAGAAAGCAATGTATGTACCAATCTATCCGGATTCACTAATCCTCAATTTATTAATCCAACGATTGGGAACTATTTTAGTTTTAAACTTTCTAAGAATTTAGATCTCATTAGAATGATCATCATCATTATTCTAAAAGCATTGCTTAAAACTATGAGTTTATCACATATTATAAAACAACATCATGTAGATAATTAAACGCCTTTAATAAATTAATATTTTTTATTAATAAATGAATAAAATTGTTACAAAGTATATACTTTATCATCAAACATGATTGGCTTGTGTGAATACTAATTTTAACTCAACATGCGACAACGACGTTGGCTTGAGCTATTTAAAGATTATGATCATACCATTTAATACCATCATGGAAAAGCGAATATGGTAGCTGACGCGTTGAGTAGAAGATCATATGCAGGTACGAGGGCGATATTATCAACGCAAAGACCCATTTGGTATGACTTACAAAGGATGGAGATAGAATTCAAGACTCCAGGGACCTATGTGATGATGTCAAATATACGAGTAGAACTGACTTTAATCGATAAATTTAAAGTTGCTCAAGCTACAGACCTGGAGCTAATGCGTATGAAGAAGAAAGTGCAAGAAGGTGCTATTTTGGAAGCAAGAATCGATGAAGGAATACTTTGAGTTAACTCCAGACTTTGTGTTCCTAACGACTCGGATTTAAAGTATAAAATCATGATGGAGACACATAACACACCGTTTGCAATCCATCTTGGGAGTACCAAAATATATCATGATCTTTGACATACATTTTGGTGGAGCAATATGAAAAGAGAGATAGCGGAGTTTATCTCAAGGTGTTTAACTTGTCAACGAGTCAAGGCGGAGCATCAAGTGCCAAAAGGTCCATTGCAAACACTTGAAATTCTAGAATGGAAGTGGGAGCACATTACCATGGATTTTGTTACTGGCCTTCCCAAGGTTTCTCAAGGCATAGATGTGATTTGGGTCATTGTTGATAGATTGACCAAGTTAGCTCATTTCTTACCTATACAAAAAACTTATTCACTTGAACGTCTTGCTCACATTTACATAAATGAGATTGTAAGACTGCATGGTGTGCAAGTATCTATAGTTTCTGATCAAAACCCAAGATTCACTTCATAATTTTGGGTTAGTTTGAAAAAAGCTATGGGCGCGGATTTATAATTTAGTTCGGCATATCATCCTCAAACGAACGGGCAGTCGGAGAGGACTATTCAAACTCTTGAAGATCTATTAAGACTTTGTGTCCTTAACTTGAAAGGAAGTTGGCACAAGTTCTTGCCATTAGTGGAATTCTCCTACAATAATAGTTATCAAGCAAGTATTGGTATGGCTCCATTTGAGGCGTTGTATGGACGCAAGTGTCATTCTCCAGTATACTGGGACGAGTTGGGTGAAGCAACATTGTTGGGACCGACTACGGAAAAGATTCAAATGATCCGACAATGTATAAAAACCTCACAAGATTGACAAAAGAGTTATGTTGATCTTCATCGAAAAGACATGGAATTCAATATTGGAGATCATGTGTTGTTACGTGTTTCTCCATGGAAAGGAGTTACAAGATTTGGAAAGAGAGAAAAGCTCAATCCTCGATTCATTGGCCCATTTTTAATCCTCGATCGAGTAGGAACTGTGGCCTATATACTCGCCTTACCGCCAAGTATGTCTCGTGTACATAACGTTTTTCACATATCTATGTTACGTAAATATGTGGAAGACCCAAACCACATTATTGATTTTAAAACTGCACGAAATAGCAGAAGATTTAACGTATGAGGAGATACCTGTTAAAATCTTGGATAAGAATGAATATATTCTACGCTCCAATGCTATACCTCAAGTCAAAGTTTTGTGGAGAAACCACGATGTTGAGCAAATGAACTAGGAGTTGGAATCTGAAATGAAATTAAGGTATCCTCACCTCTTCGACATACCAGGTACATTGTGACGCCCCCAAATTCAGGTCCTCTGACCCCGGTTCGGTCATCACGATAAACTACAAACATCCACCTCTAACCAACATATGATAACTAAAATGTGGAATATAAGAAACATCTGTTATTCATTCAAAAGGTGTGACTAGTCCCAAGATACAATAACCTTAATATCATCTTACAACCATACCCTAAAATAAATATTAGGGTTCACATTACATAATCGTAATTTAAACTAAGCTTAAGATAAATTCTGCTTCTCGCAATTATCCTACATGTTCCCTTTACCCTTGTCCTTTCCTGAGGTCTCGGGCTTAGCTGTAATATAATTCATGATATAGCAAGGATGAGCAACAAGTTTGCCCAGCAAGTTTAAATACAACAATAAGGATATATCATGATGAATGGAAAAATAATTGACAATGGATTCAATAATATGAATATCATAAGCAAAGAGAATGATTGCTTTTAGAATAACTGCTAGTCGAATAGACTTTGAACTATAACACTCCAATGGAATCAATAGCTAATTGACCCTTTGGTTACTGGCTATAAAATAAGTACTTGAGGGGATCAGCCTCACGTACACTATGTATATGCATAACATTTAAATCTGTTTATTGTATCTTTATTAGATACCTGCATTCCCCTATCATAGAAAGGGGTGTTCTTTCAGTCTAAGAATCCTTACCATCAATTGGTTTGGACAGCTTTTACAAGTTCATACACTTGTCTGACCGGAAAAAGGTTCAGACTCTATCTAACATAGTTCAAGAATTATTTGAACTTTAAATGATGTACAAGTCCAAGACTATACGATCTCAAGTGCACTAAGTGCGACTATCAATAATATCAGTGTGGAATAATTGTAAGGTAATTAAACCACTTAATAGCATGCTTGGAAATAAGATTCAAGCTTAAATGAATAACTTTCGATACAACAATAACCTACTCAATACAATATGAGAAGGATAAAAAACTTTCACAACAAACAAAGTTGTGTAAGTTAGGAAATATTTCGACATAATAAAATAGTTTTGGATATTGCTCAATATAAATTTGAGTAAGTTTAGGGAAACTTGCTCAATAAAAGCAGGGTTCAAGGAACTTGCATAAACATATACCTGTTTGCACATAATAAAGGTAGTGTGTAAGGTTTAGATTACTTGCATGTTTGCTCAGCTACAATATAATTCTAGCTTTAATTACTTGTGTTGAAACAACCTAATATTAACAAGTCGATCTTCCCAATTAGTATGTGTAAACTAGTATGAGTCTAAACTTAAAAAATCAAATCATCACATAGCATACTTCTATAAATGTATCATTACATTACTCGATTAGTTTCTAACTATGTCATAGTTGAAATCACCATTTACTAATTCATCATAGGATTCTTTCAATAACACGCTTGGTATCATATGACTACTATACTGAACATTTATTACAGATTATAGTAACCATATAAGCATGCATCAGTTCTCAATTTAATAATAGAACTCAGATCTTAGTGCAGAACCGCACGGCCGCGCTTGATTTGTACTAAGGGTTGGCGCGGTCGTGCTGCTCCTGGAGCAAACCAAGACATGGCTGCTTCTACAAAAAAACCAATGCACGCACGACTTGTACATAATGAACAATCATGCACAACACACATGTTTTTATATGAATAACTAACTTTAACCTTTCATCAAACATATCAAAGGTCATTATTCATTTTCACTATATCAAGACTTCAAACGTTAAGATAACAAGGTCGATCATGTCTACTCTTTATATACATGCTAGCTACATGGTCCATTGGCCTCAACTATACATTCATATGGTTAGATATCAAAAGCATACATACAAGTTCTCAACTTATAGTTTATCAAGTTTAATTTCAAAACTTTAAGTCTCCATAGTAAAGATTCATTCAAGCATGCAAGATACGTCTATATTATCTAATTCATGCTTTCATATGCATTTGTGCACATACTCAAGTTATTTACATATGTTCACACAATCAGAATGTATATTACTCCATGTATACAATTTCTAGTTTTCAAATCTTTAAGCCTTCTTGAATAACTAAGTCAAAACAAACTTATGATGGCTTACTATATACATAACTACCTTAGTCCACAAGTTCAGGTCTTTTATATGCATATAGTAATCAAAGTAACATGCCAGGATAATTTAAGGAGCTAACATGAGCAACTAAAATCTGCTACCCGAGCGGTGAAAGGCAAGGGAAGTGGCGCGGCCGCGCCACTTCGACCAGACAGAAAAAATATGACCTCTACCTCTGCAGAGGTTCAACTCCATCATTGCCAAACATTTAATTACTGCAACTCAACTACTTCTAATGCTCCTAAGCATGCTTATTAACTTAGATAACACATTTTAAGCCAAATCATACCACATTACCAAGAATTCATGAGAATTATATGAATTTATCAAAAACTAATTCAAGAACATAAGTTTAGGATTTTATACCTCTTGAAGTAATTGGGCAGCAATACACTCACTCCTTACAAGTTCCTTAGCAATAATTCTCAGCAATTGGAACAAGAAAGGTGAAGGTCTCATTTATAGAAGAATGGTTAACTAGATAATGTCATTACCTCACAAATCAAACCATTGGCTTTCAAGAATGCACAAGGGTCAAGAGAGAGTTGGTATTCTCAATCATGAATCCCACTCCCCATCCACTAATTAATCTAGATTGGTTGAATTTGAGATGAATATAAAGTAGGCTTGATAGCTTGTTCACGTGGGAAGAAATGAAATGGGACTCTTATTATGGGACAAGAGAACAACTCTCAGCATTTGCATACAATGAAATGCAACAATGCAACACTTGGTTAAAACCATATATACACATAATATAAACTTTGGTTATAAAATATGTATACACCATTCATTTCATACAATATAGGTTATAATGATTCAAAGAGCATACAATGCATTTTCCCAATTACAATATATCAAGTAGTGTACATACATATAATTCATGTACATTTCAATTACCAGGAATGTTATTATCATAATAACTTAATTAAATCATTATTAATTTAATAATCGATATGATTATATGTCAATAGGGTATACCTGAATTTTTACCCACACACGTCATACATATAACAATATTATTATACAACTCACATGAATGCAAATAATTCATTACTATATAGTCTATATATACACATATTAATGTGCCACCTTGTACAATATAAAATATATAGTTAACTACCATATAATAAAGGTTTGCTATATTGCACAAATTAATCGAGAAAATCTATAATCACATTACACTCATTAATTATTATTTACTCATAATAATTATTAATTAATACATTATCAATTAATTACACATAATTGCAATTAATCAATATGTTTAACTCTTGCAACTATATTCAAATAGATTGAATATTTAATTAATACTCTTATCAAGTCTTTGATATTAGAAACTTAGGGTTAGTCCACTAATTTAAATCAACTATTAGTGACTCCCTTTAATCATTTCATACATTCAAATAACCACATAAGGTTTAAATAAATTTACAAAACTAACTCATTAAAATTAAATCACATATTTAATTAATAAGGAGTTCAAAATTTGTGGACGTTACATACGTAACCCAATTTCGAGAACAAAATTTCATAAGAATGGGAGGTTGTAAGACCCCAACTTTTATGAATAAAGATTAATTTTTCTTGAAATATATTTTTGAATATTATGGTGTGGATTTGATATAATGTTATAGTTGTGGGTAATATATATAAATTTTTCAAAGTAAGCAAGTTGTTATAAAATATTCGATTGGTAGGGGAATATTCATTTTAACAGGAAATATTTGTACAATGGCACAATCATTGGTAGACTCCACAACAGAATTATTGTCGGAGTTAGAAAACGACAGAAATATCATTGTATAAAAATAACGGCGAAAATTTTACCGTTAACTGTTGAAATACCCAGTGATAAAAGTACAGTAATACGCGTGGTTGCATAGTATCACACGGTATTGATTATTGATGCTTACGTGAGAAGTCACTCAGTTATACTCAATTATTGCTACAGTAATTGATGCATATTATCTCACATTATTGATTCTATTATTTTCACAGTATCATCTGTACAATATTTTATTTTATTAAATCAATAAAAGAGATGACAAGTTATTCATATTATTATTTGCATTATTGACAATGTCTAGGAAGTTCTGACGAGGAAAGGAGTTTAGTCACCTAATTGCGCGCCAATAGGGAGAAATCCTTATCGGAAAGCCCCCTCTTTCCTGGGAATAATCTGGTTGTTAATATTGCAAGTTATATTATTTATGAATAAATATTGTTAAAAATATTGAGGGGATTTTTATGAAGTATTTGTTATAAATTTGGCTTATTATATGGACCCCCACCTACTCATTTTCAAAATAGTGTGTGTTATGAGTATGATAATATATATATATATATATATATATATATATATATATATATATATATATATAATAAGTTTTGTTTTTTATGTAAAATAGAATATATTATATTTTATTGCATAGTCTTTGCATAGTAAATCAAATTTTCAATGAAATCAATTGAATCTAATTCGCTACTGGTGATGCCATTATGCGTTCAAGTAATTTTATTTTCTAAATAGTATCCTTCCATTCTCCTATAAATAGGATGCTTAGTTTAGAATTGAAAATTACACCAGAATCAGAGAATTCTTCTTCTATAATATTGAGCGTGTTTCTTTAGAATTTAAGGAAGTTTTGAGTGTAGAAAATAGTTTAAGTTTTCTTCAAGAATATCATCGCTATACCAGTTGGATTACTCTCGTTTTTAAGGTAAGGGATATTATTTTTGTTCAATACTCGTAAAAAATAATATTTTCTTCCATACTCTGTAGTATGTAAGTAATATTATTTCCTTTCAAATTCTGAATTATACACTCATTTTGTTATGTTTTGGCTTCTATACTCCATGAAATTAGTAGAATGTCCTTGAAATTTGCGTTTCATCCAGTATCTTTTCATGGAAATATTATTCTGAACATTCTTGATAAGTTTTAATTTTTTTCAAGTCGGAGTACTATTCACGGGATACTATTCCCAAAGTACTATTCACTCGGGTACTATTCACCCGGGGTACTATTCATGATAAAATTAATTTTTTTCGGTCCAAATCATTTTTGGTACAATATTATTCTTGAATTTTAATCCACAAAGCAGTATCATATTGACAATTTGAACATTATTGAATTCTGGATAAATTAAATTATAAATCTTTAAAAATTTATCATTTGCTTTCTTTGAATTGAATTCTTATATCATTGTCATCATCCTCATGCTTATATTGTGATGAAACGTCTTTAGCCCATAGTGCATAGATGGACTGTTGATTGGTATGATTATGACCAGAGATTATTTGGTATAATCATGACCATAATATTACAAATGATGTGGTAAAAGTCCTCATTGGCCCATAGTGCATTGTTGGACAGTTGTTGGCATGATCATAACCATTGGTGAAAACACGAATATCCTTGGCCCGTAGTGCATGGATAATTCGTTGTTGTGATACTAATGAATATCCTTGGCCTGTAGTGCATGGATAATTCAGTAATGTGGATTATTTATTAAGCTGAGTCTCAGCGATAAAATTGACGATAAACTTTCTAAATCATAGAAGATAGTAGATATCATGCTCTACTTGACTCTTCTAATGGATTACTTGTTCCATCGCAGTTAAACTTTATGTTTATTATATTTTATCAGTTTAACACTATTGAAGGCTAACGATAATTTATTCTGCATTATCTTAGTCATAATATTTCTTACTGGGCTAGTTGAGCTCACCCTTTTGATTTCATTGTTCTCTTCAGGAAATGAGAACGTAGCCGGGACTAGTCGGGGAACGGAGTGATGATCTGAGATGGTGTTATAGTAGTCCTCACTATTCTATGAAATAGTGTGATAATAATTGTAATGAGAACTCCATTTGAGTTTGGATATTGTCTAGAAAACAATATTTGTATTAAAACTTTCAGCAATGTTTTGTTGTATCTTACACGACAGTTGTATAATTAAGTTTTTATTTTAATTATGTATCATGTATTTGGCGACTCAAGATGGGTGATGTATACCTATTTTGGGGGCGTCACACTTTGGGCCTAAATGACCATTTTACCCCTAACCTTGCAAAGCTTATAAAACCAAGCCTTAAGCTCATTTGTTTGGTTAGAAAATTTCAACCAACACTTGAGAGAGAGAGAATTCGAATAGGGAAAAAGAAGTAAAAGGAAGAGGAAAAGCTAGCAATCTTGCAAGCTTTGTCCAACTAAAGAAGATTAACGAAGAAAGGTATTAATACCTAACCCTAATCCAATTTTTCTTTAAGTTTTATATGTCAAAACACATAGCTTAATGAAAATGGAAGTAAAAGATGTTAAGAACGATTTTCATATGGTGGAAATCATAAGAAAATGAATTAAGAAGAAATTGAAATTTAGTTATAAAATTTCTTCAAAGCTTTTCATAGAAACTATGATTCGTTTAATGAATTTGAACGATCTGAATGAATCATATGAAAGATTCGGTGAAATAAGTAAGGATTGGTAAGTTATAACACCAAATTCTAAGAAAACGTAAAATCGTAATCAAAATATTGATTATACACGAAGAACGTGAAGAACGTTGTTGATGGACAAATTGAAAATCATTGTAATTAAGACTTGTTGTTGATGGACAAGTTTAAAACCATCATGTACAAGTTAGTTACTTATTGCTTGGTTAGGATTTAGAGAAACATTCATGAATAATGGATTGAAATTAGCCTATAACGAAGTTATGATGAAATTTCGTAAAAGACGAACGAAAAGTAGAAAGGAAGTAAATGAACCCTAATTATTGAGGTTTTGTAATAATGTTGGACATCATTAAAAAATTGAGTCGTAGGCTCAAGTGTTGGGTTAAATCTAATTACGCACAACACGCAAGTATACGTGGTCAACAAGTAATATAATAGTAAGTGTCGACGTCGGGATTTTTATTCGTCCCTATTCGTTTCTTGTTCTTTGGTGTTTTCATGTTATGTGAGATTTGTTTAAAAAAATAAGTGAAAAAGGTCCAACATGTATAATGTCGACGATTTAACTGTAAGAGTCGCCAGTTGGTGTTTTTAACTGATTGCACCAACGCAACTGAGAAAAGGTTTACACATTAACCTAGTGACGTGACACTGCTAGACGGGTCTGTGAAACCGAGATTCATTTGGGTTCAGGGGCTTGATTATGCGGAGGGAAGGTGTTAGGCACCCCCCGACATCCGTGTTACCACGATGACCGCCACTTTTCAAGAAACTGTTATATGAATGTGTATGTGTGTGTGTGGGTCAATGTGCTGTTATTTGGAAGTAGTGCGAGGCCTCGTTCGCACCTATATACAAAGGGTTTGAATTTTTATGAAAATGTCAATTTTAAACATGATATAGCAGTGAGGTTTTGTAAAAGAGGTTTTTTTTCAAACCATGTGCTCAATAGTAATTGAGACCTTTTCATACTTCCATTTTATTATTAAATGTTCGGCTTGTTTGCTTTTATTTTCGAGATGTGAAGCATCTTCAAGAAAATAATATATAGCATTGTCGAACTCCTCATGGGCATGACAGCCATCTAAGGAAATTCAAACACCGTGAATAATTTACAAGCTGATTACAGCTGAAAATGTCCATCACAGGAACCGAATCTAGATTCAGTAGACTGAATATGTGATCACATGATTCCTAGGCTCACATGATGTCACAATTTATATGAAAAGCAGTAATCAGTTATATATATAAAAGCTCTAAATATATATATATATATATATATATATATATATATATATACAGACATGATTAACCACCACGAAGCACCTCCATGAGGGATCGAAAATGTAAATATATAAAAGCGGTAAATATATATAGAGAGACATGATCAACCACCACGAAGCATCTCTATGGGGGATCGAAAATGTAAATATATAAAAGCGATAAATATATATATAGAGACATGATCAACCACCACGAAGCACCTCCATGGGAGATCAGAAATATAAATAAAGTAATAAATGCGATCCCCGCCACGAAGTAAACTCCAGGTGGGACTAAATGTAAATAAAGCGATAAAGACGATCTACCGCCATGAAGTAAACTCCAGGCGGGACAAAATGTAAAGAAAGCAATAAAAGTCCACAAAGTAAACTCCAGGCCTGAAGAAATATAAATATATATATATATAAGTGGTAAACGCACCGGATATAAAACCCAAGCTCATCGAACAGAGTTCGATAATAGTTTATATATATAAGTATATATAGATAAAATCAATAAACACACCAGATGTAAAATCCAGGCTCATCGAACAGAGTTCGACAATATATATATATATATATATATATATATATATATATATATAAACGCTCTGGACGTGAGTTCAGGCTCAATCGAGGCATAACTCAATAATATTAGTCCATACATAAATATATATATATATATATATATATATATACAGACAGAAATGAAAGCCACGGACCGAAGTCCGGGCATACACACACAACACGACTCTTAACGTGAAGAAGAGTGTGTGCAAAGATGAAGAGAAAGGCTTTAAAGTGTGTAAGAAGGCTTACAGTGGACTACCAAAGAAGACTTTAATAGCTTTAAGTGGATGAAAACTCTACTCCCGCTGGTAAAAATATGACAATATATGAGCTCACAAGTGTTTAAAATGAGAAAGCACTCAGTTTACAGTGTGTAAAAGCAAATTGGACAGGGCTTCCTCGCCTTTTTCCTTTTCCAAATATGGCCACCCCAAGCCCTCTCTTTATACAGGGGGAGCCGCAGGTGTACCTACGGCTGCCCCGGGTGCCCCAGGCAATGTGGGTCCCGCCGTCTCAAAGTACGTGCACTCGGATGACGCGTTGTTCGCTCGAATCTTCATAACTTTCAATCCGGGAGTCCGATGGAAGCATGCCATACCATTCCAGAAAGTTCTTTCTAAGAGCTATACAATGACATAGGATTTGTCCTTTTTTGATTCAAGGAAGATGGGTCCATGACCGAAATGGCATTTCCAAGTTTCTGTCAGGCAGTCTGTTGAGCCATTTTGCGTAGTTTGTGCTCGAAAGTTAAGATATGGTTCTTGTGGGACATATTTTGATGAAATTTGTATTGAAATGAGTTGATTTCAGATGAAGTTGAGTTGGCAAAATGACCATTTTGCCCCTTCTAGGGTTATTTCCGATTTTGGCGCAATTGTAACAGTCTCTTCTCAGGGTTATCATTGAGATTGGCCTATTATCGACTCTAAATGTCCTCAGGGTTATCTCTGAGGTTGGCTTGACCTTCCGGGGTTGAGTTCGGGCTTTGCACTTGATCTCCCGGGGTTATTTCTGGGGTTGGCAACTGATTTTCCAGGGTTATCTCTGGGGTTGGAAAATTGCTTTCTCAGGCTATCTCCGGGGTTAGAATTGATGTTGTGGTCCTCCAGGGTTATCTTTGGAGTAAAAAAGATGCTTTTATCCTCCTGCATAGTTAGTAACAAGAAAACAAAATTTTGAGTGTCTACAGATGCCCCTCTTTATAATGTTCATGTAATGCAATGAAATGGACATGATAATGATTAATAGACACTTGAAATATGACAAGGTATTTCGAATGATGCAAATCGCAATGTAATGAATGTTATGATAAATGTTAAAATGCTTTTGCAAATCGCAGTTCGCAAATCGCATTTCGCACTTTACATTTTGCATTTGGCCAATTGCACTTCATAATTCGCACATCACATTTCGCATATTTCAAATTGCAAATCGTATTTCGCACATCGCATATCGCAAATCGCTTTACCTTTACCGATTATTATTGATGCCTATGCTGCTGTTGACTCCAACGATTTGGCTTTTTATCGGTGTTGCTAATGCTTGTTTTATGCAGATAAGTTGAGATATTTTCTACATCTCTGTTGGGGATGAAGTTCTGAAATCATCGGACCTTCACGATGCATACGCTAATAGTTCACAACGGTGCCTACCCTGCTAGTAGTTTTCTACGCTGACATCACCAAACTGTTTTGGTTCCCACTCGAATGGTGGTATACAAAGCTTTCATCACTGAAATGGCTCGATGTTATGCAGAATTGATGCCAATGGTTTAGAATACCAGTTCTTTTGATACCTTTGATGAAGTAATATTCAACAGCTTAATTCACCAGACTCCACCTGATGTTACACTAGATTGATGATAATCAACTGATGCCTACGACGGAATTTTCCTCTAATCTTGACATTTAATGTGCGCGCATATTTAAATCTACAGGAGATACATGCTAAATGTTGATGGAGATGTACGCTAAAATGTTGATGTAGCGTTTTTGCACATGTACAGATCATGCATGATGTGATGACCTAGATTTGTCCTTAGGAGTCTATTGTCCTAGGTTGATGCACATTTTAAAGTGTCTGGAGTATAAACTTACCTCACCATTTCTGAGGCGATTTGGAGTTTTTGTTCGCTGTTGGGGTGCTTGTGCCCCATTCCCTTGAGTTTTTGATTCGCAACCCAGCTGAACTGATGATCTAAATGCTGCTGACATCCCTGGAGGGTACAGACCATTCTTTCGCTACCCAGATTTGAACTTCAGTGTAGAAGCCTCGACTCGTGAGGACTTGACGCAGGTTGACACATTTGATGGTGAGGATTTCATTCGCTAGACCTTTCGTCATTGGCCTTCTGCTCTTGAGTTAAGGACTGTTTTGAAAATTTTCCCCTTCTTCTGTAGGGGCAAGCTTACGTCGCCATGATTTCCTTCAGGAGTTCTTTCCTTTCTTTTGATGAGAAGCATGATCTCGCCTTAAACTCCTTCCATTTCTTGGAATTGGAAAATGCCCCAGTCCTTTCGCATGTTGTTGTCGGGAATTCATATAGGAAACTCTCTTTATTGACCAAGTCGCGAGTGAGCAATATCATGTACATCAAAAGAACAAAATGTACGAAAAAGCTTGATGGCTTGGCTACCAGGATTAGTATACTCTTGTGATTAAGGCATTTGAAGTACAAATTATGAAGTGGAATGAGTTATGAAATCGCAAGGAAATTTGTAAACATTCATGGGCAGGATTAGATTTTAAAAGACTTATCTCCTTTTATCAGAGAACTTCATCTTCACTCTAGATGTTATTCTTCACAAAATTGACTTCATATGACACACACACTATGAGTGACGCAACTCTTAGCAGGGGCTTTACTTCTATGCCTTGGCAAATTTTCTTTTTTTCTTTCCTAATCTTGTCTCATTTTCTTAGGCTATTCAGAATTACCCATGTAACGAGTTTTGGACCAATGACTCCCAAACCGGAGGGCTTTAGGGCACCAGGTGTTAAGACACCCCTTCGGGTTTACTGGCTCGGGTAATAAAGGCCACGCTTCGAGATAAGTCAGGCGATAATCTGATTGTTTCTTTGCCTGAGTTTGCCAAGTCCGTTTTCTTAGGCTCTAAGTCACCCAATGTAACGACCGTTAGGCCGATGACTCCCAAACCAGATGGCTTTAAGGCACTAGGTGTAAAGACACCCATAGGGCTTAATTACTCGAGCAACCTATGCCACGATTCGGATCTGCTCAGGTTTTGCCTATTACAATGCTCATTTTCTTAGGCGCTAAGTTTCCCAATGTAACGAGCGTTAGGCCGATGACTCCCAAGCCAGATGGCTTTAGGGAACCAGGTGTAATGACACCCCTCAGGCTTAATAACTTGAGTAACCTAGGCCACGATTCAAGATATTAGGTTGGTGACTTATCTTTTATCTTTTCATTATTTGCCATTATTTTTGCCATAGCTTCATACCCCACAACTAAGAGTCAGGGCAATCGCAAAGTGTAGACATGCATATGAGGTCAAGTCTGTTCCAAAAAGTTCTTTGAACTAGGATGTCGTGCCCAATCAAAAGGTTGAATAGTCTTAAATCTCTAATCATTCCCGTGATTCTCGCCCCACGAACACTTATGAAAATTAATCCCATTCATAACAAGTTATGCAAAATCCTTTTCTAAGAATACTTAACATGTATATTATCGCTAATGCATGTAAATGGAGACTAAAAGCTCATAAAGAGATGAAAGAGTCATACCTCACATATGGATTATTAGTTCTGGGAACAGTATGATTGGAAAAGATTAGATGATCATACCAAATCGCTAGTGAGACGATGTGAGGGAAGCTCTAATGATAATGTACCATGTTGATGGTGTTGACTGGTGCATTTTCCTCTTTAGGATTATTGATAAATGCCCCAGTGTTGAGTGGTCACTGTTTCCAAGATTGCCCCGGTCTGGTTGTAAGGATCGCAACATCGGGTTGTCGCCGATTTTGAAATTACCCCAGCCTTACTTGTTGTCTAGGAAATTTTCTTTGAAAGATGGGCTGATAAGATGTCAAGGTCGCAAAAGCCTTTTACCTCTGTACCATATAGTGAGCAGGTAGTAGATTTGGGCTTTGGATGCCCTCAATCATTGTTCCTGACTTGTTCTCGCAATTAGCCTTGATGGTTTTCTTCTGATTTGAAGAAGACTTGTGATTAATGGGGTCAGCTCTTTAAAGGTCCTCGTTTCTGGTTGTCTTGGTGTATCGTTGTTTCTTCCTTTCTGGGACTTGTGTCAGATTTGATGGAATGACATTAAAGTGTTTGTTTGGGTTTTTTGGATTTTTAGTTGGTTTGACCGCACTATAAATGGCTGCCTACGTACTCCTATTAAAGAGGGTAGATTATGTCTTTCGTAGATCAAGTCTGGTGTAAGAGGTTCAATGCTGAATGGTGTAAGGGTAGAAAGATATAGAAATGTTTTGTTATTTTTGTTTGTAGAGAAGGGTGTAGAAATGGTTTTTGTTGTTTTTGTTGTTTTTGTTTATGAAGAGGGTGTAGAAATGTTTTTGTTGTTTTTGTTTTATTACGACCGGGCCATATAGAATATGGTTGCCTACGTACTCCGGGTGTCGGGGGAGATCAGTCTCGTAGTTAAGCCCATGAAATTTGAAACTTGGTGATTTGATTTTTGATTTTTGATTTATTTTATTTTTGATCTTTTTTTTCAATATTTACATGCATGGAAAATAAAAGGCATACTGCGAAGAAAGTGATATCGTCCCAACATCTTCTGGAACTCACAACTTTAACCCCTAGATCTACATCTTATTGGCTAGTTGAGGCCTGATAGTCCTGTTGTCAGTGGTGATGTTGCCTTCAAGGCTCGCGATAGAGGTTATCTCTTGATTCTAAATATCTTCATTTATGACCATAACTTGATCGCCCCCTGATTCAGTACATTCCTCATGGACGCTTGAACTGGACCCATCGCAAAAAGGGATGAACTCTGGATTCTTTAATGGGTTGGCTTCCCCGACAATCTCACCATCTTTTCTTTCATCTGTTCCTTCGCATTTTTCCTAGGCTTGAGAGGATTTAACCATGAAATCTCCTTCGAACTGTGGTTGCATTTCTTGCAAGGAATTTTCCTTTTTGGCTTTTCCTTCCTTGGACAGGATTAATGTTTCCTCCTCATCATCCAAGGTGATAAAATCAGGAACGTGGTTGCTATTTTGGACCAGAAGATGTTTGATATTGGCAGAGGAATATCCTTTGGGGATTTTCGTGTCTCCTTTGTCATTCGATGCATTAGGATCAGTCCATCTTGTGTTCTGCCAAGATTGGTGCTCATGGCCTTTACCTCCTCTGAACTGCCTGTCTCGAGTGGACATATTAAGCTTTTTATTTCCTTTTTGCCTTTTCTAGTCATGAGGAATTCTATCTTCAGCTCTTCATTGAACGTTAGGGTTTTCTAACTGAACGTTGATGTTCTTAATATATACTTAGGGTTTGACACAGATATAATTTTATCTAATCAACCCTTGACCCTTAACCACATTCTGTACACATACATAACAAATTTCACAGAACTTAATCACATAAATCCTTAATCCTAAATAATTCACCTAAATCCTTCATAGAATTTTTAAATCCTCAAAATTCAATCCTAATAACATCAAACGCATACACTTATTTTCTGTCTAGGTCTAATATTTGACCTTAAATCAATCATTTAAGATTTTGTAAAATTGTCTAAATTCTCGGGTTGTCACATGTTCTACGTCGGAAGATGGTGGGGAGTAGAACTGTTACACCGGAAGGACAGCCGATGGCTGTAAGTTCTTCCATCCAACGTATTTCTGTCAGGGATCGTCTGGGTCCCTCAAAGAGTGCTCACGACAGCACGGCTTCCAAGTACGATTCAGGGGGTTCTCGTTCGAGAGCCCATGGTGAAGCCAGACGGAGGTTGGTCTTTGCTGCTGACAAGGATCGTGATCATGGCCGAAGACGAGTAGAAGGTACTCCACCTAAAACCCATCACCGAAGTGGTCGGGATGATAAGGCTGCCAAGTTGGCGAAGATGGCAGACAAAGCAGATAAGGCTTTAGAGGTTCTTCTGAAGCAAAGGGAGGATATAGCTGTGCAGATGCTTCGGATGGCCGATCTGAAGGATGAAGCGTCCACTTATATTCAGTCCGAGAGGCGTAGTAGGCCTAAGGATGTACAACAACGAGAAGGGAAGGAGCCGGAGCACTCTGTTCATGCATCTCGGGGACAACCTCAGGAGCGTAGGAGATCAAGAAGCAGAACTCCTGAGGTATCAAAGAAAGCACTTCTCGTTATTGGTTCTCAAGGTTGGGATGGTGGCAAACAAAGAAGTAGGTCAAGAGAGCATGCACCAGAGAATAGAAGGAGAGATCACCATCGTGAGTATTCTCACCGTGATGACAGGGCCACACGCCGGAGTAGATCCAGAAGTCCATCGAGAGTCGTGGGTTCTGATAGAGGAGGTCGATCCACTCAAAAGAAGAAAGTATCTCCAGAGAAAGAAGTCTCCTCAAAACCGGAAGGTGTGGACTTTTTGGTTAAGGAGTTGAAAGAGCTTCGGAAGCAGTTGGCTGAAGTTCAACAGGTGAAGGACACTCCGGGAAAGAAGGCATCTCCTTTTTCCTCGGATATTCTTAAAGAGAAGGCAGATACCACCAAGAAGTTGTCTCACATGGAGAGTTATGATGGGTCTGGGGATCCTTATGACCATAGCCAGGCGTTCGATAGGCTGATGGATTACTATGACTTTACCGATGCGGCTAAGTGTCATACCTTTGTGACGACGTTGAGAAAGGATGCAAGGCAGTGGATGGGAACTTTGCCTGATGACTCAGTCTCGTCGTGGTCCGAACTGTGTGACAAGTTTCATGCTCGTTTTGGGAGCAACCTGAGGAGGGGAAAGCCTACGGGTTCTTTAGCTCAGGTTCGACAGTTTTCAAATGAGTCCTTGGGCCAGTATGTGAAGCGCTTCAGGGAGGCAGTTGGCCAAGTTGTAGATCTCAATGATCTTCAAGTTGTTGGGTTATTTCAGAACAGTTTAGATCTGGTGAAGTCAGAGAAGTTGGTGAAGAAGCTAATGTTTCACCATCTGAAGAGTTTGGCCGAAGCTTTTGATAAAGCTGAGGGTTATATTGTAGTGGAGGAGGCTATGAATAGCCTGAAACGTCCTTCTTAAGACCGGATAAAGGAGACAGATACTTCTAAAGTTGAAGGCGATCAGAAGAAGGGGGAGGGTATAACGATCGGCCGGAGGGCAGCTCAAAGAAGTACAATAACAACTGGCTACAAGGAAGTAATCGCCCACCCGCTCCTACCCAGAAGGTGAATAGGGTATACACCAAACTGAATACGGATAGGTCGGTAATTTTGGATCAGAATAGGAACCAGCCGTACTTTGAACCACCACGTGACAATATTAAGCCCGGACAGGGCAACACTCGAAAGTTTTGTGGCTATCATCAAGCCACAGGTCACGATACAAATGAATGTTGTAGTCTAAAGGACTTTGTGGAGAGGAAGGTTCAAAGCGGTATGTTGATTCAGTATGTGGTCAGAAGGGATCATAAGCAGGAACAGCAGAATGTAGATCGGACTGTTCAGGTGATTCAACCGGTTCCACCCGTGCAACCTGCTCCAAATCAACCACCAAGGCACGTCGTTGATGTAATTACCGGTGGGACGGCAGGAAAGTTGGTAGGGAAGAAGAGGAGTGGGTATTTGGATTCGGTCATGTATGTGTCGGGTGTTCCCCCAAAGACTGACAGACCGTTTCCAGGGACGGTCATATCCTTTACTGATGTAGATTATCCTTCGGAGCCCATCAAACCCCATGAAGGAGCACTGGTGATAACTGCACAAGTGGGTTCGGTAGACATGAAGCGGATGATGATAGACAACGGGTCTTCTGTGGATATTTTGTATGCCCATGCTTATCAGAGGATGCATCTTGATGGGCGAAAGATGGAAGTTGGGTTGGAGGCCCCTTTATATGGATTCAGCAATGATCCGGTTAAAGTGGCAGGAACTATTGAGCTACCAGTCATCTTTGGTACTGCTCCACAACAAGTAGAAATAACGTGTAAGTTATATGTTGTGCATGTAGATTCGGCCTATAACTCCATATTGGGACGACCTACTTTGACTGCCCTTCAAGCAGTGACTTCCATCCCTCACTTTAAGATCAAGTTTCCAACAGCACATGGAGTTGGGGAGGTAGCAGGGGACTTGGATCTTGTCAGGCGATGCTATCGGAATGTTGTGATTGCTTCAGGAGTAGGGGTTAGCAAGCAGAAACAGACCATGGAGATAGAGATCGAGCCATTTACCGAAAGCATTTCAGAGCCATTAGTCATGCCAGCAGGAGAAACGGAGGAGATCGAGCTGGTTCTTGGTATGAAGGACAAAATAGTAAAGATAGGTTCGGGTCTGCCGGAACCTCTCCGAACAAACCTTATGGAATTTCTTCGCTGTTATGCAGATATCTTTGCATGGGAGCCTCAGGATATGCCTGGAGTCAGCCGGAAGATTGCCGAGCACCAGTTGGATGTGGATCCATCAAAGAAGCCAGTTCGGCAGAAGAGGCAAATCTTTGCACCAGAGCGTCAACGGATCATCGATGAAGAGATTGCAAAGTTGATTGTCGCTGACTTCATCTTTGAGATAGACTACCCGGAATGAATGGCTAATGTGGTGCTGGTGCAAAAGCAGAACGGGAAGTGACGAGTTTGCATTGATTATACGGATCTGAACAAAGCTTGTCCGAAGGACTTTTATCCTCTACCCCACATTGATCAGCTCATCGATGCGACTTCGGGGTATGCACTACTAAGCTTTATGGATGCTTTTTCAGGTTATTATCAGATCTCTATGTGCAAAGAGGACATTTTGAAGACAGCATTCATCACGCATCGTTCGGTGTATGCTTATAAGAAGATGACATTTGACTTGATTAATGTCGTGGCCACTTATCAGAGAATGATGAACTTCGTCTTCCAGAAGCAACTAGGAAGGAACATGGAGGTGTATGTGGATGATATGATAGTGAAGAGCATGATCGTTCAGAAACACTTAGATGATCTAGAGGAATGCTTTCAGACAGTCCGTCATCAAAACTTAAGACTCAATCCTACGAAATGCACCTTCGGGCTCGGTGCAGGAAAGTTCCTGGGCTATCTGGTCAGTCAAAAGGGTATCGAAGCTAACCCAGAGAAGATCCAAGCAATTTTGAACATGAAGACCTCAGTCATTTAAAGATATTCAGCGTCTGACAAGGAGGATTGCAGCTTTGAGGAAGTTCATGTCCAAATCGGCAGAAAGATGTTTGTCGTTCTTTGCCACGTTGAGGGACCGAAAAATGCAAAGACGTTTCAGTGGACTTCGGAGTGTGAAGACGCATTTCAGGGAATAAAGACGTATTTGTCTTCGACACCTTTGCTTGTAAAGTCGGTTCCTGCTGAGCCATTATATTTGTACTTGTCAGCTAGCTCGTTGGCGATGGGAGCAGTGTTGGTTCGAGAAGTGGGGGGCAGGTAACATCCCGTTTATTATGTCAGCCACGTTCTTAGGGATGCTGAAACCAGGTACCCAAATATTGAGAAGTTTGCCTTTGCTTTGATGATCGCTAGTCGAAAGCTTAGGCAATATTTTCAAGGTCGGCTCCTGGTCGTTTACACGGATCAGCCATTGAAGAAGGTGATGAGCAAGCCAGAAGTTTCGGGAAGATTAGCTGCATGGACAATGGAGTTGTCCCAATTTTTCATTGAGTATCATCCCTGAACAGCTATAAAGGGGCAAGCTTTGGCTGATTTTATGGTAGAATGCTCATTTTCTGGTCGATCTGAGTTGCGGTGTCAAGAGTCGATCGAGCGATTCAGAGTTCTTGACATATATCGAGAGTTAAATGTGGATATTTGATGCGGTGGGTCTTCTACTTCAGACGTCAGTGGAGCGGGGATCATCTTGACTAGTCCGGAGGGATTAAAAGTGCAGCAAGCCATCAGATTTGGGTTCAGGGCAACGAACAATGAGGCAGAGTACAAGGCAGTGCTGGCAGGGGTTCGACTGGCAAAGAGTCTTGAAGTTCAGAAGTTAATCATTTATAGTGATTCTCAACTGGTCGTTAAGCAAGTCTCAGGGGAGTATGAAGCTCGTGGTTCCAGAATGGTCAAGTACTTAGCAGAATTGAAAGACCGACTTCAGTATTTTCTCTCCTATGAGTTTCAGGGTGTTGAGCGTAGTGATAATTCTATTGCCGATGCATTGTCGAAGCTGGCCACTACGGATGCTAACAACTTTGACGGTTCAGTTTATTTGGAGGTTCTGCAGCAGCCTAGTATCCAGCATGAAGCAATGACGTGCATTGAACGTTCTAACTGTTGGATGACTCCATAAATAGAGTATCTGGCAGATGGCGTCCTTCCTTCGGATCAGATGTTGGCTAAGAAGATCAAGTACAAGAGCGCCAATTTTGTTCTTATTGATGGGAATCTTTATCGAAGGGCATTTTCGTCACCATTGTTGAAGTGTCTGGTTCCATCCGAAACTGAATATGCTCTTCGAGATGTTCACGAGGGCATCTGTGGTGACCATATGGCTGCTAAGTCATTAGCCTACAAAGTACTTCATCAGGGGTACTACTGGCCTACAATATTTAAGGAAGCTACGGAGTACGTGAAGAAGTGCGAGAAGTGCCAACTCAACAGTCCGATCCTTCATCAGCCACTAGAAGAGCTATACTCGATCTTATCTCCTATACCCTTTGCTGTCTAGGGGTAGATATACTGGATCCATTGTCGAAAGCTAAAGATCAGGTCAGTTTTGTTATAGTTGTCATTGATTATATAACCAAATGGGTAGAAGCGAAGCCACTTAGGTTGATAACGGAACAAGAATGCTTGAAGTTCATGAAGGAGTCAGTAGTGTTTCGTTTCGGAATTCCTAAGGTGATATCGGACAACGAACGCCAGTTCGTGGGATCGAAGTTTGAAGCATTTTTGAAAGAGTTGGGGTTTCAGCACAGAAAGACTTCGGTGACTCATCCACGGTCGAACGGGCAGGTCGAGGTGACCAACAGAACGCTGCTAAATGGGAACAAGCATAGATTGGATGAAGCTAAGGGGAGATGGCCTGAAGAGCTGCTCAGTGTATTATGGGCTTATCGGACTACACCGAGGACTACTACGGGGGACTCACCTTTCAGATTGGCTTATGGCACTGATGCCTTAGTCCCTAATGAGATCGGATCTACTAGTCTTCGGGTTAGTCAATTTAAGGAGATCTACAATGAGGAAGGGCTGAAGATCAACATGGATCTGCTTGAAGAAGTCAGGGAAACGGCTTTGATCAGGTTGGCGGCCTATCAGCGAAGAGTGGCTAAGCATTACAATAAGGGGGTAAAGCTTCATAGATTTGAAGTGGGAGATTTCGTCCTCAGGGAAGTCGAAGCATCTACGCCTCAGAACTTAGGAAAGCTGATGCCGAACTAGGAAGGACCATATGAAGTTGTTGAAGTACCGAAGCCAGGAACTTATCGGTTAAGGGCATTGGACAGGTCAGAGATCAAGAATACTTGGCATGCTAGTAGACTTCGGAAGTATTTTCAGTAAAGATCGAGTCAGTCTCCCGGAAGTCTGTAAATGTTTGGATCATCATCAATAAAAGATTCACTTTTTCACAATTGATCTTCTCTCTATTGGTCCTAAATTCACGACGGTGTAAGGAGGCTCGGGTGGACTTGCTAACCATTCGATGGTAGTCTTATTGGCAGGTGGTCTTTATGAATTTGTCAGGCCCTTCGTGGTAGGCAAACTTCATCGGTGTAAGGAGGTTCGGGTGGACACGCTGACCATTCGATAGTAGCCTTTTCGGCAGGTGTGTCCTCATGGATTTGTTATATCCTGCGTGGTAAACAAACTCCATAGTCCTTTTAAAATTGTTATACCCTGCGTGGTAAACAAATTCACGATGTTGTAAGGAGGTTTGGGTGGATTCGCTGACCATTCGATGGTAGCCTTATCGGCAGGTGTCTTTATGGATTTATTAGAAGCCTGTGTGGTAAACAAATTCCATGGTCCTTTTAAATTTGTTATACCCCGAGTGGTAAACAAATGTCCTTATATACTTGTTCTACCTTGTGTGGTAAACAAGATCCCGATGGTGCAAGGAAGATCAGCTGGATTGACCCTATACCTAATCCATCTCACACTTCGGTAACGATAAGTATACATTACTTTATTTTGTTCAAGTGTTGAGTTAGATTCATTAAGTTCGGTTTATGTCATTTTTTAACTTAACTGTTATATGCCCTACTTGATTAACAGTTTAAAGTTAAGTTTAAAAAAATCTTGTACAGTTTTCAAGTTGATTGATACTGAATTATTGACAAGAAACGAAGTAAACAAGAAGTCATGATAAACAACGTTGAAATTTCATTAATAATTAAACTTTTTACAACAAAAAGATAGAAACTTTTACACAAAATCCTAAAACTAGGAAGAAATGTAACTTTCAGGCATCGCCTTCACCTTCAGAAGAGTCCAGAAGAGCTGGGTCTAGCTGGGCTGCAATCAGCTTTTCCTTACCTCGGCCTCTGCAAACTTCATAACCTTTAGAATACACCCAAAGAATTTATGCGTTAAACTCGCCATTCCCTTATTTCATGCGAATCTCGCTTCGCAGACTCTTGACCAGGAGGACCTAACTCCTCCAAGGCTTGCAGCTTACTTTGAAGCTTTTAACGTCCGACCAGATGCCTTTCTTTATCAACTCGGGCCTTCGTCTAGACTTCATCAATCTGTTTAGCCAAGCTCAGATTGGCTATAGCCAACTTTTCATTTTTAGTCCTCAGAACCTCGTTCTTTTCAACAAGATCGACGTTCATGTTGGTCAGATCTTGTTGACTGGCCTTAGTTGCCTTCAGCTCTTCCTTAAGGATCTTTAGTTCCTCTTTAGTTTGAACTAAGTCCTTCCGAAGGCATTCATTGTTGAACTCTGCAATGTCCCGGACATGTCTCTCTTTTGCCAAGGCTGACTGCAGGATGATGTTTTCTTTTCTCGCAGCTTCTTCTGCGGCCTCGGCTTCAAGGTATTTAGGGCGTAAACACCCAAAAACAACATTGGCCTGTATATATTCAAACAGTATTCAATCAATTTCAAATATCTAATAAGCATGAAGAGAAGTGTGGAGATTTGGAAAGTTGTTTACCTTTGCTTGATAGCTCATGCCTTCGTCGATCAAGTCTCGGATTGAGCTATTGCCAAAGAGGTGATCATCAGTTTCCCGAACGAAGGCGTTAAATAGTTGGAATGGGAAGTTGGCATTAAACTGGGGCCATAATGTTGGTGACGCCATGGCCTCATTCTGAAACTCATAGGATGAAAGCCTTGAAGGGGAGGGCATGGGTCATTGGCACGGGTTGTTCGCGAATTGGCGATGGATCTGTATAGATGTTTTAAAGTGATGGGGACCGAGAAGGTATGGGTTCATGCATCGGTGAGGGGGCAGATGTTGAACTTGGATGACTGTCAGAGGGTTGTTTTCTTTTTCGGGAAAGTGTGGGAATGGGCTTGGCGGGCTCTTCATCATCAGAAACTTGTATTTCAACAGGAATTGTTGGAGGAAGATTGGTTGAAGAAGAAGGTACCCAAAGGTCATCTGCGGATAAAGGGGTGATCTTAGTTCTTAGCTTCTTGACTCGAAGGAGTCATTTCCGATCATCTACTGGCAGATCGAGTAGACTCCCTCGGACAGATGTTGGGTTGGTGGTTGGTTCAAGTTCTGGGATGGATTCAGGATCTGTTGGTGTGGGAATTGATCGGGGTTTTCGGATGGCTCTTTTTTCGACGTGGTTGAAGAGATTCTTCCGGTGGAATGGGGTCATCAGCTTCTGGTTCATTGGTTTGGGGTTCATCAGTGGGTGTTTCAGTGATTGGGTTGTCTTCGGGTGGAGCTTCTAATAGAGGAGTTTCAGCTGCTTCTGCAGACTTTCCAGATAAGAAATCTTCCAAGTCTCTTATCTCCGAAGATGATGGCTTAATCAAAGTTACTGCAAAGGGTAAACAGTTATGTATCAGAATCTACATCATATAAATTTTCAAATATTTGTATATATAAGGCAGGTCAATACTTACATTTGTGATTGTACAACCACGCTTGCTTGGTAAGAAGTCCGTATTTCCACTCCTCCTTCGGGAAGTTATCAAAAAGCTCTATCATCTCAGCGACGCGTTCTTCGGGAATATCTCCAAAGTCAGTCGAGACTTTCTCATCAGTGGCCCAGTTCGGCAGGGAGGCAATTTTTGGTCCCTTGATAAAGAACCATCCTTTGTGTCATCCCTTATTGCTGGATGGAGTGGAAACCAAGGAACGCCTCTCGAATTTCTCTCCTGTCTTTGGTGATTGCTTACTTATGGCATTGAACCCCTTCTCTTGAGATTGACTGATCTTGTATACAATAAAGAAGAAGTCGAGAGTAGGCTCAACGCCTACCTCGTGGCAGAAGGCTATGAAGGCTAAGATGTGGATGTACGAGTTTGGCACTAATTGGGCGAACCCAACACCGATAAAACCTAAGAGGGTCACCGAAAATATATGGAGAGGAAATCTGACTCCTTTCTCGAGAATCGTTACAGGAACTGTTGTCCATCCTTCAGGGCGTTGATACATTCTCTCCTCAGACCTAGGAGCTCTTATCAAATGGGTGTCCGGGATATGACAGCGAGTCCGAATTCTCCTCAACTCAGTTTCAGTGACAATCAATGGAGTGTTGGCATGGGAATAACGTCCCTTACTTCTGAAGAATTCAGAGGGAGTAGGGATGGGTTTTGGAGGTGGGACCTTCTTACCATGAGTTGCAGCCTTAGGGTTTGAACTCGAAGCCTCTTTATTGGGGCTTGGATTCGATGGAACAATAGTGATTGGAGTCGCACGAATGGGCAAACCTTGCTCGAAATCCTGGGAAGCCATTGATATCGAGTTGCAGAGAAGGGAATAAAGCTCGAGAGAAAAGAAGAAGGTCAGGAGTCGTCTGAGATTCAACTTAGCAGGTAAAACTGTCAAAATTGGGGAAATTTGCTTTTTATACTGACGGTTACACAGTAAACGAGGGCGGCACATTTAATTGCTGACAATGATAAAGAAGTTGAACAGGTAGCGTCCAAATCAATCTTCAATTTTTAATTTTGTTGGGCTTCTCAATGTTGGGCTTCCGGATTTATTTCATTTCACTATATGTGATTCACCGAATGGGTTTCGGTTGGTTTTATTGTGGGCCTTTAATAAATCCTTTCATATCATGGACCATTTATAGTTTCTTATTAAACATTCTGTTTAATAAAAAATTAGGGAGCAATGTTGGGTCATGATATTTCACATATTGGGCCGAATGAATTGGGCTTATTCATTTGATTAAATCTCTTGGGTCATCTCTATTGGGCTTGGCCAGTTGGGCCGGGTCAGTGGATCCTCTTGATCAGATCTTGAAAGACTTGGGCTGAATTGAGTGGGTTGATCCATTAGATATTTTATACTTACATCTTTGACCGATACTGATGAAAAAGGAGGACAATTGACTGTGATCTCTGTTAAACATTAATGTGAATGGGATGATAGTCGGCCGGCGTTGGGAACAGTGACAAAGAGTAGTGGGTGAACTGTGTAGTCGACTGAGATCACCGTCAGGATTAGGGGGCTGTGTCAGTCGATAGTGTGTGGCATGGTAAACCGGGGGCTGGATAGTATAACATAACAAGAGTCTTCCAAAAAAAAGGTAACTGATAAATTTCTCTCTCTCAATAGACTAGATATTTTTATCCTCCATTGTTAATCTTGTGATTGCCTATACAGACTCTCACGCCTGAGTTACCCCCCGACGGTCGATGCCGTCAAGCTTTTGGTGTTGATCGTGTTTAGTGTGCAGGATCAGGACGTCTTACGTAATTGGGACGTGACAGAAGATTTTAGCATTAACACACATCTATACAGATTAAAATGTTTTTGTTTTCTAACTGAGTAGTTAATTAATTATTACTCCCTTTCTCTTTAAAAGATTGAGCAAAATATATTTTTTTACGCATTAAAAAAAGAGTAAAGAAGAGAAACAAGTAAAAAAAATTCTAAAATTTGTCTTTACATACCCCACAAAATTATATAAAGTCATAATTATTTTTTTTATATTAATAGACCCTACTATTAATATATTATATTACATATAATATAATATATATTATATATTTAAGATATTATTATATTAATGTAAATATTATATTATATTATAATATATATTATATATTATATAATATTTGTTTTGTTATTTGTTTTTTTAGTAGTTATGATTTATTTTTTATAGTATATTTGTCTTTAATATTTTTTTATATTATTTTATTTTTTTATATTATTTTTATATATTTTAAAAGTGATGATTATTTTTTTATAGACCCTATTATTATTATTTTTTAATTTTATATATATATATATATATATATATATATATATATATATATATATATATATTATTTGATTTTTATTTTTTTATTTTTTATTATTATTTTTTTCGTCATTAATTAATGTGTATATATATTTTTTATATTAATAGACCCATATATTTATTCTTCTATTTATGTATCTGAGCTCATTCTTTTGTAGACAAAGCAAATTATACCTTGACGAATGGAGTATTTATTTAATAATTTTAATATTTACATTCAAAAAACACAGAGGTCACGTGAACTACGTAGTATCTTTTTTAAGGTTTACCTAGTCAATTTCAAAAGAGCTAATGAATAAAAGTGATCTGTGCGGTTAGTACTCTCTGTCCAAATATTAGAAATATATTTTTAAAAATAAAAACTTTTAAGGATAATAATATTTTTTTAAAACATATGCCTAGTTTCACATACATCAACATGAATTTATCTTCATATATAACAACATTCTTTTAAAATACATTAATTTGCCTAAAGCATATATAATAAACTAGGGATGATAATTGTGCTATGCAGTTTTGGTTTTTCAGTGACATCAGACTGATAACAGTTCAAGAATTCTATACCAAATTTATCTTCATATATAACAACATTCTTTTAAATACATTAATTTACCCAAAGCATATATAATAAACTAGGGATAATAATTGTGCGATGCAATTTTGGTTTTTCAGTGATATCAGACTGATAACAGTTCAAGAATTCTATACCAAATCTTCACCGACCGGCCAGTTTATATTTTAAACTGTTTCTCACCGACTGACACCGATCAAAATTACTAATAATTTTTATTTCATATTTATTAAATTATTTTAATATTTTTACACAACACATTATAATAACATTTATTAAAACAACTTGAGAAAAACTGACAAGTAATATAAGAATGTATGCCCAACTAAAATTTCAATAATATTGTCTTTATTTTATCAGTATTATAGTTTTAATACAAATCAACTATATATAAAAATATTTATAAATCAACTTTTGATATGCAAAACGTATAAAAATAATTAAAACATATGTTTGGTAACTCTATGATTATATATATAATTCTATATAAAAATAATAATACTATGAAATATAAAAATATAATTAAAATAAAAAAGTATATATAGAGCAAAAATCGGTGCACCACCGGTTCAAGAATTGGGCATCACCAAATGCCTAATCAAGAGATCCCCTTTATCCCCAAAGTCAATTGTTTCGAACAAAACGGTAACGGTTCAAATTGTCATCCCTAGAATAAACAAAATATTGGAAACAGGAAGGACTTCACATTTGACTATTTGAGGCAAGAATAGGAACACAATACAAGTATTTTGACCTTCTGTGCACCATTTCACAGTTTATCAAATTAAATATGCACCCATAATTTAACTACTTTTTGGGTTGGGTTGGGTTGGGTTGGGGAGAGTAGGGGAGGGGAGGGGGGAGAAAGAAGAGAAACTACAACACAGTTAGAAGTATAGACAAACAATAAAAGAAAAGCATGATACTGTGCTGATAAATGAGGTGGTTCATTAAGAATTGGACAGGAGTCCACCAGACAGCAGAAGAGGATATTCTACATTTATTTCTTTTGTTTTTTCCAATTATGTAATTATGTAAATAAGAAATATCAAGGTTTATTTACATTGTTTGCAATCAAAAAAATAAAAGGAAAAAAAATTGTTAATTTACATGATTATTGGTAAAAGTGTTATTAAATTAAACAGTTCCCATACCTTGGGGCTAATGGCTAATATACAGATCCATGTACTTGTCACTGTTATTATAGGATGGCAACTTAGTAGATACATACATATATGAATATACACAAACACACAAACACACACACACACACACACACGCATATTTATAGAGAGATAAAATGGTCACCTTCCAGGCATTCTGCTTTGAATTCCCCAGCAGCTTGCATCTATCACTGCCTACATTTATTATATTCATATATTTGAAAATGAAAAAAATAAAATAAAAATCAACTAATAAATATTATCTTTCAACAATCTTCCAATTATGAATAATTGGCATGATATCCACACTAAATTAGAGAATCTATGGGTGATTTCTAGAGCTGTGTCTTCTTCCAATCTGCACCCATTATAATCTATATCAACAACCCAGACCAACTTTATCTAATTCTTCAAGCATGAATTTAAAATAACCTCTTTTCACCTTCTAGTTCACCAGTACCGTCCACAATGCCTGCTTGACTCCCATCTTCTTTACTTGCAAACTAATTCCATCCCTCTTGCAACACCTTAATCCAAGTACTACACTGTTTAATTGCAGTGGCCCAAAAAATCAGCAGAAATAAATTAATAACCCATTTTCCCACTGCCTACTCTAGGTACGACTGCATTGATTAGAAGGCTTTTGGTGCTGTTTCAGGGCATCCTTTGTATTATCTTTTCTGTTCGACTGCAGAAAAAAACCTTTTTTTGTTATATAAGAGAGACGCTACAGAGTTCTTATCTTCATGTTCTTCCTTTCTCATCTAAAAAATATTAATTTCTTATTGGAAATGTTTTATTAGCGAGCTTTTTTCGGGAAACAAACCCTCTACATCATTACAGAGATCAATTATCCATTCAGTGTCAAATGCAAGATTAAGATTACAAAATTTTTTTACAAAAAAGATAAAGTACATATAGCAAAGACATTTGGAAGAAAATAGTATTTAGGTTAAGGAAATAAATAATGAACGTATTGGAGCAGGAAATCAGCATAAGACAGCAAACATCATAACAACAAAAAATGATGACAGTATCACAGTAATCATGATATAAGCAATTGCTCTAGAATAAAAATGCTCCCTCTTCGACAAAATAAAACCTTACTAAAGTAGGAAATACCAACCTGTTCCCATGTTGTGGATATGGAATCAATTGCACTACTTATCCGGCAAGTTCCTGAAGTAATTCAGAACAGATAATTTTTAGAAAGGAGTGCTATTAGTCGAAAATAAAGCCTAACAATCATATAAGAAATGGTGTAGTTAGAGCAAAAGAGGGAGAGGGAGAGGGAGAGGGAGAAAGGAATCATAGTCCATGGGTGGGTTGATTTGTTGAAAATTGTAATCGTCACAAATGGTGTTGGTGGATAGGAGAAATGGAGGTGGTCGTAGAATAGAGAACGGAGAGAAATTTCTACAATTTATAACTTTATGAAACGAAAGGGACCTTTATGGTAATTGGTGCAGTAAATGTCTTCAACTGTTTGAGCTGGTAACACAAAGCCATGATACAAAAGGGTTGAGAATGTTAGTGACATAACAGGGGTCTGAGTGTCTAATCGCCAAAACTTATGGGATGTAATCAGAATTCTCTCTAAAATATATTCCATAGCCATCTTTTCAGATTTAATTTCAGTACTCCTATTCAGTTGCACAAATAAATGCTAAGAAAATAGTAAAAATTGCAGTAATGTATAATATAAACAAAAATTGTTTCTATTCAAGTAAAATATGCCGCTATGTAAAGACCAACCCGTCTATCACGAGAAATTTTACACATCAGAAAACCACACAAAAACAAGAAAAAGGAAGCAAAAGAAAAAAGAACACTTAATGTTTAACACAAGTTCTCATTTTCACAAGCAACGGACCATCTAACATTTTAGTACATAAGCTGGTACCAAGGAGCATCACACAAGGAAAATAGTTTACAGTGCTTCTTTGTAGTCCTCCAGAATTCAGACATGGCATGTAGTTTATAAATAATTACAACTTTAAAGGTTTTGTGTGTTATGTTCTAGGACTTGAAGCAAAGACAGCATAGCATTACTAAACAAGTAAAACAGTGTTTATGGACAAAGACGGCCTGAAGCACATCAACGAAGGGACTATTCCTGGCTTGCATGGTAGTAACCAAAAGGGAATCTACAAAAATTCACATGGTAAGAAGTTAGGACCTAGTGAAATGACATGATCCTGAGACTAACTTCAATATTATTCTATGTTATCCAGCATCTTTCAATTATGTTTTTTGATATCATACACACTTCAAATAGCATATTATATATAGGAGGAGTGGAGGGGCACATTCTGAAGTAAGGCAGTATTACGAATCCTAGTCTATAATAGGGAGTTGAGGAGCGCATTCTGAAGTGTATAGGATAATGGACTACCTAACACCTCCTATTATAGACTAGTATTCCTATACATCATTAGCAGTATTAGGCAGTAGGGCAGATAAGTGCAGAAACTTCAAATGGACTAAGGACAGGGAAGAGTTTGAACCAGGATTCAAACAGGAAAGATTTGAAGCAGAATGAACCCTTTCTTTGGAAGGATGTAAGGCAGTATTAGGAGTCCAATGGCTGTCAAGTGTCAACAGAAGGAATCAAGGTTATGTTAAGCAATGTTCTAAAAGGCGTTAGACGGGCGGTGGGCCTAGCGTCTTAGGGGGTCTAGGCGGGGCCTAGACGGAATTTTTTATTTTAAGTCAATTTTAATATTTTATCTTACATTTATCCAAACAAAACAATAATATAAAGCAAAACAATCTATAATAAAGATAATAACGGCGTTTGCTTAAAGTTCAAACACATCCATATTGCCAATATCAAATTTCAAACGCAAACATACAATTGTTGAAAGTTCAAACATATCTTTAACATATCTTTAACTTATTAGTTTTATTCATAAACAAGATTGCTATTAAATAATAAAATTTAAAATTCAAGAATTCAATTCAATATTAAAACTTAAAAAATTAAACATAAATTTAAGAATTATATTGAACTAAATGTTATAAATATATCATCATTTATATAATTTGAAATTGGTACAAGTTCAAAAAATTACAACAATAATAAAATTATCCATTTTGATTTGATATTGTTCACTTCTTGTTGTGATTTGATATGCTACACATGCATTATGAATATGGTAAATCATTAAAAAAATAAATATATCAAGATCTGGTTTGAATAGTTATTAAAAAAAAAAATTCTCCGCCTAGACCTCACCTTGCTCGCCTAGGCTCCACCTAATTTTCCGAAGGGATTTTTTTACCGCACTGGGCCTGAGTGAAGCGCCAGGGGGCCTAGCGCCTAGGCGGGGCGGCAAGGGGGGGGCCTAGGCGGGGATTTTTAGAACACTGATGTTAAGGGCCAGCAATAGCCATCCTTTGGATCCTGCTTCTATAGGACGGTCAACAGAGGAGAGAAAAGCAAAGGTTTTATGCAAATTCTTGGGACCTATGAACAGAAGAACACAACAAATATGATGAAACGAAGAAGAGTGAAAGACAGGTGTTGAGGAAAGGACTGGCAAACTAATTGTGTTTGGTTTCCTATTTCTTCATTTCATTCTCGATTTGGCCCGCCTCAAACAAAATGATAAAAAGGGTCGTCAATAGCATAGCTCTTTCTTTTCCCAGTCTCCTTTCGAAGGAAAGGCCTTCACTTTCCTAATCTGGTAGGGCTGGACAGCTTTGTTTGCCCCGGCTTGGAAAATCGCATCCCCATGTCTTCGCGAAAGAATCATGTGGTGCGATGAAAGATTTCCCGTTGGGGTTTCAGGCCCTGAACAGGAACAGCTTGAGGATGGGAGTAAAAGTTTGTAATTTTTATGAAATGTTTTTTATCGTGGAAGATATGAAAATAAAGGGAAGAGAACCTTAATGTTCAGCAAATCCATGAAGACATGGGTCGTCTCAAGGGGAAAAGATTGTCATGATCAGGCTTGTTAGGAATTAAGTAGCTAGTTAGTTAGTTAGTTAGTTAGTAAAGAAGGGTAATTTCGAAATTGTGTTTCTTTTAGGTGGGAGTCCTAGCCTATAATAGGAAGGGTTGCTTTGTATTGATATATGTTGAATGATAATTGAATATGACTTTCTCCCTCTAATCTGAGGTCTCTTCCTTCTCTCCAAATTAATTTTCTGAGTTCTTTCTCTCTCTTAATCTTCTAATTTATTATATAATCTCTCTCTGAATCTCTTTCTATCTTCTAATATATATCTCTTCTCTCTTCTAACCTCCTACTTCTCTGAATCTTATTGAATCAACTAGAAAACTAAATATACAATCCGAGATTGTGACGGCGTGTGTGGGACTGTGGGTGGGTTTGTTCTTATTTAATATATTTCCATCTATTTCTATTATTACTCTTACATATGGGATCATTTTCATCTTCCTACACTAGCTTGGAAACAGGCACACAGTTGAGTTGAGTTTCGTATATCACAGGTATAAACAGAATCTTAGTAATTTCATCAATTCCTGGACAAGAGCTATGATTCTGGTCTACATAATTAATACTCCCTCCGTTCCAAATTATAAGATAATTATTGACTTTTTAAAGTCAATTTGGTACATTTTCAAAGTTCAGACTCAAAATTCCGATGATTCATTAAAAATTATAAAGTAATAAATATTACAATGAGTATTACTCTTTAGATAGTTTATAATATTCATCATTGTATTGATTTCAATTTAAAAATGATTTAAGTTGTCTTCAAAAGGTTAATGATTAGCTAATATTTTGGAACGGAGGGAGTAGTATACCTCCCTACGTTGACAATTATATATGGTACTAGTAACCCAAAATAACAACAATAAATTCAACCATTTAGCCAAATTACTAGAAAAGGACCCATATTTACCTAGTTATTGACATATGCACCATTTAGAGCCCTTAACAACCAAAATTTTCCCATTCCCATAACACTAAATTTTTTAAACAATAATTGTACATATATCACAAAATTCATATTCATCAACCAAAACTTGAAACAAAGATTTAAAAATGAAAACCATCTAGCTCACCCCAATCCTCATGTTTTACGACTCAAGTCACAACTTGCACATTTCAAATTTGCTAGCATGTACAAAAATCTAAACCAAACACATATTTATATGTGAATTTAGCATTAAAAGGCATTACCTGAGTAGAGCAGCCCAAATCATCAGTTTACATAGAGACAAAGCTCCAAAAAGACTTGGGAATAATCCAATCAGAACCCTCATTGCTTGGAGGACTGTGTAGGGAAAATTAGAGAATACAACAGTTTTATTCGGCGGGGGTATCTGAACTTCCGGGACTAACTTTTCCCACCCTTTTGAATATTTGAGCCATTAATCGGCTCTTGGATACCCTCCAAATTTAAAAAGTACAAAATAATTCTAAATTTGACCCAACATTCATGCTAACCATAAGCAATAAAGAAACCCAAAAACTAGCAGGCATAAACGAAAATCAAAGCTAAAACACAATCCGATGTCATGTCATAATAACAACATAAAATCTAGATGCCATGTCACAAGATTATATTAGCACAACCATAACAACCAGGATTGAAATTATTGCGAATAACACACAGATATTATATAATTATGATATCTGATGATAGAGATATTTCACTTCTTGAGGCTGCCACGAACTCCAGGGCGAGGAAGGGAAGATTCCCCGGGAAGATTAGCGTGCAGATTGTTGAGCTTTGATTCATCAAATGGGATCTTTGGGTGCTTGGAATCGTGGTGAATCTGCATCGATTTCACGTCCGGCGCCGTAATCTTACAGTGCGGACACTCGAGCTTTGCGTGCCCACCCTTTACCTGTCCCGTCCGGTCCGCCTGCCCCGCCTTGCCGCCGCCCCTGTTTGTCGTTGCCGCATCCAATTTTGCGGCGATTTCCTTCGCTGTGTGCTTCTTTGGTTTTGCTTTTCCTGTCATGATTATATCTCTTCAACCTTCTCTTCTCTTCTCTTCTCTTTCTTTGTAATTTCTAGGGTTTGAGTTTACGAGAGAGAAGATGAAAGAACAGATTCAACTCTTTGGATAGAACGGTGGAGACTAATGAAAAGAAAACCCTAGATTTTTATATTAGAAATTGGGTAAAGTAATGCATTCATTAGCCCAATAGATTAGTCCATTTTTTAAGTTGGGTAAGGTGTGTTTATTTATCTTTTATTACCTCTTAATTAGTGGCGAGCATGTTGCGGTTTGATGCAATTTAAAATTTAAATCGCATCTAAACTATTTAGGTACGATTTGATAAATTTAGAAATAGACATAAAATTATTTGTAATTAGTGTGGTGCGGTTTCGGCTCTTAAACTCTAAATCTTCAATAGAATTTAATACAAAGCTTACATAGAGCAATTAACTTAGTGACAAAGTCGCCAATGAGAATTATATCAATTATAGAAACAAAGCTCCTTCTGCCAAACATGTCAAATTCACCATCAAATCATAGAACAGTGAGACACAAAAAATAATTTTAGTTTATAATAAAGGAATGATGCTTTAAAACTAAAACATACGCTATATAAAACAACGAATACCATATATTCGATAATAAGCAAGAAGGTTTATCTAGTTTCTCAAAAATTAAAAGTATATACTGCAGATAGAATAAAATTCTATCTTATATATTGCAGGGATGACTTATAGAATATAATCCTAACTGTACCTAATTTAAAAAATAATCTATTAGACCATTACTACTATAACATAGACCTTAACCAATGCATCAAGTGCTCGATCCAACGAATTTGGCCCCTCGACTATAAGCCCCTCCAGTAACGCATCAAACGAATCCAAATTTCCAAAACTCAAATGTTTAATTTTTGACTCTATAACCTCTAATCATCTTCTTTCAATTAGTGAAAAAATGACAATGCAAGACTGGGGTTTTCTCTGAGCATGTTCAAGTGAAAAATAACTTTAGAATTTACTAGAGATAATACATGCATACACACACATGGTGCGGTGTTGGGTGTAAAATCTAAAATACGCACAGCACGCAAGTATACGTGGTCAACAAGTAATAAAATGATAAGTTAAATATTGTTCCCACAGAGACATATTAACTTTAATCTAACAATTACCAGCTTTATATTATTTCAATTTTATTAAACTAATTGAATTAATGATTGCAATTAATAGAAACTAATAAACTAGAAATCAAAACAAATAAACTTAACTTGTTACCGCAAATTTAAATTAGATAATGGAAAATTAAGCCTACAATTTCACTTTAAGCTTCACTCAAGTTATCACACTTATATTCAATCCAATTAACTATCTCAGTTCATTAATCAAGAACACATCAGTAGAATTAGTCATCTCTCAATCCACTAACACCATATTAACTTAAATCCACAGTTGATAGAATTTAAGTCAAACACCTTAATTAACTAATTCACTATATCTCTGTGAATTAAAATCAAATAAGGTTTAAATTCCAAGTTCTTACACGATTACATGCGATGTTAGGTATATCTCTATCCTAATCATACATCAATAATTCCATCAAAACGTAGGAATCATGAACACATGCTATTATGACTAAGTCTAGATTCATATATCATCTCTCGAGTCCATACAAATTATGACGCCCCCAAAATAGGTATACAACACCCATTCTGAGTCGCCAAATACATGGTACATAAAACAAACTACAACTTCGATAATACAATTATCATGCAAAATACGACAACACATACTGTGAGTTTAAATATAAATATTGTCTTCTAGACAATATCTGTGACAACCCAAAAAAATCGGATTGTCCAGAATTTAAGAACTAAAGAATTAGTTATTAATAAAATGAATTTTTATTAATACTATTCTGTGTTATGTGTTTATTAATCGTTCTATAACCTAGAATGATTATAAATCGGGAGGATTCTGGCTACGAGCTAGACTGAACGAGTAAGAATTTTAAAAACGAAAATAAAAAAATTTCGGGAACAAAATATTTCCGGGAAAAAAGACGAAATAGGCACTATTCACCCGACGAAACCTTAAAGGTTAGGGTTTGAATAACCTAAGCCTTTCCGAGAGTTCAGTATGTTGAAATGACATTCCGTCGAAAGATTTGACGATAATATATCGTGAAAAGTTAAATAAGCCGATAAAAGTTTTTCTCAAAAAACGTGCAGAAATCGGATAAAATAAAAATGATGAAAAGTACTGTTATGTACTTTTCACTCGTTTAACTACGTTAGGGGAAAACGTAAAGGAAAACGCTTGACACCGAAAAGTATTTTTTAGTTTTTCGGAAATCCGAAGAATACGTAAAAGTTAATCGATAAAGGAAAGATGAAATATCCAAAAATATTTGAATTTCGAGAATCCCAGTTTTTAATACTGCCAGACGAAACCCGAAAGATGGAGCCACGAAGCTTCCAAGGGAAGCTACGTGAATAGTAAGGATAAATTACTTAAGAGTTAAGTAAACTTAAGAGTTAAGTAGACTTAATGGCTAAGTAGACTTAATCGCTAAGTAAGTGTGGAGGCCGAGTAAACTTGGTCCTTAAGCTTTGAATAGTAAGGAGGTTAAGGGGGGCGAAATGACTAAAATACTCCTGACCTTGAAAATATATAAATATGAAGCTAACTTCATTGTTTTGCGATTTTGAAAAATCCTACAACTTTGAGAGAGAGAGAGAGAGTTCGGATGGGGAAGAGAGGAAAGGAAGAGGAAAAGCTTGCATTCGAAAAGCACGCTTTGTCCGACGAAATGAGATTAAAGAAGAAAGGTAATCTGAAAACCTAACTTCTAGATAATTTTCTTTAAGTTAATATGTTTAAATCATAACTTAATGAGAACAAGAAGTAGATGATGTTAGGAATGGTTTTATATGGTTGAAATTGTAAGAAAATGAAGAAATAAGAATTAGAAATTTAGTTTATAAATTTCTTAAGGAAGTGTAAGATTCATAAGGATTTTGAGCGATCCGAATGAATCTTACGAATGAGTAGGTCAAATAAGTAAGGAATGATGTTCTATAACATCAAATTCCAAGAAAAAGTAAAATTGTAATCAAAATATCGATTAAAAATGAAGAACGCGAAGAACGTTGTTGATGGACAAATTTAAAACCATCGTAGGATAATTGTTGTTGATGGACAAGTTTAAAAACATCGTGTATAAGTTAGTTGCTTATTGCTTGGTTAGGAACGTTAGAAGCGTTCATGAAGAATGGATTAAAATTGAGCTATAACGAAGTTATGGCGAAAATTTTGTAAAAGAAGAACGAGAAATAGAAAGTTAGTAAATGATCTCGCACGTTTAGGGTTTCATAAGAATGTAAGAGAACGTATAAAACGTGAGTCATGGACTCAAGAATGAACGAGTTCCGAGTTTGGATGACCGAATTACGGATGAACGAATGAAGAACGTTAATAACGTAAAAATGAACGAAGAGCGAAGATTAAGCCAATTGAATGGCATGTTAATGGATTCAGAATGAATTTTTGTCTATGGGTAATCGAAATACGTAAGATAAGGAAGAAAATGGCTTTGGAACGATCTTTTTCCGAGTTATAACGAATAAGATATGAGATTTCGAAGTCAGCGTCTCATGCTTGTAAAAGACTTAGAAATTTTTGTAGGTTTCATGCTTGGCGCCGCAGCTCGAGTCGTGCCTTGGGGGCCTGTAAAGTCCCCGAATCCGGATACTTGAAACCCGAACTCGGTACTTCACGATACCATTTCTATGAGCGGAATAATACTAATAATAATAACAATAATATAGATTTATCAAATTAATTTACATATTATCAGAGTTTAGTTCCCAAGTACGAAACCTTTAAACATTAGTTACATGATAATGATAATAGTATTTATCATCCTTATCATAAAGTTAGACTATTACATAGAATAAGCTTAAACATTCATTCAAAGAACTTTCCCTTTCCCTTGTTCTTGGCGAGATCCTTGGTTTGTTCACACTTAAGTGAAAACATTTAAATTAAGCAAGAATGAGCATTTGAGTGCCCAAAGAAGTAATATCAACAATATCGATTAATTGAAAGGATTAAATGTTTTCTTTGAATCTAAACTTCTACAATGCATCAATAGTTGTGAAGTAAACCGGACCAATAATCAATAACATGTCATTTAAATTTCAAATTTTTTTGAAACTACGTCTGACAGATATAAATGATGATCATTTGATGACTATGAACATTGTTTTATATTTTTGAAAAGGTTTAAACAAAACTTCATCTCAGAAACCGTTATTACTTACGAACGCGGGGTGATCGACCAAATTATGCCTGTATTGATCAATACTACATTGCTAGAATGATATTATCGTTCATCCTTTGTCCATAGTAAGCGCATAAAAATTTCCCATGATTGGGATGTTCATAATGATCTTGAATCCATACCAAAACAATTCGGTTGGATAAGTTTTATCTTGTTCAACAACAATTTTAAATATATGTCTAAATTTGGATCAAATAGCTTAGACGACCTTTATTTCAAAGTATACATACTAAGAAATTATAAGTATGTATCAACATGTGATAAAATATAATGATTATCCAAGTGGGGACACTTGTATAACCATATTATAGAAATTATCGAGCGAGAATAAATAACTTGATCACTATTATTAACGTAATAAAGGAAATTGTACAACAATTATTGTTTAATAGCTTACTTATACTGATTCATTGCATAAAGTATATACAAAGGTTGAAATATTTGAACAATTGAAATGAATAGTTTAGATACTTATCTTACGCGTGTCCTTAGCATAAAGTAAATGCAAAGGTTTAGATATTTGCCTTGTCTGTGCTTACACAACTTAGATATATCTTTTCTATCAAGTCCTATCATTAAATAAATCATTGTCTGATTAGAATAATATATCATATCATATAATACTGCTTATTGCAGTCAGCACATTCCTAATCACATTGTCACATAATTTTAACACCATTGAATCACAAATAATTCACTTATCAAGTCAATCTATTTAAATCCGGATCAATTTAAAATATATTTATTCTCATCGACAACTTTATCGGGTAATTATCGAGTCTATGACTCTATACAGTTATACAATATCCATTTGGATAACTTAAACACCCGCCGCACTATTTTTCATGGCCTTGTAATAATTTTTAAACAATTATTACCATTTATCATAATTTTGAAATATCAGAATCATTATTAAATGATTTAAATAATAAACAATTCTATTATCATTAATATTTAATTAATAATAAACTATTAATGAAACCATTGCCAAAATATTAAGTTATTTAAAATAACTTAAACTATTTTAAAACATTTATATTACCTTTAAATGATTTTTAAAACATTTAAAATTATTATTAAATAATTACCATTAATATTTAAATATTAATGAACTATTTATCTAAATATTAAAAGTCATTAATTATAACTTAAAATACTTTTAATTCATTTTTATCCCTTTTAAATAACTTTTTTTTAAATTAATAAAATCATTTTAGAACTATTTATTTAATATAATTATTAAATAAATTTAATATCATTAATCATTAAATAAATATCATTAATATTAAATTATTAATGAAATTATTCTTTAAATATTAAAAGTTATTTTTATAACTTAAAATATTTTTAAACACTTTATTTTCATTTAAAATGATTTTTAAAATAATAAAATAATTTTTAAACTAATTTATTTAATATAATTAAATAATTTTTAATATCATTATTAATCATTAATTAATGAAATTAACCATTAAATATTAAAAGTTATATTTTATAACTTAAAATATTCTTAAATACCTTATTATTATTTAAAATGATTTTTAATATAATAAAATCATTTTTAATTTATTTATTTAATTCATTTACTAAATAACTTAACTATCATTAATATTAATTTATTAATGAAAATTATCATAAAATATTAAAAGTCATTGTAGATAACTTAAAATATTTTCATATATCATAATATAATTTTTAATGATTTTTCATGTATTTAAATCATTTTTAAATAATTTATTTAATATTATAATTAAATAAATTAAATACTTTTAATATTTCAAAAATATTAAATATTTATGAAATATATTTAAAATAATTAAAATATAATTTTCTAATTTAAAATAATTTTTAATAATTTATTTTGTATTTTTAATAATTAAAACCCTTTTTATCAATTTTTATTAATTTTCAAAATTATAAATAAAAGCTGTCATAAAGGGCTATAGCGACACTTTCTGTCGCTATAGGTGTTCTTGAGCCTTCAAGAACATTCATAACCAGTTCCAACTTGCCTACTTTGACCAAGCACACAGACCGGATCATGATGTTTGAGGGTATGCTTTTGTACAGATTATGTAGTATACATGCAACACTACACCATTCAACAAGAAATATGATCAAATAACATCACAATCCGAAGATATAAAGCCTCAAAGTGGCTGTCAGACATGTTCTTCATTTCTGGGTTTCCCGAAAATGAAAACGCCTCTGATAACTACTTTGGGCTTCCACAACTTTCTGCAGATCGCGAGATATTTTTGTGATATAATGCGTGAAGTGTGTAGCCAACATGTAAGAGAATATATTTATCCCAAAACATTAACTAAATAACAACACAATCGACAGATCTAGACCTATTAAACCTTGTCGACGTCACGATCATGCGTTTTCACGGGTTACCCGTAAAATGCATTTCATAAACGTCCCACTTAGTTCGATTAGCCATCGAGATCTACTGATCTATATATTAGTAATATAGTGCGATAATATTGTATTCCAAACAATGCACTATATCACGTATACATAGATCATTACATAAAATCATAACACGGTCGGATCTAAGGCCACGAAGATCTTGTCGAGCCTTCCGGCATGATCTGGGTTTTTCCGAAATTGAAAGTCATGGCTCGATTGATGAGGTTTGACTACCCATAACTTTCATTCTAAGCACGATCTGAGCTAGCTAAAAGTTCCAGATTACAGGGGAACATAAACAGCTACAAGATTCAAGCTTTAAACAACAAAAACAGCTTAACATACAAAGATTAAAGAGGCTCGACATTTGCTTGTCGATTACCGACAACAAAAATTTTCCAGATTTTTCAAAACTCAAATCAAGATTTTGGTGATATGGATCTATCTAAAACCAACCCGGATCGTCATAATAACTTATAAACAACATGTTTTAACAATAAATTCTAACATCAACAACAAAAATTTGGATGTGATTCAAGCTAAGGTTTTATATCTTTGATGTCCAAATTACGATTTCAATGTTCTTGATTTGGTATGGTGATCGTGGGGCTTGTTTCTTGGTGATTTTAGGAGAGAATTTACGTAGGTTTTAAGTTGAGAGAGATAAGTGGAGTGTTATTGCAAAAATAAGTGGGCAAATGAGATTTTCTCTCCAATACTATATATATAATGTGTTGGATGCATATATGCTGAGATTTTTAGCTGGTTGCTGAGATTGTATGTCACCATTTGTCAACATAGTTGGTTACCAACTCCAACCTATTGTCAAAACCTACTAATTTAGCCAAAATAATACACTTAGGGGCAAAATGGTCATTTGGCATGACAAATTAATGGCATTTTGGGTAATTGCCAAACCCTTAGGGTTGTGGTTTGGTTTAGGGTTTAGGGTTTTGAGCCAATTTTAGCAAAAGTCTAGGATTCCAAATTTAGGATTTAACAATTATGGTTTATTACAAAAATAATAATATAAAATAACTAAATTTTTGTTTCTAAAATTTGACAATTTAGGTTTGTTAATTAGATTAATTTTCTAATTACTTTATACAGTAACATTATGGTTTAGATCATATAATTATCATTGACTTTGTTAATTTAGCAATTAGGGTTTATTCTTTTGGTAATTAGGGTTACCAAATTACTATTAGGGTTTTTAATTACTAAATTAGGGTTTTAGTTTAGTAATTAGGGTTTAACAATTTAGGGTTTCTAAATTTAATAATTATAACCACAATATTTGTTAATTGATCACATTATCGATACCACCAACAATCTCAAACTCTAATTTCAAATTAGAGTTACTAATTATAAAATTAGGGTTTCAGCGACAAAATTAGGGTTTTAATCATTATGGTTTTAAATCACTAATTAGGTTTATTTATTAAGTGATATAAAACATATTATACATGACCTTTAATCACGGTATAAATACAATTCTTGACAAATCAAACCTCCTGGTTTAGGTTTTGGATTAGGGTTTATTAAAAATTCGAGATATAATTAGGGTTTTAATTTAATAATTAGGGTTTCCTAATTAGCATATCCTGAAGTAACACATAACATATATCATATAACCCGATATTTAACGATCGTAAGTTTCTATTTTAATTGATAAATGAGTTAAATCAATTAATCTTTGTGGTTTAATCGATATACCATAATCGACCAACCATCAACAAAGATAATTTTTACAATTACATTATTATAGCCTTCGAAAAATCAAAATATTATAATATTATAATATTATTATCATTCCTTGATCAAAACCCAAAATTAGGGTTTGGATTCCATATCTCGATTTATCTCATATCATTAAGTTAAAATAATTAACTTAATATCCCGAACAAATTTATATAATGAAATAATTATTATAATTATTCTAAAATCATTTCATATATTATTTGAATAATATAAACATATAATTTCATGGAAAAATAATTAATAAAACATTTCTAATATAGAATTAATTACTATAAAATATCATTTATAATAACCAATATTTCTAAAATAAAATTATTTACAATTAATAATGTAATACTTAAATTTTATTTATCAAACATATAATTATAATTACACATTACCTTGGCACATATCATTCATATTTATTTTAATAAATAAAAAAAAAAATATCTGCAAAATTTATGATTTATTTATATAGAAAATATCGGGTTGTCACGGTGTCGACGCTTATAGTGATGAGTTCAGGCCATCACCATCACGAGTGGCACCGCGATGTGAGAATTTGTGAAGGGAGTGAAATAAGCACAATACCAAATTTCCTCAGCGATTTAACAACTGCAGAGTGAAAATATTGAATACGAGATAAACGAAGGACACGGCATGGCCGCGGCCACGGCGTGTGGCAATGCCTGTAAATGAGATTTTTATTGCTCAATTACTGGGGGATGTGCAAGAAAAAAATATGAACATGTAGTTCAATTAATGTAACACTTAATTAAGTGTATTAAACCTTTGATGAAGGTTGAACAAAAAGATTAAATGAGATTAAAAGACAAAGAATGTAGATGCGGGTTACGGAACCAATATCCGGGGACCGTAGTCGCGATAAACGAACGTGAGGGATTGCAATGATGGTGATTCCTTAGACGTTAATTGACGAGGGTAATGAATAACATTTCGATGTTATGTCATGGTAAGGAGAGATGAATGTAAAGTGTTTAAACGCTGTGAACGCAACGTTGTTGCGATGAACGATCGGTCTTCGCATACAACGAACCGTATGGCTCTGACATTAAGAAAGCATATTGAACATGGGGTTCAGTTGATAGTAATGAATGAAAGCGATTAAAACCTTAGATAAAGGTTGAATGAGATATTAAGGGATGAACAGCGTAAACGTTGGATATGTAAACGATTCTCGTAAATCGTATTCACGTAGAGCGAAAATTCTAAGTGTACATAGACTGTATAACTTAGACGTTGACAAAAGTAGTAAGTAAGATATGAATTATCAAGAAAGCCGTAGTGATCGGTAATAAGATTAATGAAAGCCGAATGTGAGTCGGAGGAGAATGTTAGAATGAAATGTAAGCGTTGAACACTTTAACCGACGTGAAAGTTGAGTGTACGCGAATATTAAACGGGTAAAACCTACACTCCGTGTATGGTTTGACCGTAGGATAATGAAGACCAATGATTAAACCTGTGAACGGTGAAGAAGCTAAATTAAAGACAAGTACGTATAACGTAAAAGAAGCCGAGTTAATGTTTATAACTTGGATGACGTTCCGAGTCGAATGAATCAAACATTGCAAGATAAGAATAAGGTAACGTAAAATAGTTAACGCTATAAATGCGTAGAATGAATATAGAATGATCGTCCTGAGTATACAAAAGACTGTATAACTTAGACGATGATGAATAAATCCTGAGGTATAACATTTATTTGTCAGAAAGCCATAAGGAATAAGAAATTGACTTAACGAACATTATAGTTTAATAGTTCGAATAAGTTAAGATGAATTTAGGTTGTAGTACCATTGTAACCTTTGATAGTTGACATATGGGAGTTAGGCTAAACAATTCCTTCAGAGAGCGAAGGTATATACGAAACGGGCAACCGATCTAACTCACTGTTATGGGCAGTGTAGTTGAGACGGGAACTTGTTTGTTGATTGTTTGTGGGAAACCACTCAGAGTACCATATGGATTACTAGCAGAGACACAATGTGTGCTAAGTCCTAGGAAAGTATAAGAATAAGATAAGAATATAAATCATCAAAGATGATAAATGTATTGAGTAAGACATCTCTGTATGTCATGAAGCCGTTAACCGGTAAAGGAAGTTGGTCGCGTAAGCTTAGTTTGTAAGAACGTGAACCTTAAGAAGTGAAGTTAAGTAAACCAATGCGTAAAGTCAAGTATATGACTAATTGGTGTATGTGTCATTTCATTATGTGCTACAGAGGAATTAGAATGAGCGCTTCGGTAGAAACTATAAGTCAGTAGGCATGTATGTAAAACAAGTTTCCTAACTTCATTCATATTTTTAAATGAATGCTAGTTTCTAAAACTTCTCAGATGTTGAACTTGAGAAGTTTTGTCTATGTGCAAATGTGTGATATTTGTACAAGGTGTTAGAATATATGAGGCCTTGTGCTATAATTTGAATACTTTGGTGTTTCTATGAGATGAATTGTTATGTGATTGAACTATTCAATATGAGCATGTTCTGTTTATACATGAACCGTTATTGTTAAGTCTGTGCTATTGATTCTAGCCAGACAGAATGTGTATGAAAGAAAGTAGAGAATAAAAGTATTTCAAAGTGAATGTGATTAATGTTTTAAAATGATAGGAATCGAGATTATTCCTATTATTCAAGCTGCTTCATAACCTTTGTTCGATTATTGAAGTCTTAAAAGAATGTTTAAATTCTTGAAGTTGTTTGTTCAAATGTTATGACTTGCTAAGCAATTGAATGCTCACACTTGCTTTAAATAAAAACATTTTCAGCGAACGATGTTAGAAGAACTTAAGAATCCCGTAAAGATCAAGCTGATCGGTATCCAGAAGAAGTGTCATTCATTATATGAATGAGCGTGAAGATCAAGCGAAGACTTGTAATATAGAATGATAGAATTAAACTATAGAATAGTTTAATGAACGATTATGTATCCTTGGTGGCGGATAAAAGCCACTTGTACAAGATGTAAAGAATAATGTAATTATCATTATTTGTAATGAAAGAGGTTATAAGGTTTTAGAACCTGGGATTTGAAAATGTATGTTGTTATATATAGCTATATAATCATGTATGTTTGGAAGAAGATGAGATTGTGACGTACGGAATCCGGATGTGAAAATAGACCGGATCTCGGGGTGTTACAATATCCACACTCAAATAAGTCCTCATTACAATTATTCATACACTATTTTATAGAAATAGTGAGGACTGCTAAAACATCTTTCTAGAACCATAACTCCATACCCCGACTAGATCCTGCTATGTTCTCACCTCCTTAGAAGAAAAATGGAACAAAAAAGAAATGGGTGAGCTCAACTAGCCCGGTAAAGAATATTATGACTAAGATAATATACAAAAAATTATCATTAGTCTTCAACAGGGAAAAATCTGATAGAATATAATAGACAACAAGTTTTAGATCAACAAATGCAGTGGAAACAATAATCCATTAGAAGAGTCACGTAGAGAATGAATTCTACTATCTTCTAAGATTTAAAAGTCCATCATCAATATTTTATCCCTGTAACATCAATCAATATACATCTTTAATCAAATATTCATCTTTGCACTACAGGCCAAAGATATTCATTTTATATATCGATTGATTATGGCCATGTTCATCTCAACACTGCTCATCTCTTTTGCTACGGGCCAAAGATATTCATCGATTAATCATTCATCTTTGCACTCTGAAAGAAGATATTCAAGAACATCATCATTTAAGACCGAGGATGATGAAAAATATTTTAAAGAAAACGAATCCAAAGAGATGTAATGACAAATATTAGGGATTCATAATACAGTTTATCCAAGTTCAATGATACTTAATAATAACCAATTGTGAAGTAGAATTCAAAAATAAATATCAAAACATGGATATAATCAACAATAGTAACCATAATAGACATCTTGGACAAAAAGAAAATATTTTATTTTTTCTATTGAATAGTGTCGTGATTCGTGAATAATTGTCGATATCGTGAATAGTCAGATCGTGAATAGTAAACCCAGACACAAAAAAGGTAGAAATTCCACAATAAAATTCATACCAATATTTCGGTATAATGATATTGAAAGAATAACATCATTACGGAAAAAAAATAACATCCCTTACCTCAAAATGATAGCACTTCTATTCGGAATATCAGATATAAAGCCGAATGGAACTTGCACTGAATAGCAATTCTCAAAGTATCTAAATACTCACAAAAATACGTTCGACAATATAGAGAGAAAGAAAACTTGTTTCTGGTGTGATTTTCAATTCTAACCTAAGCGCCTATTTATAGAAAAATGTTAGAACGCCATAGAAGACTAAATAATAAAATAATAATATAATCTTTTCTTTCTTCCTATGCCTCCTCCACTAACCAAGCCAGCCAACTTGGAAGAAAAATAGCAGCCCACATGTATTCAACACCAACCAAAAGTGGGTCCCACCCAATTTTAATAAAAATTATTTTATTTTTTTAAAACTTCAATAATTCATAGAAAATAGCCTGCTTATCAGAAAAATATGAATTTTATATCCATTCCACACAAAATCGAATTCTCTACAACTTTGTAGCTTTAAGTTTTTCCAAATTCCAGACAGAAAATATCCGAAACCCACAAATGGATGATTTTTAAAACCTCTTAAAATTTATAACAAATCATGCGTTAATTTTTAACGGTTCAAAATTTATGGACATATACTCAACTTATATATGTATAACATATCCAAAAATCACAATAATCCAACGGTCGGATTAAAATTATAACTCACGTAGTAGAGCTTTAAGAATACCAATTTGATCTTTTAATACCTCCAATCCGACAAAATACTGATAGAACACCTCAACATTAATTCCTTCATTTATAACCACATAAATAAATTCATCATTTATATCCTCATCGAATAAATATTTTCTTATCATTTAAATCAATAATTAATTATTCACAAATAATATTACAGAATCACAATAATAATAACCAGGCAGTTCCCAGGAAAGAGGGGGTTTTCCGATAAGGATTTCTCCTTACTGGCGCGCAATTAGGTGACCAAACCTCTCCTTGACAGAACTTTCTAGACATCGCCAATAATGCTATCTAATAATATAATTCAAATAATATGAATTATTGATCTGATAATGGAGAATACTGTTCAATAACAATTATTAAAATAACAATAATATAAACTATCAACGCAACAATTATTGAATCAATAAAATAAAATATTGAACAGTAACTACTGTAACAATTATTGAGTAGTGACTTCTTACGTAAGAATTAATAATTCCAAAATATCAGTAAATACCGGTAAAGCATCGTGCGACCACACGTATTACTATATTTTAACCACCAGGTATTCCAACAGTGTTAACGGTAACAATTACGTCATTATTTATAAAAACTTATACTTTGTCGTTTTCCTTCATCCAACCGTTTTCAATTATGGGACACACAAATAGTTGCGCCGTCGTACGAATATTCCCCGACAACAAGAATATTCCACGACCAAACGAATATTCTCCGCCAGAAATGAATATTTTATAACCACTTGTTTATTTTATAAAATTTGCACATTTCACCCATAACCAAAGCATTATATCAAATTAACACCTTATTAATTTAGAATAATGAATAGAAGAAAATTCAATTTTATTTATAATAAGTTGGGGTCTTACAACCTCCCCTCCTTATAAAGAAAACGAATCCAGTGAAATAAAAGAACAAATAATAACCAGCTAAGCCCAAAAAGCTACGTACTTCGGTTACCGACTTCGGTTGCTCCCAACTATGTATTGCCTCAATCTTCGCCGGGTCAATAGATACTCCATGTTTTGATACCACGTGCCCAAGGAATGCTACTTCCTCAAGCCAGAATTCACATTTCTTCAACTTGGCATATAGCTTGTTTTCACAAAGCCTTTGGAGTACCAGCTTCAAATGGTGCTAATGATCTTCACGACTTTTGGAATATATGAGAATGTCATCAATAAAGACAACAACGAACTGATCCAAATAGTCCTTGAATACTCGGTACATCATATCCATGAAAGCCGCAAGAGCATTAGTCAATCCAAAAGACATGACTAAAAATTCATAATGCTCAGATCGAGTTCTCAAGGCGCTTTGGAATATCCTCGCCTAATCTTCACCGATGATATCCAGAATGAAGATCGATCTTTGAAAAGAATTGTGCTCCTTGCAAAGTCAAACAGGTCATCAATACAAGGTAATGGATACCTATTCTTGATGGTGACATGGTTCAATTCTCGATAGTCAATACAAAGTCACATACTCCCGTCTTTCTTCTTTACAAATAAAACAGGAGCACCCCAAGGAGATGTACTAGGTCGAATGAAACCAATGTCCAACAACTCCTGTAGTTGGACCTTTAACTCCTGAAGTTCAATAGGAGCCATTCGATACGGGGTTTTAAAAATGGGCTTTGTACCAGATTCAAGATCAATAAAGAATTCAACTTCATGTTCTGGAGGTAGATAGGGAAGTTCTTCAGGAAACACGTTAGGAAATTTACTAACAATAGGAATATTATTCAAATCTGACGTGTCTTTATTCAAATCCATAACATGGGCTAAGAAAGGTTGACATCCGTTTTTCAATAAATGAATAGATTTATGACTAGATATGATAGTGATTGATTTTAATGGTTTAGTTAATTGAATTCGTACAACAGGTTGGTTAGGAATATGAAAACTAACAACCTTATGAAAACAATCAATTTTGGCATGATGAGTAGTTAACCAATCAATCCCTAAAATCACATCAAAAGCAAGTATCTTTAAAGAGATAAGGTCAACAGGTAATGTGGTGGTGCCAACTTGGATCAAATAAGATTTATAAACAGTGGATGTGATGAAAGTTTTTCCTAACGGAGTCTCCACAGATAAATCAAAGTCTAATTTCTCCGGAGTTAAGTTTAAACGTTGAGCACAAGCAAGAGAGATAAATGAATGGGTAGCACCGGTATCAAGTAAGGTATAAACTTCGTAAGAATTTATGATTAGCTTACCCGTGATCACCTCGTTCGGGTTCCTCGCATTTTGACCAATCACGACAAACGCTCTTCCAGGAACCGTTGACTTTGACTTTTCTGGGACAGCCTTTTGAGTCACCATCCCCGCTGGACTTGATTTTGCTACCGTACAATCTCGAGTGATATGTCCTTCCTTTCCTCAATTATAATATACCTTGAATTGTTGTGGGTAGTTTGGGCTGATATGTCCCTCTTTTCCACATTTATAGTATACGACCGGTGGTCGTTCTCCTCCTTAAAAATAGGTATACATCACCCATTTTGAGTCACAATAACATGGTATGTAAACAACTACAACTTTATTAATACAACATAAAAACTCATGAGTTTAAATACAAATATTGCCATCTAGATAATATTCACACCCAAATAAGTCCTCATTACAATTATTGATACATTATTTTACAAAATGGTGAGGACTACTAAAACAACTTTCTAGAACCATCATTCCATACCCCGACTAAGACTCGCTACATTCTCGCCTCCCGAGAAGAAAAATGGAACAAAAAGGAAAAGGGTGAGCTCAACTAGCCCAAGAAGAATATTATTACGACTAAGATAATATAGAACAAATTATCGTTAGTCTTCAACAGGAAAAATCTGATAAAATACAATAGACAACAAGTTTCAGATCAATATTCAAGAATGAAAATAATAATTCATAGAAGAGTTACGTAGAGAATGAAATCTACTATAATCTATGAATTTAAAAGTCCATCATCAATATTTTATCCTCAGAACATCAATCAATATACATCTTGAATCAAATATTCATCTTTGCACTACAAAAGCCAAAGATATTCATCACCGGGTCATGTTCATCTCAACACTGCTCATCTTTGCACTACGCCAAAGATATTCATAAGAAAATCAACCATCTTTGCACTACAACAAGCCAAAGATATTCAAGAATATCATCATTTAGACCGAGGATGATGAAAAATATTTTAAAGAAAACGAATCCAAAGGAAACAAAAGAACAAATATTAAGGATTCGTACTTTTAAACAATCCAAGTTCAAAAATACTTCATAAATAATCATAAAGGAAGTAAAATTCAAGAATGATCAAAACATGGATACAATCAAAGCTAGTATCCATAATAGATATTTTTTGACAAAAAAATGAAAATTTAATTTTTTCTCGTGAATAAGGTCAGATTCGTGAATAGTGTCAGATACGTGAATAAAGGTCGATACGTGAATAAGAACCCCCACAATAAAAGACAAGAATTTCACAAGAAAAATCTTACCAATATTCCTAAGATAATGATATTAGAAGAAATAATATCATTTTTTAAAAAATAACATCCCTTACCTCAAAAAGACAAGATTTCTACCGAATATCGGATATATAATCAGGGAACTTGCAACCAGATAAAGAACACTCAAAGTATCAAAATACTCACAAGAATACGCCGATATATATAGAGAGAGAAAGAGAGAAAAACTTCAGCTTTCGTGTGATTTTCAATTCTAACCCAAGACCCTATTTATAGAAAATGCTTAGAACACCAAAGTAAAAATTTAATAAAATAATAATATATATATATATTAAATTTTCACGCACAACCTTTGCTACACCAATTCAAAATCAAAATATCACCACACATGTGCCAAAAAAAAAAAAAATGTTTTTCTTAAAAAAATATTAAAACTTCCAAAAATCAATTATTTCGAACTTCTAACTTCAATAATTCATAATAAATAGCCCTTTTTCGTCGAAAAATTCAAACCTTATGTCCTTTCCATAGGAAATTTCATTCTCTACAACTTTGCGTAAGAAAGTTTTTCCAAATTCCAAATGTAAATCGACCAAATCCACAAACCAAGCGATTTTACAAGCTATAATCAAATTTCAAATAAGAAATGGGGTCCACAAACATGTTTAATATGTTTTAAATATTTTTTAACAAAAATACTCTTCCTCCTCATATATTCATATATCCCACATTCATTGTAAAATATCACCATTATTATATTATTAAAATATAATAATATATTTAAATGAATTATTTTATCGTAAAAGATAAAATATCAATTTTCAACAATTGTCACATTAAAAATTTTCTCCATCTATATCCACATAAAATGAATATTTTCCTTATCATATAAATCAATAATTAATTATTCACAAATAATATTATGTAATCACAATATCGATAACCAGCAGCTCCTCAGAAAGAGGGGGCTTTCCAATAAGGATTTCTCCTCATCGCGCAAGCAATTAGTGACCAAACCTCTCCTTATGTAACTTTCTAGACATTGCCAATAATGTTATCTAATAATATTATTCAAATAATATGAATTATTGATCCGATAATGAAAATATCGTAAAGGACAATTATCAAAAACAACAATAATATAAAATATCAACGTAGCAATTATCAATCAATAAAATAAAATATTGAATAAGAATTACCGTAATAATTATCGAGTAATGCCTTCACATAAGAATCAATAATTGGTGCAATACCGCAAACGCTACCGTGTTTTAACCACCGGTATTCCAACAAGATTAATCTGTAATAATAACCACGCCTGCTATTTATAAACAACTTATACTTGTCGCTTTCTTCATCCAATCGCTTTCATTATGGGGCCCACATTAAGGTCAAGCTACCGTCAGCATTTAATATTCCCCGACAAAGAAGAATATTCCACGACCAAACTAATATTCTCCGATAAAAATGAATATTTTATAACCACTTGCTTATTTGAAATATTTATGATTTTACCCATAACTAACCACATTAATCAAATCAACCCTTACTATTTCAAAATAATAAATAGAGGAAATTTAATTTCATTTATAATAAGTCAGGGTCTTACAACCTCCCCTCCTTATGAAATTTCATCCTCGAAATCGACGACGCACTGTGTGTTTCAAAAGGTGAGGATACCTCGCTTTCATTTCCGCTTTCCAACTCCCGTGTCATTTCCTCAATAAAGATGGTTCCTCCACAAAACTTTAACTTGTGGTATGACCTTTTCAGACGTAAGATATGCTCCTTCCTATCCAAGATCTTGACAGTACCTCCTCGTGACGTTAAGTCTTCTACTATCTCATCCTGGCTTCTAACTCAATAACGTGGTTCGGTCTTTCACATATTTACGAAGCACGATATATGAAAAACATTATGAACACGAGACATACTTCGAGGTAACGCGAGTCTATAGGCTACATTTCCTACTCCTATTACAAGAATCAAATGGACCAATAAATCGTGGATCGAGCTTTCCTCTTTCCCAAATCTTGTAACTCCTTTCCATGGAGCAACACGCAAACAATACATGATCCCCAATACTAAATTCCACGCCCTTTCACGATGAAGATCCGCATAACTCTTTTGTCGATCCTGTGCCGCTTTGTATACGCTTGTCGAATCATTTGATCTTTTCTCAGTAGTCATACGCACTAACTCTCGTCCCAACAATGTTGCTTCACCCACCTCATCCCAACATATCGAGAGCTTACACTTTCGGCCCATATAATGCTTCAAATGGAGCCACACCTATACTTGCCTCGATAACTCGTTGTCAGTAGAGAATTCCACCAATGGTAAATACTTATCCCAACTCCCTTTGAAGTCTAGGACACAAGAGTCTTAATAGATCTTCAAGAGTTTGAATAGTCCTCTCTCGATTGTCCGTCTGCTTGAGGATGGTATGCCGAATCAATCAGAATCTGCGCCATAGCTTTTTTTGCAAGCTAACCCAAAATCGTGAAGTGAATCTTCGGGTCACGATCCAAAACTATGGATACCGGCATGCCATGCAATCTCACAATCTCATTTACATACATACGAGCAAGACGCTCAAGGAATAAGTCTCCAGACGGCAAGAAATGAGCAGACTTGGTTAATCTATCAACAATAACCCAAATAAAGATTTATGCCTTGAGAAACCGTGGAAGACCCAGAATCGAAATCCATGGTAATGTGTTCCCACTTCCATTTCGGAATCTCAAGTGGTTGCAATGGACCCTTAGGCACTTGATGCTCCGCCTTTACACGCTGACAAGTTAAACACCTCGAGATAAACTTCGCAATCTCTCTCTTCATATTGTTCCACCAAAATGTATGTCAAGATCACGATACATTTTGGTACTTCCAGATGGATTGCAAATGGTGTATTGTGTGCCTCCATCATGATCTTGTTCTTCAAATCGTAATCGTTAGAACACAAAGTCCGGAGTGGACTCAAGTATTCCTTCTTCATCGATTCTTGCTTCCTCGAATAACACCTTCTTGTACTTTCTTCTTCATACGATCACCCCGGTCTCATGGGCTTGAGCAACTTTAACTTTATCGATTAAAGTTGGTTCTATGCGATACTTGACATCATCGCACTCTGCTCGCGATATATCTTCTACTCAACGCTACGCCTACCACGCTTGCTTTTCCAGTGATGGTATCAATGGTGTGGTCATAATCTTTAATCAAATGAGCCAACGCCTGTCTGTCGCATGTTGAGTTCCTTTTGGGTGAAGAAATATTTGAGGCTTTTATGGTCCTAATATATATCCACTTTCTCCCATATAGATAAGTGCTCCAGATCTTTAACGCGAAAACGATCACGCTAACTCTAGATCATGAGTAGGATAATTCCTCTCATATTCTTTTAAGTTGTCGCGAGGCATAGGCTATGACTTTCCCATGCTGCATGAGAACACATCCTAACCCTTTGCCCAAGCATCATCAGAGATAACAAATCCATCCGAACCAGATGGTATTGTCGTAAACAAAATCAAAATGAGTCTCCTCTTAAGCTCTTGAAACTCTTCTCGCATTCCTCGCCCATACGAATTTTGTATCTTTCCGAGTCACCGAAAGTTAATCTGAGTAGCGATTCGAGAAAATCCTTCCACGAATCTCCGATAATAACCAAATAAGCCCCAAAAGCTACGATTTCTATGCCACCGACTTTCGCTGTTCCCAAACTTTGTATTGCTTCAATCTTCGCCGTCAACAGATACTCCATGTTTTGACACCACGCGCCCAAGGAATGCTACTTCCTCAAGCCGTAACTCGTGATTTCTTCAACTTGGCATATAGCTTGTTTTCACGGGCCTTTTTGGAGTACCAAATTTCAAATGGTGCTCATGATCTTCACTACTTTTGAATATATGAGATGTCATCAATAAAGACAACAACGAATCGATCCAAATATTCCTTGAATACTCTGGCTCATCATATCCATGAAAGTCAGAGAGCATTAGTCAATCCAAAAGACATGACTAAGAATTCATAATGCCCGCATCGAAGTTCTCAAGGCGCCTTTTTGAATATCCTCGCCTAATCTTCAAATTGATGATATCCGTAATCTAAGATCGATCTTTGAAAAGAATTGTGCTCTTGCAAATCGGTCAAACAGTCATCAATACGAGGTAACTGATACCTATTCTTGATGGTGACATGGTTCAATTCCCTAGATAATAATACAAAGTCGCATACTCCCGCCTTTCTTCTTTACAAATAAAATAGAGCACCCCAAGGAGATGTACTAGATTTAATGAAACCGATGTCCAACAACTCTCGTAGTTGGACCTTTAACTCCTCAAGTTCAATAGAGCCATTCGATATGGGGTTTTAGAAATGGGCTTTGTACTCGTGTTCAAGATCAATAAAGAATTCAACTTCACGCTCGGGGTAGACCGAAAGTTCTTCAGAAATACGCCAGAAATTTACTAACAACAGAATATTATTCAAATCGACGTGTCTTTATTCAAATCCATAACATGGGCTAAGAAAGCTTGACATCCGCTTTTTCAATAAACGAATAGCTTTTATGACTAGATATGACAAAGATTGATTTTAATGGTTTAGTTGTTTGAATTCGCATAACAAAGTTGGTTAGAAATATGAAAACTAACAACCTTACGAAAAATAATCAATTTTGGTATGATGAGTAGTTAACCAATCAATCCCTAAAATCACATCAAAAGCAAGTATCTTTAAAGAGATAAGGTCAATGTAGTAATGTGATGGTGCCAACTTGATCAAACAAGATTTATAAACAAAGGATGTGATGAAAGTTTCTCCTAATCTGAGTCTCCACAGATAAATCAAAGTCTAATTTCTCCTGAGTTAAGTTTAAACGCTGAGCACAAGCAGAGAGATAAATGAATGGGTAGCACCCGAGATCAAGTAAGGTATAAACTTCGCAAGAATTTATGATTAGCTTACCCGTGATCACCTCGCTTGGGTTCCTCGATTTTGACCAAATACGACAAACGCCTTCCAGAACCGCTGACTTTGACTTTTCTCGGGATGTACCTTTTTTTGAGTCACCATCCTCACCGGACTTGGTTTCGCTATCGCATAATCTCGAGCGATATGTCCTTCCTTTCCACAATTATAACATACCTTGAACTGCTAGGGCGCTTAATGATATGTCCCTCTTTTCCACATTTATAAATATACGACCGGTGGTCGCTTCTCTCCCTTAGAACCAGCTTGTCACCGGTGTCGACGCCTTCACATTGTCATTGTTGAATCTCCTTTTTTAAAATCTCCTCCCCGACTCGCTTCTTCTATTCTCATGGCTATGATTACCACCAGAGTGGTTACCGCTTTTGTCCGTATTTTTCTTTCTCTCCCACCGGTTATCGTTGTTCTCGATGATCGCCACACCAGATGATCCTCGTTAGGGTCCCTCATTGAACGTATTCAAGTATCTCGCCTAATAATTGAGCCCTATTGACAACATCCTAATAGAGAGAAAAATTTATGAGAAATGAGATATCGACGACGCCGTGTTTCAAACCTCTCGTAAACATCCGCCATACGCTCCTCATTCTCCACCAAATGAGGTGCAAACTCGATAACTCGCAAACTTCGCCTCGCATCGACACACCGCCATGTTATTTTGTTCCAATCTAATAAACTCCACTTCCTTCATATGACGAATACTTTCGTGAAAGTACTTGTCATTGAAAAGTTTCAAAACGCTCCCAAGACATGCCGAAAAGTAAGGCCGGATGGGTACGCTTCACGATTCCCACCAAGAATCATCCTCATTACTTTAACATAAAGGTGGCGAATGGAACCTTCTGCTCTCCGCATCATCCCAAGACATCGAATATCTTGGTAATTTGTTTGACCCACGCTTCGCTTTAATCGATCCGCTTTCCCTGCACTCGTGGTCCCAACTTTCGAACTCGCTCAATCAGGACAAACCGCAAGCTGTTATTATCATTTCCACCTCAGATTTTGTACACGAAGTCTCCTCGTCTCGATTTTTGCATGAACCGCAAAAAAGCTTCTAAACATCCCGCTGCTCATCATCTCGCTTCAAAGGTGTTGTTCATGTGAGGAACATTGCCACTGTCAGACGCTTCTCCTCGCTGGTGAGTAAAGGTGTCTCCACTGGCCTCATTTACTCCATCATAACATTCTCAAATGACATTCTCAAATACCGCCATAAAACAAGGGTTAATTAAAGAAATCAACATATCACATAATATCCCTATATACCGACCAAACCAACAAATAAGCTTAGTAGACACACTAGCGAAGGATTTACTCGCCTCTCCCTCCTAGTTCTATTCCCCGATCTCCGCCAGAGATCATATCCCTAAGCTCGATATTAATCATGACGCCCCCAAAATAGGTATACATCACCCATTTTGAGTCACAAATAATATGGTACAAAAAACAACTACAACTTTATTAATACAACATAAAAACTGTGAGTTTAAATACAAATATTGCCATCTAGACAATATTCATCTAGACCCAAATAAGTCCTCATTACAATTATTGATACATTATTTTACAAAAATGGTGAGGACTACTAAAACAACTTTCTAGAACCATCATTCCATACCCCGACTAGTAACTCGCTACATTCTCGCCTCCCGAGAAGAAAAAAAATGAACAAAAAGAAAAAGGGTGAGCTCAACTAGCCCAAAGAAAGAATATTATGACTAAGATAATATAGTAACAAATTATCGTTAGTCTTCAACAGGAAAAAAAATCTCATAAAATACAATAGACAACAAGTTTCGCATCAATATTCATAATGAAATAATAATTCATGAAGAGTTACGTAGAGAATGAAATCTACTATAATCTATGAATTTAAAAGTCCATCATCAATATTTTATCCCCTCAGAACATCAATCAATATACATCTTGAATCAAATATTCATCTTTGCACTACAAAGCCAAAGATATTCATCACCATCATGTTCATCTCAACACTGCTATCATCTTCGCACTACGCCAAAAAGATATTCATAAGAAAATCAACCATCTTTGCACTACAGCCAAAGATATTCAAGAATATCATCATTTAGACCGAGGATGATGAAAAATATTTTAAAGAAAACGAATCCAAAGGAAACAAAAGAACAAATATTAAGGATTCGTACTTTTAAACAATCCGAGTTCAAAAATACTTCATAAATAATCATAAGTGAAGTAAAATTCAAGAATGATCAAAAAACATGGATACAATCAAAGCTAGTATCCATAATAGATATTTTGGACAAAAAAAATGAAAATTTAATTTTTTTCTGTGAATAAAGGTCAGATTCGTGAATAAAGGTCGTATACGTGAATAAAGTCGTATACGTGAATAAGAACTCCCAAAAAAGACAAGAATTTCACAAGAAAAATCTTACCAATATTCCTAAGATAATGATATTAGAAGAAATAATATCATTTTTTAAAAAAAAATATCCCTTACCTCGAAAAAGACAAGATTTCTACCGAATACCGATATATAAAATCAAGGAAACTTGCAATCAGATAAAGAACACTCAAAGTATCAAAATACTCACAAGAATACGCCGATAATATAGAGAGAGAAAAGAGAGAAAACTTCAGCTTCGTCGTGTGATTTTCAATTCTAACCCAAGACCCTATTTATAGAAAAATGCTTAAACACCAAAGCAGTAAATTTAATAAAATATTAATATATATTTTATAAAATTCTTACGCACACCTTTGACAATCTGATCCAAAATTCAAACATACACACACCATATAAAATGCCAAAAAAAAAAACGTTTTTTAAAAAAAAAAATAATTAAAACTTCAAAAATCAATTATTTCTAAACTTCGAACTTCAATAATTCATAATAAATAGCCCTTTTATCGTAAAAATTCAAACCTTATGTCCTTTCCATAGGAAATTTCATTCTCTACAACTTTGTAGTAAGAAAGTTTTTCCAAATTCCAAATGTAAATCGACCAAAATCCACAAACCAAGATTTTACAAAAGCTATAATCAAATTTCAAATAAGAAATGGGGTCCACAAACATGTTTAAATATGTTTTAAATATTTTTTGTAACAAAAAAATACTCTTCCTCCTCATATATTCATATATCCCACATTCATTGTAAAATATCACCATTATTATATTATTAAAATATAATAATATATTTAAATGAATTATTTTATCAGAAAAAGATAAAATATCAATTTTCAACAATTGTCACATTAAAAATTTTCTCCATCTATATCCACATAAAATGAATATTTTCCTTATCATATAAATCAATAATTAATTATTCACAAATAATATTACAGAATCACAATATCGACAACCAGCTGCTCCCTGTGAAAAGAGGGGCTTTCCAATAAGGATTTCTCCTCATCGGGCCAATTAATTAGTGACCAAACCTCTCCTTAGATGTAACTTTCTAGACATTGCCAATAATGTTATCTAATAATATTATTCAAATAATATGAATTATTGATCCGATAATGAAAATATCGCAGTAAGGACAATTATCAAACAACAATAATATAAAATATCAACGTAGCAATTATCAATCAATAAAATAAAATATTGAATAAGAATTATCGTAATAATTATCGAGTAAAGGCCTTCTTACGTAAGAATCAATAATCGTGCAATACCGCAAAGCTACCGTGTTTTAACCACCGGTATTCCAACAAGATAATAATGTGAATAACTACGCCATATTTATAAACAACTTATACTTGTCGCTTTTCTTCATCCAATCGCTTTCACATGGGGGGCCACATAAGGTCAAGCACTACGCAGCATTTAATATTCCCCGACAAAGAAGAATATTCCACGACCAAACTAATATTCTCCGATAAAAATGAATATTTTATAACCACTTGCTTATTTGAAATATTTATGATTTTACCCATAACTAACCACATTAATCAAATCAACCCTTACTATTTCAAAATAATAAATAGAGGAAATTTAATTTCATTTATAATAAGTTGGGGTCTTACAACCTCCCTCCTTATGAAATTTCATCCTCGAAATCGACGACGCACTGTGTGTTTTCAAAAGGTGAGGATACCTCGCTTTCATTTCCGCTTCCAACTCCTGTGTCATTTCCTCAATAAGATGGTTCCTCCACAAAACTTTAACTTGTGGTATGACCTTTCAGACGTAGACATGCTCCTTCCTATCCAAGATCTTGACAGTACCTCTTCAGACGTTAAGTCTTCTACTATCTCATCCGGCTCTAAACTCAATAACGTGGTTCGGGTCTTTCACATATTTACGGCTAGCATGATATATGAAAAACATTATGAACACGAGACATACTTGAGGTAACGCGAGTCTATAGGCTACATTTCCTACTCCTACCAAGAATCAAATGGACCAATAAATCGTGGATCGAGCTTTCCTCTTCTTCCCAAATCTTGTAACTCCTTCCATGGAGCAACACGCAACAATACATGATCCCCCAATACTAAATTCCACGCCCTTTCGATGAAGATCCGCATAACTCTTTTGTCGATCTTGTGCCGCTTTGTATACGCTTGTCGAATCATTTGATCTTTTCTAGTCATACGTACCAACTCGTCCCCCAACAATGTTGCTTCACCCACCTCATCCCAACATATCGAGAGCGACACACTTTCGCATATAAATGCTTCAATGGAGCCACACCTATACTTGCCTCGATAACTCGTTGTCAGTAGGAGAATTCCACCAATGGTAAATACTTATCCCAACTCCCTTTGAAGTCTAGGACACAGTAGTCTTAATAGATCTTCAAGAGTTTGAATAGTCCTCTCTCGATTGTCCATCTGCTTGAGGATGGTATGCCAAATCAATCAGAACTGCGCTCATAGCTTTTTGCAAGCTAACCCAAAATCGTGAAGTGAATCTTCGGGTCACGATCCAAAACTATGGATACCGCATGCCATGCAATCTCACAATCTCATTTACATACATATACGAGCAAGACGCTCAAGGAATAAGTCTCCAGACGGCAAAGAAATGAGCAGACTTGGTTAATCTATCAACAATAACCCAAATAACATTTATGCCTTTGAGAAACCGTGGAAGACCCGTAACGAAATCCATGGTAATGTGTTCCCACTTCCATTTCGGAATCTCAAGTGGTTGCAATGGACCCTTAGGCACTTGATGCTCCGCCTTTACACGCCGACAAGTTAAACACCTCGAGATAAACTTTGCAATCTCTCTTCATATATTGTTCCACCAAAATGTATGTCAAGATCACGATACATTTTGGTACTTCCAGATGGATTGCAAATGGTGTATTGTGTGCCTCCATCATGATCTTGTTCTTCAAATCGTAATCGTTAGAACACAAAGTCCGGAGTGGACTCAAGTATTCCTTCTTCATCGATTCTCGCTTCCTAATAAGACCTTCTCAGTACTTTCTTCTTCATACGCATCACCCGGTTCTCAGGGCTTGAGCAACTTTAACTTTATCGATTAAAGTCGGTTCTATGCGATACATCATCGACATCATCGCACTTGCTCCTCGATATGATCTTCTACTCAACGCGCCACCACCACGCTTGCTTTTCCAGATGGTATCAATGGTATGGTGTGGTCAAATCTTTAACAACTTCGAGCCAACGCCGCTGTCGCATGTCGAGTTCCTTTTGGGTGAAGAAATATTTGAGGCTTTTATGGTCCTAATATATCTCCACTTTCTCCCCATATAGATAAAGGCTCCAGATCTTTAGCGCGAAAAATCACCGCTAACTCTAGATCATGAGTAGGATAATTCCTCTCATATTCTTTTGTTGTCGCGAGGCATAGGCTATGACTTTCCCATGTTGCATGAGAACACATCCTAACCCTTTGCCCAAGCATCATCAGAGATAACAAATCCATCCGAACCAGATGGTATTGTCGTAACAAAAATAAAATGAGTCTCCTCTTAAGCTCTTGAAACTCTTCTCGCATTCCTCGCCCCATACGAATTTTGTATCTTTCCGAGTCACCGAAGAAATCTGAGTAGCGATTCGAGAAAATCCTTCCACGAATCTCCGATAATAACCAAATACTAAGCCCGTAAAGCTACGATTTCTTGCCACCACTTTTGGTTGTTCCCAACTTTGTATTGCTTCAATCTTCGCCGGTCAATGATACTCCATGTTTTGACACCACGCGCCCAAGGAATGCTACTTCCTCAAGCCGTAACTCACATTTCTTCAACTTGCATATAGCTTGTTTTCACGGCCTTTTTTGAGTACCAAATTTCAAATGGTGCTCATGATCTTCACTATTTTTGAATATATGAGATGTCATCAATAAAGACAACAACGAACCGATCCAAATAATCCTTGAATACTCTGGCTCATCATATCCATGAAAGTCAGTAGGAGCATTAGTCAATCCAAAAGACATGACTAAGAATTCATAATGCCCGCATCGAAGTTCTCAAGGCGCCTTTTTGAATATCCTCGCCTAATCTTCAAATGATGATATCCGTAATCTAAGATCGATCTTTGAAAAGAATTGTGCTCCTTGCAATCGGTCAAACAGTCATCAATACGAGGTAATGGATACCTATTCTCGATGGTGACATGGTTCAATTCTCGATAGTCAATACAAAGTCGATACTCCCGCCTTTTCTTCTTTACAAATAAAACAGAGCACCCCAAGGAGATGTACTAGATTTAATGAAACCGATGTCCAACAACTCCTCAGTAGTTGGACTTTTAACTCCTCAAGTTCAATAGAGCCATTCGATATGGGGTTTTAGAAATGGGCTTTGTACCAGTTCAAGATCAATAAAGAATTCAACTTCACGCTCGGGGGTAGACCGAAGTTCTTCAGAAATACGCCAGAAATTTACTAACAACAGAATATTATTCAAATCCGACGTGTCTTTATTCAAATCCATAACATGGGCTAAGAAAGCTTGACATCCGCTTTTTCAATAAACGAATAGCTTTATGACTTGATATGACAAAGATTGATTTTAATGGTTTAGTTGTTGAATTCGCATAACAAAGTCAAGTTAGAATATGAAAACTAACAACCTTACGAAAAATAATCAATTTTGGTATGATGAGTAGTTAACCAATCAATCCCTAAAATCACATCAAAAGCAAGTATCTTTAAAGAGATAAGGTCAATGTAATGTGATGGTGCCAACTTGGATCAAACAAGATTTATAAATGTTGATGTGATGAAAGTTTCTCCTAACTGAGTCTCCACAGATAAATCAAAGTCTAATTTCTCCTGAGTTAAGTTTAAACGCTGAGCACAAGTAGAGAGATAAATGAATGGGTAGCACCCAGATTCAGTAAGGTATAAACTTCGCAAGAATTTATGATTAGCTTACCCGTGATCACCTCGCTTGGGTTCCTCGATTTTGACCAACACGACAAACGCCTTCCAGAACCGCTGACTTTCGATTTTCTCGACAACCTTTTCGAGTCACCATCCCCACCGGACTTGGTTTCGCTACCGCATAATCTCGAAAGCGATATGTCCTTCCTTTCCACACAATTATAACATACCTTGAACTGCTAGGGCAAATTGGATGATATGTCCTCTTTTCCACATTTATAAAGATACGACCGGTGGTCGCTTCTCTCCCTTAGAACCAGCTTGTCACCGGTGTCGACGCCTTCACATTGTCATTGTTGAATCTCCTTTTTAAAATCTCCTCCCGACTCGCTTTTTCTATTCATGGCCATGATTACCACCGAGTGGTTACCGCTTTGTCCGTATTTTTTTCTCTCCGCCGGTTATCGTTGTTCTCGATGATCGCCATCACCAGATGATCCTCGTTAGGGTCCCCTCATTGAACGTATTTCAAGTATCTCGCCTAATAATCGAGAGCCCTCGCTGACAACATCCGAATAGAGAGAAAATTTATGAGAAATGAGATATCGACGATGCCGGTTTCAAACCTCTCGTAAACATCCGCGCCATACGCTCCTCATTCTCCACCAAATGAGGTGCAAACCGATAACTCGCAAACTTCGCCTCGATCGGGACACCGCCATGTTATTTTGTTCCAATCTAATAAACTCCACTTCCTTCATATGATGAATACTTTCAGAAAAGTACTTGTCATTGAAAAGTTTCAAACGCTCCCAAGACATGCCGAAAAGCTACCGATGGGTACGCTTCACGATTCCCACCAAGAATCGCCTCATTACGAAACATAAAGGTGGCGAATGGAACCTTCTTGCTTCTCTCCTCCGCATCCCAAGACATCGAATATCTTGGTAATTTGTTTGACCCACGCTTCCGCTTTTAATCGGATCCGCTTTCCCTGCAAAATTCGTGGTCCCAACTTTTCGAATCGCTTGGTCGTGACAAACCGTATGCTGCTATCATTTTTCACCAGATTTTGTACACGAGTCTCCTCGTCTCGATTTTTGCATGAACTCGCAAAAAGCTTCTAAACATCCCGCTGCTCATCATCTCGCTTCAAGGGTGTTGTTCACAGGAGGAACATTGCCACTGTGTCAGACGCTTCTCTCCTCATCAGAGTAAAGAAAGGTGTTCCACTGGCCTCATTTACTCCACTCATAACATTCTCAAATGACATTCTCAAATACCGCCATAAAACAAGGGTTAATTAAAGAAATCAACATATCACATAATATCCCTATATACCGACCAACCAACAAATAAGCTTAGTAGACACACACTAAATAAGGATTTACTCTGCCTCTCCCTCCTAGTTCTATTCCCCGATCTCCGCCAGAGATCATATCCCTAAGCTCGATATTAACCGCGACGCCCCCCAAAAATAGGTATACATCACCCATTTTGAGTCACAATAACATGGTACATAAACAACTACAACTTTATTAATACAACATAAAAACAAAATCTGTGAGTTTAAATACAAATATTGCCATCTAGACAATATTCACACCCAAATAAGTCCTCATTACAATTATTGATACATTATTTTACAAAAATGGTGAGGACTACTAAAACAACTTTCTAGAACCATCATTCCACACCCCGACTAGTAACTCGCTACATTCTCGCCTCCCGAGAAGAAAAAAAATGGAACAAAAAGGAAAAGGGTGAGCTCAACTAGCCCAAGAAAAGAATATTATGACTAAGATAATATAGAACAAATTATCGTTAGTCTTCAACAGGAAAAAATCTGATAAAATACAATGTATAAATAAGTTTCGCATCAATATTCGCAATGAAATAATAATTCATAGAAGAGTTACGTAGAGAATGAAATCTACTATAATCTATGAATTTAAAAGTCCATCATCAATATTTTATCCTCAGAACATCAATCAATATACATCTTGAATCAAATATTCATCTTTGCACTACATGTGCCAAAGATATTCATCACTGGTCATGTTCATCTCAACACTGCGCTCATCTTTGCACTACGCCCAAAGATATTCATAAGAAAATCAACCATCTTTGCACTACAAAAGCCAAAGATATTCAAGAATATCATCATTTAGACCGAGGATGATGAAAAATATTTTAAAGAAAACGAATCCAAAGGAAACAAAAAAGAACAAATATTAAGGATTCGTATTTTAAACAATCCCAAGTTCAAAAATACTTCATAAATAATCATAAGTGAAGTAAAATTCAAGAATGATCAAAACATGGATACAATCAAAGCTAGTATCCATAATAGATATTTTGGACAAAAAATGAAAAATTTAATTTTTCAGTGAATAAGGTCGATTCGTGAATAAGTGTCAGATACGTGAATAAAGGTCATATACGTGAATAGTAACCCCGACACTAAAAGACAAGAATTTCACAAGAAAAATCTTACCAATATTCCAAAGATAATGATATTAGAAGAAATAATATCATTTTAAAAAAAATAATATCCCTTACCTCGAAAAGACAAAGATTTCTAAATTGAATACCGATATAGTGTCAAGGAACTTGCACCAGATAAAGAACACTCAAAGTATCAAAATACTCACAAGAATACGCCGATAATATAGAGAGAGAAAGAGAGAAAACTTTCAGCTTTCGTGTGATTTTCAATTCTAACCTAAGACCCTATTTATAGAAAAATGCTTAACACCAAAGCAAAAATTTAATAAAATATTAATATATATATATAAATTTTCACACGCACACACCTTCTTCAATCAATTCAAAATTCACCACACATGTGCAAAACTTACCAAAAAAAAAAAACTTTTCTTATTAAAAATAATTAAAACTTCCAAAAATCAATTATTTCGAACTTCAAACTTCAATAATTCATAATAAATAGCCCTTTATCGTAAAAATTCAAACCTTATGTCTTTTCCATAGAAATTTCATTCTCTACAACTTTGTAGTTTTAAGTTTTTCCAAATTCCAAATGTAAATCGATCAAATCCACAAACCAAGCGATTTTACAAGCTATAATCAAATTTCAACCAAGAAATGGGGTCCACAAACATGTTTAACATGTTTTAAATATTTTTGTAACAAAAAAATACTTCCTCCTCATTTATTCATATATCCCACATTCATTGTAAAAATATCACCATTATTATATTATTAAAATATAATAATATATTTAAATGAATTATTTTATCAGAAAAGATAAAATATCAATTTTTCAACAATTGTCACATTAAAAATTTTCTCCATCTATATCCACATAAAATGAATATTTTCCTTATCATATAAATCAATAATTAATTATTCACAAATAATATTACAGAATCACAATATCGACAACTGGGCCGTTCCTAAGAAAGAGGGGGCTTTCCAATAAGGATTTCTCCTTATCGCCGCAAATTAGGTGACCAAACCTCTCCTTAGATGTAACTTTCTAGACATTGCCAATAATGTTATCTAATAATATTATTCAAATAATATGAATTATTGATCCGATAATGAAAAAAATATCGTAGTAGGACAATTATCAAAACAACAATAATATAAAAAATATCAACGTAGCAATTATCAATCAATAAAATAAAATATCGAATAAGAATTATCGTAATAATTATCGAGTAAAGGCCTTCTTACGTAAGAATCAATAATTGGTGCAATACCGCAGCCAGCACCGTGTTTTAACCAACCGTATTCCAACAAGATAAATCTGTAATAACTACACGCCATTATTTATAAACAACTTATACTTGTCGCTTTTCTTCATCCAATCGCTTTCCGCATATGGGGCCCACAATAAGGTCACTACTGTCGCATTTAATATTCCCCGACAAAGAAGAATATTCCACGACCAAACGAATATTCTCCGATAAAAATGAATATTTTATAACCACTTGCTTATTTAAAATATTTATGATTTTACCCATTTACCCAATAACTAAATCAAATCAACCTTAATCAAATCAACCCTTACTATTTTCAAAATAATAAATAGAGGAAATTTAATTTTATTTATAATACTTTGGTTCCGTTCTTTATTATTCTCATTGAATAACTTTTATTTATAAGTACCGCATATATGGTGAAATTCTGTTGTTATTCCATTCTTTATTATTCTGTCGGAATATCCTGTCTGCGCATTTTACGCCGGACCTGGTTCCATTATTTATTATTTCGCATTTATTATTCTGTCGTAATATCCTATTTGTGCGTTTACGCCGGACCTGGTTCCATTATTTATTATTTTACATTTATTATTCTCATTAAAATATCCTTATACGTGCGCTTACGCCGGGACTGGTTCCATTATTTTTTTTCTTCATTGGGAATAACTCGTCTGCAATGGGTGTCTATCTCATGTATGGTGAATCCTTTTGTTATTCAATTCTTTATTATTCTGTTGGAATAACCTGTCTATGTGGATTACCACATGCATGATATATGATCCTTTGTATTCATTCCTTATTAAATTGTGGAAATGAGCTAGTTACGTTGATTATGATGAGAGTCATAATAAAAGCATTGGACTGATGAAAATCATGGGTATATGAAGTATTAGTAAGTGTTATGATGAGTTATGTTGGTTATTATGTGAAAACATAAAAGTTTCTTAGAAATCACAAAGGGTTGAAAATCAGATTTTGGTGAAAATGGAACATGAAATTCAATTGACCATATCTCCTATTATATTTTGAATTTTTGAGTGTGGTCAAGTTCTAGAGTTAGATCAATGCGTTTTGTAGCATCTTCAAATGGAATCACTAGAAAAGGTGTTGTAGATTTTCGTGTGGACTAATTTTAGCAAAGGAGTCAAAAGCTGGAAATTACCGAAATGCTACTGTCTAGATTTTTAGAAGGGCTTTTTCGGCCACTTAATTTGTGAGAAAACTTCGGCCCTTTTGGGACATGAAATCATATGGTATAAGGTACCTTCTGTCCAAAAATGAGCTCATTCCGACTTAAAATGAGCAAGTTATGATCATTTCAATATTTAGGTTTTTTCGACAAAAAATGCTATAACCGGAGTTCTATAACTCCGATGACCATGAAATTTAAACTGGAAGCTCACGTTAACATGTGTAAGATCTTTCCAAGATTTGAGAATTTCTGGAGTTAAACTTGAGGTAACTAATTTCTTAAAGAATTAATTGGAAATTGATTTTTGAAAAATAGTAAATAAATTTTAAAAATTCCGAGAAAAATATATGTTCTTTATGGGACTATATTATGCTAAATCCCAGAAAAGAAATATTTTTGGACTGATTTGATATTTTTCATGAAAATAGTTTAGTTACGAACATATGGGTTAAATATGTTATGTGAAGTAACAAAGTTGGAAAATAGGATTTTATGGCTTGAGAATCTTATATAAGGTATATGTAGATTGTTGATAAGGGATTTGATCATTGGTGATGAAATCTTATGAGTATGACATTTTTGAATGATTAAATGCATTATTTGATAGAGTGTAAACAATTGAAATAAATTATTTATAAGTTTAAGAGGTGATTAAAATATTGTTATAATATTAACAATATTAGATTATGAGTTATTTAAGTGATGGATAATATTTGGATAAAATTAAAGTCTTTAATATTTATCCTTGGTTTAGTTTAATTAATGCTTATATCATTGTCATCATCCTCATACTTATATGGTGATGAAAGTTATCTTTGGCTTACGTGCGAAGATGGACTGTTGTTTATTGAATTATATATCTTTGGCTTACGTGCAAAGATGAATTGTTGGTTATTGGTTTTATTGTTGTATATCTTTCTTTGGCTTACGTGCGGAGATAGACTTGGTATGATTATGACCGAGATTATTCGGTATAGTCATGACCATTGATGATTTAAAGAATATCCTTGGCCCGTGAGTGCAGGATGATTCGATGATGTGGTTTATTTATTGTCGAGTCTCAAATGATAAAAATTGATGAAAACTTTTAAATCCTAAAAGATAGTAGATTTTATTCTCTACTTGACTCTTTTAATGGATTGCTCGTTCACCGCAGCTAAACTTGATGTCTATTGTATTTTATCGGTTTAACATTGTTGAAGACTAATGATAATTTATTCGCATTATCTTAGTCATAATATTTCTTCTTGGGCTAGTTGAGCTCACCCTTTCCTTCACCGTTTTCTTGAAATGAGAATATAGTTGGGACGAGTCGGGGAACCTGAGTTACTGGTCCGTGATGATAGCATTAATAGTTCTCACTATTCGTTAAATAGTGTGACAATAAATGTAATGAGGACTCCATTGAGAGTGGATATTGTCTAGAAGGAAATATTCTTGTTTAAACTCTCAGCTTATGTTTTGTCGTATGTTACACGACAGTTGTATTATTAAGTTGTATTTTGTATTTTTGTACCATGTATTTGGCGACTCAAGATGGGATATATACCTATTTTTGGGGGCGTCACAGTTGATATAAAAGCCATAGAAAAGGCCCTGAGCCTTTCGCTGGTGACTTCCAAGTCTTGGGATGCACCGAAGCCAGACTTTCCATAGTGGATGCCGTGAGTAACGGTGGCAAGTTGATAGGTATAATTGTGAGGTGCTATCCAAGTCTTGGATGCGGGTCACAGTTGGTATCAAAGCTTAGGGATATGATCCCTGGCTGAGATGTGAGATAAGAACTAGGAGGGGAGAGACGGGGAATTCCTTCGCTAGTATGACCTACCTAAGTTTATTTGGTATTCAATTGGTCGGTCAGAGTATAGGGATAATATGTGATATGTTAATTAACCCTTGTTTTGTGACAGTGTTTAAAAATGACATCTGGAAATGTTGAGATAAGCAATGGAGCAAAAAAATATGACCGTATCGCAGTACGAGGCTAAGTTTGCGGAGTTATCCCGGTTTGCATCCTATTTGGTCGATAATGAGGAGCAAATGACGCGAATGTTTCTAAGACGTTTGAAACCCGATATACGTTAATACCTCATTTCTCATAAATTTTATTTATATTCAGATGTTGTGAATAGGGCTCAGTTATTGGAGCGCGATAATGAGTTAGCACAACCAAAAGGTAATGACCTACAACACGATAATAATCGTACCGGTGTCAACGGCCATTGGAACAATGATAACCATCGTGGGGGAAATTATCATGCCAAGAATGGTAACCACTTCGGTGGTAATCATGGCCAAGATAATAGAAGTGGAAATTTCAAGAAAAGAAGGTCATTTAGCTCGATTTTGTTGTATAGTGAAGTTAAGTCTAGCTGGGATGGTGGCACCAAAGGCAGATATGGACAAAACAAAGTCGGTGGTTTCAGGAGTTTTTTGTGACTTCTCAAAAAGCGAGTAACCCGAACGAAGTTAGCATGGGTTAGTTAATTATAATTTTTTACGAAGTCTATACCTTATTAGATACCGGTTCTGCCCATTCTTTTATCTCTCTTGCTTGCGTTCAACGTTTAAATTTGACTCCAGAGAAGTTAGACTTTGACTTATCGGTTGAAGCTCTGTTAGGAGAAACCTTCATTACATGTGTTATCCAAGTCTTGGATGAGAGTCACAGTTTTGAATGATATTTCTATTGTTAATAAATTTTCTGACGTATTCTTGAAGACTTCTTAGCTTACCCCTAGAGCGTGAAATCGAATTTTGTATTGACCCTAGTACAAAACCCATTTCTTAAACCCTTAACTATTTTCTTCAACTAAAACGAACGTATCATGTGCCAAAGACGTTGGCTCGAGCTGTTGAAGATTACGATCATACCATTCAATACCATCATGGGAAAGTAAACATGGTAGCTGACGTGTTGAGTAGAAGATCGTATGCATTTATGAGTGCGAATATACGAACCCACGTGGAAATAACGAATATACGATAAAGTTAAAGACACTCAAGCTAAATACTCAGAGCTGATGAATGTGAAGAAGAAGGTTCAAGAGGGCGTTATTCTAGAAGCAAGAATCGATGAAGAGAAGAAATCTCAACCCTCGATTTTGTTGGCCCAATTGAAATCCTTGATCAAGTAGGAACTATGGCCTATAGAATCGTTTTACCGCCAAGTATGTTGCGTGTTCATAACGTTTTTCATGTATCGATGTTACGTAAATATGTGGACGACTCGAACCATATTATTGATTTAGAACCGGACAAGATAGAGGATAATTAACGTATGAAGATGTACCTGTTAAAATCCTGGAATGTATTCAACATTCAAAGGTTATACCTCAAGAGTTAGAATCAGACAAAGTGTCCTCATCTGTTCGGCATACCAGGTACGTACATAAATTTCGAGGGAAAAATTTCATAAGGAGGGGAGATTGTAAAATCCCAAATTTTACGAATAAAGATTTAAATTCTCAAAATATTTTTTTGAATATTATGGTATGGATTTGATATAATGTTATAGTTGTGGGTAGTATTTATAAATTTTGCAAAGTATGCAAGTTGTTATAAAATATTCGTTTGGTCGGAGAATATTCTTTTATCGGGAATATCCGTACGACGGCACAATCATTATCGTAGTAAGAAAACGACAGAATTATTTTTATGAAAATAACGGCGGAAGTTTTACCGTTAAAACTATTGAACTACTCGGTAGTAAAAGTATAGTAATATGCGTGGTTGCATAGTAGCACATGGTATTGGTTATTGATGCTTATGTGATAAGTCACTCAGTTATACTCAATTATTGCTACAGTAATTGTTGCATCATATTTCTCATATTATTGATTCGATTATTGTTATAGCATCATCTGTATAATATGTTATATTATTAAATCAATAATTAAGATGACAAAGTTATTCATATTATTAAATTACAATATTTACAATGTCTAGAAGTTCTGTCAAGGAGAGGTTTGGTCACCTAATTGCGGCGCCTAATAAGGAAAAAAAATCCTTATCGGAAGCCCCTCTTCCACGGGAACGACCTGGTTGTTAAATATTGTGAGTTATAATATTAATGATGAATAAGTTCGTGTTGATTAAAGATGAATTTGATAGTTCCATTGTGTTGGGATTATTGGTGTTAGTTGAAATTGACATCTATTCCGATGATAATTGATGTCTGGGGGTTATATTGATAAATCGGGTAATTTATCGGATAAATGAGCAATTAATTGCTACTTATTCACATGCTTATATAACTATTTGTTCACATATGTGTACTATTGAATCACATTCTTATATTATTAGGGGAGTTGGTGCAAGATTGATAATACTTGCATGATTAAGTTAAAGATGGAGGTATAGATGGAGGTACTGTATTGTAATTAATTTTTTACATGTTTAGAACTATTGAGTCACATGATTTACTATTAAGTCACATGATTTTACTATTGATTCACATGATTTACTATTAGGGGAGGTGGTGCAAGTTTGATAATACTTGGATGACTGAATTAAAAATTGTAACATTCTAGAATTTTAATTATTATATTAAATATTTATTGAATTATTTAAGTATTTAATGGATGTGGTTATTGTTAATTGAATAGTTGTTCAAATTTGATTCAATTTGGTTAACTATTTGTTAAGTAAATAATTAAGGAAATTAATTATTTTATGCTAATTTAATTTAATTATTAAGTTAGAGAGTTTGATTAATTGAGTTATTATTCTTTTATTTGAAATTGTAAATTAAAAGGATGTGTTATTTGATTAAATAAAGTTATAATTATATAGAAATTATAATTTTGGTGGTATTGATTTATGTGATGAAGTGATTTAATAAATTGTTATTATGATTAATTTAATTAAAATAATGTGTGACAAATAACCTTTTATAAGGTAGTTATTAAAATAACTTAAAGGAGTTTTAATTCAGTTTTTCCAAACAAGGCCTAAGGCCTATTAAGTCTTTAATTTATTTGAGTTTTACCAAACAAGGTGTTAGGATTAATGGGTTATTTTGTTAGTGGTTAACCAAACAAGCCTTATGGCTTTTGATTTTAAAACTCATATAATCGATATCGCTTATATGTTTTGTATTTATATTATATAATCAATATATATTATATTCTATATACGTTATTTGTTAAGTACGTTAGATAGAGAGAGAGAAGAAAAGAAAACTCAGAGGAAGAAGAAGAAGAAGAAGAAGAAGAAGAAGAAGAAGAAGGGAAGAAGAAGAGAAAAGAGGAAGAAAGGCTAGAGAGTGGAGAAAGGCTTGTCAAGTAAAGAGATAGCCATCATCATCTTCTTCAAGGTTTCATCCTACCCTTTTTCTTTTATGTTTTCTAAAATTCTAGTTTTCTCTTCTCTAATTCTCTATAAATTCCTTGTGTAAAGATAAATTGTCGTTGTTATGTGGCTTTATATTGCATACTAGTGATGTTAAAACGATTTTCATAAGTTGTAGTCAATAAATTGGTATTATGTTTATGGTTGTGAAGAAATTGTTTTTACAGAGAGTTTTTATGAAAATATATTGTTTAGCTTAAAGTAGAAATTGAGGGTGAATTAGTGGTTTAGTTGATTAATTGATCGTTTAATTTGTTAGAGTATGTATAATCATTGATAAAGACACTTTGAATTAGTGGTTTTGGTTGAAAAATAAAAGTTACAGTGTTGATTTTCATTGAAATATAAAAAAATGAGTTTTAGCCAAAAACAGTGAATTTGGGTGTGTTAATTTTGTTGTTTATGTTGTTGTATGGGTAGAATCATGTTTAGAGTTTTTGAAATATGTTTACATGAAGTCTCTATATGATTTATGTGCTAATTAGTCTGTTAGAAACGAGCTTGTAGGCCAAAATTGGCTTTTTCTCTTTATTCTGCAAAGTCGTCTCTCACGAGGTTCTACAATTCTGTACATGGCACATGGACTTATAGTATCTTTGTGGCCAAGAATATCATATGCTCATGCCATAGCAGCCACCTTGTAGCCTTGATCTCCAACATGATGCCATTACCTTGCCATGTGCCACAATGTGACCACAATGTAAACTATGAAATACACATGAGTTAAAGAATGGTCCTGACAGTGTACTTTTTGCACACGAAATTTTAAGAAAAGTTATGTGATGATAGTAGGACTTCTAAATGTTGATTTTAGTATTTCTATTCTATAATTAAGTATGTTATTAACAATTAACTTGTGTTATAACTCGATTATGTGATTAAAAATCTAATTTTAAACGATGAACGTACTTAGTTATGTTTGTAAGATGGTAATGACTAATTATGTCATGATGACATATGTTTATAGGATATTGTGATTCGTATTGATTTGGTTTAGCCTACGAGCAAGACAAGTTCTCTAACTCTACTTTTGTAATTGGAATCAATTATTGTTCCCAATATAGTAATGCAAGTTTTCTAAACTCTCTTTTTACATTGAGCAAGTTTTCTAAACTTTCTTTTTATATTGAGCAAGTTCTTTAACTCTACTTTTAGAATTGTGCAATCGCTTAAATTTTCTTTGAGCAAGTTTTTTCTAATCCTTTATCTTGTTGAACTAATTATGGTTTTTAATTCGATTATGATATAATGATGTAAGTTATTCTTGAGCAAGTTATTCTTGTATTTAACTTGTTGTTTAGCATGCAAATTTATATATTCTAATGTTGAACATTTTTATCGATCAAATTGTTATGCATGCTTAGTACTCAATTCTAATTAACCTTGACTTAATATTGTTCAAGCAAGACATGTTATAGTTATTCAAAGTATATGCTATTAGATTATTCCTAAAGCATGATTTTGGTTTACCATGTTGATTCAATTACAATTATTCTGTAATATAATGTTATTAATTCAACTAGTTCTGTAGTTGATGATCGTTGAACTTGAAATTACCCTTGAAAGCTTATCCAAACCAAACACTCTTTGGTGCGGACTTGTACTCCAAATACTGAGATGAACAACCCTATTATTATTATTAGGGGTTAACTTACGCGTATCATTAAATGTTTGTGCACAATACATGGTACGAAGGGCTGATCCCCCTAAGTACGAGGAGTCCTTATAGTCTTATGACTGTTAAAGTTGGAGTTGAAAGATTACTCGCAACTGTGGACATAGTTCATGGTCTTATGACCCTCGCTTATATTTATTCCACATTTTGGATGTCGGGTTTACGATTATAGATGATAGAGTACTATTCATTGTTGATGAGCCTATTATTATCGATTATTATTACTATACTCCTGTTGATTTCATATTGTATCCAGTGAGCAATTGTTTTGCTCACTCTTGCATATTTTAAAACTCATTGCAGCTAAAGAAGAGAAGGTAGATGAACCTTCGTCTAGTGCAAGTGATGAAGACTTGTAATTTTACTTTGATTGAGATGTTAGATTTTTATTATGATGATCTTAGACTTGGTTTTAATGAAGTTTATTTAATTTCCGCATTTAAATGATTGTAATTAAAGGTTAGATAACTGGGAGATTTTATTATGTAACCCTTTAATGGGAAAGGTTTTATTTATCCAATTTTATTGTGATTGGGTAGTTAGATATGAATGTTTGATTAAGTGAACACCAGATCCTGTGGGAATGAAGTACCTGGATTTGGGGGTGTCACAAAAATGAAAGAAAAGTTGGAGGTATTGTACTATAATATTTCGAGCCCCAAAACGTGTAATTATCGAAAATATATTTTCCTATAAATAGAAGCTCATTCTTCCTTCATTTCTCACCAATTCACTAAAGCTTTAGAGCCATTATTATAGAGAGAAATTATAGAGAGAAAGAAGAAGAGAAGTCTGCTACCTCACTATTCTAGTATCCAGTTTCTTCTAAGGTAAGGGATATTATTTGTTGTACCTGTAAGGGGTATTATTTCTTTCGTATTCATGAAGAGAGCTATTGTTATTCCATTCCTTATTATTCTGTTGGAATAACCTGTATATGTGAAGTACCGCATACATGGTGAAATTCTTTTGTTATTCCATTCTGTATTATTATGTTGGAATAACCTGTTAATGCGAAGTACCGTATACATGGTGAAATTCTTCTATTATTCCATTCTTTATTATTCTGTTAGAATATCCTGTTGGTGCGAATTTTGCCTAACCTGGTTCCGTTCTTTATTATTCTCGTTGAATAACTTTTGTTTATCTGATACCGCATACATGGTGAAATTCTCATTGTTATTCCATTCTTTATTATTCGCTTAAGATATCCTCACATGCTCATGCGTTTCTGCGCCTAACACAGTTCCATTATTTATTATTCCGCATTTATTATTCTGTCGTAATATCCTGTCTGTGCGTTTACGCTGGAACTAGTTCCATTATTTATTATTCCGCATTTATTATTTTGTCGAATTATCCTGTCTGTGCGTTTACGCCGGACCTGGTTCCATTATTTATTATTCTATTCCGCCCTTTTGGGACATGAAATTATATGGTATAAGGTACCTTCTATCCAAAAATGAGCTCATTTCGACTTAAAATGAGCAAGTTATGACCATTTCAATATTTAGGTTTTTTCGACAAAAAATGCTATAACCGGAGTTCTATAGCTCCGATGATCATGAAATTTAAACTAGATGCTCACGTTAACATATGTAAGAGCCTGCCAAGATTTGGGAATTTCTGGAGTTAAACTTGAGGTAGCTAATTTCTTAAGGAATTAATTGAAAATTGATTTTTGAAAAATAGTAAATAAATTTTAAAAATTCCGAGAAAAATATATGTTCTCTATGGGACTATATTATGCTAAATCCCAGAAAAGAAATATTTTTGGACTGATTTGGTATTTTTCATGAAAATAGTTTAGTTACGAATATATGAGTTAAATATGTTATGTGAAGTAACAAAGTTGGAAAATAGGATTTTATGGCTTGAGAATCCTATATAAGGTATATGTAGATTGTTGATAAGGGATTTGATCATTGGTGATGAAATCTTATGAGTATGGCATTTTTGAATGATTAAATGCATTATTTGATAAAGTGTAAACAATTGAAATAAATTATTTATAAGTTTAAGAGGTGATTAAAATATTGTTAAAATATTAACAATATTAGATTATGAGTTATTTAAGTGATGGATAATATTTTGATAAAATTAAAGTCTTTAATATTTATCCTTGGTTTAGTTTAATTAATGCTTATATCATTGTCATCATCCTCATGCTTATATGGTGATGAAAGTTATCTTTGGCTTACGTGCGAAGATGGACTGTTGTTTATTGAATTATATATCTTTGGCTTACATGCAAAGATGAATTGTTGGTTATTGGTTTTATTGTTGTATATCTTTGGCTTACGTGCAGAGATAAACTTGGTATGATTATGACTAGGGATTATTCGGTATAGTCATGACCATTGATGATTTAAAGAATATCCTTGGCCCGTAGTGCAGTGATGATTCGATGATGTGGTTTATTTATTAAGCTGAGTCTCAGCGATAAAAATTGATAAAACTTTTTAAATCCTAAAAGATAGTAGATTTTATTCTCTACTTAATTCTTTTAATGGATTGCTCATTCCGCTGCAGTTAAACTTGATGTCTATTGTATTTTATCGGTTTAACATTGTTGAAGACTAATGATAATTTATTCTACATTATATTAGTCATAATATTTCTTACTGGGATAGTTGAACTCACCCTTTCCTTCACTGTTCTCTTCAGGAAATGAGAATATAGCTGGGACGAGTCGGGGAACGGAGTGACGGTCCAGATGATAGCATTAGTAGTCCTCACTATTCTGTTAAATAGTGTGACAATAAATATAATGAGGACTCCATTGAGAGTGGATATTGTCTAGAAGGCAATATTCTTGTTTAAACTCTCAGCTTATGTTTTGTCGTATGTTACCCGACAGTTGTATTATTAAGTTGTATTTTGTATTTTTGTACCATGTATTTGGCGACTCAAGATGGGTGATGTATACCTGTTTTTGGGGGCGTCACAGAGTTCTTTTTGGGTGAAGAAATATTTGAGGCTTTTATGATCTGTTTAGATCTCCACTTCTCCCCATACAGGTAGTGTCTCCAAATTTTCAACGCGAATACGACTGCTGCCAACTCCAGATCATGAGTAGGATAATTCCTCTCATATTCTTTGAGTTGTCGTGAGGCATAGGCTATGACTTTCCCATGTTGCATGAGCGAGGAATATGAGAAGAGTTTTCAAGAGCTCAAGAGGAGACTTATTTCAGCAAGAAAGCTTAACATCCGTTTTTCAATAAATGAATAGTTTTATGGCTGGATATAACAGTGATTGATTTTAGTGGTTTAGTTGCTTGAATTCGCATAACAGGTTGGTTAGGAATATGAAAACTAACAACCTTACGAAAATAATCAATTTTGGCATGATGAGTGGTCAACCAATCAATCCCTAAAATCACATCAAAAGCAAGTATCTTTAAAGAAATAAGATCAATAGGTAATGTGATGGTGCCAATTTGGATCAAACAAGATTTATAAACAGTGGATGTAATGAAAGTTTCTCCTAACGGAGTCTCCACAGATAGGTCAAAGTCTAATTTCTCCGGAGTCAAGTTTAAACGTTGAGCACAAGCAGGAGAGATAAATGAATGTGTAGAACCGCTATCTAGTAAGGTATAAACTTTGCAAGAATTTATGACTAGCTTACTCGTGATCACCTCATTCGGGTTCCTCGCATTTTGGCCAGTCACGACAAACGCTCTTTTAGGAACCATTGACTTTGACTTTTCTAGGACAGCCTTTTGAGTCACCATCCCCGCTGAACTTGGTTTCGCTATAGTACAATCTCGAGCGATATGTCCTTCCTTTCCACAATTATAACATACCTTGAACTGTTGTGGGCAGTTTGGGCTGATATGTCACTCTTTACCGCATTTATAGCATCGACATTGGTGGTCGCTTCTCCTCCACCAAAGCGATTCTTCTTTGGTCTTTGACGTCTTCACATTATCGTTGTTGTACCTTCTCTTTTTAAAATCTCCTCCTAACTCGCTTCTTCTATTATTATGGCCATGATTTCCACCAGAGTGATTACCTCTTTTGTCTGTATTCCTTCCTCCCCGCTGGTTATCATTGCTCATGATATTTCGCCGGCCACCATGGTCGACCACAGTTGTTGTCCCTCGGTTGAACGTACTCATTATCTCGCTCTAATAATTGAGCCCTGTTGACAACATCTGAATACAGAGAAAATTTATGAGAAATGAGATATTGACGTATATCGGGTTTTAGATCTCTCAGAAATATCTGCGTCATACGTTCCTCATTCTCCACCAAATGAGGTGCAAACCTGGATAACTCTACGAACTTCGCCTCGTACTGGGACACCGTCATATTATTTTGTTCTAGTCTAATAAACTCCACTTCATTCATATGACGAATACTTTTAGGAAAGTACTTGTCATTGAACAGTTTATGAAATGTCTCCCAAGATATGATGAGTGCAGCTGGATGGGTACGTTTCACAGATTCCCACCAGTAATCTGCCTCATTACGGAACATAAAAGTGTCGAATGGAACCTTCTGTTCCTCCGTGCATCCCAAGACATCGAATATCTTAGTAATTTGCTTGACCCACGTCTTCGCCTTAATCGGATCCGGCTTTCCCCAGAATTTTGGTGGTCCCAACTCTTTGAACTGCTTGGTCGTGACAAACCGCGCGTTGCTATCATTTCCACCCGTATTCTGCACACGAGTTTCCCTCGTCTGATTTTGCATAAACTGCAAAAAGCTTCTAAACATCCCATCGTTCATCGTCTGATCAGTGGTGTTATTTACAAGAGGAACATTCTCAGCCTGTAGCACATTCTCCTGATTGGTGACTAAAGGTGTTTCCATTGTCTCATACACTCCATTGTTAACGTTCTCAGCAGCCATTCTTAAATACTGCCATAAAACAAGGGTTAATTAAATAAATTAACATATCATATAATATCCCTATATTATGACCGACCAACAAATACGCTTAGGTAGAACACACTAGTGAAGGATTTATCCGTATCTCCCCTCCTAGTTCTAGTCTTACATCTCAGCCAGGGATCATATCCCTAAGCTTTGATACCAACTGTGACGCCCCCAAAATAGGTATACAATGTGACGCCCCCAAAATAGGTCCATTCCATCCAACCCATTCTGAGTCGTCAAATACATGGTACAAAAATAACTACAACTTTATTATTACAACATATAAACTGTGAGTTTAAATACAGATATTGCCATCTAGACAATATCCACACGCAAATAAATCCCCATCATAATTATTGATACATTATTTTACAACAATGGTGAGGACTACTAAACAATTCTCCCTAGAACTTTCATTCCATACCCCGACTCGTACTCGCTATATTCTCGCCTCCTGAGAAGAAAAATAGAACAAAAAGGAAAAGGGTGAGCTCGACTAGCCCAGGAAAAGAATATTATGACTAAGATAATATACAACAAATTATCGTTAGTCTTCAACAGGAAAAATATAATAGAATACAATAGACAACAAGTTTTAAATCAATATTCAAGCGAAATAATAATAATTCATTAGAAGAGTTAAGTAGAGAATGCAAACTACTATCTTCTATGTATGAATTTTAAAGTTCATCGCCTATTTTTATCCTGTAACATCAATCAATATATATCCGAGATCAAATATTCATCCTTACTTCTGATGTGCCAAAGATATTCATCGAAAATCATTCATCTTTGCACTCTTCGCCAAAGATATTCATCATAAATCATTCATCTTTTTCACTACAGGCCAAAGATATTCAATAATATCATCATTTAAGATCGAGGATGATGAAAATATTTTTAAAAGCGAATCCAAAGAATAATGACAAGGATTAAGGATTAAGGATTCGTACTTTGTTTTATCCACGTCCAAAAATACTTCAAAAATAATCATAGTGGTGTAAAATTCAAGAATGATCAAAACATGGATACAATCAAAGCTAGTATCCGAATAATAGATATTTTGAATGAAAAGAAAAATTTTCATTTTTCGATGAATAGTCTTAAATATTCGTGAATAATCTCAGTATATCGAATAGTCTTATATCGTGAATAAGTAACCCCACACTAAAAGTTCCAAATTTGATTAAAACTTTGGATCAATATTTCAAAGATAATGATATTGAAGAAATAATATCATTACGAAAAAAAATAATATCCCTTACCTCGGAAAGAGGCGAGATTTAAGCGGAATACTTGGATATAGGTTATAACTTGAACTTGCACCGTATAGCAATACTCAAAGTATACTCAAAATACTCACAAGAATACGCTCGATAATATAGAGAGAAAAACTTCAGTTTCCGGTGTAATTTTCAATTCTAACCTAAGCACCCTATTTATAGGAAAATGCTTAGAACACCAAAGCAAAAAATTTAATATAATAATATTATATATATTACAATTTCCTACGCACACTTTGAATCATCTGAATTCAGCCACTTGCATGTGTTTAATGAGGCTAATCAACACAAAAAACGTTTTTCCTATTTTAAATATTTTAAACTTCCAAAAATCAATTATTTCGGTTCTTCGGAACTTCAATAATTCATAATAAATAGCTCTTTTGTCAGAAAAATCGAATCTCGCGAGTTTTTATAGGAAATTCAATTCTCTACAACTTTACAGAAGAAAGTGTTTCCAAATTCCAAACAGAAATTGACCGAAATCCACAAATGGGCGATTTTACGTGCTATAATCAAATTTCAAATCAATAAATGGGGTCCAATGAGCATGTTTAACATGTTTTAAACATTTTTGGTAACAAAAATACTCCTCCTCCACATATACTCATATATCCCACATTCATCGTAAAAATATCATCGTTAATATATTATTAAAATAATATATTTAAATGAATTATTTTATCGTAAAAAGATAAAATATTAATTTTCAACAATTGTCACTATAAAATTTTCTCCATCTATATCCACATAAAATCAATATTTTCCTCATCATATGAATCAATAATTAATTATTCACAAATAATATTATAGAATTACAATATTGACAACCAGTGCGTTCCTGGAAGAGGGGCTTTCCAATAAGAATTTCTCCTTCTTGGGTAATTAATTAGGTGACCAAAACTCTCCTTAGACAAAACTTTCTAGACATTGCCAATAATGTTATCTAATAATATTATTCGGATAATATGAATTATTGCTTCGATAATGAAAAATACGTGTAATGACAATTATTGAAACAACAAAGAATATAAAATATCAAACGCAAAGAATTATTGAATCAATAAAATAAAATACTTTGAGCAATAATTATCGTAACCATTATTGAGTAGTGCCTTCTTACGTAAGAATCAATAATTGGTGCAATACCGGTGTCTTCTTGCTTGACAACAACGCGTAGACATCGTGTTTTAACCAACGGGTATTCCAACAATGTAAACCCAGAACAACTTCTGTAGTTATTTTTAAACAACTTATTTTTGTCGTTTTCTTCCTCCAATCGCTTTCCGTTATGGGGCCCACACATGGTCATGCTGCGTCGTCGTCATTTAATATTCCCCCACAATCATTTAATATTCCACGACCAAACGAATATTCTCGACAATAATGAATATTATATCACCACTTGCTTATTTAAAATATTTGCGCATTTTACCCATAACTAACCATATTAATCAAATCCACCCTTACTATTTCAAAATAATAAATAAAGGAAATTCCTTTTTATTTAAAAAAATTTTGGGGTCTTACATACAACACCCATTCTGAGTCGCCAAATACATGTTACAGAAAACAAACTACAACTTCGATAATACAATTATCGTGCAAAATACGACAACACATACTGTGACTTTAAATACAAATATTGTCTTCTAGATAATATCCACACTCAAATAAGTCCTCATTACAATTATTCATACACTATTTTATAGAAATAGTGAGGACTGCTAAAACATCTTTCTAGAATCATCACTCCATACCCCGACTAGATCCTGCTATGTTATCACCTCTTGAGAAGAAAAATGGAACAAAAAGAAAAAAGGTGAGCTCAACTAGCCTAATAAAGAATATTATGACTAAGATAATATACAAAAAATTATCATTAGTCTTCAAAAGGGAAAAATCTGATAGAATATAATATACAACAAGTTTTAGATCAACAAATGCAGTGGAAACAACAATCCATTAGAAGAGTCACGTAGAGAATGAATTCTACTATCTTCTAATATTTAAAAGTCCATCATCAATATCATATCCCTGTAACATCAATCAATATACATCATTAATTAAATATTCATCTTTGCACTACACGCCAAAGATATTCATTTGTATCACCAATCGGTCATGTTCATCTCAACACCTGTTCATCTTTGCACTACGGGCCAAAGATATTCATCAATTAATCATTCATCTTTGCACTACAGGCCAAAGATATTCAGTAACATCATCATTTAAGACTGATGATGATGAAAAATATTTTAAAGAAAATGAATCCAGTGAGACAGAAGGACAAATATTAGGGATTCGTAATACAGTTTATCCAAGTTCAATAATACTTCATAATAACCAATTGTGAAGTATAATTCAAAAATAAAGATCAAAACATGGATACAATCAACGATAGTAACCATAATAGATATCTTGGATAAAAAGGAAAAAATTAAGTTTTCGATGAATAGTGTTGTATTCGTGAATAGTGCCGTATACGTGAATAGTGCTGTATACGTGAATAGTAACCCTGACACAAAAAGGTAGAAATTCCATAATAAAATTTATACCAATATTTCGGTATAATGATATTAAAAGAATAACATCATTACGAAAAAAATAACATCCCTTACCTCAAAATGATAGCACTTCTATTCGGAATATCGGATATAAAGTCGAAAGAAACTTGCACTGAATAGCAACTTTCAAAGTATCTAAATACTCACAAAAATACGCTCAACAATATAGAGAGAAAGAAAACTTATTTCTGGTGTGATTTTCAATTCTAACCTAAGCGCCTATTTATAGGAAAATGTTAGAACGCCATAGGAGACTAAATAATAAAATAATAATATAATCTTTTCTTTCTTCCTACGCCTCCTCCACCAACCAAGCAAGCCAACTTGGAAGAAAAATAGCAGCCCACATGTATTCAACATCAACCAAAAGTGGGTCCCACTCAATTTTAATAAAAATTATTTTATTTTCTGAAACTTCAATAATTCATATAAAATATCCCGTTTATCAGAAAAATACGAATTTTATATCCATTCCACACGAAATCGAATTCTCTACAACTTTGTAGTTTTAAGTTTTTCCAAATTCCAAACAGAAAATATCTGAAACCCACAAACGGATGATTTTCAACACCTCTTAAAATTCATAACAAATCATGCGTTAATTTTTAACGGTTCAAAATTTGTGGACATATACTCAACTTATATATGTATAACATATCCAAAAATCACAACGATCCAACGGTCAGATTAAAATTATAACTCACGCAATATAGCTTTAAGAACACTGATTTGATCTTTTAATACCTCCAATCCGACAACATACTAATAGAACACCTCAACATTAATTCCTTCATTTATAACCTCATAAATAAATCCATCATTTAAATCCTCATCGAATAAATATTTCCTTATCATATAAATTATTAATTAATTATTCACAAATAATATTACAGAATCACAATAATGATAACCAGACAGTTCCCAGGGAAGAGGGGGCTTTCCGATAAGGATTTCTCCTTACTGGCGCGCAATTAGGTGAACAAACCTCTCATTGACAGAACTTTCTAGACATCGCCAATAATGCTATCTAATAATATTATTCAAATAATATGAATTATTGATCTGATAATGGGGAATACTGTGCAATGACAATTATTGAAACAACAATAATATAAACTATTAACGCAGAAATTATTGAATCAATAAAATAAAATATTGAACAGTAACTACTGTAACAATTATTGAGTAGTGCCTTCTTATGTAAGAATCAATAATTCCAAAAATGTGCAATACTCTGAAGTGTATTCTCTTTATGCAACCACAGCGTATTCATCAGATTTTAACCACCAGGTATTCCAACAGTGTTAACGATAACAATTACACCGTTATATATAAAAACTCATACTTTGTCGTTTTACTTCATCCAACCGTTTTTTGTTATGGGACCCACAAATAGCTGCGCCGTCGTACGAATATTCCACGACCAAACGAATATTCCTTGACAGAAATGAATATTTTATAACCACTTGCTTATTTTGTAAAATTTGCATATTTCACCCATAACCAAAGCATTATATCAAATTAACACCTTATTAATTTAGAATAATGAATAGAGGAAAATTCAATTTTATTTATAATAAGTCGGGGTTTACACAAATCCACATAAAATTGGTGATCAAACTATTCATAAATTAAGCATAAATCACAATAGATGAACTGTAAAGATAGATTTAATAAACTGAATTCAAAGTATGATAATCATCGTTCCACATTAAAGATCCATTGTAAGCTTAATTAGAAATTTAGTTTATAACTACTGAATTAAAAACTGAATAGATAAAAGAATTCATCATCCCAATTTACAAAAACTGAAATAAAGAATACGAATAGTAATAAACCTCCCTTCTTTGCTCTCACCTCTGAAATCTTTGTGAATCTTGATTCCTTGCTTTGTTCCTCCAATGTCTTCTCCAAATTAGGGTTCACATTTGAAATAGTTTTTTGTATGATTGATTGAAGTATTCCCCAGGTGTGACGCCCCAAAAATAAGTATATATCACCCATCTTGGGTCGCCAAATACATGGTACATAAAACAATTACAAACTTAATTATACAACATGAGCTGAGAGTTTTAACACGAATATGGTCTTCTAGACAATATCCAAACTCAAATGAAGTCCTCATTACAAATATTATTACACTATTTTATAGAATAGTGAGGACTACTAAAGCAACCATTTAGACCGTCACTCCATTCCCCGACTAGTCCCAGCTATATTCTCATTTCCTGAAGAGAACAATGAAAGAAGAGGGTGAGCTTAACTAGCCCAATAAGAAATATTATGACTAAGATAATGCAAAATAAATTATTGTTAGCCTTCAACAGTGTTAAACTGGTAGAATACAATAAACAACAAGTTTAACTGCAGCAGAACAAACAATCCATTAGAATAGTCAAGTAGAGCATGATATCTACTATCTTCTATTATTTAAAAGTTTAATAGTGTTAAACTGGTAGAATACAATAAACAACAAGTTTAAATGCAGCAGAACAAATAATCCATTAGAAGAGTCAAGTAAAGCATGATATCTACTATCTTCTTTGATTTAAAAGTTTATCATCAATTTATCGCTCAAACTCAGCTTAATAAATAATCCACATCACTGAATTATCCATGCACTACGGGCCAAGGATATTCATTAGTATCACATCCACGAATTATCCATGCACTACGGGCCAAGGATATTCGTGTTATCACCAATGCTTATGATCATACCGAATAATCCCTAGTTATAATCATACCAATCAACAGTCCATCTATGCACTACAGGCCAAAGATGACTTTAATCACAATATAAGCATGAGGATGATGACAACGATATAAGAATTCAATTAAATGAGAGCAAGGATAAATTTTAAGGATTTATAATTTAATTTATCCAGAATTCAATAATGTCCAAATTGTCAACATTATACTGCTTTGTGGAGTAAAATTCAAGCATAATATTATATCAAAAATGATTTGGGCCGAAAAGAAATCATTTTTTTGTTATGAATAGTACCCCGGGTGAATAGTACTTGAGTGAATAGTACCCTGTGAATAGTACTTCGGGAATAGTACCCCGTGAATAGTACCCCAGCATGAAAAGATTAAAAATTATCAAGAATGTTCAGAATAATATTTCCGTGAAAAGATACTAAATGAAATGCAAATTTCAAGGATATTCTACAAATTTCAAGGAGGATAGAAACAATACTTTAACAAAATGAGTTTAGAATTCGGAATCTGAAATGAAATAATATTACTTACATACTACAAAGTATGGAAGAAAATATTATTTCTTACGAATATTGAACAAAAATAATATCCTTTACAACTGTTGGACGAAAATAATATTCCTTACGAATATTGAACGAAGATAATATTCTTTACGAAAATAACATTCCTTACGAATATTGAACGAAAATAAAATTCCTTACGAATATGAAAAATAATATCGTAAGCGAATATGAAATAAATAATACCCCTTACCTTAAAAGGAGAGTATTTCTGACTTGTAGGGTGGAGATATTCTTGAAGAAAACTTATACTATTTTCTACACTCAAAGCTTCCTAAAACTCGAAAGAAATACGCTTAATATTATAGAAGAAGAATTCTTTGATTCTGGTGTGATTTTCAATTCTAAACTAAGCATCCTATTTATAGGAGAATGGCAGGATACTATTTGGAAAAAAAAAATAATGGACTGCGCGTAAGATTCGAACGAATTCACGAGCGTACCGACTGAAATTTTCTAATTTTACTATGCAGCACTATGCAAATACTATGCAGGCACTATGCAAATACTATGCATAATAAAATATAATATATTATATTTTAAATAAAAAATAAAACTAATAATATATATATATATATATATATATATATATTAGAAAACTGAGATAACTTTCTACCGACGATTTTGAAAAATAGGTAAGTGGGGGTCCAAATTTATAACAAATACTTCATAAAATACCCCTCTATTTATCTCAATTCACTTGGCTTCACAAAACACATTGAGATAAACTCCGCTATCTCTCTTTTCATATTGCTCCACCAAAATGTATGTCGAAGATCACGATACATTTTGGTACTCCCAGGATGGATTGCAAACGGTGTGTTGTGCGCCTCCATCATGATTTTATACTTTAAATCAAAGTCGTTAGGAAAACAAAGTTTGGAATTGACTCGAAGTATTCCTTCTTCATCGATTCTTGCTTCTAGAATAGCACCTTCTTGCACTTTCTTCCTCATACGCATCAGCTCCAGGTTCGTAGCTTGAGCAACTTTAACTTTATCAATTAAAGTCGATTCTACTCGTATATTTAACATCATCATGTGGGTCCCTGTAGTCTTTAACTCTATCTCCATCCTTTGTAGGTCATACCAAATGGGCCTTTACGTTGACAATATCGCACTCGTACCCGCATATGATCTCTTACTCAACGCGTCAGATACCATGTTTGTTTTTCTAGGATGGTATTGAATGGTATGATCGTAATCTTTTAACAGCTCGAGCCAACATCGTTGCCGCAAGTTGAAAAATCTTCTCACTTTCCAAGCTCCAACCGAATTTTGTATCTTTTCGAGTCAGCTGAGTTAATGGAATGGCGATTCGAGAAAACCCTTCCACGAATCTCCGATAATAACCAGCTAAGCCGAGAAAGCTACGTACTTTTGTGACACCCCCAAAATAGGTATACATCGCCCATCTTGAGTCACCAAATACATGGTATAGAATACAAATACAAACTTAATTATACAAACGTCGTTTAATATACGACAAAACATAGCTGAGAGTTTAAACAGGAATATTGCCTTCTAGACAATATCCACTCTCAAATAGAGTCCTCATTACATTTATTGTCACACTATTTTATAGAATAGTGAGGACTACTATAACACCATCTGGGACCATCACTCCGTTCCTCGACTAGTCCCGACTACGTTCTTATTTCCTGAAGAGAACAATGAAAGCAAAAGGGTGAGCTCAACTAGCCAAGTAAAAAATATTATGACTAAGATAATGCAGAATAAATTATCATTAGCCTTCAACAATGTTAAACTGATAAAATACAATAGACACCAAGTTTAACTGCAACGGAATAAGCAATCCATTAGAAGAGTCAAGTAGAGCGTGATATCTACTATCTTTTATGATTTAAAATATTTTTATCAATTTTTATCGCTGAGACTTAGCTTAATAAATAAACCACATCATCGAATCATCCCTGCACTACGGGCCAAGGATATTCATTAAATCATTAATGGTCATGACTATACCGAATAATCCCTGGTCATAATCATACCAAAAACTGTCCATCAATGCACTACAGGCCACTGAGGACTTTTACCACATCATTTATAACATTACAGGTCATGATTATACCGAATGATCCCTGGTCATAATCATACCGAGTCCATCTATGCACGTAAGCCAAAGATGATTTTCATCACAATATAAGTATGAGGATGATGACAATGACATAATAATTCAATAAAACAAGTTCAAGAATAAATTTTAAAGATTTATAAGTTAATTTATCCTGAAATCAATAACGTCCAAATTGTCAACATGATACCACTTTGTGGAGTAAAATTCAAGAATGCTCAGAAGAATATTTCCATGAAAAGATACTGGATGAAGCGCAAATATCCAGGATATTCTACTAATTTCATTGAGTATAGAAGTCAAAACTTTAACCAACTGAGTATAATAGAATATATGAAACTGCAAATGAATTTTTGCCCGCCATGCGGTAATCCACGTAGACAGATCATTTCCACAATTTAATAAGGAATGAATACGAATGATCATTCACCATGCATGTGGTAATCCACATAGACAGGTTATCCCAACAGAATAATAAAGAATAGAATAACAGAAGAATTCACCAGGCATGTGATAGACCGCACAGACAGGTTATTCCCAACCGAATAATAAAGAATGGAACCAGGTCATGCGTAATCCGCACAGACATGATATTCCAATAGGATAATAAAGAATGGAACTAGTTCATACGTAATCCGTACAAACAGGATATTCCAACAGAATAATAAAGAATGGAATAACAATAGAATTCACCAGGCATGCGATAGACCGCACAGACAGGTTATTCCGATAGAATAATAAGGAATGGAATAACAAAAGAATTTTACCATGTATGCGGTACTTCGCATAGATAGGTTATTCTAACATAATAATAAAGAATGGAATAACAACCCTTACGAGTATTGAAAGAAAATAACTCTCTTCATGAATACGAAAGAATAATACCCCTTACCTTAGAAAAAAACTGGATACTGGAATAGTGAGGTAGCAGACTTCTCTTCTTTTTTCTTTCTATAATTTCTCTCTATAATAATTGCTCTATATCTTTAGTGAATTGGTGAGAAATGAAGGAAGAATGAGCTTCTATTTATAGGAAGATATAGTTTCGATAATTGCACGTTTTGGGGCTCAAAATAATACAATACAATACCTTCAACTTTTCTTTCATTTTTAATTTAGTCCTACAAGTATTATCAAAGTTGCACCACCTCCCCTAATAGTAAATCATGTGAATTAATAGTTCATTCATGTGACTCAATAGTATAATCATGTGAAAAAACTAATTACAGTATAGTACCTTCAACTATACCTCCATCTTTAATTTAGTCATGCAAGTATTATCAATCTTGTACCAACTTCCCTAATAGTACATGAATGTGAATCAATAGTACACACATGTGAACAAATAGTTATATGCATGTGAATTAATAGAAATTAATTGTTCATTTATCCGATTATTACCCGATAACTTCCAAACATCAATTATTATCAAAATAAATGCCGATTTCCATTAACACTAATAATTCCCACACAATGGAACTATCAATTTCATCTTTAATCAACACGAACTTATTCATCATTAATATTATAATTCACAATATTTAACAACCAGGTCGTTCCCAGGAAAGAGGGGGCTTTCCAATAAGGATTTCTCCCTATTGGCGTGCAATTAGGTGACCAAACCTCTCCTTAACAGAACTTCTAGACATTGTCAATATTGCAAATAATAATATGAATAACTTTGTCATCTCAATTATTGATTTAATAATATATAAAATATTATGCAGATGATACTATGACAATAACTGAATCAATAATATGAGAGATATGATGCAACAATTACTGTAGCAATAATTGAGTATAACTGAGTGACTTCTCACGTAAGCATCAATAATCAATACCGTGTGTTACTATGCAACCACGCGTATTACTATACTTTACTTTTACTAATGGTAGTTCAACGGTTTAACGGTAAAACTTCTCCGTTATTTTTATAAAAAGATAATTATGTCATTTTCTAACTACGACAATACTTTTCGTTGTGGGGTCCACTAATGATTGTGTTATCGCATGAATATTCCCCTCGTTAAAACGAATATTCCCAACCCAATCGAATATTATATAACCACTTGCTTACTTTGCAAAATTTGTAAATATTACCCACAACTATAACATTATATCATATCCACACCATAATATTCAAAAAATATATTTCGAGAGAAATTAATCTTTATTCATAAAAGTTGGGGTCTTACAACCTCCCCTTCTTATGAAATTTTATCCTTGAAATTAGGGTACGTACTTGGTATATCAAAGAGGTGAGGATATCTTGACTTCATCTCAGATTCTAACTCCCAGGTCATTTCTTCCATATCGTGGTTTCTCAACAAAACTTTGACTTGAGGTATAACCTTGGAGCTTCTTATCCAAGATTTTAACAGGTAACTCTTCATACGTTAAATCTTCCTCTATCTCGTCTGGTTCTAATTCAATAATGTGGTTCGGGTCTTTCACATATTTACGTAACATAGATATATGGAAAACGTTATGAACACGAGATATACTTGGTGGTAAGGCGAGTCTATAGGCCACAGTTCCTACTCGTTCGAGGATTATAAATGGGCCAATGAATCAAGGATTGAGCTTTCCTCTCTTTCCAAATCTCGTAACTCCTTTCCATGGAGCAACACGTAACAACACATGATCTCCAATATTGATTTCCACGTCTTTTCGATGAAGATCATCATAACTCTTTTGTCGATCTTGTGAGGTTTTTATACGTTGTCGGATCGTTTGAATCTTGTCCCAACAATGTTGCTTCACCCACCTCATCCCAGCATACTGGAGAACGACACTTTCTTCCATACAATGCCTCAAATGGAGCCATGCCAATACTTGCTTGATAACTATTGTTGTAGGAAAACTCCACCAATGGTAATAACTTGTCCCAACTTCCCTTGAAGTCAAGGACACAGAGTCTTAATAAATATTCAAGAGTTTGAATAGTCCTTTTCGACTACCCATCCGTTTGAGGATGATATGCCGAACTAAATCATAAATCCGTGCCCATAGCTTTTTGCAAACTAATCCAAAATCTTAAAGTGAATCTTGGGTCTCGATCAGAAACTATGGATACTGGCATACCATGCAATCTTACGATCTCGTTTATGTACATACTAGCAAGATGTTAATGTGTAAAAGTTTCTCGTATCTATAAGAAATGAGCAGACTTGGTCAATCTATCAATAATGACCCAAATCTCATCTATGCCTTGAGAAACCTTGGGAAGACTAGTAACGAAATCCATGGTAATGTGCTCCCACTTCCATTCTAGAATTTCAAGTGGTTGTAATGGACCTTTTGGTACTTGATGCTCCGCCTTAACTCGTTGACAAGTTAGACACCTTGAGATAAACCCCGCTATCTCTCTCTTCATATTCCTCCACCAAAATGTATGTCAAGATCACGATACATTTTGGTACTCCTGAGATGGATTGCAAATCGGTGTTGTGTTGCGCCTCCATCATGATTTTATACTTCAAGTCGAAATCGTTAGAACACAAAGTCCGGAGTTGACTCAAGTATTCCTTCTTCGTCGATTCTTGCTTCCTAATAATAGCACCTTCTTGCACTTTCTTCTTCATACGCATCGCCTCCGGTCCGTAGCTTGAGCAAATTTTAACTTTATCGATTAAAGTCGGTTCTACTCATATATTCGCCATCATCATATGGGTCCTCTGAGTCTTTAACTCTATCTCCATCCTTTGTAAGTCATACAAAATTGGCCTTTATGTTAACAATATCGCACTTTTCATTCCAGATATGATCTTCTACTCAATGCGTCACCACTTACGCTTCGCTTTTCAGGATGGTATTGAATGGTATGATCATAATCTTTCAACGACTCCAACCATGTCGTTGCCGCATATTAAGTTCCTTTTGAGTGAAGAAATATTTGAGGCTTTTATGATCGTGATAGATCTCCACCTTCTCTCTATCTGTAATGCCTCCAAATCTTAAGCGCCAAAAAATCGATAATGACCAACTCTAGATCATGAGTAGGATAATTCCTCTCATATTCTTTGAGTTATTGTGAGGCATAGGCTATGACTTTCCCATGTTGCATGAGAACACATCCTAACCCTTTGCCTGAAGCATCACTTTAGATGACAAATCTCTCCGAGCCAGATTGTATTGTCAGAACAGGTGCTAAAATGAGTCTCCTCTTGAGTTCCTGAAAACTCTTCTCACATTCCTCGCTCCAACCGAATTTTGTATCTTTTTGAGTTAGCTGCGTTAATGGAGTAGCGATTCGAGAAAACCCTTCTATGAATATCCGATAATAACCAGCTAAGCCGAGAAAGCTACGTACTTCAGTCACTGACTTAGGTTTCTCCCAGCTTTGAATTGCTTTAATCTTTGTCGGGTTAACAGATATTCCGTGATTTGATATCACGTGCCCAAGGAATGCAACTTCCTCAAGCCAGAACTCGTATTTCTTTAACTTGGCATATAGCTTATTTTCATGAAGCTTTTGAAGTATCAGCCTCAAGTGTTGCTCATGGTCTTCACAGGTTTTGGAGTATATGAGGATGTCATCAATAAAGACAACCACAAAGTGATCCAAATATTCTTTGATCCAAATCTTCAACTGATGATATCTGGAATGAAGATTAATCTTTGAAAAGAATTTGGCTCCTTGCAACTGGTCAAACAGGGCATTAATACGTGGCAATGTGTACCTATTTTTGATGGTGACATGATTCAACTCCCCCGATAATCAATACAAAGTTGCATACTCCCATCTTTCTTTTTCACGAATAGAAAGGATCACCCCAAGGAGAAGTACTAGGGCCGAATAAAGCCAATGTCTAACAATTCCTGCGGTTGGGTCTTTAACTCCACGAAGTTCAATAGAGCCATTTCGATATGGGGCTTTGGAAATGGGTTTTGTCTGGGGTTCAAGGTCGATACAAAATTCAATTTCACGCCTGGGGTAGGCCGTGAAGTTCTTGAGGAATACATCGGAAATTTATTAACAATAGAAATATCATTCAAAACTGACGTATTTTTGTTTAGATCCGTGACATGAGCTAAGAAAGCTTGACATCCATTTTTTAATAAACGAATAGCTTTATGGCTTGAGATGACAATGATCGATTTTAATGGTTTGGTTGCTTGAATTCGCATAATAGGTTGGTTAGGAATATGAAAGCTAACAACCTAACGAAAATAATTGATTTTAGCATGATGAGTAGTTAACCAATCAATCCCTAAAATCACATCAAATGCAAGTATTTTCAAAGAAATAAGATTGACAAGTAACGTGCGGTTACCGATTTAAATTAAACAAAACTTATAAACCATGGATGTAATGAAGGTTTCTCCCAACGGAGTTTCAACAGATAAGTCAAAGTCTAATTTCTCCGGAGTCAAATTTAAACGTTGAACGCAAGTAGGAGAAATAAAGGAATGGGTAGAACCGGTATCAAATAAAGTATAAACTTCACTAGAGTTTATGATTAGCTTACCCGTGATCACCTCGTTCGGATTCCTCGCTTTTTGGGAGGTTATGACAAACGCTCTCCCTTGAACTACTGGTTTTCTCTTGTCTAGGACACCCTTTGATGCATCCATCCCAGCTGGACTTGACTTTTGTGCACAACAAAATTGGGCTAGGTGACCTTCTTTTCCACAATTGTAACATACTTTGGACTGCATCGTGCAGTTTGGACTTATGTGTCCTTCCCCTCCACATTTGTAACATACGACAGGCGGTCGTTCTCCTTCCTTAACAACAAAATCTTTGGTCTTGACGTCTTTCCATCATTATTGAATCTCCTCTTCTTGAAATGTCCACTCTTATTGTCATGGCCATGATTACCACCGAAGTGATTACCATTTCTGGTATGTTGATTCCCTCCATGTTTTTTGTCACCGCTTCGATGACTGCTACCACTGGTATTATCGATTTGCCAGCTGCTCTCTCTTGGTTGGGTTGACTCATTATCACGCTCCAATAACTGAGCCCTATTCACAACATCTGAATACAAACACAGTTTATGAGAGATAAGGTATTGACATATCTCGGGTTTCAAACCTCTTAGAAACATCCGCGTCATTCTCTTCTCATTATCAACCAAGTGGGACGCAAATCGAGACAACTCGGCAAACTTAGCTTTGTACTGCGCCACGGTCATATTGTTTTGCTCAAGCTTGATGAACTATACCTCCTTCATGTGACGAATACTTTCAGGAAAGTACTTGTCGTTGAATAGTTCTTGGAACTTCTCCCAAGACATCTTTAGTGCGGCAAGTTGAGTACGCTTTACAGATTCCCACCAGTAATCTACCTCCGCTCGACCTTTTGCTCCTCGGAGCATCCCAAGACATCAAATATCTTGTTGATATGCTTTATCCACGTCTCCGCCTTAAGTGGTTTTGCCTCTCCAAAAAACTCCGGTGGTCCCAGCTCCTTGAACTTCTTAGCAGTGACCGTCCGAGAGTTGTTAGTGTTTCCACCTGCATTTTGGACAGGAGCCGCTCTCGCCTGATGTTGTATGAATTGCATAAAGCCTCTAAACATCCCATCGTTCACCATTTCATCGGTGTTATTATTTACATGAGGATTATTGTCTTCCTGTTTCACATTACCCTAGGTATTAATCGTTGGTGACTCAACGGTCTCATGTGCTTCATTGCTTATCTCAACATTTTCGGATGCCATTTTTAAATACTGCCACAAAAAAGGGTTAATTAACATATCACATATTATCCCTATACTCTGACCAACCAATTAAATACCAAATAAACTTAGGTAGGTCATACTAGAGAAGGAATTCCCCGTCTCTCCCCTCCTAGTTCTTATATCACATCTCAGCTAGGGATCATATCCCTAAGCTTTGATACCAACTGTGACGCCCCCAAAATAGGTATACATCACCCATCTTGAGTCGCCAAATACATGGTACAGAATACAAATACCAACTTAATTATATAAACATCGTGTAATAGACGACAAAACATAGCTGAGAGTTTAAACAGGAATATTGCCTTCTAGACAATATCCACTCTTAAATAGAGTCCTCATTACATTTATTATCACACTATTTTATAGAATAGTGAGGACTACTATAACACCATCTCGGACCATCACTCCGTTCCCCGACTAGTCCCAGCTACGTTCTCATTTCTTGAAGAGAACAATGAAAGCAAAAGGGTGAGCTCAACTAGCCCAGTAAAAAATATTATGACTAAGATAATGCAGAATAAATTATCATTAGCCTTCAACAATGTTAAACTGATAAAATACAATAGACATCAAGTTTAAGTGTAGCGGAATAAGCAATCCATTAGAAGAGTCAAGTAGATCATGATATCTACTATCTTCTATGATTTAAAATGTTTTTATCAATTTTTATCATTTGAGACTACGAAATAAATAAACCACATCATCGAATCATCCTCGCATCTATGGGCCAAGGATATTCATTAAATCATCAATGGTCATGACTATACCGAATAATCCCTGGTCATAATCATACCAAAAACTGTCCATCAATGCACTACAGGCCACTGAGGACTTTTACCACATCATTTATAACATTACAGGTCATGATTATACCGAATGATCCCTGGTCATAATCATACCGAGTCCATCTATGAACGTAAGCCAAAGATGAATTTCATCACAATATAAGCATGATGATGATGACAATGACATAATAATTCAATAAAACAAGTTCAAGAATAAATTTTAAAGATTTATAAGTTAATTTATCCTGAAATCAATAACGTCCAAATTATCAACATGATACTGCTTTGTGGAGTAAAATTCAAGAATGCTCAGAAGAATATTTCCATGAAAAGATACTGGATGAAACGCAAATATCTAGGATATTCTACTAATTTCATGGAGTATAGAAGTTAAAACTTTAACCAACTGAGTATAATAGAATATATGAAACTGCAAATGGATTTTCGCTTACCATGCGGCGGAATCCACGTGATGCGGATCATTTCCACAATTTAATAAGGAGTGAATACGAAGGATCATTCACCATGCATGTGGTAATCCACACAGACAGGTTATTCCAACAGAATAATAAAGAATGAAATAACAGAAGAATTCACCAGGCATGCGATAGACCACACAGACAGGTTATTCCCAACTGAATAATAAAGAATGGAACCAAGTCATGTGTAATCCGTACAGACAGGATATTCCAACAGAATAATAAAGAATGGAACCAGGTCATGCGTAATCCGTACAGATAGGATATTCCAACAGAATAATAAAGAATGGAATAACAATAGAATTCACCAGGCATGCGATAGACCGCACAGACAGGTTATTCTAACAGAATATTAAGGAATAGAATAATAGAAGAATTTCACCATGTATGCGGTACTTCGCATAGACATGTTATTCCAACATAATAATAAAGAATGGAATAACAACCCTTACGAGTATTGAAAGAAAATAACTCTCTTCATGAATACAAAAGAATAATACCCCTTACCTTAGAAAAAAACTGGATATTAGAATAGTGAGGTAGCAGACTTCTCTTCTTCTTTCTCTCTATAATTTCTCTCTATAATAATTGCTCCATAGATTTATTGAATTGGTGAGAAATGAAGGAAGAATGAGCTTCTATTTATAGGAAAATATAGTTTTGATAATTGTACGTTTTGGGGCTTGAAATATTACAGTACAATACCTTCAACTTTTCTTTTATTTTTAATTTAGTCCTGCGAGTATCATCAAACTTGCACCACCTCCCCTAATAGTAAATCATGTGAATTAATAGTTCATTCATGTGACTCAATAGTATAATCATGTAAAAAAACTAATTACAGTATAGTACCTTCAACTATACCTCCATCTTTAATTTAGTCATGCAAGTATTATTAATCTTGCACCAACTCCCCTAATAGTACATGAATGTGAATCAATAGTACACACATGTGAACAAATAGTTATATGCATGTGAATTAATAGCAATTAATTGTTCATTTATCCGATTAATTACCCGATAACTTCCAGGCATCAATTATTATCAAAATAAATATCGATTTCCACTAACACTAATAATTCCCATACAATGGAACTATCAACTTCATCTTTAATCAACACGAACTTATTCATCATTAATATTATAATTCATAATATTTAACAACCAGGTCTTTCCTAGGAAAGAGGGGGCTTTCCAATAAGGATTTCTCCCTATTGGCGCGCAATTAAGTAACGAAACCTCTCCTTGACAGAACTTCTAGACATTGTCAATATTGCTTATGTAGGATCAACCTAACATATTTGATCAATTCATTCTAAGTCCTTGTACATATGTTTCTATAATCTATCAAAGGACTTTTCAGCTTTTCTTAATGCAAGCATACTTGCATATTCATTCATATATATATCATAATCAAATCATATGTAAATAGGAATATCATTCACATGCTTATTCCTAACAATCTCCCCCTATTTGATTATGACAAAAACAATAAATGCATATGCATGTTATGAATGAATCTTATATACAGTGAGCAGCTGTATTTCTAAAACAGATAATCATGAATGTCATTTATAATGATATAGACTTTAATACACTATGACATTTTACATCCTGGATCCAGAACATACCTAACTAGTTAAAGATGTACCTCTTTGGCTCCATGTATGTTTCCAGGATGTCTGTTGATCAGCTATTCATCTGTTTGATCTGTTTGCTCCTGCTCCCCTTAGGATGTGGACTTCATCTCTTTTGTCTGTTCCCCCTTAGATGTATGCTTCTCTTCTTCTTCTTCTGGCTCCCCCTCAGCCTTTTCAAACACAGGCTCATCATCCTTTGGCTCCCCTCAGATGATGACCCAGCTTTTCTTCTATTGTCTTCTTCTCTTGTTTCCTTATGCTCTTCTTGCCCTTTCTTGAATACTTCTTACTGTGCCTCTTTCTATGCCTCTTTTTCTCCCCCTTTTTGTCATTAATCACTTGAGAGAGCTGTTCCATGTTGGACATAAGTTGCTCCATCAGATAATAGGAGTTAGCAACTTCAATCTTGAGTTCTTGTTGACTTAGCTCAAATTGCACGGAGAAAGACTGATTCATGTTGTCAATCTTGTCAGAGAGGACTTGTAGTTGTTATTCATTTGCCTTCTGAGCTCGTATTGCATCTGCCTTCTGATCATTTATGGCCTTCAGATAGATGTGATCTCTCTCTTTGATTTTGAGAGATACATCAATCATCGTTGCTTGGAGTCTGTCTTGAACTGAATTATCTCCGGCTGCTGCCAACCTCTTTGATTCATCATTGATTAGAGATATCTTCCCAATCAGCTCATTAGAGTTTTTTATCAACTCCTGCTCCATAGTAATCTGAACATCTGGTTGGGCATCCTCTTGTTGAACACCAGATTGGACTCTATAATTTTCATCCTTGGACAAATTTTTAAAGGTATTGAGAATCTGAATAATCGTTGAGTACCAATCGTTATTGGTGGATGAAGAAATGTTGGGCAATTGTGCTTGAGTAGATGGATGCTTCTCATTTTGGACTTGAATGCCATCAGTAGTAGAGTGAACAGACTCTACGATTATTTCCTTGGTCATGATTCTTCTTCCTTCAGAATTCACTCTACGATCATAAGGAATATAATGGTTTCTAGCATGTCTGTAGACTTTGTAGTGGGGCTTGTCTTTTATCATCATTGCTGTATCACTCTTCAACTTTGGGAAGTTCTGAGCCACCAGTTCTAGTCTTGGAATTTTTGGAAGTACTTCTGGTGGTTCATTCGAGGCTTCCACTTCTATTCTTCTGTTACTCCTAGCTGGAGAAATGATAGGATGATCTTCTGGTTCTTCTGATTCCTGATGTGCAGAGTCAGAATCTTTCTCCATTTCTTCTCTTTCTGAGCCTGAACCATTCTGATCAGATCCATCAGTGAGTTCTTCTTGCTGTGTTTCATTTCCAGACCCTTCTTCACCAAGTTCTTCCTTGGATTCATCTTCTTCATCATCACTTAATTCAATGACTGCAGTAGAGTGATCACTCTTCTTTTTGGAGGCAAATTGAGCAAATAGTCTGTAGCTCTTTCTCCTTCTTGGAGGTTCAGCTATAGGAGAGTCAGACTCTTCTTCCTCTTCAGACTCTGAGGCCTTTGGATCATCAGACAAACTCCCTTGAGGTTCAGCATTGGCAGGGGCATATCCTTCTCCTTCAGAATCATCATTTGACCCATCATGAGGGCTTGTTGGAGCATTTGCATTTGGAGATGCAGTTGAGTCATCTTGTAGCTTTTCATCATCAGAGTGAATGCTCTGAGAGTTAGCCACTGGGCTTGTGCATTCTACTTCATCAGTAGATTCTGCATTTTCTTCCATGAATCCAACTTCAGCTTCATTGCTGGATTCGTTCTTTGGGGACTTGGTCTTAAGATCATCAGTGCCTTTCTCTTCCTCTGACTCTACGTTCTCCTCTTCGTCAGATGTACTTTCTTGGGAAACTGGGGCTGGTTTGTTTTCCACCTTAGTTCTCTTTCTTGATGGCCCTTGAAGCAGTCTGTTACTTCTCTTCTTAGTGGTTTCTGTAGTCAGGACTTTTTCTTCTTCATCCTTGTCTTCCATGGAGAGACTTTTTGTTAGGGCCTTAGTTTTCTTCACACCTTTGGATTTTTTTCTTGCTGGTGTGGCTGCTACCGGTGTTGAGTCACCAGACTCAAAGCTTTCCACCTTTTTCGTTTTCCTCTTTTTCGCAGAGTTCTTTCTGCTGCTCCCTGTTGATGTTAACCTTTTGTTCTCCTTGTGGTTTTTCTTCCAATTCACAAATAGTTGTGGAGACATTACTTTGTGAACATTCAGAGGTTCTCCCCATCATCCTTGATCTTGCTTCCCAGCTTTTTCTTTATCACAATACTTAGCAGTCTTCCATGAAAGACCTTAGTTAGGGGTCTATCTGTAGACTTCTTTATCTCAGCCTTTTCTACCCATTTGGAGATCTGATCGAACAATATAGCTCCAAAGTTGATTCGCTTCTTTAGAACTATTGCAGACATAATCTTCAACTGCTGATCAATCACAGTGTCATGTGCAGTATCCTTGTAAGACCCCAACTTTTATGAATAAAGATTAATTTCTCTCGAAAAATATTTTTTGAATATTATGGAGTGGATATGATATAATGTTATAGTTGTGGGTAATATTTACAAATTTTGCAAAGTAAGCAAGTGGTTAATAAATATTCGATTGGTCGGGGAATATTCGTTTTAACAGGGAATATTCGTGCTATGACACAATCATTGGAGGACCCCACAACGGAAGTATTGTTGTAGTTAGAAAACGACCTAATTATCTTTTTATAAAAATAACGACAGAAGTTTTACCGTTAAACTGTTGAACTACCCGGTAGTAAAAGAAGAGTAATACGCGTGGTTGCATAGTAGCACACGGTATTGATTATTGATGCTTACGTGAGAAGTCACTCAGTTATACACAATTATTGCTATAGTAATTGTTGCATCATATCTCTCATATTATTGATTTAGTTATTGTCACAGTATCATCTGCATAATATTTTATATATTATTAAATCAATAATTGAGACAACAAAGTTATTTATATTATTATTTGCAATATTGACAATGTCTAGAAGTTCTGTCAAGGAGAGGCTTGGTCACCTAATTGCACGCCAATAGGGAGAAATCCTTATTGGAAAGCCCCCTCTTTCTTGGGAATGACCTGGTTGTTAAATATTGTGAATTATAATATTAATGATGAATAAGTTCGTGTTGATTAAAGATGAAGTTGATAGTTCCATTGTGTGGGAATTATTAGTGTTAATGGAAATCGACATTTATTTCGATAATAATTGATGTCTAGAAGTTATCGGGTATTTAATCGGATAAATGAACAATTAATTGCTATTAATTCACATGCATATAACTATTTGTTCACATGTGTGTACTATTGATTCACATTCATGTACTATTAGGGGAGTTGGTGCAAGATTGATAATACTTACATGACTAAATTAAAGATGGAGGTATAGTTGAAGGTACTATACTGTAATTAGTTTTTTCACATGATTATACTATTGAGTCACATGAATGAACTATTAATTCACATGATTTACTATTAGGGGAGGTGGTGCAAGTTTGATAATACTTGCAGGACTAATGATGAGTGAGTTTTATACTCATAATTGAGTGCGTTTGAGCTTAATCTTTTGGTTGATTTTAAGTGCTTGTGTCTATTCATGCATGTTTTACGTTGTTGTGTAGGAATTGGAACAAAAGTTACTTGGATCGACGTTTGTGGTGGCTAGATTCGAGTTTTCGCCTTGCCATTTACACAATAGTCACTTCAGAGCCAATTTGAGTATTTGTCTGGACCTTATTTCGAAAACCTCAAATAATGAAAGTTGTAGATCTACGTCTTCTCTTTTCAGAACTTCTTGAATCATCGAAATCGGAGATCGAACGAAAATGTTATGGCCATTTTCCCAATGGACGTCGAGAGAAAAATTTCGAGAAAGTGGCGGTGGCCAGGAGCCCATTTTCAGACCTATGCTTGGTGGCCAGAAACTTTGAGGAGCAATCTTCTTGATCTTCTGTTGAAGGGGAAGGGCCTGGTAAGGCTTGGACGCGTTTTGGGATGAATTTTGACACTTTTTGACTCCAAAATGGATTGGGTTTGTTCCTAAGCTAAAAATTGGACTTGTAACCTATAAATACATGATGTAAGGCATAAAATAAAAGGAGATTACATAGATTAGACTAGATAAAATACTCCATTAGATTAGAATATAAACCCTAGTTCTTAATTAGCCATTGGAGATTGAAGCCACTTTAAGAACACTGAAAATCAAGAGCAAGAGCAAGAGGGGAGCATCAGATTTGCTGACAATAGATTCTATTCTCTTCTCTTATCATACTTTTATCTTTTAATGTCTATTCAGTTGTGGATTCTTGGTTTTAATTCATTAATTATGAACTAACTCTTTTATTAAGATTTCAATTGAACCTTTTATGGCTATAAATTAGTTATTTGATTTATTCCAATTATTTGTGTCGAAGTGAATTGTTTATCTTGTCTTGCATTTATTGATTAATTATCTGGCCAATAATTACTTTGTTACTCTAGAAGGAATTGAAAGAGGAATTCTAGGGTTAGAACTGGGCATGATAACATGTGACTTAGTTATTTGCATGGTGAATAATTAGGTTTGTGAATTGAATGGAAATATATGTTCACCGCATGTAACACATAAGGAATTGGAATTGAAGGAGTTTAATTCAATTGTTTTGTATAGGAATATAGCAAGATTAATCTGGATTAAATAAAAGTCAATTGATCACTTGGAAAAGGACTTTTGGCATTTGAGAATTCCTGTTAACAATTTAGTAGGCATAATAATTGGGATAAGTGGATAATTGGTTTATAGTTCATAATTGGGGATATTGTAGTCTTAACCTTTATTTATTTGAATTCATTTATAAAGCAATTAAATTTTATTAGTTAATTTAGTTTTCTTAATTAGAAAAATCATAATTTGCAGTTGTTTAAATAAAATTTATTTGGTTAAGAGTTAGTATTTGGTAATTTTTATTAAATAATTCCTCGTGGGAACGATACTTTTCTTATCACTTTATTACTTGTTGACCGTGTATACTTGCTTTTGCGTATTCATTGATTATTGAAATCGACCAACAAGTTTTTAGTAGCGATTTTATACTCATAATTAAGTGCGTTTGAGCTTAATCTTTTGGTTGATTTTAAGTGTTTGTGTCTATTCATGCATGTTTTACGTTGTTTTGTTGGAATTGGAACAAAAGTTACTTGGATCGACGTTTGGGGTGGCTAGATTCGCGTTTTCGGCTTGCCATTTACACAACAGTCACTTCAAAGCCAATTTGAGTATTTCTCCGGACCTTATTTCGAAAACCTCAAAGAATGAAAGTTGTAGATCTACGTCTCCTCTTTCTGGAACATCTTAAATCATCGAAATCGGAGTTCGGACGAAAATGTTATGGCCATTTTCCCAATGGACGTCAGAGCAAAAAATTTCCAGAAAGTGGCGGTCTTTGGGCACCATTTCGAGCCTATGCCCGGTAAAAGGGGGCTGAGGAAGCGATCTTCTTGTGCCGCGTGCTTGTCAGTATTTGGGGTGACTGGGAAGAACTTTGAGTAAAGCTTTGGACAGTTTTTGGGTTGAATTTTGACACCTTTTGACTCCAAATTGGATTGGGTTTGTTCCTAAGCTAAAAATTGGACTTGTAACCTATAAATACATGATGTAAGGCATAAAATAAAAGGAGATTACATAGATTAGACTAGATAAAATACTCCATTAGATTAGAATATAAACCCTAGTTCTTAATTAGCCATTGGAGATTGAAGCCACTTGAAGAACACTTTGGAGATCAAGAAGCGAGAGCAAGAGGGAGCATCGATTTCTTGACAATAGATTCTATTCTCTTCTCTTATCATACTTTTATATTTTAATGTCTATTCAGTTGTGGATTCTTGGTTTTAATTCATTAATTGTGAACTAACTCTTTTATTAAGATTCCAATTGAACCTTTTATGGCTATAAATTAGTTATTTGATTTATTCCAATTATTTGTGTGGAAGTGAATTGTTTATCTTGTCTTGCATTTATTGATTAATTATCGTAATAATTACTTTGTTACTCTAGAAGGAATTGAAAGAGGAATTCTAGGGTTAGAACTGGGCATGATAACATGTGACTTAGTTATTTGCATGGTGAATAATTAGGTTTGTGAATTGAATGGAAATATATGTTCACCGCATGTAACACATAAGGAATTGGAATTGAAGGAGTTTAATTCAATTGTTTTGCATAGGAATATAGCAAGATTAATCTGGATTAAATAAAAGTCAATTGATCACTTGGAAAAGGACTTTTGGCATTTGAGAATTCCTGTTAACAATTCAGTAGGCATAATAATTGGGATAAGTGGATAATTGGTTTATAGTTCATAATTGGGGATATTGTAGTCTTAACCTTTATTTATTTGAATTCATTTATAAAGCAATTCTATTTTATTAGTTAATTTAGTTTTCTTAATTAGAAAAATCATAATTTGCAGTTGTTTAAATAAAATTTATTTGGTTAAGAGTTAGTATTTTGTAATTTTTATTAAATAATTCCTCGTGGGAACGATACTTTTCTTATCACTTTATTACTTGTTGTGAGTGTATACTTGCGTATTCATTGATTCTTGAAATCGACCAACAAGTTTTTAGTAGCGATTTATACTCATAATTAAGTGCGTTTGAGCTTAATCTTTTGGTTGATTTTAAGTGTTTGTGTCTATTCATGCATGTTTTACGTTGTTTTGTTGGAATTGGAACAAAAGTTACTTGGATCGACGTTTGGGGTGGCTAGATTAGCGTTTTCGACTTGCCATTTACACAATGATCACTTCAAAGCCAATTTGAGTATTTCTCGGACCTTATTTGAAAACCTCAAAGAATGAAAGTTGTAGATCTCGTCTCCTCTTTACGGAACATCTTAAATCATCAAAATCGGAGTTAGAAAAAAAATGTTATGGCCATTTTCCCAATGGACGTCGAGCGAAAAAATTTCGAGAAAGTGGCGGTCATGCGGGGCCCATTTCAGGCCTATGCCCGGTAAGAATTTGGGGAACGATCTTCTTAGATGTGCGTGCTGCCATATTTGAGAGCATTGAGGAAGAACTGGTAAGGCTTGGACGCGTTTTGGGTTGAATTTTGACACCTTTTGACTCAAATTGGATTGGGTTTGTTCTAAGCTAAAAATTGGACTTGTAACCTATAAATACATGATGTAAGGCATAAAATAAAAGGAGATTACATAGATTAGACTAGATAAAATACTCCATTAGATTAGAATATAAACCCTAGTTCTTAATTAGCCATTGGAGATTGAAGCAACTTGAAGAACACTTTGGAGATCGAGAAGCGAGAGAGAAGAGGGAGCATCGAGTTCTTGACAATAGATTCTATTCTCTTCTCTTATCATACTTTTATCTTTTAATGTCTATTCAGTTGTGGATTCTTGGTTTTAATTCATTAATTATGAACTAACTCTTTTATTAAGATTTCAATTGAACCTTTTGTGGCTATAAATTAGTTATTTGATTTATTCCAATTATTTTTGTCGAAGTGAATTGTTTATCTTGTCTTGCATTTATTGATTAATTATCGTAATAATTACTTTGTTACTCTAGAAGGAATTGAAAGAGGAATTCTAGGGTTAGAACTGGGCATGATAACATGTGACTTAGTTATTTGCATGGTGAATAATTAGGTTTGTGAATTGAATGGAAATATATGTTCACCGCATGTAACACATAAGGAATTGGAATTGAAGGAGTTTAATTCAATTGTTTTGTATAGTAATATAGCAAGATTAATCTGGATTAAATAAAAGTCAATTGATCACTTGGAAAAGGACTTTTGGCATTTGAGAATTCCTGTTAACAATTCAATTGGGCATAATAATTGGGATAAGTGGATAATTGGTTTATAGTTCATAATTGGGGATATTGTAGTCTTAACCTTTATTTATTTGAATTCATTTATAAAGCAATTCTGTTTTATTAGTTAATTTAGTTTTCTTAATTAGAAAAATCATAATTTGCAGTTGTTTAAATAAAATTTATTTGGTTAAGAGTTAGTATTTGGTAATTTTATTAAATAATTCCTCGTGGGAGCGATACTTTTCTTATCACTTTATTACTTGTTGGTAGTGTATACTTGCGTATTCATTGATTAACGAAATCGACCAACAAAGTTTTTAGCGCGATTTATACTCATAATTAAGTGCGTTTGAGCTTAATCTTTTGGTTGATTTTAAGTGTTTGTGTCTATTCATGCATGTTTTACGTTGTTTTGTTGGAATTGGAACAAAAGTTACTTGGATCGACGTTTGGGGTGGCTAGATTCGCGTTTTCGGCTTGCCATTTACACAGCAGTCACTTCAAAGCCAATTTGAGTATTTCTCCGGACCTTATTTCGAAAACCTCAAAGAATGAAAGTTGTAGATCTACGTCTCCTCTTTCTGGAACATATTAAATCATCAAAATCGGAGTTCAGACGAAAATGTTATGGCCATTTTCCCAATGGACGTCAGAGCAGAAAATTTCCAGAAAGTGGCGGTCTTGCAGGCGCCCATTTCAGCCTATGCCCAGTGTCAAAAGCCTTGGGAGAAGCGATCTTCTTGATCGTGCGTGCTTTCATTATTTGGGGCGTTGAGGAAAGAACTGGTAAGGCTTGGACTTGGGCCAGCGTTTTGGGTTGAATTTTGACACCTTTTGACTCCAAATTGGATTGGGTTTGTTCTAAGCTAAAAATTGGACTTGTAACCTATAAATACATGATGTAAGGCATAAAATAAAAGGAGATTACATAGATTAGACTAGATAAAATACTCCATTAGATTAGAATATAAACCCTAGTTCTTAATTAGCCATTGGAGATTGAAGCAACTTGAAGAACAACATTTGAGATCGAGAGCGAGAAGCAGAGGGAGCATCGATTTCTTGACAATAGATTCTATTCTCTTCTCTTATCATACTTTTATCTTTTAATGTCTATTCAGTTGTGGATTCTTGGTTTTAATTCATTAATTATGAACTAACTCTTTTATTAAGATTTCAATTGAACCTTTTATGGCTATAAATTAGTTTTTTGATTTATTCCAATTATTTTTGTCGAAGTGAATTGTTTATCTTGTCTTGCATTTATTGATTAATTATCTGGCCAATAATTACTTTGTTACTCTAGAAGGAATTGAAAGAGGAATTCTAGGGTTAGAACTGGGCATGATAACATGTGACTTAGTTATTTGCATGGTGAATAATTAGGTTTGTGAATTGAATGGAAATATATGTTCACCGCATGTAACACATAAGGAATTGGAATTGAAGGAGTTTAATTCAATTGTTTTGCATAGGAATATAGCAAGATTAATCTGGATTAAATAAAAGTCAATTGATCACTTGGAAAAGGACTTTTGGCATTTGAGAATTCCTGTTAACAATTCAGTAGGCATAATAATTGGGATAAGTGGATAATTGGTTTATAGTTCATAATTGGGGATATTGTAGTCTTAACCTTTATTTATTTGAATTCATTTATAAAGCAATTCAGTTTTATTAGTTAATTTAGTTTTCTTAATTAGAAAAATCATAATTTGTAGTTGTTTAAATAAAATTTATTTGGTTAAGAGTTAGTATTTGGTAATTTTTATTAAATAATTCCTCGTGGGAACGATACTTTTCTTATCACTTTATTACTTGTTGACCGTGTATACTTGCACGTATTCATTGATTCTTGAAATCGACCAACAAGTTTTTTGGTAGCGATTTTATACTCATAATTAAGTGCGTTTGAGCTTAATCTTTTGGTTGATTTTAAGTGTTTGTGTCTATTCATGCATGTTTTACGTTGTTTTGTTGGAATTGGAACAAAAGTTACTTGGATCGACGTTTGGGGTGGCTAGATTCGCGTTTTCGGCTTGCCATTTACACAATGATCACTTCAAAGCCAATTTGAGTATTTCTCGGACCTTATTTCGAAAACCTCAAAGAATGAAAGTTGTAGATCTACGTCTCCTCTTTCTGGAACATCTTAAATCATCGAAATCAGATTTCGATCGAAAATGTTATGGCCATTTTCCCAATGGACGTCAAAGCAGAAAATTTCCAGAAAGTGGCGGTCTTGGGCGCCATTTCGAGGCCTATACCCGGTGTCAAAGGCCTTTGAGGAAGCGATCTTCTTGATGTGCCGTGTTTTGGGGCTTGAAGTGACGAGGAAGAAGCCTTGTAAAAAAAAGGCTTGGACGCGTTTTGGGTTGAATTTTGACACCTTTTGACTCCAAATTGGATTGGGTTTGTTCTAAGCTAAAAATTGGACTTGTAACCTATAAATACATGATGTAAGGCATAAAATAAAAGGAGATTACATAGATTAGACTAGATAAAATACTCCATTAGATTAGAATATAAACCCTAGTTCTTAATTAGCCATTGGAGATTGAAGCAACTTGAAGAACACTTGGAGATCGAGAGCGAAGAGCAAGAGGGGGAGCATCGATTTCTTGACAATAGATTCTATTCTCTTCTCTTATCATACTTTTATCTTTTAATGTCTATTCTGTTGTGGATTCTTGGTTTTAATTCATTAATTATGAACTAACTCTTTTATTAAGATTTCAATTGAACCTTTTGTGGCTATAAATTAGTTATTTGATTTATTCCAATTATTTTTGTCGAAAAGTGAATTGTTTATCTTGTCTTGCATTTATTGATTAATTATCGTAATAATTACTTTGTTACTCTAGAAGGAATTGAAAGAGGAATTCTAGGGTTAGAATGGGCATGATAACATGTGACTTAGTTATTTGCATGGTGAATAATTAGGTTTGTGAATTGAATGGAAATATATGTTCACCGCATGTAACACATAAGGAATTGGAATTGAAGGAGTTTAATTCAATTGTTTTGTATAGTAATATAGCAAGATTAATCTGGATTAAATAAAAGTCAATTGATCACTTGGAAAAGGACTTTTGGCATTTGAGAATTCTTTTAAACAATTCGATGAGGCATAATAATTGGGATAAGTGGATAATTGGTTTATAGTTCATAATTGGGGATATTGTAGTCTTAACCTTTATTTATTTGAATTCATTTATAAAGCAATTCATTTTATTAGTTAATTTAGTTTTCTTAATTAGAAAAATCATAATTTGCGATTGTTTAAATAAAATTTATTTGGTTAAGAGTTAGTATTTGGTAATTTTTATTAAATAATTCCTCGTGGGAACGATACTTTTCTTATCACTTTATTACTTGTTGTAGTGTATACTTGCGTATTCATTGATTCTTGAAATCGACCAACAAGTTTTTGGCGCGATTTATACTACTCAATAATTAAGTGCGTTTGAGCTTAATCTTTTGGTTGATTTTAAGTGTTTGTGTCTATTCATGCATGTTTTACGTTGTTTTGTTGCAATTGGAACAAAAGTTACTTGGATCGACGTTTGGGGTGGCTAGATTGGCGTTTTCGACTTGCCATTTACACAGATCACTTCAAAGCCAATTTGAGTATTTCTCCGGACCTTATTTCAAAAACCTCAAAGAATGAAAGTTGTAGATCTCGTCTCCTCTTTACGGAACATCTTAAATCATCGAAATCGGAGTTGAGACGAAAATGTTATGGCCATTTTCCCATGGGCGTCGCGAAAAGCGAAAAATTTCGAGAAAGTGGCGGTCTTGAGGCGCCAATTCAGGCCTATGCCCGGTAATCGAGTATTTGAGGAAGCGATCTTCTTGATTGTGTGCTTTCAATATTTGAAGTATTTGAGGAAAGGGCTTTAGTATGGCTTGGATTCGTTTTGTGGTGAATTTTGACAACTTTTTGACTCCAAATTGGATTGGGTTTGTTCCTAAGCTAAAAATTGGACTTGTAACCTATAAATACATGATGTAAGGCATAAAATAAAAGGAGATTACATAGATTAGACTAGATAAAATACTCCATTAGATTAGAATATAACCCCTAGTTCTTAATTAGCCATTGGAGATTGAAGCAACTTGAAGAACACTTGGAGATCGAGAAGCGAAGAAGAGAGAGAGGAGCATCGAGTTCTTGACAATAGATTCTATTCTCTTCTCTTATCATACTTTTATCTTTTAATGTCTATTCAGTTGTGGATTCTTGGTTTTAATTCATTAATTATGAACTAACTCTTTTATTAAGATTTCAATTGAACCTTTTGTGGCTATAAATTAGTTATTTGATTTATTCCAATTATTTTGTCAAAGTGAATTGTTTATCTTGTCTTGCATTTATTGATTAATTATCTGGCCAATAATTACTTTGTTACTCTAGAAGGAATTGAAAGAGGAATTCTAGGGTTAGAACTGGGCATGATAACATGTGACTTAGTTATTTGCATGGTGAATAATTAGGTTTGTGAATTGAATGGAAATATATGTTCACCGCATATAACACATAAGGAATTGGAATTGAAGGAGTTTAATTCAATTGTTTTGTATAGTAATATAGCAAGATTAATCTGGATTAAATAAAAGTCAATTGATCACTTGGAAAAGGACTTTTGGCATTTGAGAATTCCTGTTAACAATTCAGTAGGCATAATAATTGGGATAAGTGGATAATTGGTTTATAGTTCATAATTGGGGATATTGTAGTCTTAACCTTTATTTATTTGAATTCATTTATAAAGCAATTCAGTTTTATTAGTTAATTTAGTTTTCTTAATTAGAAAAATCATAATTTGCAGTTGTTTAAATAAAATTTATTTGGTTAAGAGTTAGTATTTGGTAATTTTTATTAAATAATTCCTCGTGGGAACGATACTTTTCTTATCACTTTATTACTTGTTGACCGTGTATACTTGCGTATATTCTGTTTGTGCGAAATCGACCAACAAGTTTTTGGCGCAGTTTTATACTCATAATTAAGTGCGTTTGAGCTTAATCTTTTGGTTGATTTTAAGTGTTTGTGTCTATTCATGCATGTTTTACGTTGTTTTGTTGGAATTGGAACAAAAGTTACTTGGATCGACGTTTGGGGTGGCTAGATTAGCGCGTTTGACTTGCCATTTTACAAAAACAGATCACTTCAAAGCCAATTTGAGTATTTCTCCGGACCTTATTTCGAAAACCTCAAAGAATGAAAGTTGTAGATCTACGTCTCCTCTTTCTGGAACATATTAAATCATCGAAATCGGAGTTCAGACGAAAATGTTATGGCCATTTTCCCAATGGACGTCAGAGCAGAAAATTTCCAGAAAGGCCCGGTCTTGGGGCGCCAATTTCGAACCTATATGCCCGTGTCCGGGGCTTTGGGAAAGCGATCTTCTGATGTTGTGCTTTCATATTTGGCGCTTGGGAAGGGCTTTTAGTAAAGGCTTGGACTCGCGTTTTGTGGTGAATTTTGACACCTTTTTGACTCCAAATTGGATTGGGTTTGTTCCTAAGCTAAAAATTGGACTTGTAACCTATAAATACATGATGTAAGGCATAAAATAAAAGGAGATTACATAGATTAGACTAGATAAAATACTCCATTAGATTAGAATATAAACCCTAGTTCTTAATTAGCCATTGGAGATTGAAGCAACTTGAAGAACACTTTGGAGATCGAGAGCGAAGAGCAGAGGGGAGCATCGATTTCTTGACAATAGATTCTATTCTCTTCTCTTATCATACTTTTATCTTTTAATGTCTATTCGATTTGTGGATTCTTGGTTTTAATTCATTAATTATGAACTAACTCTTTTATTAAGATTTCAATTGAACCTTTTATGGCTATAAATTAGTTATTTGATTTATTCCAATTATTTTTGTCGAAGTGAATTGTTTATCTTGTCTTGCATTTATTGATTAATTATCTGGCCAATAATTACTTTGTTACTCTAGAAGGAATTGAAAGAGGAATTCTAGGGTTAGAACTGGGCATGATAACATGTGACTTAGTTATTTGCATGGTGAATAATTAGGTTTGTGAATTGAATGGAAATATATATTCACCGCATGTAACACATAAATGGAATTGAAGGAGTTTAATTCAATTGTTTTGTATAGTAATATAGCAAGATTAATCTGGATTAAATAAAAGTCAATTGATCACTTGGAAAAGGACTTTTGGCATTTGAGAATTCCTGTTAACAATTCAGTAGGCATAATAATTGGGATAAGTGGATAATTGGTTTATAGTTCATAATTGGGGATATTGTAGTCTTAACCTTTATTTATTTGAATTCATTTATAAAGCAATTCAGTTTTATTAGTTAATTTAGTTTTCTTAATTAGAAAAATCATAATTTGCAGTTGTTTAAATAAAATTTATTTGGTTAAGAGTTAGTATTTGGTAATTTTTATTAAATAATTCCTCGTGGGAACGATACTTTTCTTATCACTTTATTACTTGTTGGTAGTGTATACTTGCGTATTCATTGATTCTTGAAATCGACCAACAAGTTTTTTAGCGCGATTTTATACTCATAATTAAGTGCGTTTGAGCTTAATCTTTTGGTTGATTTTAAGTGTTTGTGTGTCTATTCATGCATGTTTTACGTTGTTTTGTTGGAATTGGAACAAAATTTACTTGGATCGACGTTTGGGGTGGCTAGATTCGCGTTTTCGGCTTGCCATTTACACAATAGTCACTTCAAAGCCAATTTGAGTATTTCTCCAGACCTTATTTCGAAAACCTTAAAGAATGAAAATTGTAGATCTATGTCTCCTCTTTATGGAACATCTTAAATCATCGAAATCGGAGTTCGAGAAGAAAATGTTATGGCCATTTTCCCAATGGACGTAAAGCGAAAAATTTCGAGAAAAGTGGCGGCTTAGGAGCCAATTTCAGGCCTATGCCCAGCGTCGGTATTTGAGGAAGCGATCTTCTTGATCTTGCGTGCTTTCAGCGGGGAAGTTAGAGGAGGAAGAACTGGTAAGGCTTGGACGCGTTTTGGGTTGAATTTTGACACCTTTTGACTCCAAATTGGATTGGGTTTGTTCTAAGCTAAAAATTGGACTTGTAACCTATAAATACATGATGTAAGGCATTAAATAAAAGGAGATTACATAGATTAGACTAGATAAAATACTCCATTAGATTAGAATATAAACCCTAGTTCTTAATTAGCCATTGGAGATTGAAGCAACTTGAAGAACACTTGAGATCGAAGCGAAGAGCAAGAGGGAGCATCGAGTTCTTGACAATAGATTCTATTCTCTTCTCTTATCATACTTTTATCTTTTAATGTCTATTCAGTTGTGGATTCTTGGTTTTAATTCATTAATTATGAACTAACTCTTTTATTAAGATTTCAATTGAACCTTTTGTGGCTATAAATTAGTTATTTGATTTATTCCAATTATTTTTGTCGAAGTGAATTGTTTATCTTGTCTTGCATTTATTGATTAATTATCTGGCCAATAATTACTTTGTTACTCTAGAAGGAATTGAAAGAGGAATTCTAGGGTTAGAACTGGGCATGATAACATGTGACTTAGTTATTTGCATGGTGAATAATTAGGTTTGTGAATTGAATGGAAATATATGTTCACCGCATGTAACACATAAGGAATTGGAATTGAAGGAGTTTAATTCAATTGTTTTGTATAGTAATATAGCAAGATTAATCTGGATTAAATAAAAGTCAATTGATCACTTGGAAAAGGACTTTTGGCATTTGAGAATTCCTGTTAACAATTCAGTAGGCATAATAATTGGGATAAGTGGATAATTGGTTTATAGTTCATAATTGGGGATATTGTAGTCTTAACCTTTATTTATTTGAATTCATTTATAAAGCAATTCAGTTTTATTAGTTAATTTAGTTTTCTTAATTAGAAAAATCATAATTTGCAGTTGTTTAAATAAAATTTATTTGGTTAAGAGTTAGTATTTGGTAATTTTTATTAAATAATTCCTCGTGGGAACGATACTTTTCTTATCACTTTATTACTTGTTGATTGTGTATATACTTGCATTTATTCATTGATTACTTGAAAAATCGACCAACAAGTTTTTGGCGCAGTTTTATACTCATAATTAAGTGCATTTGAGCTTAATCTTTTGGTTGATTTGAAGTGTTTGTGTCTATTCATGCATGTTTTACGTTGTTTTGTTGGAATTGGAACAAAAGTTAGTTGGATCGACGTTTGGGGTGGCTAGATTCGCGTTTTCGGCTTACCATTTACACAGCAGTCACTTCAAAGCCAATTTGAGTATTTCTCCAGACCTTATTTCGAAAACCTCAAAGAATGAAAGTTGTAGATCTATGTCTCCTCTTTCTGGAACATCTTCAATCATCAAAATCGGAGTTCGGACGAAAATGTTATGGTTATTTTCCCAATGGACGTCGAGCGAGCAAAAAATTCGAGAAAGTGGCCGGTCTTAGGAGCCAATTTCGAGGCCTATGCCCGGCCGGAAGTATTTGAGGAAGCGATCTTCTTGTTGCCCGTGCTTTCATTATTTGAAGGCATTGGGGAAGGGACTGGTAAGGCTTGGACGCGTTTTGGGGTTGAATTTTGACACCTTTTTTGACTCCAAATTGGATTGGGTTTGTTCTAAGCTAAAAATTGGACTTGTAACCTATAAATACATGATGTAAGGCATAAAATAAAAGGAGATTACATAGATTAGACTAGATAAAATACTCCATTAGATTAGAATATAAACCCTAGTTCTTAATTAGCCATTGGAGATTGAAGCAACTTGAAGAACACTTGGAGATCGAGAGCGAGCAAGAGCAAGAGGGAGCATCGATTTCTTGACAATAGATTCTATTCTCTTCTCTTATCATACTTTTATCTTTTAATGTCTATTCGGGTTGTGGATTCTTGGTTTTAATTCATTAATTATGAACTAACTCTTTTATTAAGATTTCAATTGAACCTTTTGTGGCTATAAATTAGTTATTTGATTTATTCCAATTATTTTTGTCGAAATGAATTGTTTATCTTGTCTTGCATTTATTGATTAATTATCTGGCCAATAATTACTTTGTTACTCTAGAAGGAATTGAAAGAGGAATTCTAGGGTTAGAACTGGGCATGATAACATGTGACTTAGTTATTTGCATGGTGAATAATTAGGTTTGTGAATTGAATGGAAATATATGTTCACCGCATGTAACACATAAGGAATTGGACTTGAAGGAGTTTAATTCAATTGTTTTGTATAGTAATATAGCAAGATTAATGTGGATTAAATAAAAGTCAATTGATCACTTGAAAAAGGACTTTTGGCATTTGAGAATTCCTGTTAACAATTCAGTAGGCATAATAATTGGGATAAGTGGATAATTGGTTTATAGTTCATAATTGGGGATATTGTAGTCTTAACCTTTATTTATTTGAATTCATTTATAAAGCAATTCAGTTTTATTAGTTAATTTAGTTTTCTTAATTAGAAAAATCATAATTTGCAGTTGTTTAAATAAAATTTATTTGGTTAAGAGTTAGTATTTGGTAATTTTTATTAAATAATTCCTCGTGGGAACGATACTTTTCTTATCACTTTATTACTTGTTGACCGTGTATACTTGCACGTATTCATTGATTAAAATCGACCAACAAGTTTTTTGCGCGATTTTTACTCATAATTAAGTGCGTTTGAGCTTAATCTTTTGGTTGATTTTAAGTGTTTGTGTCTATTCATGCATGTTTTACGTTGTTTTGTTGGAATTGGAACAAAAGTTACTTGGATCGACGTTTGGGGTGGCTAGATTCGCGTTTTCGGCTTGCCATTTACACAATAGTCACTTCAAAGCTAATTTGAGTATTTCTCCGGACCTTATTTCAAAACCTCAAAGAATGAAAGTTGTAGATCTCGTCTCCTCTTTTCGGAACATCTTAAATCATCGAAATCGGAGTTGAGACGAAAATGTTATGGCCATTTTCCCAATGGACGTCGAGCGAAAAAATTTCGAGAAAGTGGCCACGCAAGGCCCATTTTCGAGCCTATGCCCAATGTTGGGCCTTTGGGAAGCGATCTTCTTGATCTGTAGTGCTTTCAATATTTGAAGGCTGGGGAAGGGCTTTGTGATAAGGCTTGGACGCGTTTTTGGGTTGAATTTTGACACCTTTTGACTCCAAATTGGATTGGGTTTGTTCTAAGCTAAAAATTGGACTTGTAACCTATAAATACATGATGTAAGGCATAAAATAAAAGGAGATTACATAGATTAGACTAGATAAAATACTCCATTAGATTAGAATATAAACCCTAGTTCTTAATTAGCCATTGGAGATTGAAGCAACTTGAAGAACACTTGGAGATCAAGAAGCGAAGAGCAAGAGGGAGCATCGATTCTTTGACAATAGATTCTATTCTCTTCTCTTATCATACTTTTATCTTTTAATGTCTATTCAGCCAGGATTCTTGGTTTTAATTCATTAATTATGAACTAACTCTTTTATTAAGATTTCAATTGAACCTTTTGTGGCTATAAATTAGTTATTTGATTTATTCCAATTATTTTTGTCAAGTGAATTGTTTATCTTGTCTTGCATTTATTGATTAATTATCGTAATAATTACTTTGTTTACTCTAGAAGGAATTGAAAGAGGAATTCTAGGGTTAGAACTGGGCATAATAACATGTGACTTAGTTATTTGCATGGTGAATAATTAGGTTTGTGAATTGAATGGAAATATATGTTCACCGCATGTAACACATAAGGAATTGGAATTGAAGGAGTTTAATTCAATTGTTTTGTATAGTAATATAGCAAGATTAATCTGGATTAAATAAAAGTCAATTGATCACTTGGAAAAGGACTTTTGGCATTTGAGAATTCCTGTCAACAATTCAGTAGGCATAATAATTGGGATAAGTGGATAATTGGTTTATAGTTCATAATTGGGGATATTGTAGTCTTAACCTTTATTTATTTGAATTCATTTATAAAGCAATTATGTTTTATTAATTAATTTAGTTTTCTTAATTAGAAAAATCATAATTTGCAGTTGTTTAAATAAAATTTATTTGGTTAAGAGTTAGTATTTGGTAATTTTTATTAAATAATTCCTCGTGGGAACGATACTTTTCTTATCCCTTTATTACTTGTTGATAGTGTATACTTTTGCGTATTCATTGATTAAATGAAATCGACCAACAAGTTTTTTAGCGCGCTTTATACTCATAATTAAGTGCGTTTGAGCTTAATCTTTTGGTTGATTTTAAGTGTTTGTGTCTATTCATGCATGTTTTACGTTGTTTTGTTGGAATTGGAACAAAAGTTACTTGGATCGACGTTTGGGGTGGCTAGATTCGCGTTTCGGCTTGCCATTTACACAGCAGTCACTTCAAAGCCAATTTGAGTATTTCTCCGGACCTTATTTCAAAAACCTCAAAGAATGAAAGTTGTAGATCTACGTCTCCTCTTTCTGGAACATCTTAAATCATCGAAATCGGAGTTCGGACGAAAATGTTATGGCCATTTTTCCAATGGACGTAAGAGCAGAAAATTTCCAGAAAGTGGCGGTCACGGGAGCCAATTTCAGCCCTATGCCCAATGTCGAGTAGGCCGGGAGCGATCTTCTTGATCTTCTGTGTGCTCATATTTGAAGCGTTGGGGGAGGGCTGGTAAGGCTTGGACGCGCGTTTTGGGTTGAATTTTGACACCTTTTGACTCCAAATTGGATTGGGTTTGTTCTAAAGCTAAAAATTGGACTTGTAACCTATAAATACATGATGTAAGGCATAAAATAAAAGGAGATTACATAGATTAGACTAGATAAAATACTCCATTAGATTAGAATATAAACCCTAGTTCTTAATTAGCCATTGGAGATTGAAGCAACTTGAAGAACACTGGAGATCAAGAGCAAGAACAAGAGGGGAGCATCAGATTTGCTGACAATAGATTCTATTCTCTTCTCTTATCATACTTTTATCTTTTAATGTCTATTCAGTTGTGGATTCTTGGTTTTAATTCATTAATTATGAACTAACTCTTTTATTAAGATTTCAATTGAACCTTTTGTGGCTATAAATTAGTTATTTGATTTATTCCAATTATTTTTGTCGAAGTGAATTGTTTATCTTGTCTTGCATTTATTGATTAATTATCTGGCCAATAATTACTTTGTTACTCTAGAAGGAATTGAAAGAGGAATTCTAGGGTTAGAACTGGGCATGATAACATGTGACTTAGTTATTTGCATGGTGAATAATTAGGTTTGTGAATTGAATGGAAATATATGTTCACCGCATGTAACACATAAGGAATTGGAATTGAAGGAGTTTAATTCAATTGTTTTGTATAGTAATATAGCAAGATTAATCTGGATTAAATAAAAGTCAATTGATCACTTGGAAAAGGACTTTTGGCATTTGAGAATTCCTGTTAACAATTCAGTAGGCATAATAATTGGGATAAGTGGATAATTGGTTTATAGTTCATAATTGGGGATATTGTAGTCTTAACCTTTATTTATTTGAATTCATTTATAAAGCAATTCTGTTTTATTAGTTAATTTAGTTTTCTTAATTAGAAAAATCATAATTTGCAGTTGTTTAAATAAAATTTATTTGGTTAAGAGTTAGTATTTGGTAATTTTTATTAAATAATTCCTCGTGGGAACGATACTTTTCTTATCACTTTATTACTTGTTGACCGTGTATACTTGCACGTATTCATTGATTGCGAAATCGACCAACAAGTTTTTGGCGCAGTTTTATACTCATAATTAAGTGCGTTTGAGCTTAATCTTTTGGTTGATTTTAAGTGTTTGTGTCTATTCATGCATGTTTTACGTTGTTTTGTTGGAATTGGAACAAAAGTTACTTGGATCGACGTTTGGGGTGGCTAGATTCGCGTTTTCGGCTTGCCATTTACACAACAGTCACTTCAAAGCCAATTTGAGTATTTCTCCGGACCTTATTTCAAAAACCTCAAAGAATGAAAGTTGTAGATCTACGTCTCCTCTTTCTGGAACATCTTAAATCATCGAAATCGGAGTTCGGACGAAAATGTTATGGCCATTTTCCCAATGGACGTAAGAGCAGAAAATTTCTAGAAAAGTGGCCGGTGTTGGGGGAGCCAATTTCAGCCTATGCCAATGTAAAGTATTTGGGGAGCATCGATCTTCTTGAAGGTTTGCATTCAAATATTTGAAGCGTTGGGAAAGGGCCCGGTACGGCTTGGACGCGTTTTGGGTTGAATTTTGACACCTTTTTGACTCCAAATTGGATTGGGTTTGTTCCTAAGCTAAAAATTGGACTTGTAACCTATAAATACATGATGTAAGGCATAAAATAAAAGGAGATTACATAGATTAGACTAGATAAAATACTCCATTAGATTAGAATATAAACCCTAGTTCTTAATTAGCCATTGGAGATTGAAGCAACTTGAAGAACACTTTGGAGATCAGAGAGCAGAGAAGCAGAGGGAGCATCGATTTCTTGACAATAGATTCTATTCTCTTCTCTTATCATACTTTTATCTTTTAATGTCTATTCAGTTGTGGATTCTTGGTTTTAATTCATTAATTATGAACTAACTCTTTTATTAAGATTTCAATTGAACCTTTTGTGGCTATAAATTAGTTATTTGATTTATTCCAATTATTTTTGTCAAAGTGAATTGTTTATCTTGTCTTGCATTTATTGATTAATTATCTGGCCAATAATTACTTTGTTACTCTAGAAGGAATTGAAAGAGGAATTCTAGGGTTAGAACTGGGCATGATAACATGTGACTTAGTTATTTGCATGGTGAATAATTAGGTTTGTGAATTGAATGGAAATATATGTTCACCGCATGTAACACATAAGGAATTGGAATTGAAGGAGTTTAATTCAATTGTTTTGTATAGTAATATAGCAAGATTAATCTGGATTAAATAAAAGTCAATTGATCACTTGGAAAAGGACTTTTGGCATTTGAGAATTCCTGTTAACAATTCAGTAGGCATAATAATTGGGATAAGTGGATAATTGGTTTATAGTTCATAATTGGGGATATTGTAGTCTTAACCTTTATTTATTTGAATTCATTTATAAAGCAATTCTGTTTTATTAGTTAATTTAGTTTTCTTAATTAGAAAAATCATAATTTGCAGTTGTTTAAATAAAATTTATTTGGTTAAGAGTTAGTATTTGGTAATTTTTATTAAATAATTCCTCGTGGGAACGATACTTTTCTTATCACTTTATTACTTGTTGACCGTGTATACTTGCACGTATTCATTGATTGCGAAATCGACCAACAAGTTTTTGGCGCAGTTTTATACTCATAATTAAGTGCGTTTGAGCTTAATCTTTTGGTTGATTTTAAGTGTTTGTGTCTATTCATGCATGTTTTACGTTGTTTTGTTGGAATTGGAACAAAAGTTACTTGGATCGACGTTTGGGGTGGCTAGATTCGCGTTTTCGGCTTGCCATTTACACAGCAGTCACTTCAAAGCCAATTTGAGTATTTCTCCGGACCTTATTTCGAAAACCTCAAAGAATGAAAGTTGTAGATCTACGTCTCCTCTTTCTGGAACATCTTAAATCATCGAAATCGAGTTCGGACGAAAATGTTATGGCCATTTTCCCAATGGACGTTAGAGCAGAAAATTTCCAGAAAGTGGCCAGTGCCGGGGCGCCCATTTCAGGCCTATGCCCAAATAGTCGGGCTATTTGGGAAGCGATCTTCTTGATGTTGCTGCTCAAATATTTGGGCGTTGGGAAAGGGCTTGTAAAAAGCTTGGACTCGTTTTGTGGTGAATTTTGACACCTTTTTGACTCCAAATTGGATTGGGTTTGTTCCTAAGCTAAAAATTGGACTTGTAACCTATAAATACATGATGTAAGGCATAAAATAAAAGGAGATTACATAGATTAGACTAGATAAAATACTCCATTAGATTAGAATATAAACCCTAGTTCTTAATTAGCCATTGGAGATTGAAGCAACTTGAAGAACACTGGGAGATCAAGAGCAAGAGCAAGAGGGGAGCATCGATTTGCTGACAATAGATTCTATTCTCTTCTCTTATCATACTTTTATCTTTTAATGTCTATTCAGTTGTGGATTCTTGGTTTTAATTCATTAATTATGAACTAACTCTTTTATTAAGATTTCAATTGAACCTTTTGTGGCTATAAATTAGTTATTTGATTTATTCCAATTATTTTTGTCGAAGTGAATTGTTTATCTTGTCTTGCATTTATTGATTAATTATCTGGCCAATAATTACTTTGTTACTCTAGAAGGAATTGAAAGAGAAATTCTAGGGTTAGAATCGGGCATGATATAACATGTGACTTAGTTATTTGCATGGTGAATAATTAGGTTTGTGAATTGAATGGAAATATATGTTCACCGCATATAACACATAAGGAATTGGAATTGAAGGAGTTTAATTCAATTGTTTTGTATAGTAATATAGCAATATTAATCTGGATTAAATAAAAGTCAATTGATCACTTGAAAAAGGACTTTTGGCATTTGAGAATTCTCATTAACAATTCAAAGAGGCATAATAATTGGGATAAGTGGATAATTGGTTTATAGTTCATAATTGGGGATATTGTAGTCTTAACCTTTATTTATTTGAATTCATTTATAAAGCAATTCTGTTTTATTAGTTAATTTAGTTTTCTTAATTAGAAAAATCATAATTTGCAGTTGTTTAAATAAAATTTATTTGGTTAAGAGTTAGTATTTGGTAATTTTTATTAAATAATTCCTCGTGGGAACGATACTTTTCTTATCACTTTATTACTTGTTGACCGTGTATACTTGCACGTATTCATTGATTGATCAAAATCGACCAACAAGTTTTTGCGCGCGCAGCTTTACTACTCATAATTAAGTGCGTTTGAGCTTAATCTTTTGGTTGATTTTAAGTGTTTGTGTCTATTCATGCATGTTTTACGTTGTTTTGTTGGAATTGGAACAAAAGTTACTTGGATCGACGTTTGGGGTGGCTAGATTCGCGTTTTCGCTTGCCATTTACACAGCAGTCACTTCAAAGCCAATTTGAGTATTTCTCCGGACCTTATTTCAAAAACCTCAAAGAATGAAAGTTGTAGATCTACGTCTCCTCTTTCTGGAACATCTTAAATCATCGAAATCGGAGTTCGGACGAAAATGTTATGGCCATTTTCCCAATGGACGTAAGAGCAGAAAATTTCCAGAAAGTGGCCAGCGCCGGGGAGCCAATTTCAGGCCTATGCCCAGCGTCGGGGCGCTGGGGAGCAATCTTCTTGATCAGTGCTGGGGCGCTGGGGAAGGGCCTGGTAAGGCTTGGACGCGTTTTGGGGTGAATTTTGACACCTTTTTGACTCCAAATTGGATTGGGTTTGTTCCTAAGCTAAAAATTGGACTTGTAACCTATAAATACATGATGTAAGGCATAAAATAAAAGGAGATTACATAGATTAGACTAGATAAAATACTCCATTAGATTAGAATATAAACCCTAGTTCTTAATTAGCCATTGGAGATTGAAGCAACTTGAAGAACACTGGAGATCAAGAGCAAGAGCAAGAGGGGAGCATCAGATTTGCTGACAATAGATTCTATTCTCTTCTCTTATCATACTTTTATCTTTTAATGTCTATTCAGTTGTGGATTCTTGGTTTTAATTCATTAATTATGAACTAACTCTTTTATTAAGATTTCAATTGAACCTTTTGTGGCTATAAATTAGTTATTTGATTTATTCCAATTATTTTTGTCGAAGTGAATTGTTTATCTTGTCTTGCATTTATTGATTAATTATCTGGCCAATAATTACTTTGTTACTCTAGAAGGAATTGAAAGAGGAATTCTAGGGTTAGAATCGGCATGATAACATGTGACTTAGTTATTTGCATGGTGAATAATTAGGTTTGTGAATTGAATGGAAATATATGTTCACCGCATGTAACACATAAGGAATTGGAATTGAAGGAGTTTAATTCAATTGTTTTGTATAGTAATATAGCAAGATTAATCTGGATTAAATAAAAGTCAATTGATCACTTGAAAAGGACTTTTGGCATTTGAGAATTCCTCATTAACAATTCAAGAGGCATAATAATTGGGATAAGTGGATAATTGGTTTATAGTTCATAATTGGGGATATTGTAGTCTTAACCTTTATTTATTTGAATTCATTTATAAAGCAATTCAGTTTTATTAGTTAATTTAGTTTTCTTAATTAGAAAAATCATAATTTGCAGTTGTTTAAATAAAATTTATTTGGTTAAGAGTTAGTATTTGGTAATTTTTATTAAATAATTCCTCGTGGGAACGATACTTTTCTTATCACTTTATTACTTGTTGACCGTGTATACTTGCACGTATTCATTGATTGCGAAATCGACCAACAAGTTTTTGGCGCAGTTTTATACTCATAATTAAGTGCGTTTGAGCTTAATCTTTTGGTTGATTTTAAGTGTTTGTGTCTATTCATGCATGTTTTACGTTGTTTTGTTGGAATTGGAACAAAAGTTACTTGGATCGACGTTTGGGGTGGCTAGATTCGCGTTTTCGGCTTGCCATTTACACAACAGTCACTTCAAAGCCAATTTGAGTATTTCTCTGGACCTTATTTCAAAAACCTCAAAGAATGAAAGTTGTAGATCTACGTCTCCTCTTTCTGGAACATCTTAAATCATCGAAATCGGAGTTCGGACGAAAATGTTATGGCCATTTTCCCAATGGACGTAAGAGCAAAAAATTTCCAGAAAGTGGCCAGCGCCGGGGAGCCAATTTCAGGCCTATGCCCAATATTGGCGGCACTGGGAGCGATCTTCTTGATCTTACGTACAGTGCAAATATTGGGCGCCGAAGGGCCTGGTAAGGCTTGGACGCGTTTTGGGTTGAATTTTGACACCTTTTTGACTCCAAATTGGATTGGGTTTGTTCCTAAGCTAAAAATTGGACTTGTAACCTATAAATACATGATGTAAGGCATAAAATAAAAGGAGATTACATAGATTAGACTAGATAAAATACTCCATTAGATTAGAATATAAACCCTAGTTCTTAATTAGCCATTGGAGATTGAAGCAACTTGAAGAACACTGGAGATCAAGAGCAAGAGCAAGAGGGGAGCATCAGATTTGCTGACAATAGATTCTATTCTCTTCTCTTATCATACTTTTATCTTTTAATGTCTATTCAGTTGTGGATTCTTGGTTTTAATTCATTAATTATGAACTAACTCTTTTATTAAGATTTCAATGGAACCTTTTGTGGCTATAAATTAGTTATTTGATTTATTCCAATTATTTTTGTCAAAGTGAATTGTTTATCTTGTCTTGCATTTATTGATTAATTATCTGGCCAATAATTACTTTGTTACTCTAGAAGGAATTGAAAGAGGAATTCTAGGTTAGAATCGGGCATGATAACATGTGACTTAGTTATTTGCATGGTGAATAATTAGGTTTGTGAATTGAATGGAAATATATGTTCACCGCATGTAACACATAAGGAATTGGAATTGAAGGAGTTTAATTCAATTGTTTTGTATAGTAATATAGCAAGATTAATCTGGATTAAATAAAAGTCAATTGATCACTTGGAAAAGGACTTTTGGCATTTGAGAATTCTCATTAACAATTCAAGAGGGCATAATAATTGGGATAAGTGGATAATTGGTTTATAGTTCATAATTGGGGATATTGTAGTCTTAACCTTTATTTATTTGAATTCATTTATAAAGCAATTCAGCTTTTTATTAGTTAATTTAGTTTTCTTAATTAGAAAAATCATAATTTGCAGTTGTTTAAATAAAATTTATTTGGTTAAGAGTTAGTATTTGGTAATTTTTATTAAATAATTCCTCGTGGGAACGATACTTTTCTTATCACTTTATTACTTGTTGACCGTGTATACTTGCATTATTCATTGATTATGTAAATCGACCAACAAGTTTTTGGCGCAGTTTTATACTCATAATTAAGTGCGTTTGAGCTTAATCTTTTGGTTGATTTTAAGTGTTTGTGTCTATTCATGCATGTTTTACGTTGTTTTGTTGGAATTGGAACAAAAGTTACTTGGATCGACGTTTGGGGTGGCTAGATTCGCGTTTTACTTTGCCATTTACACAAAGATCACTTCAAAGCCAATTTGAGTATTTCTCCGGACCTTATTTCAAAACCTCAAAGAATGAAAGTTGTAGATCTACGTCTCCTCTTTCTGGAACATATTAAATCATCGAAATCGGAGTTCGGACGAAAATGTTATGGCCATTTTCCCAATGGACGTCAGAGCAGAAAATTTCCAGAAAGTGGCCAGTGCCGGGGCGCCAATTTCAGTTTATGCCCAAATGGCGGGCAAAGGGGGAAGCTTCTTGATCTTGCTGTGTAAATCAACAAGGCTGGGAAGGGCCTGGTAAGGCTTGGACTCGTTTTGTGGTGAATTTTGACACCTTTTTGACTCCAAATTGGATTGGGTTTGTTCCTAAGCTAAAAATTGGACTTGTAACCTATAAATACATGATGTAAGGCATAAAATAAAAGGAGATTACATAGATTAGACTAGATAAAATACTCCATTAGATTAGAATATAAACCCTAGTTCTTAATTAGCCATTGGAGATTGAAGCCACTTTAAGAACACTGGAGATCAAGAGCAAGAGCAAGAGGGGAGCATCAGATTTGTTGACAATAGATTCTATTCTCTTCTCTTATCATACTTTTATCTTTTAATGTCTATTCAGTTGTGGATTCTTGGTTTTAATTCATTAATTATGAACTAACTCTTTTATTAAGATTTCAATTGAACCTTTTGTGGCTATAAATTAGTTATTTGATTTATTCCAATTATTTTTGTCAAGTGAATTGTTTATCTTGTCTTGCATTTATTGATTAATTATCCGCCAATAATTACTTTGTTACTCTAGAAGGAATTGAAAGAGAGAATTCTAGGGTTAGAATCGGGCATGATAACATGTGACTTAGTTATTTGCATGGTGAATAATTAGGTTTGTGAATTGAATGGAAATATATGTTCACCGCATGTAACACATAAGGAATTGGAATTGAAGGAGTTTAATTCAATTGTTTTGTATAGTAATATAGCAAGATTAATCTGGATTAAATAAAAGTCAATTGATCACTTGAAAAGGACTTTTGGCATTTGAGAATTCCTCATTAACAATTCAAGAGGCATAATAATTGGGATAAGTGGATAATTGGTTTATAGTTCATAATTGGGGATATTGTAGTCTTAACCTTTATTTATTTGAATTCATTTATAAAGCAATTCAGCTTTTATTAGTTAATTTAGTTTTCTTAATTAGAAAAATCATAATTTGCAGTTGTTTAAATAAAATTTATTTGGTTAAGAGTTAGTATTTGGTAATTTTTATTAAATAATTCCTCGTGGGAACGATACTTTTCTTATCACTTTATTACTTGTTGACCGTGTATACTTGCATTCATTCATTGATTAAGTAAATCGACCAACAAGTTTTTTGCAGCGCAGCTTTATACTCATAATTAAGTGCGTTTGAGCTTAATCTTTTGGTTGATTTTAAGTGTTTGTGTCTATTCATGCATGTTTTACGTTGTTTTGTTGGAATTGGAACAAAAAAGTTACTTGGATCGACGTTTGGGGTGGCTAGATTCGCGTTTTCTTTTTGCCATTTACACAAAGAAATACTTCAAAGCCAATTTGAGTATTTCTCCGGACCTTATTTCAAAACCTCAAAGAATGAAAGTTGTAGATCGTCGCCTCTTTTCTCGAACATCTTAAATCATCGAAATCGAGTTCTGAACGAAAATGTTATGGCCATTTTCCCAATGGACGTAAGAGCGTAAAATTTCCGTAAAGTGGCCAAAGGCACGGGGCGCCAATTTCAGTTTATGCCCAAATGTCGGGCACTGGGGCGATCTTCTTAATAGCCGCTTGCTCAAATGACAGGCGCTGGGGAGGGCCCGTAAGGCTTGGACGCTGCTTTTGGGGTTGAATTTGACACCTTTTTGACTCCAAATTGATTGGGTTTGTTCCTAAGCTAAAATTGGACTTGTAACCTATAAATACATGATGTAAGGCATAAAATAAAAAAGGAGATTACATAGATTAGACTAGATAAAATACTCCATTAGATTAGAATATAAACCCTAGTTCTTAATTAGCCATTGAGATTGAAGCAACTTGAAGAACACTTTGAGATCAAGAGCAAGAGCAAGAGGGAGCATCATCGATTTGGTTTTACAATAGATTCTATTCTCTTCTCTTATCATACTTTTATCTTTTAATGTCTATTCAGCCAGGGATTCTTGGTTTTAATTCATTAATTATGAACTAACTCTTTTATTAAGATTTCAATTGAACCTTTTGTGGCTATAAATTAGTTATTTGATTTATTCCAATTATTTTTGTCAAAGTGAATTGTTTATCTTGTCTTGCATTTATTGATTAATTATCCGCCAATAATTACTTTGTTACTCTAGAAGGAATTGAAAGAGGAATTCTAGGGTTAGAATCGGGCATGATAACATGTGACTTAGTTATTTGCATGGTGAATAATTAGGTTTGTGAATTGAATGGAAATATATGTTCACCGATGTAACACACATAAGAAATTGGAATTGAAGGAGTTTAATTCAATTGTTTTGTATAGTAATATAGCAAGATTAATCTGGATTAAATAAAAGTCAATTGATCACTTGAAAAGGACTTTTGGCATTTGAGAATTCCTCATAACAATTCAAAGAGGGCATAATAATTGGGATAAGTGGATAATTGGTTTATAGTTCATAATTGGGGATATTGTAGTCTTAACCTTTATTTATTTGAATTCATTTATAAAGCAATTCAGTTTTATTAGTTAATTTAGTTTTCTTAATTAGAAAAATCATAATTTGCAGTTGTTTAAATAAAATTTATTTGGTTAAGAGTTAGTATTTGGTAATTTTTATTAAATAATTCCTCGTGGGAACGATACTTTTCTTATCACTTTATTACTTGTTGACCGTGTATACTTGCATTTCATTGATTATGTAAATCGACCAACAAGTTTTTTGCGCGCAGCTTTATACTCATAATTAAGTGCGTTTGAGCTTAATCTTTTGGTTGATTTTAAGTGTTGTGTGTCTATTCATGCATGTTTTACGTTGTTTTGTTGGAATTGGAACAAAAGTTACTTGGATCGACGTTTGGGGTGGCTAGATTCGCTTTTCTACTTGCCATTTACACAAAAAATACTTCAAAGCCAATTTGAGTATTTCTCCGACCTTATTTCAAAAACCTCAAAGAATGAAAGTTGTAGATCTACGCTCTCTGCTCTTTCTGGAACATCTTAAATCATCGAAATCGGAGTTCGAACGAAAATGTTATGGCCATTTTCCCAATGGACGTCAGAGCAGAAAATTTCCAGAAAGTGGCCAGCGCCGGGGCGCCCATTTCAGGCCTATGCCCAAATAGTGGGGCACTGGGGAGCAATCTTCTTGTCTTGTGCTCAAATACACAAGGCGACTGGGAAGGGCCCGGTACGGCTTGGACGCGTTTTGGGTTGAATTTTGACACCTTTTTGACTCCAAATTGGATTGGGTTTGTTCCTAAGCTAAAAATTGGACTTGTAACCTATAAATACATGATGTAAGGCATAAAATAAAAGGAGATTACATAGATTAGACTAGATAAAATACTCCATTAGATTAGAATATAAACCCTAGTTCTTAATTAGCCATTGGAGATTGAAGCAACTTGAAGAACACTTTGAGATCAAGAGCAAGAGCAAGAGGGGAGCATCGATTTGGTTGACAATAGATTCTATTCTCTTCTCTTATCATACTTTTATCTTTTAATGTCTATTCAATTTGTGGATTCTTGGTTTTAATTCATTAATTATGAACTAACTCTTTTATTAAGATTTCAATTGAACCTTTTGTGGCTATAAATTAGTTATTTGATTTATTCCAATTATTTTTGTCAAAGTGAATTGTTTATCTTGTCTTGCATTTATTGATTAATTATCCGCCAATAATTACTTTGTTACTCTAGAAGGAATTGAAAGAGGAATTCTAGGGTTAGAATCGGGCATGATAACATGTGACTTAGTTATTTGCATGGTGAATAATTAGGTTTGTGAATTGAATGGAAATATATGTTCACCGCATGTAACACATAAGGAATTGGAATCAAGGAGTTTAATTCAATTGTTTTGTATAGTAATATAGCAAGATTAATCTGGATTAAATAAAAGTCAATTGATCACTTGAAAAGGACTTTTGGCATTTGAGAATTCCTCATAACAATTCAAGAGGGCATAATAATTGGGATAAGTGGATAATTGGTTTATAGTTCATAATTGGGGATATTGTAGTCTTAACCTTTATTTATTTGAATTCATTTATAAAGCAATTCAGCTTTTATTAGTTAATTTAGTTTTCTTAATTAGAAAAATCATAATTTGCGCTTGTTTAAATAAAATTTATTTGGTTAAGAGTTAGTATTTGGTAATTTTTATTAAATAATTCCTCGTGGGAACGATACTTTTCTTATCACTTTATTACTTGTTGATCGTGTATACTGCACGTATTCATCGATCATGAAATCGACCAACAAGTTTTTTTGCGCAGCTTTTATACTCATAATTAAGTGCGTTTGAGCTTAATCTTTTGGTTGATTTTAAGTGTTTGTGTCTATTCATGCATGTTTTACGTTGTTTTGTTGGAATTGGAACAAAAGTTACTTGGATCGACGTTTGGGGTGGCTAGATTCGCGTTTTTGCTTTGCCATTTACACACAAGAAATACTTCAAAGCCAATTTGAGTATTTCTCCGGACCTTATTTCAAAAACCTCAAAGAATGAAAGTTGTAGATCTACGCCTCTTCTTTCTCGAACATCTTAAATCATCGAAATCGAGTTCGATTTAAAATGTTATGGCCATTTTCCCAATGGACGCCGAGAGCAGAAAAAATTTCCGTAAAGTGGCCAGCCGTAATAGGCGCCAATTTCAGTTTATGCCCAAATAGGCCGGGCCTAGGCTGGGAGCAATCTTTTGTTGCTGCTTGCTCTGCAATAATAAGGCCGAAGAAGGGCTGTAAGGCTTGGACGCTGCTTTTGGTTGAATTTTGACACCTTTTTTGACTCCAAATTGATTGGGTTTGTTCCTAAGCTAAAAATTGACTTGTAAACTATAAATACATGATGTAAGGCATAAAATAAAAGGAGATTACATAGATTAGACTAGATAAAATACTCCATTAGATTAGAATATAAACCCTAGTTCTTAATTAGCCATTGAGATTGAAGCAACTTGAAGAACACTCGAGATCAAGAGCAAGAGCAAGAGGGAGCATCGATTTGTTGACAATAGATTCTATTCTCTTCTCTTATCATACTTTTATCTTTTAATGTCTATTCAACCAGGATTCTTGGTTTTAATTCATTAATTATGAACTAACTCTTTTATTAAGATTTCAATTGAACCTTTTGTGGCTATAAATTAGTTATTTGATTTATTCCAATTATTTTTGTCAAAGTGAATTGTTTATCTTGTCTTGCATTTATTGATTAATTATCCGCCAATAATTACTTTGTTACTCTAGAAGGAATTGAAAGAGGAATTCTAGGGTTAGAATCGGGCATGATAACATGTGACTTAGTTATTTGCATGGTGAATAATTAGGTTTGTGAATTGAATGGAAATATATGTTCACCGCATGTAACACATAAGGAATTGGAATCAAGGAGTTTAATTCAATTGTTTTGTATAGTAATATAGCAAGATTAATCTGGATTAAATAAAAGTCAATTGATCACTTGAAAAGGACTTTTGGCATTTGAGAATTCCTCATTAACAATTCAAGAGGGGCATAATAATTGGGATAAGTGGATAATTGGTTTATAGTTCATAATTGGGGATATTGTAGTCTTAACCTTTATTTATTTGAATTCATTTATAAAGCAATTCAGCTTTTATTAGTTAATTTAGTTTTCTTAATTAGAAAAATCATAATTTGCGCTTGTTTAAATAAAATTTATTTGGTTAAGAGTTAGTATTTGGTAATTTTTATTAAATAATTCCTCGTGGGAACGATATACTTTTCTTATCACTTTATTACTTGTCGAATCGTATATACTTGCACGTATTCATTGATTATGTAAATCGACCAACAAGTTTTTGGCGCAGCTTTATACTCATAATTAAGTGCGCTTTGAGCTTAATCTTTTGGTTGATTTTAAGTGTTTGTGTCTATTCATGCATGTTTTACGTTGTTTTGTTGGAATTGGAACAAAAGTTACTTGGATCGACGTTTGGGGTGGCTAGATTCGCTTTTTTCTTTGCCATTTACACAACAAATACTTCAAAAGCCAATTTGAGTATTTCTCCGACCTTATTTCAAAAACCTCAAAGAATGAAAGTTGTAGATCTACGCCTCTTTTCTCGAACATCTTAAATCATCGAAATCGAGTTCGGATTTAAATGTTATGGCCATTTTCCCAATGGACGCCGAGAGCGAAAATTTCCGTAAAGTGGCCAAAGGCGGGGCGCCAATTTCAGCCTATGCCACATGGGCCGGGCGCCTGGGGAGCAGCCTTTGATAATAGTTGCGTGCTCAAATACCAAGGCCGGGAAGGGAAGGGCCGGTAGGCTTGGACGCTTTTGGGGTGAATTTTGACACCTTTTGACTCCAAATTGATCGGGTTTGTTCCTAAGCTAAAAATTGACTTGAACCTATAAATACATGATGTAAGGCATAAAATAAAAGGAGATTACATAGATTAGACTAGATAAAATACTCCATTAGATTAGAATATAAACCCTAGTTCTTAATTAGCCATTGGAGATTGAAGCAACTTGAAGAACACCGAGATCAAGAGCAAGAGCAAGAGAGGGAGCAGCATCGATTTGGTCGACAATAGATTCTATTCTCTTCTCTTATCATACTTTTATCTTTTAATGTCTATTCAGGCCAGGATTCTTGGTTTTAATTCATTAATTATGAACTAACTCTTTTATTAAGATTTCAATTGAACCTTTTGTGGCTATAAATTAGTTATTTGATTTATTCCAATTATTTTTGTCAAGTGAATTGTTTATCTTGTCTTGCATTTATTGATTAATTATCCGCCAATAATTACTTTGTTACTCTAGAAGGAATTGAAAGAGGAATTCTAGGTTAGAATCGGGCATGATAACATGTGACTTAGTTATTTGCATGGTGAATAATTAGGTTTGTGAATTGAATGGAAATATATGTTCACCGTGATAAACACATAAGGAATTGGAATCAAGGAGTTTAATTCAATTGTTTTGTATAGTAATATAGCAAGATTAATCTGGATTAAATAAAAGTCAATTGATCACTTGAAAAGGACTTTTGGCATTTGAGAATTCCTCATTAACAATTCAAGAGGCATAATAATTGGGATAAGTGGATAATTGGTTTATAGTTCATAATTGGGGATATTGTAGTCTTAACCTTTATTTATTTGAATTCATTTATAAAGCAATTCAGCTTTTATTAGTTAATTTAGTTTTCTTAATTAGAAAAATCATAATTTGCAGCTTGTTTAAATAAAATTTATTTGGTTAAGAGTTAGTATTTGGTAATTTTTATTAAATAATTCCTCGTGGGAACGATACTTTCTTTATCACTTTATTACTTGTCGACCGTGTATATACTTGCACGTATTCATTGATCAAGTAAATCGACCAACAAGTTTTTGGCAGCTTTTTATACTCATAATTAAGTGCGCTTGAGCTTAATCTTTTGGTTGATTTTAAGTGTTTGTGTCTATTCATGCATGTTTTACGTTGTTTTGTTGGAATTGGAACAAAAGTTACTTGGATCGACGTTTGGGGTGGCTAGATTCGCTGCTTTTCACTTGCCATTTACACAAAGAAATACTTCAAAGCCAATTTGAGTATTTCTCCGGACCTTATTTCAAAAACCTCAAAGAATGAAAGTTGTAGATCTACGCCTCTTTTCTCGAACATCTTAAATCATCGAAATCGAGTTCTACGAAAATGTTATGGCCATTTTCCCAATGGACGCCGAGCAGAAAAAATTTCCGTAAAGTGGCCAAAGGGGGCGCCAATTCAGGCAAGCCATGCCCCAGCCCATGCGCCATTGCGGGCACTGGGAGCAGCCTTTCAGAAGGTCAGCCACAAGCTCAAATAATGGGCGCCGGGAAGGGCCCGTAAGGCTTGGACGCTGCTTTTGGGGTGAATTTTGACACCTTTTGACTCCAAATTGATCGGGTTTGTTCCTAAGCTAAAAATTGACTTGTAACCTATAAATACATGATGTAAGGCATAAAATAAAAGGAGATTACATAGATTAGACTAGATAAAATACTCCATTAGATTAGAATATAAACCCTAGTTCTTAATTAGCCATTGAGATTGAAGCAACTTGAAGAACACTTGAGATCAAGAGCAAGAGCAAGAGGGGAGCATCGATTTGGTTTACAATAGATTCTATTCTCTTCTCTTATCATACTTTTTTTATCTTTTAATGTCTATTCAATTGTGGATTCTTGGTTTTAATTCATTAATTATGAACTAACTCTTTTATTAAGATTTCAATTGAACCTTTTGTGGCTATAAATTAGTTATTTGATTTATTCCAATTATTTTTGTCAAGTGAATTGTTTATTATCTTGTCTTGCATTTATTGATTAATTATCCGCCAATAATTACTTTGTTACTCTGAAGGAATTGAAAGAGGAATTCTAGGGTTAGAATCGGGCATGATAACATGTGACTTAGTTATTTGCATGGTGAATAATTAGGTTTGTGAATTGAATGGAAATATATGTTCACCGCATGTAACACATAAGGAATTGGAATCAAGGAGTTTAATTCAATTGTTTTGTATAGAATATAGCAAGATTAATCTGGATTAAATAAAAGTCAATTGATCACTTGGAAAAGGACTTTTGGCATTTGAGAATTCCTGATAACAATTCAGTAGGCATAATAATTGGGATAAGTGGATAATTGGTTTATAGTTCATAATTGGGGATATTGTAGTCTTAACCTTTATTTATTTGAATTCATTTATAAAGCAATTCAGCTTTTTATTAGTTAATTTAGTTTTCTTAATTAGAAAAATCATAATTTGCGCTTGTTTAAATAAAATTTATTTGGTTAAGAGTTAGTATTTGGTAATTTTTATTAAATAATTCCTCGTGGGAACGATACTTTTTCTTATCACTTTATTACTTGTCGAATCGTGTATACTTGCATTTATTCATTGATTGCAAATCGACCAACAAGTTTTTTTTGCGCAGCTTTTATACTCATAATTAAGTGCGTTTGAGCTTAATCTTTTGGTTGATTTTAAGTGTTTGTGTCTATTCATGCATGTTTTACGTTGTTTTGTTGGAATTGGAACAAAAGTTACTTGGATCGACGTTTGGGGTGGCTAGATTCGCGCTTTCTGCTTGCCATTTACACAAAGAGTAACTACTTCAAAGCAATTTGAGTATTTCTCCGACCTTATTTCAAAACCTCAAAGAATGAAAGTTGTAGATCTACGCTCTCTCTTCTCGAACATCTTAAATCATCGAAATCGGAGTTCGAACGAAAATGTTATGGCCATTTTCCCAATGGACGTAAGAGCGTAAAAATTTCCGTAAAGTGGCCAAAGGGCAGGGCCCAATTTCAGTTTATGCCCAAATGTTTTGGGCGCTGGGGAGCAGCTTCTTATAGTTGTGCTCAAATAACAAGTGGCGCTGGGAAGGGCCCGTAAGGCTTGGACGCTTTTTTTGGTGAATTTTGACACCTTTTTGACTCCAAATTGATCGGGTTTGTTCCTAAGCTAAAATTGACTTGTAAATCTATAAATACATGATGTAAGGCATAAAATAAAAGGAGATTACATAGATTAGACTAGATAAAATACTCCATTAGATTAGAATATAAACCCTAGTTCTTAATTAGCCATCGAGATTGAAGCAACTTGAAGAACACCGAGATCAAGAGCAAGAGCAAGAGGGGAGCATCGATTTGGTCGGTTACAATAGATTCTATTCTCTTCTCTTATCATACTTTTATCTTTTAATGTCTATTCAACCAGGATTCTTGGTTTTAATTCATTAATTATGAACTAACTCTTTATTAAGATTTCAATTGAACCTTTTGTGGCTATAAATTAGTTATTTGATTTATTCCAATTATTTTTGTCGAAGTGAATTGTTTATCTTGTCTTGCATTTATTGATTAATTATCCGCCAATAATTACTTTGTTACTCTGTAAGGAATTGAAAGAGGAATTCTAGGGTTAGAATCGGGCATGATAACATGTGACTTAGTTATTTGCATGGTGAATAATTAGGTTTGTGAATTGAATGGAAATATATGTTCACCGCATGTAACACATAAGGAATTGGAATCAAGGAGTTTAATTCAATTGTTTTGTATAGTAATATATAGCAAGATTAATCTGGATTAAATAAAAGTCAATTGATCACTTGAAAAGGACTTTTGGCATTTGAGAATTCCTCATTAACAATTCAAGAGGCATAATAATTGGGATAAGTGGATAATTGGTTTATAGTTCATAATTGGGGATATTGTAGTCTTAACCTTTATTTATTTGAATTCATTTATAAAGCAATTCATTTTTATTAGTTAATTTAGTTTTCTTAATTAGAAAAATCATAATTGCGCTTGTTTAAATAAAATTTATTTGGTTAAGAGTTAGTATTTGGTAATTTTATTAAATAATTCCTCGTGGGAACGATACTTTTCTTATCACTTTATTACTTGTTGATCGTGTATACTTTACGTATTCATTGATCATGTAAAATCGACCAACAAGTTTTTGGCGCAGCTTTATACTCATAATTAAGTGCGCTTGAGCTTAATCTTTTGGTTGATTTTAAGTGTTTGTGTCTATTCATGCATGTTTTACGTTGTTTTGTTGGAATTGGAACAAAAGTTACTTGGATCGACGTTTGGGGTGGCTAGATTCGCTTTTTTGCCATTTTGCCATTTACACAAATACTTACTTCAAAGCCAATTTGAGTATTTCTCCGACCTTATTTCAAAAACCTCAAAGAATGAAAGTTGTAGATCTACGCCTCCTCTTTCTCGAACATCTTAAATCATCGAAATCGGAGTTCGAATTAAATGTTATGGCCATTTTCCCAATGGACGCCGAGAGTAAAAATTTCCGAAGTGGCCAAAGGTTTGGCGCCCAATTTCAGCCTATGCCCAATATTTTCGGCTACTGGGAGCAATCTTGAAGGTCAGTGCTTCAAATATCAAGCGTGGGGAAGGGCCTCGTAAGGCTTGGACGCTGCTTTTGGGGTTGAATTTTGACACCTTTTTGACTCCAAATTGATCGGGTTTGTTCCTAAGCTAAAATTGACTTGTAACCTATAAATACATGATGTAAGGCATAAAATAAAAGGAGATTACATAGATTAGACTAGATAAAATACTCCATTAGATTAGAATATAAACCCTAGTTCTTAATTAGCCATCGAGATTGAAGCAACTTGAAGAACACTGAGATCAAGAGCAAGAGCAAGAGGGGAGCATCGATTGGTCGACAATAGATTCTATTCTCTTCTCTTCTTCATACTTTTTATCTTTTAATGTCTATTCAGCCAGGATTCTTGGTTTTAATTCATTAATTATGAACTAACTCTTTTATTAAGATTTCAATTGAACCTTTTGTGGCTATAAATTAGTTATTTGATTTATTCCAATTATTTTTGTCGTAAGTGAATTGTTTATCTTGTCTTGCATTTATTGATTAATTATCCGCCAATAATTACTTTGTTACTCTGTAAGGAATTGAAAGAGGAATTTAGGTTAGAATCGGGCATGATAACATGTGACTTAGTTATTTGCATGGTGAATAATTAGGTTTGTGAATTGAATGGAAATATATGTTCACCGCATGTAACACATAAGGAATTGGAATCAAGGAGTTTAATTCAATTGTTTTGTATAGTAATATAGCAAGATTAATCTGGATTAAATAAAAGTCAATTGATCACTGAAAAAGGACTTTTGGCATTTGAGAATTCCTCAAGTAACAATTCAAGAGGCATAATAATTGGGATAAGTGGATAATTGGTTTATAGTTCATAATTGGGGATATTGTAGTCTTAACCTTTATTTATTTGAATTCATTTATAAAGCAATTCTATTTTATTAGTTAATTTAGTTTTCTTAATTAGAAAAATCATAATTTGCAGTTGTTTAAATAAAATTTATTTGGTTAAGAGTTAGTATTTGGTAATTTTTATTAAATAATTCCTCGTGGGAACGATACTTTTCTTATCACTTTATTACTTGTTGATCGTGTATACTTGCACGTATTCATTGATTGCGAAATCGACCAACAATTTTTTGGCGCAGTTTTATACTCATAATTAAGTGCGTTTGAGCTTAATCTTTTGGTTGATTTTAAGTGTTTGTGTCTATTCATGCATGTTTTACGTTGTTTTGTTGGAATTGGAACAAAAGTTACTTGGATCGACGTTTGGGGTGGCTAGATTCGCTTTTTTTTTGCCATTTACACAAAGAATACTTCAAAGCCAATTTGAGTATTTCTCCGACCTTATTTCAAAACCTCAAAGAATGAAAGTTGTAGATCTACGCCTCTCTTTCTCGAACATCTTAAATCATCGAAATCGAGTTCGGACGAAAAATGTTATGGCCATTTTCCCAATGGACGCCGAGCGTAAAAAATTTCCGTAAAGTGGCCAGGTCTGGGGAGCCCATTTTCAGTTTATGCCCAAATACCGGGCTACTGGGAGCGCCTTCAGTTGGTGCAGTGACAAATAACAAGGGCGCCGGGAAGGGCCCGGTAAGGCTTGGACGCTGCTTTTGGGTTGAATTTTGACACCTTTTTTTGACTCCAAATTGATCGGGTTTGTTCCTAAGCTAAAAATTGACTTGTAACCTATAAATACATGATGTAAGGCATAAAATAAAAGGAGATTACATAGATTAGACTAGATAAAATACTCCATTAGATTAGAATATAAACCCTAGTTCTTAATTAGCCATCGAGATTGAAGCAACTTGAAGAACACCGAGATCAAGAGCAAGAGCAAGAGGGGAGCATCGATTTGGTTTACAATAGATTCTATTCTCTTCTCTTATCATACTTTTATCTTTTAATGTCTATTCAACCAGGATTCTTGGTTTTAATTCATTAATTATGAACTAACTCTTTTATTAAGATTTCAATTGAACCTTTTGTGGCTATAAATTAGTTATTTGATTTATTCCAATTATTTTTGTCAAAGTGATTGTTTATCTTGTCTTGCATTTATTGATTAATTATCCGCCAATAATTACTTTGTTACTCTAGAAGGAATTGAAAGAGGAATTCTAGGGTTAGAATCGGGCATGATAACATGTGACTTAGTTATTTGCATGGTGAATAATTAGGTTTGTGAATTGAATGGAAATATATGTTCACCGTGATGTAACACATAAGGAATTGGAATCAAGGAGTTTAATTCAATTGTTTTGTATAGAATATAGCAAGATTAATCTGATTAAATAAAAGTCAATTGATCACTTGAAAAGGACTTTTGGCATTTGAGAATTCCTCAAGTAACAATTCAAGAGGCATAATAATTGGGATAAGTGGATAATTGGTTTATAGTTCATAATTGGGGATATTGTAGTCTTAACCTTTATTTATTTGAATTCATTTATAAAGCAATTCGCTTTTATTAGTTAATTTAGTTTTCTTAATTAGAAAAATCATAATTTGCGCTTGTTTAAATAAAATTTATTTGGTTAAGAGTTAGTATTTGGTAATTTTTATTAAATAATTCCTCGTGGGAACGATACTTTTCTTATCACTTTATTACTTGTCGAATCGTATATACTTGCACGTATTCATCGATCATGTAAATCGACCAACAAGTTTTTCGCGCAGCTTTATACTCATAATTAAGTGCGCTTGAGCTTAATCTTTTGGTTGATTTTAAGTGTTTGTGTCTATTCATGCATGTTTTACGTTGTTTTGTTGGAATTGGAACAAAAGTTACTTGGATCGACGTTTGGGGTGGCTAGATTCGCTTTTTCTACTTGCCATTTACACAAAAAAGTCACTTCAAAGCCAATTTGAGTATTTCTCCGACCTTATTTCAAAAACCTCAAAGAATGAAAGTTGTAGATCTACGTCTCTCTTTCTCGAACATCTTAAATCATCGAAATCGAGTTCTGAACGAAAATGTTATGGCCATTTTCCCAATGGACGCCGAGCGTAAAAATTTCCGTAAAGTGGCCAAAGGTTGGGGCCCATTTCAGTGCCTATGCCCAAATTGTCGGGCGCTGGGAGCAATCTTCTTAAGAAGCTGCTCAAATAACAATGCGCTGGGGGAAGGGCCCGTAAGGCTTGGACGCTGCTTTGGGTTGAATTTTGACACCTTTTTGACTCCAAATTGATCGGGTTTGTTCCTAAGCTAAAAATTGACTTGTAACCTATAAATACATGATGTAAGGCATAAAATAAAAGGAGATTACATAGATTAGACTAGATAAAATACTCCATTAGATTAGAATATAAACCCTAGTTCTTAATTAGCCATTGAGATTGAAGCAACTTGAAGAACACTTTGAGATCAAGAGCAAGAGCAAGAGGGGAGCATCGATTTTATCGACAATAGATTCTATTATCTTCTCTTATCATACTTTTATCTTTTAATGTCTATTCGGGCCAGGATTCTTGGTTTTAATTCATTAATTATGAACTAACTCTTTTATTAAGATTTCAATTGAACCTTTTGTGGCTATAAATTAGTTTTTTGATTTATTCCAATTATTTTTGTCGAAGTGAATTGTTTATCTTGTCTTGCATTTATTGATTAATTATCCGCCAATAATTACTTTGTTACTCTGAAGGAATTGAAAGAGGAATTCTAGGGTTAGAATCGGGCATGATAACATGTGACTTAGTTATTTGCATGGTGAATAATTAGGTTTGTGAATTGAATGGAAATATATGTTCACCGCATGTAACACATAAGGAATTGGAATCAAGGAGTTTAATTCAATTGTTTTGTATAGTAATATAGCAAGATTAATCTGGATTAAATAAAAGTCAATTGATCACTTGGAAAAGGACTTTTGGCATTTGAGAATTCCTGTTAACAATTCAGTAGGCATAATAATTGGGATAAGTGGATAATTGGTTTATAGTTCATAATTGGGGATATTGTAGTCTTAACCTTTATTTATTTGAATTCATTTATAAAGCAATTCAGTTTTATTAGTTAATTTAGTTTTCTTAATTAGAAAAATCATAATTTGCAGTTGTTTAAATAAAATTTATTTGGTTAAGAGTTAGTATTTGGTAATTTTTATTAAATAATTCCTCGTGGGAGCGATACTTTTCTTATCACTTTATTACTTGTTGACCGTGTATACTTGCACGTATTCATTGATTGCGAAATCGACCAACAATTTTTTGTCGCAGTTTTATACTCATAATTAAGTGCGTTTGAGCTTAATCTTTTGGTTGATTTTAAGTGTTTGTGTCTATTCATGCATGTTTTACGTTGTTTTGTTGGAATTGGAACAAAAGTTACTTGGATCGACGTTTGGGGTGGCTAGATTCGCGTTTCGGCTTGCCATTTACACAGCAGTCACTTCAAAGCCAATTTGAGTATTTCTCCGGACCTTATTTCAAAACCTCAAAGAATGAAAGTTGTAGATCTATGTCTCCTCTTTCTGGAACATCTTCAATCATCAAAATCGGAGTTCGAACGAAAATGTTATGGCCATTTTCCCAATGGACGTCGAAGCGAAAATTTCCAAAAAGTGGCAGTAGGCGAGGCGCCATTTTAGCTTATATGCTTGTACGGGGCTTTGGGGGGAGCGATCTTCTTGATTGCCGTGCCCAGTATTTGAACAAAAGCTGATGGGAAAGGGCCTGGTAAGGCTTGGACGCGCGTTTGGGGTGAATTTTGACACCTTTTGACTCCAAATTGGATTGGGTTTGTTCTAAGCTAAAAATTGGACTTGTAACCTATAAATACATGATGTAAGGCATAAAATAAAGGGAGATTACATAGATTAGACTAGATAAAATACTCCATTAGATTAGAATATAAACCCTAGTTCTTAATTAGCCATTGGAGATTGAAGCAAATTGAAGAACCTTTGAGATCGAAGAAGCGAGAGCAAGAGGGGAGCATCAGATTTGCTGACAATAGATTCTATTCTCTTCTCTTATCATACTTTTATCTTTTAATGTCTATTCAGTTGTGAATTCTCGGTTTTAATTCATTAATTATGAACTAACTCTTTTATTAAGATTTCAATTGAACCTTTTATGGCTATAAATTAGTTATTTGATTTATTCCAATTATTTGTGTCGAAGTGAATTGTTTATCTTGTCTTGCATTTTATTGATTAATTATCGATCAATAATTACTTTGTTACTCTAGAAGGAATTGAAAGAGAATTCTAGGGTTAGAATGGGCATGATAACATGTGACTTAGTTATTTGCATGGTGAATAATTAGGTTTGTGAATTGAATGGAAATATATATTCTTCACCGCATGTAACACATAAGGAATTGGAATTGAAGGAGTTTAATTCAATTGTTTTGCATAGGAATATAGCAAGATTAATCTGGATTAAATAAAAGTCAATTGATCACTTGGAAAAGGACTTTTGGCATTTGAGAATTCACATTAACAATTGATGAGGCATAATAATTGGGATAATTGGATAATTGGTTTATAGTTCATAATTGGGGATATTGTAGTCTTAACCTTTATTTATTTGAATTCATTTATAAAGCAATTCGTTTAATTAGTTAATTTAGTTTTCTTAATTAGAAAAATCACAATTTACAGTTGTTTAAATAAAATTTATTTGGTTAAGAGTTAGTATTTGGTAATTTTTATTAAATAATTCCTCGTGGGAACGATACTTTTCTTTCACTTTATTACTTGTTGATAGTGTATACTTGCGTATTCATTGATTGCGAAATCGACCAACAAGTTTTTGGCGTGCGTTCTTTGGGAATTAATTTAATAATTATTTACCAATATTAATTTCAATCAAATTAGTCTTAATTTAAACATTTTTATTTTTATTTTTAATTCTCTTCCTATATTTCTCTCTTTTTTTTAGTACCATGGATGACTTTGCGTATCAATGGCCATACACGAACATGACTTCGACCAAGGAAACATGGGATTGATGGACTTAATACATCTTCTATAGAGCCAATACAAATTGAGGCAACTTTGAAGACGTTGGAGGTTATCATGACCCAATGAGTCGAAGGATGGCAAAAATGACTTCGACGAGGGAGCGCGGAGATTAGCGGACTCGCGACACTTTCTGCATTGTCGGCCTGATTGAGACACTTTTGAGGAGGTTAGATGCTTTTGAAGCTCAACGTCGTCAAAGTGTGGCGGTTACTTGTGATTATTGTCTTTGGAAATCATATGAGTCATCAATGCGCCATCGATTTCAATGCAGTCTGCAGTATGGTGGTGATTACCCCAATAATTATGTCTATCCCAACAACTATCATCGAGTTGGGGTATCACCACCCGGATTTTTCATGGAGTAACAATCAAGCTCAAGCACCTAGACAACAAAACACATCCGGTTTCAAAATCGGACTCAACAACGACGAGAGAGGAAACAAGTTTGGAAGAAGCTTTGGAAAAATTCATTTTAGCTCTTGACAAAAGGATCGATGAACAAGATAAGTTATTGAGTCAAGTAGATATGAATGTGAAAAGCCAAGTGTTTCATGGAACCATACTCATCAAGATCAATTTTATGCTCCAAGTCAGCGTACCCACGGTTTCTCGTGTCCACCTCCACTCTGACGGGAAGAACATTCAAATTTGGAGGAAGTTTTGTCCAAGTACATAGCTTCATGTGAGGAGAGGAGGATTAATCAAGAGATATTGAGTCAAAATTTTACGAACCAAATGGAACAACTAACCAATGCCTCGAACATTTGTCCTCAATACACTTGGCTCTATGACATGAATTAAGGCCCGATGGTGAGCTTAGACCAAATCTGCTGCCGGATGATGTGCCAAATGATATAGATGTTGAAAGAGAGAAAAGACTTGGGGACCAAGAAAAGGAGATCGATGAAGATCTAACTTTGAGTACCAGAAGATGATGAGCAATTTTGATAGTGTCCCATGTACCTTCTCCACCAAAGTTCAAGAATCAAGGCGGTTTTGCAAAACCATGCCCAATTGGCGATCGTGTAAATCGTCAAAAGCTCTTTGTGACATAAGAGCTAAATGCAGTTTTATGGAGTCATGGTGGGATGAAAAGGAGAAGATAGAGGAAGATCCCATTATGTTTATTAAGCTTGATGCCCTAATCGATCATCGACATAATGGAGAAAACACCTAGTTTTTGGGCGTTCTTAATGGGAACATATCTACAAAGAGCATGCTAGGTGACTTTAATTCAATAGCCATTTCTAATGGGAACCTCCCAAAAGAGACATTATTCTTGATGGATGGAGGGTTCCTCAATTTTCATAGGGGAATTGGATAGAAATTGAAGAAGTCGGTGAGACTATAAAACAAGCGCTTATTGGGAGCAACCCAGTTTAATTTTTATTTTTAGTTTTATTAGGTTTTATATTAGTAGTTTTGAATTTGCATTTATTTAGAATTTAATAAAATTGTTTCTATCATGGTTTCTGAGTTATTCAAGTCAAATTCAAGTGTGGTGCCCAATTTGTTCCATGTCTTTATATTATTCCAAACTTAGTGGACAAGGAGGAAGATTGCTATATATTTTTAGAAGTCCTCTGCTTTAATTTTTTTATTTTTGACCATTGAGGACAATGTCTAGTTTAAGTTTGGGGCATTTTAGTGTCGTATTGCATATAGTTAGTTATCTGCATAGTAGTTCATTTTTTTTATGTGTTAGCATTGTGTTTTTTTAGGTTGCATATAATATACATGGTAGTTATTTGCATATTCATATATATGTTGCATTAGTATGTGTTCATGTAGTATAATTGCATTTTTTTTTTTGCATGAATCATGTGATCGGTTGGTGTGGTCTTAGCTCGGCCTATGATAAGATTGGTTTTGCATGTTAACTTGAAAGCAGTGTTGATAATTGATGATGAGTTCTAATTTTAATCATGATGATAATCTGAGCTTTGTCTTAAACTTATATAGCAGGTTAGCACTTAAAGTTTAACTATTTTAATCCACTTGGTTCAAGGGTTTCATAATTTGTTTACGAGGAAAATCTTGGTTAAAATTTAAGGAAATTAGTGAGCTGGCGGTAAAGGTTGGAATGAGTAAAAGCTTGAGTTTGGGGAATCTATGGGATATATATATAAAAAAAAAAAAAAAAAAAAAAAAAAAAAAAAAAAAAAAAAAAAAAAAAATCGGAAAAAAAAAAAAAGAATAAACAAGTGGCATGCTTGTCTAGTTTTGTGGCCTTTGTTACTTGAGTAAAAGTAAGCAGGGGATTGTCTTTACACTAAGCGCCCTAAGGTCTTAATGGCTTGGGAGTCGTTGGTGAAAGCTTCGTTAAGGTAGCCTTGAAAAGCCTAAGGGAATAAGACATTGCACAACCATGAGAAAAATAAAAATGAATAAAACACGAGAAAAGAGCAAAAATGCCCTCGTGATTGAATAAAAGTAAAGAAATAAATCTTGTATTTACCCTAAGACTTGGTAATTGCTTAGTTTTAACCGCTTGGAGTTGTCATGTTCACAAAAGTAATTGAATTGGGCCCAAATTTTCCTTCTAAGAAGTTTGTTATGTGATTATCTTGAAGCTGTGGTTGGTTAGAATGGTTAACAAGCACACACACACAACATGGGTGATGACGAGTTTGGATTGACTAATTGGTTAGAGTTATGGATTTTGACTTGATTGGATATATTGTTTGAGTATCATTGGTATCTTTGAGGCTGTTGCTATATATCATCTTGATTTATTCTTTGGGTTAAATAGGTATATTAGGAAGTAGATCATGCATATGCATTCATGTAGTTGAGTTAGTTTGTTTATTTTTTGTTCTTTTGTGTTTTTTTGCTTGAGGACAAGCAAAGGTTTAAGTTTGGGGGTATTTGATGAGTGAGTTTTATACTCATAATTGAGTGCGTTTGAGCTTAATCTTTTGGTTGATTTTAAGTTGTTGTGTCTATTCATGCATGTTTTATGTTGTTTTGTAGGAATTGGGACAAAAGTTACTTGGATCGACGTTTGGGGTGGCTAGATTAGCGTTTTGACTTGCCATTTACACAACAAGTCACTTGAGCCAATTTGAGTATTTCTCGGGACCTTATTTTGAAAAACTTAAAGAATGAAAGTTGTAGATCTCGTCTCCTCTTTCCGGAACATCTTGAATCATCAAAATCGGAGTTCGGACGAAGAAGTTATGGCCATTTTCCCAAAGGAAGTCGAACGAAAAATTTCGAAAAAAGTGGCGGTAAGGGCGCCCATTTTTAACCTATATTTCGGCGCCGGGGCATTGAGGAAGCGATCTTCTGACACGTGCGTGCCCGATGATTTGAGACATTGGGGAAGAAGAAAGTCTGTTGAAGGCTTGGGCGCGTTTTTTGGGTGAATTTTGACACCTTTTGACTCAAATTGGATTGGGTTTGTTCTAAAGCTAAAAATTGGACTTGTAACCTATAAATACATGATGTAAGGCATAAAATAAAGGAGATTACATAGATTAGACTAGATAAAACACTCCATTAGATTAGAATATAAACCCTAGTTCTTAATTAGCCATTGGAGATTGAAGCAAATTGAAGAACACTTTGAAGATCGAAAGCGAGCGAAGAAGCAAGAGGGCATCAGTTTTTGACAACAGATTCTATTCTCTTCTCTTATCATACTTTTATCTTTTAATGTCTATTAGGTTGTGGATTCTTGGTTTTAATTCATTAATTATGAACTAACTCTTTTATTAAGATTTCAATTGAACCTTTTATGTACTATAAATTAGTTATTTGATTTATTCCAATTATTTGTGTCAAAAGTGAATTGTTTATCTTGTCTTGTGCTTATTGATTAATTATTGATCGATAATTACCTTGTTACTCTAGAAGGAATTGAAAGAGGAATTCTAGGGTTAGAATGGGCATGATAACATGTGACTTAGTTATTTGCATGGTGAATAATTAGGTTTGTGAATTGAATGGAAATATATGTTCACCGCATGTAACACACATAGGAATTGGAATTGAAGGAGTTTAATTCAATTGTTTTGCATAGAATATAGCAAGATTAATCTGGATTAAATAAAAGTCATTGATCACTTGGAAAAGGACTTTTGGCATTTGAATTCACATTAACAATTCGATGGCATAATAATTGGGATAATTGGATAATTGGTTTATAGTTCATAATTGGGGATATTGAGTCTTAAAATCTTTATTTATTTGAATTCATTTATAAAGCAATTGTTTTATTTAATTAGTTAATTTAGTTTTCTTAATTAGAAAAATCACGATTTGAGATTGTTTAAATAAAATTGAGTTTGGTTAAGAGTTAGTACTTGGTAATTTTTTAAATAATTCCTCGTGTGGAACGATACTCTACTTCACTTTTTACTTGTTGGCCCAGTGTATACTTTGCGTATTCATTGATTAACACTCAAAATTTTTTCTCTGCATAACCTATTACTAACATTATAGGAGGGCATAATTGTCTTTCGGAGATAACCTTGGAAGACAGCTCACATCCATTCCGGATACTACCGGAGGATCGGTTCACAACCCGGACCACACACCGGGAACATCAGTCTCAACCCGGAACATACACCGAGAGTCTCATCCTCAACCCCGGAACACACACCAGAAGGATCATTTCCAACCTCGGAGATAACCCCGAGTTTCGTCCTTGGCGATAACCCCAAGGAATGCAGTTGCAGTTCTGGTGATAACTCCAAAAATGCTTGTTTCAAACGCATGCGATCAGCTTCAATCTCAACCCTCCTACCGAGGCACTCATACCTCAAACCCTGAGCTAACAACGGGCAGACAGGCACACCCACAGATGACAGTGAGGCACATAAACAAGCAGTCCAATCTCAGATGTAACCTTGAGCAACGTCTAATTTCCGCTCAAACCGACGATAACCCCGGTGAGGAGTTAAACATCATCTTGCCACTTCAACACTTCCTCTCACAAGATGATATCGCAGCATACCAACAAGTAGTCCAATCTCAGATGTAACCCTGAGCAACGTCTACTTTCCGCTCAAACCGGCGATAACCCCGGTGAAGAGTCAAACATCATCTTGCCCCTTTCAACACCTGCGCGTCGTCTCAACACTTCATACATACATACATACAACTATGTCCTTCAAGAACCAGGATATCTAATCCCGAGTGACTATTATGCGTGGAAGTACTTTGGATAGAATTTGAAGCTTGAAGACTATGGGCATGGTCCCCTCTTCCTGACTTCGTACAACCTCTAATCCATGTCATTGCGTAACTCTCAACACAAGCTATCCGAAGAAGGTCACATATACCTCGTTTGGAAGCTCGGATTGAAGTTTTGCAAGTTTGAGCGGACATTACAGTGCGTGAGTGCACGTGATTGCCGAGATAGACAGGACTGCGAAGCCCAGCCCACTACGACCATCTGCGGTGTATGCCAGGCTACTACATGCAGTACACCACCTGCCATCCGCCCGTATATATATACATTGGGGTCAGCCATTTGAGAGGGAGAAGAGAGAGAAAAGGCGAGGAAGCCCTGTCCATTTTGCTCTGTACACACCCATATATTAAGTGTTTTCTTTTCTATTAGCTCACATATAGCTATCTTTTGTCCTAAGGGGAGCCGAGTAGTTATCCAAATAAAGTCATAGAAGTCTACTTTGGCAAATTTCACCGTAAGCCTTCTCACATTCTATAAAGCTTTCTTCTTATATTATCACACACTGTTGTACACGTTGAGAGTTGTGTGAATGTGTTTGCCCGGACTTCGGTCCGTGGTTTTCATTTCTGTCTGTATATATATACTTATATATATATATATATATATATATTTTTTTATACTGGACTAACATTATCGAGTTATGCCTCAATTGAGCCTAGACTTGATGCAGGCGTTTATTAGCTTTATATATATATATATATATATATATATATATATATATATATATATATATATATATATAAATCATTGTCGATCTACATGCATGAGTCTAGACTTGATGCAGAGCGTTGAATTACTTATATATATATATATATATTATATATAAATTGTGGTAAGACTACATACTCATTGAGCCCAGATTTTACATCCCAATTGCGTTTAATTGCTTTATATATATATATATATATATATATATATATATATATATATATATATATATATATATATATATATATATCGTCATTGGACATATCCGATGAGCACAGATTTCATATCCTAGCATTTACTACTTTTATATATATATATATATATATATATATATATATATATATATATATATATATATATATATTTGCATACTGTCGGGCCTTGAGTTTCTCTCTGTGGCTTTTTACGACTTTCTTTACATTTAAATAGTCAGGTTCGGAGTTCACTTAAATGGCGATTGATAGCTTTTTGCGACTTTTATTTACATTCAAGTCCCGCTTTGAGAGTTCACTTCGTGGTGGTTGATAGCATTTATTGCTTTATTTACATTTCTGATTCCCCATGGAGTTTCTTCGTGGTGGTTGATCATGCATATATATATATTTACAGCTTTTATATATATATAACTGCTTATTGCTTTCCATACAAATTGCAGTATCATGAGAGCCTAGGAATCATGTGATCACAGATTCGATCTCTCAATCTAGATTCGATTCCATGATGGACATTTTCCATTTGTAAGCAACTTGTACATTATTTACGATTATCTCAATTTCCTTGGATGGTCATTCATGCCCATAAGGAGTTAACCTTCTTTGTATATTATTTTCTTGAAGATGCCTCGCATCTTGAAAATAAAAGCAAAAACACCGAACATTTAGATAATAAAATGGAAGTATCAAAGGCCTCAATTACTATTGAGCACAGGGTTTGAAAAACCTTTTTTTATAAAACCTCATTGCTATATCTGGTTAAAAGCGATTTTTCTATAAATTCAAACCCTTGTATATAGGTGCGACGAGTACAAAGACTACTTCCAAATAATTGCACATTGATCCACACACACACACACACAAATTCATATAACAGTTTCTTTGAGAAGTGGCGGTCACCATGGCAACACGGATGTCAGGGGGTGCCTAACACCTTCCCTCCGCATAACCAAGCCCCCGAACCCTTAATGAATCTCGGTTTCATAGACCCGTTTAGCAGTGTCACATCACTGGGTCAATGTGCAAACCTTTTCGATTGCGTTAGTGCAACCAGTTAAATACACCAACTGGCGACTCTTAAAGTAAAATCGTCGACATTACACATGTCAGACCTTTTTCACTTGTTTTTTCAAACAAATCTCACATTAACATGAGAACACCAAAGAACAAGTAATGAAAAGGGACATCAACAAATCCTGAAGTCGACAATCTTTATTTGGTTCATTTGCCACAAAGTTTTGGGACTCTGTAGCTGGTACATTGCTTCATAGAATATCTCAGTGTTGTTGTTCCTTAACAGATCACTGCTCCCCCATGGTTGATGTTGTCTTTTTAGTGAGGTGTGATTTCCTTTTCTTCATGTGCATTAGGAGGTATCCTTGCATGTATATTTTTGACTGGAATCACCACTGACAATTAAATATGTTTACATCGTAGACATGGATATCTCCAGGACTGATCATTCTACGATCATTTGACAGCACTACAAACATAATCTTCTTTTACAGTTTATACTTGTGGAGTTCTGCTCCCGTAATGAGTTCCTCATGTTTGATAGTCGATGATCCTCTGTGGTGGGCTTCTGTGAGGATTCTTCTCTTATGACCTACTTTGAATGATTGAGCATCTGAGACCCTTTTACATCTTTGGTTGAATAACTTGCTTCCTTAAAAGGATCAGTAACATTGTGAGCTTCATTCAGATTAGCTCAGCAGGTCTTCCAGGACAGGCTTTGAAATATAGGAGTTTTATCAGAATCATTTCTGAACAGTCATAAGCCTTCTGCTGGTTGAATTTTCTTGACTGAAGTCTTCTGCTTCAGCATTCCTTAGTGTGGCCAGATGGACCAGGTACCTACAGGTTATAAATTTCTAGTGACCCGGGGTTACGTAAATCAATTGAAGACTTTGATATTGTGATTAGAGATCAAGTTCGAAGAGAGTTTTTGACTAGAGGTCCATGTCAACCAATTGCCCATAATTATCCCCAAAAATACTTTTCTAATATGAAGAGAAGCTTTCAGCCCGCTTGGTTTAAAATTTTTGAATGGTTGAATTATAGAATTTCAAAGGATGTGGTCTTTTGATTTTGTTGCTATCTATTTAGCAATTCAAACAGAGTAGATGGTTTTACAAAAAAAGGGTTCAACAACTGGAAAAAGGCAATTGAAAAATTTCAAGAACATGTGGGTGCTTCGAATAGTGCTCATAATGATGCTAGAATACAACTTCAAGGATTTAAAAATCAAAGGCAGAGTGTGTCTATTAGAACACGGGCAAGAGATGGAGGTTGCTTATCGCACCCGTTTAACGACGACTTTGGATGTCACACGCCTTCTTTTGAAGCAAGGTTTGCCTTTTTGTGGACATGATGAGTCATCGACTTCATCAAATAAGGGAAATTTTCTTGAGTTTTTTTAGTGGTACCGCCTACGAAATGAAGAGGTAGGCACGGTAGTTAATGAGAATGCTCTTAGAAACAATCAAATGAATTCTCCAAAAATTCAAAAAGAACTAACAAGTGCTTGTGCCGTGGAAACTACACTTGCCATCATCAATGATATTGGGGACAACATATTTTCTATTATGGTTGATGAGTCTCAAGATGTTTAAATAAAGGAGCAAATGGGAGTTGTTTTGAGATATGTAAACAACCATGGAGATGTTATTGAAAGGTTTCTTGGTGTGGTACATGTGTCTGGCACTTCATCTATTTCTTTGAAGAATGCTATTGATGAATTGTTTGCAAAGCATAAATTGTTATTATCGAGATTGAGAGGTCAAGGATATGAGGGGGCTTCAAATATGTGAGGCGAGTTCAATGGATTGAAGGCTCTTATTTTAAAAGAAAATCCATATGCAAGGTATGTCCATTGTTTTTCTCACCAACTCCAATTAGTTTTTGTTGTTGTTGCCAAGAGCAGTCGTATTGTGAGTGATTTTTTTCAATATGTTACTATAATTGTGAATGTGGCTGGAGCATCATTTAAAGGAAAGATAAACTTAGACAACTTGAACATGATAGGATTATGGAGTGTTTGGAAAAGGGAGAGATAGTTAATGGTAAAGGAAAAAAATCAAGAAATCAGTTTAAGACGGTCAGAAGATACTCGTTAGGGGACACATTACATAACAATAATCCGTCTTATGTCTATGTGGACTTCCGTATTACAAGTGCTTGAAAATGTGTATGAGATGGTGCTTCTGATGATAATAGTGGTATAGCCATAAGTTTGATTGATAAGATGGAGAATTATGAATTTGTATTTTTGATGCATTTGATGAAATATTTATTTGGAATCACAAATGATTTGTCACTTGCCTTACAACAAAAAGATCAAAATATTGTACATGATGTGAGATTGATTGGGGTAATGAAAGCTTGACTACAAGATTTTAGGGAGGCGAAATGGGAGAATTTTTTAAAGGAAGTCAATATATTTTGTGAGAAGAACATGATACCAATAATTAATATGGAAGACAACATGAGATCCCGCGGTCGTAGCAGGTACAATGTGTAGACACTCAAAATTTTCTACACACCTGTTACTAACATTGCAGGAGGGCATATTCGTCTTTCGGAGATAACCCTAAAAGACAGCTCACATCCATTCTGGATACTACCGAAAGTTCAGTCTCAACCCCAGAACACACACCGGGAGTATCATTTCCAACCTCGGAGATAACCCCGAGTTTCGTCCTTAGAGATAAACCCAAGGAATGTTGATGCAGTTCTGGCGATAACTCTGGAAATACTTGTTTCAAATGCATGCGATCAGTTTCAATCTTAGACCTCCTGCTGAGGCACTCATTCCTCATACCCGGAGCTAACACCGGGCAGACAGACACACTTACAGATGACCTTGCGGCATTCAAATACTTGCAGCAGTCCAATCTCAGATGTAACCCTGAGCAACGTCTGCTATCAGCTCAAACCAGAGATAACCCCGATGAGGAGTCAAACGTCATCTTGCCACCTCAACCCCTGCGCGTCGTCTCAACACTTCATACATACATACATACATACAAAAATGTTCTACAAGAACCAAGGAGTTCCAATCCCGAGTGACTATTACGCGTGGCAGCACACCGGATAGAATTTGAAGCTTGAAGACTATGGGCATGGTCCCCTCTTCCTGACTTCGTACAACCTCTAATCCCATGTCATTGCGTAACTCTCGACACAAGCGGTCTGAAGAAGGTCTTATATACCTCGTTCGGATGCTCGGATTGAAGTTCTACAAGTTCGAGCGAATATCAAAATTCACGAGTGCGCGTGCTTGAGACAGACGGGACCATGGAGCAAAGGCGACCGGCGACCATCATAGAGATGCACTCATGGCTGCCATGAGTACCCTATGACCACCAAATCTATAAATATAGAGCTTGGGGTGGCCATTTTAAAAAGGAAAAGCGAGAAGCCCTGCCAAATTTGCTTTGTACACACCCCATATTGAGTGCTTTCTAATTTTAAACACCTGTTAGCTCACATATAGCTATATTTTTACCAGCGGGAGCTGAGTGTTTATCCATCTAGAGTCATAAAAGCCTGCATTGGAAGCCCACTATAAGCTTTCTCACACTCTATAAAGCCTTTCTCTTCATCTTTGCACACACTATTCTACACATTGAGAGTCGTGTTGTATTTGTATGCCCGGACTTCGGTCTGTGGTTTTCATTTCTATCTGTATATATATACTTATATATGTATATATTTTATATATGGACTAACATTATCGAGTTATGCCTCGATTGAGCCTAGGCTTATGTCTGGATATATATATATACTTATATATATAAACTGTTGTCAGACTCTGTCTGATGAGCCTGGATTTTACATCCAGAGCATCTACTTGCTTTTATATATAAATAACTATTTTTGGACATATCTCATGAGCCCGGATTTTATATACAGTGCGTTTATTGCTTTTATATATATATATATATATATATATATATATATATATATATATATATATATATATATATATATATAATTGTTATCTGACATATCCATGTGAGCACAGGTTTTATATCCTATATGGTTATCGTTTATATATATATATATATATATATATATATATATATATATATATATATATATATATATATATATATTTACATTTCTATTAGGCCTGCAAGTTTACTTGAGGCCTTTTCTTTGCTTTTATTTACATTTAGTCTCGCTTTGGAGTTTACTTACGTGGCGATTGATAAATCTTCTTTGCTTTATTTACATTTAGTCCCTTTGAGTTTACTTCGTATGGTTGATCGTGATTTACTACTTTTTTTACTTTTCTGATCCCCCATGGAGTTGCTTTGTGGTGGTTGATCATGTCCATATATATATATATATTTATCGCTTTTATATATTTACATTTCCGATCCCCCATGGAGGTGCTTCGTGGTGGTTGATCATGTCTGTATATATATATATATTTATAGCTTTTATATATATATAACTGCTTACTGCTTTTCATACAAATTGCGGCATCATGTGAGCATAGGAATCATGTGATCACAGATTCAGTCTACTGAATCTAGATTCGGTTCCCGTGATGGATATTTTCAGCTGTAAGCAGCTTGTACATTATTTACGGTGTCCGAATTTCCTTAGATGGCTATCATGCCCATGAGGAGTTCGGCACTGCTGTATATTATTTTCTTGAAGATGCCTCACATCATGAAAATAAAAGCAAACAAGCCGAACATTTAATAATAAAATGGAAGTATGAAAAGGTCTCAATTCCTATTGAGCACATGGTTTGAAAAACCTCTTTTATAAAACTTCATTGCTATATCCTGTTTAAAACTGAATTTTTCTATAAAATTCAAACCCTTTGTATATAGGTGCGAACGAGACATCGCACTACTTTCAAATAATTGCACATTGATCCACACACACACACACACATTCATATAACAGTTTTTTGAAAAGTGGTGGTCACCGTGGCAACACGGATGTCGGGGAGTGCCTAACACCTTCCCTCTGCATAATCAATCCCCCGAATCCAAATGAATCTCGGTTTCATAGACCCATTTAGCAATGTAACATCACTGGGTCAATGTGCAAACCTTTTCTCGTTTGCGTTGGTGCAACCAGTTAAAAACACCAATTGGCGACTCTTAAAGTCAAATTGTCAACATTACACATGTCAGACCTTTTTCACTTGTTTTTTCAAACAAATCTCACATAACATGAGAACACCAAAGAACAAGTAACGAAAAGGGATAACTAAAAATTCGGCGTCGACAGTGGCGACTCTGCTGGGACTCTCAGAAGAGGGCTTAAGCCGCTATTACAAGCTTTTTAAAACTGTTATATGCTTGTGTGTGAATGTTGCATTTACATTTATGATGAATGTGTACGAATGCATTTTACTTACGACACTACAAAATATTTATCTGTGATATTAGTGCTTCGCACATGTCATCATTTTCATAAACAGTGAGACACGTTGTATGTGAATGTATGTTGTGTGGTTCTTCCACCAGGAGGCTATCCTGTCGGTGTTTGATTACTGGACTCGTAGGGAGACTAATTCGAATGAGGCTCAAGAAAGGCACCACCCAGATTCGCTCCAGTTGAAAGATCGGATTAAATTCCCGTCAAGTAGATTACGATGATCTGGGGACCTTCATGCCAAAAAGCCGCGAGAGTAACCCTAAGATAGGTCAACCTCTGATAAACTAAACGCGAAGAAAAGTCTCTTCATGCTTTCCATTTTTAATTACTTGTAAAATCATTTACTTGTAATTTCATTCCATGTTCATCTATATGTAATGGAAAATATGAAGAATATTTGTGCATACATGACATGTTATCAATTAACGCCCATTTTTGCAGGATGATATTCCTAAAATGGACACATTATAATAGCATTTACATTATTTGTAAGACTAAACTATATAAGTCTTTTGTAGGGAAATCATTGGGCCTGTTACCCGCTCAAAATCCAAAAAGGCCACGAGCCTACAACCAATCATGTCTTCTTCTAACCAATCTAATCCTGTTTCTCGAGAAGAATTTGATGGATTAAGTAAACAAATTACAAATTTGGTTGTTCTGCTGAAAGAATTGCATCAGTCTACTCAGGGTACAAAGATGCCTACACATACAGAATCCTCTGCACAAGGAGGATCTCAAGGTTTGGAAAAAATAATTCCAGAACCTCAGTTGGATACGACTAACAAAGATCTTGAAAACACCCTTCTCAAAGGAGATCCAGACACCGGTGATATCAAGAAGAAGGTCCTCCAAATGGAGGAAACTATTTGTGCTCTCAAAGGGATTGGAACACATGGAAGTGTTTCATATGCTGACCTTTGCATATTCCCTGGTGTTCATTATCCAGAGAAATTTTAAACCCCTGACTTTGAAAAGTATGATGGGTTAGGGGATCCTTATACACATTTGAAGGTGTTCATTGGAGAACTTGGACTTATTCAAAAAACGAGAAGCTCAAAATGCAGCTGTTCCAGAAGAGTCTGACTGGAAAAGCCCGTTCATGGTATACCAGATTAGACAACTCAAAGATCCATAGCTAGGAAGAGCTAGCTCACGCCTTCCTCACTCAATACAGTTTTCAATCTCAGATGGCTCCTGACCGGTACAAGATTACCAAGGTTAAGAAACAGTCTAATGAGTCTTTCAGAGAGTATGCTCAAAGGTGGAGGCGCCTTGCTGCTCAAGTTATTCCTTCCATGACAGAATCAGAAATGGTCATGACTTTCATAGACATGCAGGAAGCTCCTTTTTATGAAAGAGTCTTAGCTAGTATTGGCAAACCATTCTCTGAAATGATCAAGCACGGAGAGATGGCTGAGATGGGATTGAAGTCCGGTAAGATTCAAGACCTAGCCAGCTCTTAAAGCAGTTGTTGAGCACATCCAGTCTGGATCTTATGGAAACAACCCCCGGAGGGTCCATAAAAAGAAAGGAGGATGTTTCCTTGATACTACAAGGTCAAAAAGGCAGTCAGAACATGCCTATACAGAGGAGAAACTACTCCCCTTTCCAAGCACAGTCTTCAAACCCTCCATTGCCTAAAAGTGGAGAAGTAAAGCGCCCTCGAACATTCACACCCTTAGGGTATTCGCTCGAGAATATTCTTGCTCTTCTGACTACTCAGAAAAAAATCACACGTCTTCTTCCACCAGCCAACCCTAATAGGAGGGGTTTTAATGCTACTCGGAAGTGTGCTTATCATGCCGAAGCACCTGGACATGATACTTAAGATTGTTGGACCTTGAAACATAAGATCCAAGATTTAATAGACAACAGTGAGATCGTGGTCACCAAACTAGATCAACCTCATGTGCAAGACAACCCTCTTCCTCAACACAAAGAAGAAGAGGTTAACATGATTAGTTGGAGCACTGGACAGAGTTCCAGTTTTAACGATGAATCATCCCAGACCATCAAAGACAGTGTTGACAGATGGGATTATGCAAAGTTCCAATTGGCAGAACTGGTGACCCATCAGCATCAAGTCACATGCCAGTTATTCAGCCAGGAGCATGCTTATCTCTTTCCTTTTGTTATGAATGCTCCACCATCACCTTCAGAAAGCAAAGCTATGGAGGATAAGGTTTCAAATAGAGGAAATGCTAAAGCCCGTCAGGATTTTTCCAATCAGAGGGAATTCACATATCTTGGCCAATCAATGGAGGAGATATTTCAAATACTGATCAACGAAGGAAGAATTACCTCCCTTCTGCCTCCAATTAATCCCCGTTCAAGACGGTTCAACTCCGATGGAGTTTGTCAATATCATTCACATTCTCGCGGTCATAGCACAAAAGAATGCTGGGCACTCCGCCATCTTATTCAGAATCTTATTGATAGCGGTGTCCTGTAACTGGCAGATGATGACACTGTGCAACTCGAGAGTGGAAATACATGTCCTACCAAATGGAAGGGATCATGAGCAGTTATATCCGCTGAGGCTGATGATACTGTCAAAGCATTTCCCATACAAACAATTTAACTCAAAGGAGCTGATAATCCTTTGAAAGTGGTCGCACTAGAGCCAATTTCTTTACCTTTCAGACCACAATATCCTGTTGTCAGCTTACACAAAGTTCCATGGAATTATGGAGAAGTCAAGGATCCACGCCTCATCATCTTCGCTACTACGATTATCGAAGGAAAATCCACTGTATCTTCCTCAGAGGGTGATGAAGCCCGCCATCAAATCAAAGGGGAAGATTCCCATGGAAAAGATTGAAAAATTCCTCCGCACTATGGGCCATAATGAAGCCAAGGTGGTTTTAAGCTTAAAAGAAGCTCCACATCAGATATCAATACTGGACTTGGTTTTCTCTTTCGAGGATCATAGGAAGATCTTACTCAAGGTTTTGGAAGAAGCCTACTTACCGAAATCAGTGGATATGGAAAAATTTCAACATATGGTTGATCACATTTTCAACAACAATGTGATATCCTTCACTGATGACGACATACCACCCGAAGGGACCGGTCATTGCAAGCCATTGCACATCGCAGTTTTGTCCTCCGGGTATATGTTAGCTGGAGTTCTGATAGATGGAGGTTCGTCTCTAAATATCTGTCCTTATGCCACCTTGGTGAAGATGAACGTCAATCTCAAACGGATCCGAAGTAGCCATACGGTTATCAAAGCATTTTATGGATCCCGACGAAATTCCATTGGACAGCTTGAGCTGCCAATTGAGATTGGTCCAAATACATTCAATGTATCCTTTCATGTCCTCAAGATAGATTCAAGATACAACCTGCTATTAGGAAGACCATGGATCCACATGGCTGGAGTTGTTCCTTCTACACTACATTAACAACTCAAATATATTGTCAACAATAGTCTAGTCACTATCAACGCTGAGCCAGAATGTCTTGAACAAGAGGATCTACCAATCATCAGCTTCAATTCAGAAGTTGAGCCGACCAGTTTTCATACTTTTCAAGTGAGTAACACGCAATACCATCCTATTGGAGCACCACTTTCCATACCCAAGATTTTTGCTGAGGTTATGTCGGCCACACAAGAAATGATGTCATTGGGTAATCAGCCTGGACAAGGGCTTGGTAAAAATTAGCAGGGTATTAAGCACCCTATTCAAGTGTCCAGTCAAATCGGGACAGCCGAACTAGGCTATTCTGCCAGTTCCAGTCATAGGAATCATCATAAGCACAAGCAGATTCCTCAAGCTTCCTCCACACTGCGCGCGATTTTTTCCATCTCCACTTATGAGCCGACATCTGAGCTCAAATTGTCGACCCATGTTATGGCTATGTTGTTTCCCAAACCAGGACTTTGCCCTCGACAATTGGAATAACACTCCATGCATTGGTCGACGAGGGTAAAACGGGAAGAAAATCCCTCTCCCCTATAGATAACTTTAATTGCTTACTTTTCTATACAATATTAGCAATTATTTTATCAGTACATGCTAACATTTGTATATGATTAAACAGTTTCATATATTAAGTGAAAGCATATTTTGTTTCAGGACCCTAAATTTAGATGTGCTTGTACTTGCTGATGAGGTGCCTTCTCTCCACAAGGACTGTAACTTTGATGCAAAATTGGACTCAGACTTGATGGAAATACAAGAGGACATTGAGACACCTCAGGAGATTAAGGAATGGGTCACAAACAAACCTAAACCCAACCTTGATCAAACCACTTCTTTCAATCTTGGAACCTTAGAAAGCCCTAAGCTAATCCAAATTGGTTCAGACCTCACCCCAAACCAACGGAATGACATGGTTGCACTATTAACCCAATTCCAGGATGTGTTTGCATGGTCCCATGAAGACATGGTGGGTTTTTCCACTGACATTGTCCTTCATCGCCTTCCCATTAAAGAGGGATTTAAGCCAGTTAGGCAGAAGCTCAGGCGATTGAAACCTGAGTGGAGTTTAATGGTAAAAGAAGAAATTGTGAAACAATTTCAAGCTGGCATTATCATGGTGTCTACATATCCGGAGTGGATATTCAACATTATTCATGTGCCTAAACCAGGAGGAAAGGTTCGAGTTTACGTGGATTACCGAGATTTGAACAAAGCTTGCCTTAAAGTAGCTTTCCCGTACCCTTTATCCACATTCTCATTGACAATATTGCTTAATACGACATGTACTCCTTTGTTGATTGCTTCGTGGGGTACCATCAGATTATGGTTGCTGAGGAAGATCGTGAGAAAACTGCTTTCATCACACCTTGGGGAACCTTTTGCTACACACGGTTGTCATTCGACCTCATCAATGCCGAGGCAACCTACTAGCGAGCTATGATGGCTCTTTTCCACGATTTAATGCATAAAGAGATAGAGATCTATGTGGATGACATCATTGTCAAATCCCGAAGGGAGGAATAACACTTAGACCATCTCAAAAAAGCTTTTCAACAGGTTACGTAAGTACAACTTGAAGTTGAATCCAGCCAAGTGCGCCTTTGGTGTTAAATCAGGCAAGTTGCTAGGTTTCCTAATCAGCCACAAAGGGATTGAGCTGGATCCCACCAAAATCCAGGCCATTGAGGAAATGCCCATTCCTCAGACAGAGAAGGAAATATGGGGATTTTTGGGAAGAATCAACTACATTAGCAGGTTTATCTCTCAACTCACAGCAACCTGTGAGCCCATCTTCAAGCTGTTAAGGAAGAACTCCTCCATGAAATGGAACGATGAGTATCAGAAAGCCTTCCTTACTATTAAAGAGCAGTTGGTTAACACTCCTGTTTTGCTACCTCCCAGGGATGATGTTCCCCTATTTATGTACCTGTCCATTAATGACAATGCCATGGGCTCCATGCTGGGTCAAAAAGACGATAGAGGCCAAGAACGAGCTATCTATTACCTCAACAAAAGATTCAGCATCAGTGAATACAAGTACACTCTAATTGAGAAGACTTGTTGTGCTTTACTATGGGCTTCCATGAGGTTACAGCATTACCTCCATGGTCACACAACCCATCTCATATCCCATGTGGATCCTCTCAAGTATGTGTTCAGTAAGCCCATACTGAATTGTCGACTGTCCAGATGGCAGTTGATCCTACAGCAATTTGACATCGTCTGCATGATGCAAAACTCTGTCAAGGGTCAAGGAATTGCGGATCAACTGGCCACCGCACCTGAAGGGGATTACAAACCCTTAGAAACATACTTCCCCGATGAAGGGGTAATGACAGTTCAACAATACCATTAGTACGCTACATGACACACATGGAAAATGTATTTTGATGGAGTATTAACACGAAAGTTACGGGCTAGAGCGGTTCTAGTATCCCAGATGCAGAGCGATATCCCATCGCCAATCGATTTGCGCTTTATCGGCACCAACAACACAACCGAGTATGAAGGTCATCATGGGGCTAAAACTTACCCGTTCAATGGGCATCAGGCGATTAACTGTTGTTGGGGATTCTGAATTGGTAATCAAACAATCCACGGGAATCTATCAAACCAAATAATTACATTTGCTGCCTTACCATCGGCAAGTTTTACAGATGGCTTTGGAGTTCGAAGAAATCTCCTTTCTACACATTCCTCATAATAGGAATGATTTTGCGGATGCGCTAGCAATGTTGGCCTCCTTGGTTCACATACCTGACAAGGAAAACATGCCAAGCATCACATTTACCCTACAAAAGTCCCCAGCTTATGGGAACTATGTTGGAGAAGTATCAGATGATCTACCTCCCATCCAACACCCTTGGTATCGGTATATCAAGGAGTATCTGCGAGATGGATCTACACTTTCATTGAGGAAAGCTTTGACCGAAAAAGAGGCAGATCCATCGACTGGCTATGAAATTCTACCTGAGCGGAGATGCACTCTATAAAAGAGATGCAGGATTAGGTCTCCTTAGATTTCTGGACAAAGACCAAGCTCAAAGGCTCATGGATGAGATCCATGGTGGAGTATATGGCCCACACATGAGCGGCCCCTTACTTGTTAAGAAGATCCTCAAAACAAGGCATTATTGGCTTACACTCAAAGATGACTGTGATGATCACGTCAAGAGGTCCTATCAATGCCAGATTCATGGGAATGCTATCCACGCCCCTCCAAGGGAACTACACAATATGAGTTCTCCATGACCCTTCTCAATGTGGGGAATAGACGTGATCGGGCCCATCGAGCCCAAAGACAGTAATGGACATCGATTCATATTCACCATGATAGACTACTTCACCAAATGGGTAGAAGCAGCCTCCTTCCCCGGGGTTACTAAAGAAGTCATCATTGCTTTCATCAGAAATAATATCGTCTGTCGATATGGACAACCAGAGGTCATTGTATCAAACAATGTTAAGAACCTCAACAACAAAATGATGGAGGAGTTATGCAGTAAATTCCACATCAAACACCTTAACTCCATCATCTACCGTCCAAAGATGAATGGTGCTGTTTAAGCGGCTAATAAAAATATCAAGAAGATCATGCAGAAAATGTCCGCCAATCACAAAGGATGGCTTGACCTCTTGCCTCGACTTTATTAGCCTCTGTAACTTCTATCAGCATTTCCAATTGGGAAACCCCTACTCATTAGCCTTATGGGATGGGAGCAAAGCTCTCCCATAGAGGTGGAAATGGAATCCCTTAGAGTCTTTGATGGATGCTCATTGGATGAAGACCAATGGGTACAAGGCAGGTATCACCAATTGTCTTTAATAGGCGAAAAAGCGAACATGGATATCTTCCATAGTAAGTTATATCGACAAAGGATCACAAGATCCTACAATAGAAAAGTCCGCCATGGAAGTTCAAATAACATGACTAGGTTTTTGTAGAAGATCATTGATAACCAAGATCAATCTAAGGAAAATTAAACTCCTAATCGGGAATGCCCATCTAATTACGCACAACACGGTATACGTGGTCAACAAGTAATAAAGTGATAAGTTGAGTATCGTTCCCATAGAGAATTAGTTAATAAAAATCACAAAGTACTAACCCGTAACCAACTCAATCTTATTTAAACGAATGAATTTCAAATTATATAAATTAAACTACTATTAAATTCTACTAATTAAATTAAGACTATGGAGATTTAAGATCACAACTTTACTTATTTCTTCATTTAAGTTAACACACTTCTCATCGATTATTCTCTATCCCGAATTGTTAATCAAGAACACTAAAGTAGTATTAACCACCTCTCGATGCACTAATACCATATTAACGTCAATCCACAATTAAGAGAGAAATCCGTTAAACACCTTAATCAACTAATCCACTATATCTCTATGTGAATTACAATTGAAGAAGGTTTAAGAACAAGTTCTCTATCCGATTACATGCGGTGTCAAGCATATCTCTACCTTAACACTCATCAAGTTTAAGCTACTAACAAAATCCTGAACACATGCTATCATGATCAGATCTAAATCTATATTTCATCTCTCGAGTTCATATAGATTATTACGGTAATTGATGGCCAGTCAATTAAACAATTAAGTCCAAACTACATTAGACAATTCTCACGATAGAACATAATAATTGATAGCGAAGCATATTAAAATAAACTACACAATAAGATCCATTGTAATCTCAAACAAAGAATTAGTTCATTGAATTAAAACTAAGAATCCACACTTGAAATAACATTAAAAGATAAAAATAAGAGTAGAGTAAAGAATTGAATCTGTTGTCAGCAAATCTCCATCTTCCTCAAGCTCCTGCTCTTGATCTTCAATAGTCATCAAGTTGTTTCAATCTCCAAAACTATTTTGAACTAGTGTTTTGATCTAATTTACTATAATCTAATCTAATGGAATGCTCTCTCCCAATCTCTCCAATCTCCCCAATCTCCCCAATCTCTCCAATCTCTCCTAATCATTATTATTCTCCTCCTTTTATAAGCCTTTTTACATGTCTTTAAGTCCTCTTGGAAGTCCTTGAGTCAATTGGATCGAAAACAATCCTTCCCAAACTCAAATTTGGCCAAAAACCACTTCTTTTATGCGTACCCCCCCCCGGTAGTCTAGGCTTGTCGAGGCCCACCCAAAGGGCTATAATCTTGTTTTTTGGTTGGTACCCCACTTCCGGCCGGTTTTACTAAGGAAAAGCCCGCCCCAGCGGGCTTCATTTTCTATCACAGCATCCTCTGGTAAAATGGACATAACGTTTGATTCGGAAGGAGTTACGAGGCCTTCCACCTATCAAATCGAAGATATCGACGAGATATACAACTTTCATTCTTTGAGGATTGAGAAATTCTGGCCGAATGAAGGTTGAAATTGAGATGGAAGTGACTGCTATGAAAATGGCTAACCAAAACAGTGAAGTTCGACGTCCGTTGGTACAACGATCATAACTCTTGCATCCGAACTCCGATTAGAATGATTCAAGATATTCCAGAAAGCTACGAAGACGCTCTACAATGTAAGCTAAGTTCCAAACCAAGAACATGAAGTAAACATGAAAGCCCAAATGATGTTCGGATTGTTTTTCTTTGCATTCTCTTTGCTTTTCCTTACCAATAATCGCTCACACCACTCCCAAACATATAACCTACAAAATGAACACAAAATGCATGAAAAGTAACTAAGACACATGAATATAAGCAACTAATTCAAATAAAAGATACCGGATAAGTGTATATAAAATCCACTTATCAAATACCCCAAACTTAAACCGTTGCTTGTCCCCAAAACAACACAACATAATCTGATGCAATGCAATGCGAATGAAATGCAACTAATCTATATGCCTCTGAATCTAGCGGTATTGATATAATCAAATATATTCACTCGACCTTAGAGCAATCAAGCAAACACGATAATACTTCATATCAAAACCAATCAACAATTTCTAGATCAATCATCAAGTCTTAAGCTGTTATTATTCACTATAGTAATGCATGTGTGCTCCACAACAATGTTAATCGATATAAAATCAAATTTAACACATAACAAGTCTCTTGAAGGCATCATACGATTATAAACTCAAGAAATCCAAAAAACAAGCTAGATCCAACTAAAATCAAACAATTACCAATATCGAGGGTCAACATGGGATACTTATGCTTTATTTTTTTTTCATCTATGGGGCTTTTTGCTCTTATTTCCCATTTTATTCTTTTTTTTTTTTTTTGGTTTATATACACATATAGCTATGCGATGTCTTATTCCCTTAGGCTTTTCACCTTAACGAGCTTTTCGACCAACGACTCCCGGACCATTAAGACCTTAGGTATTAGGTGTAAAAACAATCCCCTCGGGCTTACTTACTCAAGTAACAAAGGCCACAAAACTAGACAAGCACGCCACGATGTTTATTCATACTTTTTTTTTCTTTTTCTTTTTTCTTTTTTTTATATAAAGCTTATATACCCCAAATATTCCCCCAAACTTAGGTTCTTGTCTAACTTTAGTCATCACTACTTATTCTTGTCATTCTTTCATTCAAACTAACATTATCCTTTAGAATCCCGTTATGTATCAATTTAAACTCAATCAATCAACAAGTTATTTTTACTGTGTTATCCTTATTATACAAGTTTCAAACAGAAAAAGACTCAATTCCTAACAAGAAATCACATCAAAGCTCTAATAATCAGTACTCTACTTGTCTACTCAATTCTAATCTCATCATTGGCCAAAATAAACTGAACTATCTAACAGCTGGACTCATGCAAGGTGAACATAGTAACTAACTATTATTTTTGAATTTTTGATTTGATTTTTTTTTTAATAATAAACCTAAACTAAATTAACAACATATGCAAAATAACATAACATAAACATGAAACTACACATGCAATAATGAACTAAACTAAACTCCCCCAAACTTAGCAATTACAATGTCCTCATTGAAAGAATATAGCGATAAGTAGAAAAGAACTTCCATGTAATCAGTTAAGCGTGAAGTGATGGTGGCGATGGCGGTGACGATCATTTTCTTATCCATTGAACCTCCAATACCTGCAATAAAGAGAGACAACATGGATTAGATTATAAGAGAGCTTAATAAGCAAATTAATTCCTATCTACTAAATAAACTAGTAAAGCATATAAATATAAAAATTCACAGGTTGCCTCCCGATCGGTAACTTGATTTATAGTCTTTCGGCTGACTTTGTCGATCAATGCTATCAATTCCTCTTGATAATTGAGGAACCCTCCATCCATCGAAAATAATGTAGCTTTTGGTAGGTTCCCATTTGTGATAGCCATTGCATTAAAGTCACCTAGCATGCTTTGTTTTGGTATAATCTCCATGAAGAAGGGCAAATAACTAGGTGTTATCTCCATTGTGTTTGTGATCATATTTGGGCATGGAAGTGTGTCAAACACAATGGGCTCTTCATCTATCTTCTCTTTCTCGTCCCCACCACGGCTTCATTGTTGCACTAGCTCTTATGTCATAAAGAGCTTTCACAAGCGACATGACTACCTAGCGAGCATGGTTTTGCAAATCTAACTTGGGATCCTTGAACTTTGGTGGAGAAGGAAATTGGGGCACTAATATCATCGGCTCATTCTTGTTAGTACTTATAGTTAGTTCTTCACCGACCTTGTTGTCATTATCCCCATTTGTCTCTTTTCCAACATCTTGTGGCTCATCTAGTTGTAGATTTGGCTCGGGCACTTCATCAATCTCGGAATCCTCATTATAACACCAATTATTTCGAGGAAGGTTGCTTACGGCTTTGGTCAATTGATCTATCTTATTTTGAAGATTTTGAATTGCTATCTCTTGATTCTGAATTGACCGCCCTTGATTAATCATCCTCTCCTCAGTTGATGCTACAAACTTGAACCACAAATCCTCCAAACTTGAATTATCTGTCTCAGTTTTGGAATCCATGTATTGAGTTGAAGTGGTGATAAATTGTTCCATCTGGTGCTGAAAATTGTGTCTCGATATTTCTTGACTCATCATCCTCTCCTCTTGGTTTGCTATAATCCTTAACATGAATTCCTTCAACTCTAAATTTTCTTCTTGTCGCATTGGAGGTGGATATGAGAATTTCGACGTGTATGTTGGATTTGGAGTAGAGTATTGGTCTTCATAAGTATAGCTCCATGAAGAATCCGGGTGATACCCCCAAACTTGATCATAATTATCATATGCATACTGATTGAGGTAGTTACCACCATCTTTGTCTCAACCAAGATTGATGGTGCATTGATTACTCGGGTGATTGCCAACCTGATAGTCACATCGTTGCGCCATCCTTGACTCTGTTGAAATTTGCGATATAATCGACCAACTTCCTCGAAAGTTCTTTAATCTGTCTTGACATTCACGGAAAATGTATTAAGTCCATCAATCCATGTTTCCCTTGGTTGAGTCATGTTTGTGTATGGCCATTGATACACAAAGTCATCCATGGTACTGAAAAGAGAAATATAGGAAGAAATTAAAAATATAAAAAATATTAAACTAATTCCCCGACAGAAGCGCTTAAAACTTGTTGGGTAAAATCAAATTCGCTTGACACACAAGTATCGTGGTCAACAAGTAATAAAATGATAATTTGAGTATCGTTCCCACGGAGAATTAGTTAATAAAAATCACCAAGTACTAACGTAACTTGACTCGATCTTATTTAAACGAATGAATTTCAAATTATATAAATTAAACTACTATTAAATTCCACTAATTAAATTAAGACTATGGAGATTTAAGATCACAACTTCACTTATTTCTTCATTTAAGTTAACACACTTCTCATCAATTATTCTATCCCGAATTTGTTAATCAAGAACACTAAAGTAGTATTAACCACCTCTCGATGCACTAATAATACTGGTATTAACGTCAATCCACAATTAAGATAGAAATCAGTTAAACACCTTAATCAACTAACCCACTATATCTCTATGTGAATTACAATTGAAGAAGGTTTAAGAACAAGTTCTCTGTCGATTACATGCGATTGTTAAGCATATCTCTACCTTAACACTCATTAAGTTTAAGCTACTAACAAAATCCACGAACACATGCTATCATGATCGGATCTAAATCTATACTTCATCTATCAGTTCATATAGATTATCACGGTAATTGATGGCGGTCAATTAAACAATTAAGTCCAAACCATAATAGACAATTCTCACGATAGAACATAATAATTGATAGCGAAGCATATTAAAATAAACTACACAATAAGATCCATTGTAATCTCAAACAAAAATTAATTAGTTCATTGAATTAAAACTAAGAATCCACACTTGAAATAACATTAAAAGATAAAAATAAGAGTAGAGTAAAGAATTGAATACATTTGTCGACCAAATCTCCATCTTCCTCAAGCTCCTACTCTTGATCTTCAATGGTCTTCAAGTTGCTTCAATCTCCAAAACTATTTAGAACTAGTGTTTTGATTTAATTTACTCTAATCTAATCTAATGGAATGCTCTCTCCCAATCTCTCCAATCTCCCCAATCTCCCCAATCTCTCCAATCTCTCCTAATCCTTATTATTCTCCTCCTTTTATAAGCCTTTTTACATGTCTTTAAGTCCTCTTGGACGTTCTTGAGTCAATTGGATCGAAAACAATCCTTCTCGAACTCAAATTTGGCCAAAAACCACTTCTTTTCGCGTACCCCATTCGTGAAATCTAAACTTGTCAAGGGCCACCCGATGGGGGCTATAATCTTGTTTTGCATTGGTACCCCCCCCGGTGAGTTTTTACTAAGGAAAAGCCCATTTCGATGGGCTTCATTTTTATCACAGCATCCTCTGGTAAAACGGCCATAACTTTTGATCCGGGAGAAGTTACGAGGCCTGCCACCTATCAAATCAAAGATATCGACGAGCTCTACAACTTTAATTCTTTGAGGATTGAGAAATTGTTGTTAGATAAAGGTTGAAATTGAGTTGGAAGTGACTGCTATGAAAATGGCTAACCAAAACAGCGAAGTTCGACGTCCGTTGGTACAACGATCATAACTCTTGCATCCGAACTCCGATTAGAATGATTCAAGATGTTCTGGAAAGCTACGAAGACGCTCTAAAATGTAAGCTAAGTTCCAAACCAAGAACATGAAGTAAACATGAAACCCCAAATGATGTCCGGATTGTTTTTCTTTGCATTCTCTTTGCTTTTCCTTACCAATAATCGCTCACACCGCTCCCAAACATATAACCTACAAAATGAACACAAAATGGATGAAAAGTAACTAAGACACATGAATATAAGCAACTAATTCAAGTCAAAGATACCGGATAAGTGTATATAAAATCCACTTATCAACTAGGCTTCTCACAAATAGAAGTACTGGTGACCATCTGTGGTGCGGTCAATCTCAGAGAGGAAAAGCCACACTCCTCTCCACATTTCCATATAGAAACCAGTCCCAAGACACCAAAGATTGTAGGGATACACACAGATCAATGATTCGTTCTGAAAGAACCTGCGATGGCTCAATGTCCACATATCAAGGATAAGTTCAGAATGCATCAATATCACAAGCCCTGAAGAAATATGCAAATATCAAGCAAGTATCATGGCATAACTAAAAGGGAAGTAATCAAAATATATTTCTCTGCCATATATAATACTGTTTGATATATACATATGTGTTTTACATGACAAAATGGTTAAGCTAGTCTGTGCAGGAAAAATACAAATATCTACGAATCTGTGTGTATGCGGACTATCAGATCTAACATAGCATCCCTCTCTGAAGAAGGAGGTAAAGCTGCAAGCTCCTGCCCAAGGGTATCTACACGAGCTAGCAGATCGGAGGCTAACTGCATGGTGGTATAATGCTCATCGATGTATGTACTCATATCGGCAAATATGTCAGTCGTATGGGATCTCACTGAAGTATTGTTTGCAATGGCCATATCCCTAGCAGATAGGGTAGCATCCCGCTCCATAATCAATGCATCTCTGGCTGATCTAGCCTCGTCCCTCTCTAATAGAGCGACGTCTCTCCCATCAAGAGCTGTCAACATCGAGGCCCTAGCCTGATCTCTCTCATAGGTCATCAGATGTAGGCTCTGCTCCAAATACTGTGCGGAATGCTGAATGACAGTGGCACTCGGGGTGGGAGAATCCATCATAAATGCTAGCAATCCAGTAGTCAAGTCCTCATCAATGGGAATATCAGCCTCCTCCATAGGCTCCTCATCATCAGAATCAATCTCCTGCACTGTGGATACTACCATAGTCGATGCAGTCTCTATCTCCATCCATACGGAATACTCTGTAGAATAACCCTGATGACTGACAGAAAACTCAGCTAGCTCTCACTGATCCCAATAGGCATATAACCTGGATTTGTCCTCTGCTGATAGACGACGTGAAGCGAAGCGCTGACTCACTGCCCCCTTAAATGGATGGAAATCCTAAAACTGGTCAAACTGACACATCACGGCCAGTGGGTGGTAGGTGATCATCCCTCTCAAACCAGCTAGAGGAAGATAATCCATGCCTAGATCATGAGTAATGAAGCTGTAGGGTGAACTAAGCCTTGTACACGGTAATATAGCGAATGGATCTCCAATCCCTGCCAGGAAAGCTGACCAAGATGCAGCATCTGTACACTCTGCAGGCTGGAAGGAGTATGACATGGCTATATCATGGGTGAAATAAATAGATAAAAGCCAAAACACCCCCAAACTTAAAGTGAGCAATGCCCTCATTGCTTAATATAAAATAATCGATACAAGAGGGCTTCCCCGAAGATCGCTCACTCGGCATCAGCTCCATCCTCATCAGCTTCGTCCTCATCGGCGTTAGCGGACGGTGATGGTTGAGGGTATGGTGGGAAGACAGGAGGCTCCGAGAACTGGTATGGCGTGAACTTAGCATTCTCGCAACAATAATCAATGTAGATGCTCTGAATGGTGTTCACCACCACTCATTGCATTTGCATCGCTATATCACGCCTCTGAGCCACTCTTTACTATATGTGCCTCACGCCTCCTCTGTGCCTCGGCATCATGTTTCTGATGCAGCAGGGTGAGAGACGCCATGATGTTGGCCAATAGTTCCTGGCTAACTAGGGCTGCGTCTGGAGTTGCGTCAGAAGGCTGCGAAGGCTCAGCCTCTGATGTAGGCGTTGGCACTTTAGGTGGTCCGTATCCCTCGCCTCTGACATGAGACTCTGCCCCGTCCCACTCATAGTAGCATTTGATTGTCAGGTGGTCAATGACTGTCATCGGTGGCGAGGCTATCTCCTCGGGCCCCCACTGGATACCTTCCTGCTTGCATAATGTGGTGATTAATGATGGATGAGGAAGTCCAGCAGCAACGTTACTTTTGATTGCCTTCCGAATGGAGTCATGAATGAGCACACCAATATCCATATGTAGGCCCATGATAATGGCGAATAGTAGGATTGCCCTATCCTTAGTCACGTCACTCAAATGACGGGTTGGGATCATGTTGGCATAAATGAATCTAAACCACGCCTTCCCGTAGCGACTGAGTGCTAAAGCCGGGAAACTGGTCTTTTTACCCGTATAGTCATTTTTTTTCCATGTCATTTTGGGCTTACAGATCCTTCTGATGATATCCTCAAGGTCATAACTGCGGAGTCCCAACTGTATATAATAATTGCCCGCATAGTTGGGTGTTCCGAACAAGGCATTGATGGCCTGACTACTGTACGCCACTAGCTTCCCCCAAACTTGAACAACAACAGGGCCTTCGGGATTGGCATTGGCATAGAACTCCCGAACCACAGAAACAACAGCTAACGCAGGCGGTTTTGTGAAGTTGATCCATTTTCGCTCCAGTATCATGGTGATTAGCTCACCATCTTTCTTGTCCGGCCTAAACCCCCGCTCAGGAATCAAATTGCGCGCTCCAAATGAGCTTTTGTACCTTTTCCAGGCCTCCTCATTGATAAACTTGGCTCTGTCCCAATCCGTTGGTGGTGGCGCGGCGGAAGATGAAGACCCTCCGACACTCAGGCGTTGACTCTTTGGTGCCATGTCAAAATGTCAGTTGAAGAGGTTCGAAAATAACCCTGCACAGTGCCAAAATCTGTAGAAACGGTCGAGAGAAATAGAAAAGGGTTGAGCGTTCTGACTGTTGAAACTGCCTTTTAAAATCAAATTCTCGCCATCGCACCGCCATGACGAGACATCCTTTTTTGTTTAGTATTGCAGCACGATTTAAATGGTGAGACTTCATTTGGTGGGTCGCGGCATGGACTCCCCTTTGTTGGTTGGCACTGCGGCACAATTTAGCAATAGTTGAGACTCAATGGTGGCTCCGCGGCGCGGACTCCCCTTTTTTGTTTGGCGCTGTGATGCGAGTTATCATTTACTGAGTTTTCTATGTCTGTTATCTGCACATGCCAAGATAGGTATAACAGAAAACACTTTGAAGTAAATATGCATTAATACAAACAATATTACAACTAACTACACACTGCAACATACAATAAACATATGATAGCCGCAAAAACATGTGTAAGGAAAGGCATAGAATAAACTAGATATAAGTAAAGGAAAACAGATAAAATTTATACCGAGATGGGGGTGCCTCCCCACCAAGCGCTTGTTTTAAAGTCGTCGACTTGACTATATCGACGCCGTTCAATCCGGCTCATAAGTGAAAATGACCATCTTATGCCGTCTGTTCGTCAATTCCTCTAAAGTGTTGGCCGACATGGATGATTGGCCATTCTCCTTTTCTTCATCCATCCACTCATCCTTTGGCATAAAGAATCTTTCGCCACTGGAATTATCCACTAATTCGCCTGTTTCATTAAATTGAAAGCGTTCTTCATGTTCTATCGAGCCCTCAAGGGTTTTCACAGTCGGGAGTGTGGTTTCTGATTGTAGATCAGTAATGACTATACAACCACTGTTTCTTCGTTTGTCTCTAACTTCAGACTCCACCGGTTGGTCAGTTTGCACTATGACATCTCCCTCAACAACTGTGCGAGATTCATCGCATTTTCCTTGCGTATCCACTGTGCAATACTCTATTGTTTCATCGTCGAGATCAATTAAGACCGGTACATTGACTCACGGTGGATTTGTGATGGCATTGACGAGTTGCCCCAATTGATTCTCAAGGTTGTGCAATGCGGCTTCTTGGCTTGCCATTCGAACCTCATTTCTTCCGATGAAGATGGTGAGAAGCTCCTCAAGCCTGTTCTCTTCTTCACGTGTTGAGGACTCAGAAAAGTTCTCATTCGGCTGAGATGTCAACTCATAGTGCGACGGAGACTGATATTCAAACTGAGAGGCATGATTCAGATCATGATATTGCTCTTAACTGTAGTCCCAAGAGTTTGGATAGCCCTGGCAGTTTGGATGATAAGAGATCGGTTCAAAGTCAGCCCGTTCCTAACCGTAGGCATTCTGAGCGGGCTGACACTCAAGATTTTCAGAAAACCTCAAGGCATTTGCAATTTGAACTTGTAATTTCTCAAGTCCTTCTTCCGAGCTTGGTTGCATCGTCCCCTCATAATGCCATTGATAACATTGATTGTCCATGATCTGTAAACTTAAAACAAAAAGAAAGGAAGATCAAACAAATAAAAGAAATATATAATATAAGTTCATAGTAAGACTAAATTGATTGAAGTCAATATTGGACAATATTAGAATAACAGTTCCCCGGCAACGGCGCCAAAAACTTGTTGGTCGGATAACCGATCACTAAACACGTGCAAGTATACGCGGTCTAACAAGTAATACAGTGATAAGTAGAATGTTGTACCCACGAGGAACTATCACTAATATTTACCAAGTACCGACTTTGTATCGCTAAAGTCTTATTCGAACAATAATGAATGAAAGTATGATTAATCTAAGCATAACTAATTATCAAAGCAAGTAAATGGATAATGAATGGTAATCTAAGGAATAACAAGCTAAGGTTACAACTTCACCCCACTCAGGCATTCTGTCGAACACCTGGCGTGCTATGTTTCATCAAACTATCCACCCTTCTCTCTCTGGTCTTAATGGTCATGACAATTTGTCGATCGAGAACACCCAAGTGCTCATACACCTCTGTCGAGGTATGTACAAACATATCCTTTCCAGATCCACCCGATAGGGAATAGAACAGAAAAGAACGCCCAAGCTAGATACAATCCTACATATGTCTATGCGAGTTGATCACAACAAGGATTTAAGTATAAGTTTTCAAATAGGTCGCACGTGGCGCACAGATATATATCTATTCTACACACAACTTATGCAGTCGAAACCCACAATCACATGCCAATATATTCAGGTGTAAATCTACAATCCTTCTATCGATATCATGTAAATTACCAAAATCATCACTAATGTCTTAGCGAGAATCATTAAGCATAAATATATCGAACCAAATCATATGGTGCCAACCAAAGAGATAAGACAGTTAATTTAAATAACAAAGGGTTCCATTATAACCTTAGAGCCAATATTCAGGTTATAGCTATTGAACAAAATACAAGTAGCAATAAAGACAACATTTATGGATTACAAAATTAGAGACAATAAATAGATAAGAAGAAACTCTGTCAAAGCCCTTTAATCTCTAAGCATTCTGCTCGAATCAAGCTCTCCAGTCCGTGTAGCTCACTGCTCTTGATGCTCTAAAGAAACCCATACTTTTCCCTAATCTAGTTAATCTATATTTACAAACATTTATCTAAGAGAAAGAGAAATTACAGAAGAAAACTAATCTATGCTAATTCTAAAATCTCAGATCTACTGTCTGTGTCCCATTTGTATGCAGAGCCTCTCTTCTTATCTGTTACTGCCCCCTTTTGCTAGGTCAAGCCAAGCACTCTCTGCCTGGGCATCGGAGGTGGCGCAGCGGCGCAGGCAACTCAACTTTAATTGGCGCTGCAGTGCCACATTAATAACATGGACACGGAGCTCGCGCTGCAGCGCGAGCCATAGAAGCTTCAATGGCACCGCAATCATTTGAGGGTGATGTCGTGAAGGGGACGAAGGTGAAGCCGCATGCTGTACCGTAAAATGACCATTTTTCCCCTGAATGCTAGAAAAGCACTATAAAGCTCTACAATACATCAGTTAAGCGCAATAACACTATATTTATATAAAACTACATAAAAACTATGAATTCAGGAAATTATTTAAGTCATAAAGTATCTGATTCGTGGGTATAAATCCCACTCATCAATAGGGACCTCAGTCAGTATGGAATGATGTTATCTCCGTCCTCGTGGATAGGTGTCTAAACCTATCACGCTCACAGGACGCAAACATGAAAGCCTCTCATAGGCCCAAAACTGCCAACACAAAGGTAACATCTGTCGTTGTCAACAAGACTTTAACTCAGAGTATGGAAAAGAAAAGAGAAATACTCACCAGCAGAAAGGGGTAGAATCCTAACCAAGCCTCGGTCAAACCCTGCGATCACATGCGCATTCCCGTGAGGAAGTAGGCGAAGGTGTAAGAACCCCAATCATAATCTCCTATATGGTCCACGTGTCGAGTGGCGCTGATCAAAGTGAAGGACACCATAAAAGAGTTATCTGCTATGAAGCAGCCCCTAATGATCATAAGGAATAATCACCGGAGAATGCGATCCCTGAGTCTCACATCATCGGGTATAGGCTCACTCAATAGCCTGCTCATAGCATCTATGCTCAGAGGACCTGTACGTACAGTCCTGCCCTTAAGCTCCTCCGCCGGAACTCCTAGCAAGGATTTAATGGTAGTAGGGGTAATATTCATCATGCAAGGCACTGGATCCCCTCCAAACTCCATACCTGTGATAAATCGCCAATCCATCGGCGTCATCATCACCTCACATCCAAGAAATGGAGTGATCGAGTGCGTGAAACCAAATACTTTCGAACGCCCCGAGGTAACCCTAGGGACAACGATGGGGAAGAATGGAAAAGAACGTCCTGAATCTCCAGCCATATACAATCGCTCTATAGTCATCATGCAAAGACTGATATATAGAGTGGATGTTGAACCAGTTCCCTCGAGGCTGTGTAAAGCCGGGAACCTACATCAAATGCAGATCAACATCAGAACCCTTTACTCCTCATCAATAGGAAATAAGGAAGATTAAGATCTAACTTCATACCTCATTTTCGTGCAGGTAGACTGAAGGATGTCAACTCAAGTTACCCAGAAGCTCTGGATTCACCACTTGAATACATGGAAAATCCCTACGGGGAACACGTGCAGCAGGAGCAGGAACCTCAACCGGTACATCCTCCTCCCCATCCTCTATGTCTGGAACTTCAACCCGGATAGGACGTATCACCACCTCCACCAAACGACGAGGCTGTCTAACAAAACGGGGTCGAGGTACTTCAGAAGCCCTCCTCTATACGCCAGAAGTGGTCCTGAGGAACTACTCGGCTGATCCAGATCCATAATATCTGGACAACAAGTCTCCAAATCACTTCAAAAAAGGTGTGGTAAATTCTTACCTGGAGCTTTTCAAAATGCATTTTATGACTACATGCATGCATGCATGCATTATTTTAACATACATCTACAGTAGAGTTAAAAATGCATAACTACCCAATGCCTACATTTTGGAAAATTTTTGCCATAGTCCCCTTTGTAAATGGGACTATCCACATGCACATAGGCATGCCTAAGTGGCCATTCAGTAGCACACCTACCCACAGTCATATACATCCTACATGCATTTAATACATTACAGTAAAAAATCCGTAAGTGTATTCTAATTACCAAGATTATTTTGCTTTTCTACCTTTACTCATTTGTTCTCAAATAGGATAAGAAATGACAGTAAAAGGTGCCAATTTGACTGTTTCAAAAGTCAAATTTTTTCACATCATTATGTTCAGCATGGTTTACTACTAACATTTACTTTGTTGAATATTTTTTATAAAGTTATATCAGCATGCATATTCACTACTATGTGTCTAAGTGCATTTCATGTGATAAGTCATTTTCCAACAGATAGAAATTGGAAGAAAATACATGCATATATTACCAGGACAGTAAAGAACACTTGTACGGTAGCAGAATGTGCAGAAAGTCGTCGGAACTCAGCAGGTCTGAAGAAGAGCTCTCAGATTTCCTTTGTGGCGCAGCTTGAAAATGACTTCTGAAAGCAACCTACAGGCTTTACATAGCCATAGTTGGCAGCAGGTCCACCTACGGCTAGTGCAGGTGTACCTACGGTACCCCAACATGGGTCCCACACTTCTGGCTCGGTCCAGTTAGAGTTATAAAGGAGGTCTCACAAGCTGAAAAGGCCAAATCAGGAATAAAAACGCTACGCAATTGAGCGAAATAGTTTGAAATCCTGGTTTTCATGGGCCAAACTTTGGCTCCACATATCAATCATTGGTATTCACCTGCATACAAGGTATACTATACCACTAGCCTCAGCTTTTACAAATCATGCTTGGCAATACCTCATAAAGGTCTGATGCCATCAGTGCAAGGTCACAGCCCTAAAACGTATCCCCGGCGGGGGTTACAAAGCTGAAGTGACAAACTGATGAAGTATCCCCGACGGGGGTTACAACGCCGAAGTGACGAACTGATGAAGTATCCCAGACGGGGGTTATAACATCAAAGTTACAAACTGATGACGTATCCCCGGCGGGGGTTACAACGCCAAAGTTATGAATTAAAAACGTATCCCCGGCGGGGGTTACAACGCATTCTCAACCATTGACACACACATCAATGAAGGTCAAGCAACCTTGACGTTATCTCAGCTGGTGGAAAGTAAACCAAAAAAAGCAACTTATCCATGCCTATGTATCCCCGGCGGGGGTTACAACGCCGAAGTGATGAACTGATGACGTATCCCCAACGGGGGTTATAACGCCGAAGTGACGAACTGATGAAGTATCCCCAGCGGGGGTTAAAACGTCGAAGTTATGAACTGATGACGTATCCCCAGCGGGGGTTACAACGTCGAAGTTACGAACTGATGATGTATCCCCGGCGGGGGTTACAACGCCAAAGTTATGAAGTAAAAATGTATCCCCGGTGGGGGTCACAACGCGGAAATTTCAAACAACCACGTATCCCCGACAGGGGTTACAGCTGTAAGACCCCAACTTTTTAATAAAGATGATTTTTCTATAAATATTATTTTTAAATATTATGGAATAAATTTGATATAATGTTATAGTTGTGGGTAATATTTATAAATTTTGCAAAGTAAGCAAGTTGTTATAAAATATTCGTTTGGTCGAGAAATATTCTTTTTGTCGGGGAATATTCGTACGACGACACAATCATTGGTGGACCCCACAACAGAATTATTGTCGGAGTTAGAAAACAACAAAAATATTTTTATGAAAATAATGGCGGAAGTGTTACCGCTAACACTATTGAATACAGTGGTTAAAATACGAAGAACACGCGTTGTTGTTGCACAAGAAGCACACCTGTATTACATGAGATATTTTTTGAATTATTGATTCTTACGTAAGAAGGCACTACTCAATAATTGTTACAGTAATTACTGTTTAACATTTTATTGATTCAATAATTACTACGTTGATATTTTTGATTAAATAATTGTCATTACACAGTATTTCAATTTATCAAATCAATAATTCATTTAAATATATTATTATAATATTATATTATAGTAGTATGATGTGGTTATATGATAGTATGTTTTATTTATATAAATTGAATGGTAACATTATTATAGTAAATTCATGGTATAAAAGTAAAATGCGGTGGAAGAGAACAATTTGAATTTTAATTCTGATGATGTAAGCGATGATGTCATCAAAACGATGAGGTAAGCAATGATGTCATCTAAGGATGATGTGTAAATGATGATGTCATTTGATCGATGATGTAAGCAATGATGTTATATGATCGATGATGTAAGCGATGATGTCATAAATTATGGCGAAAAGACTATTTTACCCTTACTCTACCAAGCTTATAAATAGAAACTCATTCCTTCATTATTTTTCACGAATTCACTAAAGCTATAGAGCGAGAAAGAATAGAGAGAATAAGAGAGAAAGAAGAAGAATCTTGTGTTACTACAATATTGCGGTATCGAATTTCCTACTAAGGTAAGGGGTATTATTTCTTTCTTATTCATGAAGAGAACTTCTGTTATTCCATTCTTTATTATTCATTTGGAATAACTCAGATACGCTGTGCTACCCTATACTTGGTGAAGTTCTTACATTATTCCATTTTATTATTCTCGTTGGAACATCCTGCTTATATGCGTTACACATGACACGTTCCGTTATTTATTATTCTGTTAGAACATCCTGTTTGTGCGTTTACGCATGACCTGGTTCCATTATTTATTATTCTGTTGGAATATCATGTTTGTGCGTTTGCGCATGACCTGGTTCCGTTATTTATTATTCTATTGGAATAACGTGTCTGTGCGGTCTATCGCATGTCTGGTGATTTCTTTTGTTATCCCATTCTTTATTATACTCAGTTGGTTAAAGTTTTGACTTCTATACTCTATGAAATTAGTGGAATATCCTTGATATTTACGCTTCATCTAGTATCTTTTCATAGAAATATTCTTCTGAGCATTCTTGAGTTTTACTCTACAAAGAAGTATCATGTTGACAATTTGGACATTATTAGTTCCTAAATAAATTAATTCTTGAACTTGTTTTATTGAATTCTTATATCATTGTCATCATCCTCATGTTTATATTATGTTGAAAGTTATATATGGCTTGTAGTGCATAGATGGACTTGGTATGATTATGACCAGGGATTTTTCGGTGTAATCATGACCGTAATGTTACAAATGATGTGGAAAAAGTCCTCATTGGCCTGTAGTGCATTGATGAACAGTTGTTGGCATGATCATGACCATTGATGAATACACGAATATCCTTGGCCGTAGTGCATGGATAATTTGTGGTTGTGATACTAATGAATATCCTTGGCCGTAGTGCAAGAATGATGTGGATTATTTATTAAGCTGAGTCTCAGCGATAAAAGTGATGAAAACCTTTTAAATCATAAAAGATAGTAGATTTTATTCTCTACTTGACTCTTTTAATGGATTGCTTGTTCCGCTACAGTTAAACTTGATGTTTGTTATATTTTATCAGTTTAACATTGTTGAAGGCTAATGATAATTTATTCTGCATTATCTTAGTCATAATATTCCTTCTTGGGCTAGTTGAGCTCACCTTTTTTCACCACTCTTCTCTTGAGAAATGAGAACGAATAGGACTAGGACTAGTCGGGGAACGGAGTGACGGTCCAGATGATAGTATTAGTAGTCCTCACTATTCTATTAAATAGTGTGAAAATAAATGTAAAGAGGACTCTTTTGAGTGTGGATATTGTATAAATGACAATATTCTTATTAAACTCTCAGTTTATGTTTTGTCGTATTTTACACGACAGTTGTATTATTAAGTTGTATTTGAATTTTGTACCATGTATTTGGCGACTCAAGATGGGTGATGTATACCTATTTTGGGGGTGTCACAGTTGGTATCAAAGCTTAGGGATATGATCCCTGGCTAAGATGCGAGACAAGAACTAGGAGGGAATAGACGGGGAATTCCTTCGCTAGTATGACCTACCTAAGTTTATTTGGTATTTAATTGGTCGGTCAGAGTATAGGGATAATATGTGATATGTTAATTAACCCTTGTTTTGTGGCAGTATTTGAAAATGACATTCGAGAATGTTGAGAACATCAATGGAGCACAGGAGACCGTTGAATCTCCACAGATCAATAATCAGGATAATGTGCATCAGAATGGAGACAATCCTCAGGCAAACAACAACACGGACCAGATGATGAACGATGGAATATTCAGAGGCTTTATGCAATTCATGCAACATCGAGCAAGAAGCGGCTCTGTCCAAAATGCGGTGGAAACAATGGCAACTCTCGAGGCCAGTCACCGCTAAGCGCTTCAAGGAATTGGGACCACCTGAGTTTTTCGGAGAGCCAAAACCACTTAAGGCAGAGACGTGGATAAAGCAGATCAACAAGATATTTGATGTCTTGGGATGCTCCGAGGAGAAAAAGGTTCCTTTGCCACCTTCATGTTGCGCGGAGGCAAATTCTTCGGTGGGAATCAGAAAGCGTACTCAACCAACCAAGACCAAGATGTCTTGGGAGAAGTTCCAAGAGTCATTCAACGACAAGTACTTTCCGAAAGTATTCCGTAAAAGAAAGAGGTAGAGTTCATCAAGCTGGAGTAAAACAACATGACTGTGTCGCAGTACGAAGCCAAGTTTGCTGAGTTGTCCTGGTTTGCGTCTCATTTGGTTGATAATGAGGAGAGAATGGCGCGAATGTTTCTAAGTGGTTTGAAACCCGAGATACGTCAATATCTTATCTCTCATAAACTATTTTATATTCAGATGTTGTTAATATGGCTCAGTTATTGGAGCGCGATAATGAGTCAACTCAACCAAAAGAGAGCAGCCGACAAAATGATAATACCAGTGATAACACCATCGAGCGAAAGGATAATAGGCGTGGAGGGAATCAACATGCCAGAAATGGTAACCACTTCGGTGGTAATCATGGCCAAAATAATAAGAATGGACATTTCAAGAAGAGGAGATTCAACAATGATGGAAAGACGACAGCATCAGCACCTGTCGTTAAGAAAGGAGAACGACCACCTATCATATGTTTCAAATGTGGAGGAGAGGGACACATCAGTCCAAACTGCGCGATGCCATCCAAAGCATGTTATAATTGTAGAAGAGAAGGGCACCTGGCCCAATTTTGTCGTGCACCGAAGACAAGTCCAGCTGGGATGGAGGCATCAAAGGCCGTCCCAGACAAGACAAAACCGGTAGTTCAAGGGAGAGCGTTTGTCGTGACCTCCCAGAAAGCAAGGAACCCGAACGAAGTCATCACGGGTAAGCTTATCATAAACTCTAGCGAAGTATATACTTTATTTGATACCGGTTCTACCCATTCTTTTATTTTTCCCACCTGCGCTCAACATTTAAATTTGACTTCGGAGAAATTGGACCTTGACTTATCTGTTGAAACTCCATTGGGAGAAACCTTCATTACATCCACTGTTTATAAGTCTTGTTTGGTTCAAATCAGTACCCACACATTACCTATCAATCTAATTTCATTGAAAATACTTGCATTTGACATTATTCTAGGGATTGATTGGTTAACTACTCATCATGCAAAAATTGATTATTTTCGTAAGGTTGTTAGCTTTCATATTCCTAACCAACCTATTATGCGAATTCAAGCAACCAAACCATTAAAATCGATCACTGTCATCTCAAGCCATAAAGCTATTCGTTTATTAAAAAATGGATGTCAAGCTTTCTTAGCTCATGTCACGGATCTAAACAAAAAATACGTCGCTTTTGAATGATATTTCTATTGTTAATAAATTTCACGATGTATTCCACTCAAGAACTTCCCGGCCTACCCCCAGGAGCGTGAAATTGAATTTTGTATCGACCTTGAACCCAGACAAAACCCATTTCCAAAGCCCCATATCGAATGGCTCTATTGAACTTCGAGAGTTAAAGACCCAACTGCAGAATTGTTAGACATTGGCTTTATTCGTCCCAAGTACTTCTCCTTAGGGTGATCCTGTTTTATTCGTGAAAAAGAAAGATGGGAGTATGCAACTTTGTATTGATTATCGGAGTTGAATCATGTCACCATCAAAAATAGGTACCCATTGCCACGTATTGATGCCCTGTTTTGACCCGGCCATAAGGAGCCAAATTCTTTTCAAAGATTGATCTTTGTTCTGGATATCACCAATTGAAGATTAGAACCGATGACATTCCAAAGATGGCTTTCAGAACTCGGTACGGGCATTATGAATTCCTAGTCATGTCTTTTGGATTGAATAATGCTCCTGCTTCTTTAATGGATATGATGAACTGAGTATTCAAGGAATATTTGGATCACTTTGTGGTCATCTTTATTGATGACATCCTTATTTATTCCAAAAGCCATGAAGATCATGAGCAACACTTAAGGCTGATACTCCAAAAGCTTCGTGAATATAAGATTTATGCCAAGTTGAAGAAATGCGAGTTCTGGCTTTAGGAAGTAGTATTCCTTGGGCACATAGTATCAAGCCATGGAATATCTGTTGACCCAACAAAGATTGAAGTTATTCAAAGCTGGGAGAAACCTAAATCAGTGACCGAAGTACGTAGCTTTCTCGGCTTAGCTGGTTATTATCGGAGATTCGTAGAAGGGTTTTCTTGAATCACTACTCCATTAACTCAGCTGACTCGGAAAGATACAAAATTCGGTTGGAACGAGGAATGTGAGAAGAGTTTTCAAGAACTCAAGAGGAGACTCATTTCAGCACCTGTTCTGACAATACCATCTGGCTCGGAGGGATTTGTCATCTACAGTGATGCTTCGGGCAAAGGGTTAGGATGTGTTCTCATGCAACATGGGAAAGTCATAGCCTATGCCTCTCAACAACTCAAAGAATATGAGAGGAATTATCCTACTCATGATCAAGAGTTGGCAGCTGTTGTTTTCGCACTTAAAATTTGGAGGCATTACTTGTATGAGGAGAAAGTGGAGATCTTTACGGATCATAAAAGCCTCAAATATTTCTTCACTCAAAAGGAAATCAACATGCGACAACGACGTTGGCTTGAACTGTTGAAAGATTATGATCATACCATCCAATACCATCATGGAAAAGCGAACATGGTAGCCGACGCATTGAGTAGAAGATCATATGCGAGTACGAGTGCGATATTGACAACGCAAAGACCCATTTTGTGTGACTTGAAAAGGATGGAGATAGAATTCAAAACTCCAGGGACCCATGTGATGATGGCGAATATACGAGTAGAACCGAATTTAATTGATAAAGTTAAAGTTGCTCAAGTTAGAGATCTGGAGTTGATGCGTATGAGGAAGAAAGTGCAAGAAGGTGCTATGCCGGAAGCAAGAATCGATGAAGAAGAAATACTTCGAGTCAACTCCAGACTTTGTGTTCCTAATGACCCAGATTTAAAGTATAAAATCATGATGGAGGCGCACAACACACACCGCTTTGCAATCCATCTCGAGTACCAAAATGTATCGTGATCTTCGGTCATACATTTTGATGGAGCAATATGAAGAGAGAGATAGCGCTGTTTATCTCAAGGTGTCTAACTTGTCAACGAGTCAAGGCGGAGCATCAAGTACCAAAAGGTCCATTGCAACCACTTGAAATTCTAGAATGGAAGTGGGAGCACATTATCATGGATTTCGTTACTGGTCTTCCCAAGGTTTCTCAAGGCATAGATGTAATTTGGGTCATTGTTGATAGATTGACCAAGTCTGCTCATTTCTTACCAATACGAGAAATTTATACACTTGAACGTCTTGCTCGTATGTACATAAACGAGATTATAAGACTACATGGTATGCCAGTATCCATAGTTTCTAATTGAGACCCAAGATTCACTTCACAATTTTGGATTAGTTTGCAAAAAGCTATGGGCACGGACTTACGATTTAGTTCGGCATATCATCCTCAGACGGACGGACAATCAGAGAGGACTATTCAAACTCTTAAAGATTTATTAAGATTCTGTGTCCTTGACTTCAAGGGAAGTTGGGACAAGTTCTTACCGTTGGTGGAGTTTTCATACAACAACAGTTATCAAGCAAGTATTGGCATGGCTCCATTCGAAGCGTTGTATGGAAGAAAGTGTCATTCTCTAGTATGCTGGGATGAGGTGGGTGAAGCAACGTTGTTGGGACCAGAGTTGGTACGTATGACTACGGAAAAGATTCAAACGATCCGGCAACGTATAAAAACCTCACAAGATCGACAAAAGAATTATGTTGATCTTCATCGAAAGGACATGGAATTTGATATTGGAGATCATGTATTGTTATGTGTTGCTACATGGATAGGAGTTACGAGATTTGGAAAGAGAGAAAAGCTCAATCTTGATTCATTGGCCCATTTTAATCCTCGATCGAGTAGGAACGTATGCGTATAGACTAAACTTTACTGCCAAATATGTCTCGTGTTCATAACGTTTTTCACATATCCATGTTACGTAAATATGTGGAAGACCCGAACCACATTATTGAGTTAGAATCGGATGAAATAGCGGAAGATTTGACGTATGAAGAGGTTCATGTTCAAATCTTGGATAAGAAGGAACATATTCTACGCTCCAAGGTTATACCTCAATTCAAAGTTTTGTACAGAAACCACGATGTTGAGGAAATTTCCTGGGGGTTAGAATCTGAAATCAAATCAAGATATCCTTACCTTTTTGACATACCAGGTACGTACCCTAATTTCGAGGGCGAAATTTCATAAAAAGGGGAGGTTGTAAGACCCCAACTTTTTAATAAAGATGATTTTTTTATAAATATTATTTTTAAATATTATGGAATGAATTTTATATAATGTTATAGTTGTGGGTAATATTTATAAATTTTGCAAAGTACGCAAGTTGTTATAAAATATTCGTTTGGTGGGGAATATTCTTTTTGTGGGGGGAATATTAAATGCGACGACACACAATCATTAGTGGACCTCAGCGGAATTATTGCTTGAGTTAGAAAACGACAAAAATATTTTTATGAAAATAACGGCGGAAGTGTTACCAAGTAATCTTTTGTTGGAATACACGGTGGTTAAAATACGATGTACGGCGTTGTTGCATTAAGATAGCACCTTTGTATTATACAATATTTTTTGAATTATTGATTCCTACGTGAAGAAGGCCTTTACTCAATAATTGTTACGATGATTCTTGCTTAACATTTTATTGATTCAATAATTGCTACGTTGATATTTTTGATTCAATAATTGTCATTACACGATATTTCAATTTATCAAATCAATAATTCATTTAAATATATTATTATAATATTATATTATAGTAGTATGATGTGATTATATGATAGTATATTTTTTTATATAAATTGAATGGTAACATTATTATAGTAAATTCATGGTATAAAAGTAAAATGAGGTGGAAGAGAACAATTTGAATTTGAATTCTGATGATGTAAGCGATGATGTCATCAAAACGATGAGGTAAGAAATGATGTCATCGGAAAGATGATGTAAGTAATGATGTCATTTGATAGATGATGTAAGCAATGAAGTCATATGATCGATGATGTAAGCGATGATGTCATAAATTATGGCAAAAAGGCTATTTTACCCTTACTCTACCAAGCGTATAAATAGAAGCTCATTCCTTCATTATTTTTAACGAATTCACTAAAGCTATAGAGCGAGAAAGAATAGAGAGAATAAGAGAGAAAGAAGAAGAATCTTACATTACTACATCATTACGGTATCCAATTTCCTACTAAGGTAAGGGGTATTATTTCTTTCTTATTAATGAAGAGAACTTCATTATTCCATTCTTTATTATTACATTGGAATAACTTTTTGTACGTCTGCAACCTACCTATACTTGGTGAAATTCTTCTATTATTCTATTTTTTATTATTACATTTGGAACATCACAGCGGCTTAACGTTACGCATGACACCGGTTTCGTTATTTATTATTCATTGGAACATCATGTACCGTGCGTTTACGCATGACTCGGTTCCATTATTTATTATTCATTGGAATATCACATATGTGTGTTTTTGCATGACCGGTTCCGTTATTTATTATTACATTGGAATAACGTTATATGCATGCGATCTATCGTCGCATGCACGGTGATTTCTTTTGTTATCCCATTCTTTATTATACTCGGTTGGTTAAAGTTTTGACTTCTATACTCCATGAAATTAGTGGAATATCCTTGATATTTGCGCTTCATCCAAAGATATCTTTTCATGGAAATATTCTTACGAGCATTCTTGAGTTTTACTCTACAAAAAGAAGTATCATGTTGACAATTTGGATGTTATTAGTTCCTGGATAAATTAATTCTTGAACTTGTTTATTGAATTCTTATATCATTGTCATCATCCTCATGTTTATATTATGTTGAAAGTCATCTGTAGCTTGTAGTGCATAGATAGACTTGGTATGATTATGACCAGGGATTATTTGGTGTAATCATGACCGTAATGTTACAAATGATGTGGAAAAAGTCCTCATTGGCCCGTAGTACATTGATGGACAGTTGTTGGCATGATCATGACCATTGATGAATACACGAATATCCTTGGTCGTAGTACATGGATAATTTGTGGTTGTGATACTAATGAATATCCATGGTCGTAGTGCAGGGATGATGTGGATTATTTATTAAGCTGAGTCTCAGCGATAAAAGTAATGAAAAACCTTTTAAATCATAAAAGATAGTAGATTTTATTCTATACTTGACTCTTTTAATGGATTGCTTGTTCCGCTGCAGTTAAACTTGATGTTTGTTATATTTTATCAGTTTAACATTGTTAAAGGCTAATGATAATTTATTCTGCTTTATCTTAGTCATAATATTCTTTCTTCGGGCTAGTTGAGCTCACCTTTCTTTCACTTTATTCTCTTGAGAAATGAGAACGTAGCCGGGACTAGTCGGGGAACGGAGTGACGGTCCAGATGATAGTACTAGTAGTCCTCACTATTCTGTTAAATAGTGTGAAAATAAATGTAAAGAGGACTCTTTTGAGTGTGGATAATGTCTAAATGACAATATTCTTATTAAACTCTCAGTTTACGTTTTGTCGTATTTTACACGACAACTGTATTATTAAGTTGTATTTGAATTTTGTACCATATATTTGGCGACTCAAGATGGGTGATGCATACCTATTTTGGGGGCGTCACAACAGCGCATTCTCAACCATTGATACGCAGATCAATGAAGGTCAAGCAACCTTGACGTTATCTCAGCCAGTGGCAAGTAAACCCATCGAAGCAACGTATCCATGTCTATGTATCCCCGACGGGGTTCACAACGCAATTCAACCATTGATGTATGTATCAAAGAAGGTCAAACAGCCTTGACACACTCCCCAGCAAGGGTTATAACTCAATGCAACCATTGATACACACATCAATGAAGGTCAAGCAGCCTTGACAATTCACCCAGCAGGGATCTATCCGGTGATACATACATCAGCGAAGGTCAGGCAGCCTTGAAGATACATATTGTTGGCAGTAACTCCAACAAGACCGTGTTATATGCTGGTGATACAAGCTAGAGAAGACCATCCTCATCAGAGAGGACCGATGATGGAATATGTTATACACATCCTCAAACAGAAAAGCTTTATCCCCACATATCTCTTGCACACAAGAGGCACCTCTATGGAGTAGAAGTCTGTGTCTAGGATTCAGGACTTTGGTGATAGCCCCAACGTCAACATCCTGGAAGACTTGGATTGCATGTCCAAGGCATCATTGATTGTTATCCCAACAGGATTAACAGGGAACCGACAATCATTCCATCATACATTTGCATCATGTTGTTGCACATAGCATCATGTTTATCTTGTTGCATTTCAAGTGTCTAGGATTCTTTATCCTATCCATGCCTTGTATTGCATGAATATGATAAAGAGGGGCATCTGTAGACACTCAAAATTTTCTGCACACCTGTTACTAACATTGCAGGAGGGCAGATTCATCTTTCGGAGATAACCCTGGAAGATAGCTCACATCCATTCCGGATACTATCGAAAGTTTAGTCTCAACCCCGGAACACACACCAGGAGTATCATTTCCAACCTCAGAGATAACCCCAAGTTTTATCCTTGGAGATAACCCCAAGGAATGTTGTTGTAGTTCTGACGATAACTCCGGAAATGCTTGTTTCAAATGCATGCGATCAACTTCAATCTCAGACCTCCTGCCGAGGCACCCATTCCTTAGACCCGGAGCTAACACCGGGCAGACAGGCACACTTACAGATGACCTTGCGGCATTCAAATACTTGCAGCAGTCCAATCTCAGATGTAACCCTGAGCAACGTCTGCTATCAGCTCAAACCGGAGATAACCCCGATGAGGAGTCAAACGTCATCTTGCCACCTCAACCCCTGCGCGTCGTCTCAACACTTCATACATACATACATACATACATACATACATACAAAAATGTTCTACAAGAACCAAGGAGTTCCAATCCCGAGTGACTATTACGCGTGGCAGCACACCAGATAGAATTTGAAGCTTGAAGACCATGGGCATGGTCCCCTCTTCCTGACTTCGTACAATCTCTAATCCCATGTCATTGTGTAACTCTCGACACAAGCAGTCCGAAGAAGGTCTTATATACCTCGTTCGGATACTCGGATTGAAGTTCTGCAAGTTCAAGCAGATATCACAATGCACGAGTGCACGTACTTTGAGACGACAGGACCCGCAGAGCCTCGGCGTGTGCAGTGGATCTCATGCTTCGCAGTGCATCTCACGGCTTCAGCAGTACACTGCATGCCACCATCTCTATAAATATAGAGCTTGGGGTGGCCATTTAAAAAAAAGGCAAGGAAGCCCTGTCAAACTTGCTCTATCCACACCCCATATTGAGTGCTTTCTCATTTTAAACACCTGTTAGTTCACATATAGCTATATTTTTACCGGCGGGAGCTGAGTGTTTATCCATCTAGAGTCATAGAAGCCTGCATTGGCAGCCCACTATAAGCCTTCTCACACTCTATAAAGCCTTTCCCTTCATCTTTGCACACACTATTCTACACATTGAGAGTCGTGTTGTGTGTGTATGCCCTTACTTTGATGCATAGTTTTTATTTCATGCGTATATATATACTTATATATGTATATATTTTATATATGGACTAACATTATCGATTTATGCCTCGATTGAGTCTAGACTTATGTCTGGAGCATTTACTTGCTATATATATATATATATATATATATAAGCAAGTAAATGCTCCAGATGTAAAATCCAGGCTCATCAGACAAAGTCTGACAACAGTTTATATATATAAGTATATATATATATATACTCATATATATAACTGTTGTCGGACATATCCGATGAGCCTGAGTTTTATATTCGGTGCGTTTACCGTTTATATATATATATATATATATATATATATATATATATATATATATATATTTACATCGAACTGGAGTTTATTTCGAGGTCTTTTCTTTGCTTTATTTATATTTAGTCCCTTTAGACTTATTTCGTGGCGGTTGATCGTCTTTACTGCTTTATTTACATTTAGTCAAATTTAGTCCCGCTTGGAGTTTACTTCGTGGCGGTTGATCGCATTTACTGTTTTATTTACTTTTCTGATCCCCCATGGAGTTTCTTCGTGATGGTTGATCATGTCTATATATATATATATATATATTTACCGCTTTTATATATATATAACTGCTTACTGCTTTTCATACAAATTGCAGCATCATGTGAGCCTAGGAATCATGTGATCACAGATTCAATCTACTGAATCTAGATTCGGTTCTCGTGATGGACATTTTCAGCTGTAAGCAGCTTGTACATTATTTATGGTGTCCGAATTTCCTTAGATGGCTATCATGCCCATGAGGAGTTCGGCACTGCTATATATTATTTTCTTAAAGATGCCTCGCATCTCAAAAATAAAAACAAACAAGCCGAACATTTAATAATAAAATGGAAGTATGAAAATGTCTCAATTCCTATTGAGCACAAAGTTTGAAAAACCTTTTTTATAAAACTTCATTGCTATATCCTGTTTAAAACTGAATTTTTCTATAAAATTCAAACCCTTTGTATATAGGTGCGAACGAGACATCGCACTACTTTCAAATAATTGCACATTGATCCACACACACACACACACACACACATTCATATAACAGTTTTTTGAAAAGTGGTGGTCACCGTGGCAACACGGATGTCGGGGGGTGCCTAACACCTTCCCTCTGCATAATCAATCCCCCGAATTCAAATGAATCTCGGTTTCATAGACCCATTTAGCAATGTAACATCACTGGGTCAATGTGCAAACCTTTTCTCGTTTGCGTTGGTGCAACCAGTTAAAAATACCAAATGGCGACTCTTAAAGTCAAATCATCGACATTATACATGTCGGACCTTTTTCACTTGTTTTTTCAAACAAATCTCACATACCATGAAAACACCAAAGAACAAGTAATGAAAAGGGACAACTAAAAATCCCAACGTTGATAGCAATGGACAAATTATTACTAATTTTCATCATTATCGTGTTGAGATTTTTTGTCAGGTATAATTTCTATAAATCTTTTTTCATTATTCCTATCTAAAAATTTATCTTTTTTTTTATTTTTCATTATTACAATGTAGGTTGTTGATTCAATTGTTCAAGAGATGAACAATCGTTTTTCAGAAGCAAGCACGAAGTTACTTTTATGCATATCATGTCTTGCTGAGCTTTATCCAGAAGACTTCTCATTGACTGATCGCATGATACTTGGGGATCAACTTGAAAATTACATTTATGATATGCGATGCGATAGTCAATTTTTTGGGATCGAAATTTTGGGTTTGGGGAGTCTTGCTAAGAAGCTGATTGAAACAAGAAGAAATATAACTTTTACATTGGTATATCGATTGATCGAGTTGGCTTTGGTTTTACTAGTTGCAACTGCTACTGTTGAAAGAGTATTCTCTGCAATGAAAATTGTCAAGACTGACTTGCGTAATAAAATGAGAGACGAGTGGATGAATGACAGTCTGATAGTTTATTTTGAGAAGGATATTTTTTCAACAATTGAAAACGAATAAATTTTGAGACGTTTTCAAACTATGCAGACTCGCAGAATACGGTTGTCTCCTCTCAATCGTACAATCGAAAAAAACTCTTCAAACGTCAATAAATAAATTTTTTTTTACTAATGTATTTTGATTCTCTTATAAATATGTTCCGATTCCAACACTAGCAAGGTTACAAACTTGTGAAGATAATATACGAAAATCACGAGTTAATGTTCACTTGCAAGCCTTGTCACGAGTCAACATGTTACTTGACTTATTCCATTAAATTGACCCTAGTATCTTTTAAAATAAGGTACAGTGTTACCAAATTACCAAACATGTAGATTTTGTCTATTCCCTCTGTATATGAAATATTCTTTTAAAATTAGTTACTTTATCTAAAAAATATCGTTAATAAAAGGTATCAACAATGTAATAATTATGGCAATACGACTCATCAGTGACTAATGAGCTTATTATTTATAATTTGACCGGTGTGAATGAATATAGAATTTTACTCTGTTCTAAGATTGAGATTACAAATACATTCAACTCTTTAATCAATTTGTGAAATTTAAAATTCAAAGTTAAGACAAATTTATTTGATTTTATTAGAAAAAAGTATAAATATTTTAAATAAAATAAAAAGGTATTCCTAATTACCATACGTATTGGAAATAACATGTATCATTTTAAATTTAAGAATTTCATAAATTAAATTTAAAAAATCTAAATGTATTTAGAATCTTAGAATATAGGGAGTATATAGTTACATTTGATTGAAAAATGATTTCAATCCTATTTTGTAGCTATAAACAAACAATATCATGTGTTGCAAAATAATTATAATTCCAGCGGGGTTGTATTCATACAAGTGCAAGACTAAAAAATAGGGCTGTAAAAGATTATTATTTAATAAGTAGATCAATTAAAGGAGTAATTTTTGTGCACAAACAATTGGACACACATTATTACGCCTTGAATTGAATATTAAAAAATAATTATAAAAAGTTGAAAACATTTTATCAATAAATTAAATAGTAGAAGTCACATATTATTTTGTTCTCTTTATTTCTGTACAACTGTTTGTGCATTACAGATGCACCCAAAATTACGCCCAATTAAAGTGACTTCAAACTAATAATGCTCATCTTGTGGACTTAAAACAAACAACCATTTTGTTTTAATGCCAAGTGCGCTATAAAATTAGGAATATTAAAATACAAAAGACAAACTATGAGTCTTGCACTAAGCAAAAGTCCAATAAAAGGCATATATATGGATGAAGTGCTTAAGGTTGACTGCTTTTAGTTGCATATTGTGAGGGACATAAATAAGGATTTTTTTGTCTTGGAACATTATTTTAGAAGTAAAGGGTCACACATGTGAGTCAGCCAATCCTTAAATTCAGGAACAATATAATCCACACTCAATCCTCCTTTCAAACCACCCTTCTTATGTAAAGTAGTGTATTTTAAGTCTTTTTTTCCCATAATAATTTTCCAGGTTGTAAGTTCATCATTCTGCACAAAATGCATCAATTAAAGCCTCAAATCCCTAATGGTACTCCAAGTGTAGACACTATGCAGTATTATAGTGCCCCGAGTAGTCCAATCCGAAAAATAGGTAACACTTCATTTGGTTATGAGTCCGAAACGCCAAATACTAATGAAGATTGCAACTCTAACTATGATTACTTTGAGTTTGCAACTGTCCAAGACTTTTGTAATGGATTTGAGCTTGAAGAAGGTAAAAAGAGCGAGCTCGAGCTTGTAACGGATGATGAACGTGGGGAGAGCAAGAGGATACTGGTTGAGCGCGGAGATTCACTTCCTACAATGGCATTTGCGGATGATTTATTTGTTAATGGACTTGTGAAGCCTTTAAAACTCCCGCCCCGACTTCAATATTGTGATGACATGACTTGTCATAGCCAGACTTTGTCCCCAACGTCTGTGATCAAAATCCCATTCACTAGACGAAACATATGGAACGATGATTTCGATCCATTCATGGTTGCTTTGGAAAAAGTTAAGGAGGAAAAGAGGGGAAGAAAAAATGTTCATCGACGAACTCAATCTCATTCACCATATAGAGCAACTAGTTTACAGTGGCCCATTAACTCGGGACGATGGGACCAAGTTGAAGACAAGAAAGAAGAAAAAGAGGGACCTATTGCAAATGGGTTGGTTGAGTTGAAGGGCTCAGCCTATGCAAGATGGGCTCGGCGTGAGTTCATGGGCAAGAAGAGATTGTCGTCATTTATAGAGTCCAGTCCAAAATCTCTGATAAATTTTAAAGGGTTGCATTTTGGAAGGAAAGTGCGACCCGTTAAGATGGACGGGCCCATCAAGCCCACAATGAAGGAAGGTGAGAATGTGGAAGATGGTGAAGGGGGCTCTAGTGGAGACACTAATAAGATGCAGAAGGTAAAAGGAATTCTGTTGAGGTATGCATCATTTGGGAAACAGAACAGTGAAAGAAAGTTAACAAGTCAAATTTCAGCTCTTTGGAAGCCCACTTACTTCAAAAGAATGAACTTCAAATTTAAAGGAAATGGTCATGGTAGTGGAAAGAAAAAGGTGACTGGAGAGTCCAAAATGGTTATAGTGCCATACAGGCCCACCAAATTGACACTTTGTTTGGGTTATGGTAGTGAAAGCCCAAGGGTTTGAACTGTATTTTTGTGTGTGTTGTTTTACTTTATCTGGCAAGCATTGGTTTGGAATTTGTTCAATTAAAAAATATATTGTACTTAATCGAGTATAAATATATGAAGATCTCTCCCTTGCTGCCTGCTGGACTCAAACGGCTTTGAGTTACAATTGTAACATACAAGTAGGGATTGCTAAAATTCAGTTGCCCCGTCCAGGCCTTTTGCCTAGCAAAAATAATACTACTATGTAACAAATCCATTTACAATTATATAGCATTATTTTTGCTAGGCCATAGGCCTAAATTCCGACGTTCGCTTTGATATTGGGAGATTGTTAAAAAAAAAGAATAAAAATAAAGCACTACATTATCTAAGAGGCTGTTTGTTTTTTGTTAAATGACGGACCGATTCAGTCATTTAGTGCATTTGTATTTCGAAAAAATCGTCTGAATGGCTGAATCAGTCAACCATTCAGACAATTTGGACTGAATGGTTTAGTCCCATTTTTTATCTGAATGAGCGGCTGAATTGATTTTTTTTACAATATTAACTATTATATTAATTAATATTAAATAAATAAATTTATAATAATTTTTTAAATTTTTTTAGAGGGGAAAAATAATAAAAATCAATTATTCAGATATTTCAGACAAGTCAATTATCAAACAACTTCTTACTTTCAAATTGAGATCCAGCTCATTCAGATTCATTCATTTTTTTATCAAACATCCTCTTAGACCAAATTGTAGCTTGGTGCGATTCCTTGGGTTATAACCGAGGCTACTAATAATCTCTAGTATTCCATCTCATTGTCTATGAATTTTGAAGTATTCCCTCCGTATTTTTTTATTTGTTTTTAGAGAGATATTTTTATTCCTTTTTATTTATCATTTGTAAATTTTAAGAAATTATTAAATACTTAATTTTTTATATTACCTTTTATGATTAAAGGCTATTTGTTCTCTCTCATCTTTCTAATAAATTTTAGAAAATTAATATTAAAATTTTATATTCAATTTAGTAAATCAGACAAAGCATTAATTACATTTATTAATCTATGTGCATAACCTTAAAACATTAATTAAAAAAGGGACGGAGAGAAATTAATTAATCTTCTAGGTATTATCTATTCCCTAATAAACTAAGAATATCCATATTTTTATACCACAAATCATGCAATTTGACAAATAAATATATGTAAAGATATTTTTATGGGTGGTGTGACGTCCCCAAATTTAGGTCTACAACATCTAATTTAATTCGTCAAAATATAAACAATATATATATATATATATATATATATATATATATATATATATATATATATATATAATTTTCTAACAATGTCATGTATATATTGACAAACACGACATACACACACACACACACACACACTAAGTAATCACTATAAATATTTTCACACTATTTTATAAAATGGTGAGTATTACAACTACTAACTCGGACCATCATTCCATTTCTCTGTTCTCCCCGCTATGCCTCAACTACACTCTCATTTCTTTAAAAAAATTATGAAATAAAAGGGTGAGTTCAAATAGTCTAGTAAAGAATATCACGACTAAGATAACGAAGAATAAATTATCTTTAACCTTCAATAATGATAAATCAAAGATTTAGAAAATGATATACAACATAAGTTTTCAACAAACAACTGCAGCGGAATGAACAATCCATTAGAAGAGACATCATAATGTCCACTATCTTCTCTAATTTTTTTTAAAAAATCACCATCAAAATTTCATTAACTATAACACTAATGGTCATGATCAAGTCAATCAACAATTTCTCTTTTGTTAGGAAATTGTGTATTTAAATTTGACGTTGAAATTAAATATTCATGCTTTTATGTAAAGTCCTTCAAGGAATACATGTTCAAGGACTTAGTGGTAGATCAAACTTGTTAGGTTGATCTAGCTTTAATGTTTATCGCTCTGTAAATGAATGTATAGAAGAAAAGATCAAATTTGTTAGGTTGATCTATCTTTTGAGATGTAATAGATAGGCTTCAACATAATTGTAGTCTGTCGAGCTAGTCAAGAGATTGCAAAAGCCAAGGCAGAATCGTAGAGCATCGAGAATTGAAGTCTATCTTCTTTGGAGGGCCTCTCCCAGAATCGTAGAGTAGTCCAAACGCCTGCCGAGCCAACTCAAAAATTGTAGTGTGCTCTCGGAAGCGTAGAGTCTGCAAGTCAAGCAAGCAAAGATCGTAGTCTACCAGTGCTTAAGAGAAATCATAACTTTCTCTTTTATCACTACCGATTCAAGCATCAAGGTGGCAAGACACCACGATCATGATTGTAGTGCATCATCTATCTATATCAGAAGCATCGAGCCCTGTCCATTTGTTTAAGAATAAATCACAACAAATATGGAATGGATTATAAACGTTGAAATCCTCGGGAATCCCAATGACCCAACACTCATCCTTAGTATAACAAAGAAATGTATTGAAGAAGCTAAGGAAAATACTATAGGTCAGCTAAAAACACCTTTTTAGGTGTTAGGTGAGATAGCAGTCTGTTGTGTCAGTGGGGCCAGATGGCTAAATAGAAGATTTGCAGAAAATCTCCATCAGTGCTCAGAATCATCAAAATACAATTAATGCTTCAACGGATGTGTGATAACCCGAAAATTTCTAAAATCTTAAATGATTAGAATAAAGGTTAAAGAATAAAACCTAGATGAGAATTTGAGGATTTATTTAAAATTTTCAAGTAAAACCTATATGGTTTGCTATTCGAATGAGAATAGAGAAAATATGGGATTACAAAATTCCTAAACCCTAGAAATGAATTAATATGTACTTGGGGAATGATGTGTAAAAGTTTAATGTATAAACAATTTATGTTTATATCTTCCGCAAAAAATTATAGAAATAGTATACCTGGATCCATGGCGATTTGGGACCCTTGATTCGGGATGCTACAACAGTATCAAAGTCATGGGTTATAAACCTTAGGTAGGTGTACCTTAGGCTATAACCACAAAGATGATAAGTGATAAACTCGAATAGAGTTTAAGCGATAAGAGATGAATTTATGGAAATTCATCATTAAGTAAAGAAGAAGATAAAGAAGATTCAAAGAAGAATCTTAAAGAGTTATAAGGATAAGAATGGAGTTACCCCGACTCCAGGTAATAGAGATGAAAAGTGATACTAAATAGATTGCATATGTCTATAAGAGGAAAAGTGCTAATAAAATCATAATATAATATGATTAAGGAGAAGAATAAGAAGATCGTAAAATAAAACGATCGTAAGCATAAGGAGAAATGATTACAAAAATAAGATCACCACGTGATCGATTTAAATCATTGAATAACATATGATTTGTTAAGTGATTGGAATGATATAGCATGATGCTATAAAGAGAAGGTACTATGAAATGGTACTATGTAAACTCGTAAAAGAGTGGAAAATATTAAGATACTGGATTAAAGAAAATTCAGTATTAAGAAAAAGAAAGTTAAGATTATGTGGGTTTTCAATTGAGGACTCATGTCGAGAATGAGTTGTATGATTCCTTGTATGGGCGGGAATTTGTACTTGGTTTTAGAATCACTTAGCTTCCTCGGTCGATATAGTGGTTAGGTTGACCAATTCTTTGTATGGCGGGAAATTGTCCGCTTAGCTTCCTATATTGATTAGTGGTAGAGTTTGGTTTGACAACCACTTAGCTTCTTACATTGATAATCATTGGAACCTAATGTCGCGCTATTTGATATATGCATGTTGAGAAGGTGATTCTTTTCTTATGTGTATAACGAATAGGTAAAGAATATAAGGTTAATTGCGAGTTCTTAAAACTCATACTTATGGTAAGTTCATGACTCATAATCATATGATATGTTTTGAACCCTCAAATGAATGGGCGCCTTATGGTCTCGACTAGGATAAGTTCTTAAACCCATATGATTGTGGCAAGTTACTGAACCCATAATGTGTGGTAAGTTTAATGAACTGGGGTATAGCAAAGTTGTGAATGGAGAATTGAAGATATATAAATAGATAGATCTATTAAGCAATGGATCAATAGAGAAAGTGAAGTTGATGATGGAAGCATAGGTATTCCAAATCTTCTAGTTATGCTAGACTTGAAGTTTTTGACATCAAGCTAAATCGCACTATGTGCTTTTGAAAATGAATTTTTATTCTCAACTCCCGGTGACTATTGTGTATGTGGGACTTGAGCCACCGACACCTCGTTACTGTTGAGATGATAAAACAGATTTGCAAAAGGTTTTTGAACGATTTAAAGAAGAGTCTATGCTTATTGATTCTGCTTAGACGAAAATGATTTGAGATGTCAAAATGTATTTTATATCATTAATGCATCATGCAACCTGGTGCAAAGATGATAAAAATGATGGAGTTATCAATGCAGAATTACTTAGTGTTGGATGTGATCTAAAGATCATCACCCCACTATAGTATGATGTAGTATGACAAAGTCATAAAATGACGGAAACCTCAACGGACTGTATATACAGTGCGGTATCATGACGTCAAAATGATTTTAAGAATTTTAAAGATAATTTATGCCAACTGAATTTGGCCAGAAATATTTCGATTGAAATTCGAATTATTGATATGTGTCTAAGCTATTTGATTTAGCTAGACAAATGTATATGAAAATTCAAAGTATTCTTTAAAAGCTTATGCCGAACCAAATTGTTTTGGTGAGGAATCTTATGATAAGTCTGAGGTGAACAACCCTGAAAATGGGGATATACTATTTGGATAAAATATTCCAATCTAAGGACGCATATAGTCGTTTCGTTGATTACTAAGGTACAATAGATCGATCATCTAAAAGTACCAAAGATCGGTAGTTTACCTTCTTTGTGATTGTAAACACACCTATTAAAGAAATGTTTCAGAGGTAGAGTACCTTTCTTTCGTAATGGAAAGAGGTAGCAGGTAGAAATACCCTTAAACCTCAAAGTTCAAAATTTTTATGATCCCTTAGACAGATATGAAAAGTTTTTTTTTAAACCCTTCAGAGTAATGTTGTGGTAGAACGTGATGATTGATATGAAATAATGTAAACTCGTTGTGTACGAGTAGAATCTGAGATGATTGAATAAAGGTTATTACGACAACCTAGTTTTGAAGAATGTTTAGAAGATGTAAACTTCTAGTGAGTAGTTATGGTGAAATGTGATGATAGAAAGAGAAATCCTCAAAGGAGGAAATTGTAAAGGTTAAGTTGAAAACCTAGTTATGAATACGAGAATAAGCAGAGATTAGTATGCTTTAATTTCGAGGACGAAATTCTTAGAAGAAGGGGTGAATGTGATAACCCGAAAATTTCTAAAATCTTAAATGATTAGAATAAAGGTTAAAGAATAAAACCTAGATGAGAATTTGAGGATTTATTTAAAATTTTCAAGTAAAACCTATATGGTTTGCTATTCGAATGAGAATAGAGAAAATATGGGATTACAAAATTCCTAAACCCTAGAAATGAATTAATATGTACTTGGGGAATGATGTGTAAAAGTTTAATGTATAAACAATTTATGTTTATATCTTCCGCAAACAGTTATAGAAATAGTATACCGGATCCGCGACGATTTGGGACCCGGATTCGCAAACAATTTATTGTTTATTTATGTGATTAAGGACTTAAGTTATTTTTATGTGACTAATAATATGGTATTGAGATATTATTAGTAGTATGTGACTGGAATGTTATTAAAAGGTTAGTAACCTTAGCGTAAAATATTATTACATAATTAATAATATTTGACGGGAGATTTAATAAGAGATTTATGATATTTTTCAGTGTAATTGTTGAAATTGATATTCAATGAAGTATATTATGTGTTTGGGCATATGATAGAGAAATAATAAGTCATAATAATCTAATAAAGTCTTATGGTGCGAAATTTGACTATAAGTAATATTTTATGCCTTAGAAATTTTCTTTCGTGCATAAATAAAGCAATAAAATATGTAATAAATATAAATTACATATTTAAGCGATATATATATATATATATATATATATATATATATATATATATATATATATATATATATAGTTGCCTATAAAAATTATTTTGTGGTGGAACAAAGAATGTAAAACCTTTGAAATATTGTATTAATCATAAAAATGATATTTTGAGGTTTTCGGTGCTCAAAATGAAGTTTTTGAGCTGAGATTTACGTAACGAAGCAAAAATGAGAATAATCGTAAAATGAAAAATAAAGCGAATGTGCTAGTGAGATAAAATGTTTATATATGAGGCAATAGTCAGTGTTGACTCATGAACGGACAAACTGAAGTAAAAGTTATTTAAAGTGAAGAAATAATGTAGTAAATTGATTTTTACTATAAAAGCTATACATTAGTCATTTTAAACTCTCGAATTTCGCAGTAGAGATAAAAGATATTTCTAAAATGAAATTTAAATGGTTTAAGTTTCAAGATGTAAAATATTTGCATCTTAAAATGTGTGAGACCTTTACTATTTATGAAACAAGTAAAATATTATTACATGATTAATAATATTAGAAGGCGATTACAATATTATTAAATGAATAATAATATTAGTAAAGGATTTAAATATTATTAAGTTATTAATAATATTTGTGAATGATAAATATTCTATTAACTGATTAAAAATATTAGACAAAAGTTTAAGATAATGGTTAAGTGATAGTAATATTATTAAGGGATAATAATATTACTAATGAGTTAAAGAATTATTCAATGTTTAATTATGTGGCTAAATGTTAGCTAATTTATTATTTGAGTAATAGTGTTGTGGGATAAAATGTATTATGCTAATTGGAGGATCGATCTTATTGATGATAGGTCTTTTATAAGAGATTAAATTGATTGCTTAGCGGTAATCAACGGTACAGGCAAGTTCCTAAACTTGAACTTCTAATTATTGTGCAAGTTTCCTAACTCAACTTGAGTTAATTCAAAGCATGTTAGTGGTTAATTATTATTGATTTTACCACGTCAATAATTTATTGATTCGCACATTGTGCATGTTGTTTATGTTCATCAGGTATGAAAGGCTGATCACCTTCATTACCATATGTTTCAGTTAAACTCGTTCATGTTAATTGTTGACATCCATTATTATTGGTTCAGTCATTCAATCGTTGAAAAATTGATTCATGTTATTTCACAATTATTATATTGTTGAAAACTTGAAAGCTTATCCATTCTTTTCAATCATGATATATCTCCTTTGTATGTAAAACTTGCTGGGCAAATTTGTTGCTCACCCTTGCTATATCATGATAAAATTTTCAGATTAAGATGAAGGCTTGAATAAGGACAAAGGCAAAGACAAAGTGCAAAGTTTCTTTATGTTGTAGTTAAATTTATTAAATTTTCTGACAAAAATAGTATTGTAAACCTTTTTAAGATTGAAGGTATGTATTAAGTTAAGGTTGTAGACCTTGGGACTGATGTGTAAAGTTTAATGTATAAACAATGTATGTTTATATCTTCCGCAATAGTGATAGAAATAGTATACCGGATCCGTGGCGATTTGGGACCGGATTCGGGGATGTTACAGGATGCCTTCAAATGGATACATTTAAAAGGCACCTTATATACAAATCAGATGAAGATGCAAAGATCAAGTAAGTATAAAAACAAAAAGCTGAAGAACACTCAACGCTCAACTCTACGATCTGTAAAGAAAGCTTGCTCAGCTACTCAGTTCTTTCGAACACAAGTGTAACAGAAACTGAGAAGCACCATTCAAGAACTCAACTATCATCAAGTGAAGTAAGAAGTTTCAAGTTAGTTGGACTTGAAGAGTTCTAACTGAACTAAGAAGTTCCAAGTCTACTGAACTTGAAGAGTTCTAAGTGAGAAGTTCCAAGACTGGAGGTCTTGAAGGAATCTCAGTGATTCGAAGATTGTAAAAACATCCTTAATGGATTTCCTACTCAAGGAGTAGAAGAGTGGACTAGGAGCCTTGAATGCTCTGAACCACTTAAAAACACCGTGTCTCTTATATTCTTGCTATAACTGCCATATCTGTTATAACTGCTTATCTTCTATTAACTCATTTTATCTTAAAGGGAAATAATCAAATCTTAAATTCTGATGTGATTAAATCATTAACAAATCTGACAAGTATTTTCGAAAAGAAATTTTAAGATATATATTCAACCCCCCCTTCTAGATAACTATTGTGCCTTTGGGAACTAACAATTGGTATCAAAGCAGGTTCTCTCAATCAGCCTACAAATCTTGAGTAGATCCAATGGCACAGCTGATAAGTGAATCAAAGATTGGAGGAGGCAGCAAGCCACCAATGTGAAACAAAGATAAATTCGCCAACTAGAAAGTTCATATGCAAGCCTAAATGGATTCAATAGATGAAGATCTATTTAAAACTATTCTGAATGGGCCCTACGTTCCAACAAAGCTTGCCCTAACTCCAGACGATCCAAACAGAGTTCAAATTAAGGTCAAAGCAGAATGGACTGACAAAGAAAAGAAAGATGTCCAACTCGACAAAAAGCCAATAACATTTTATTTCAATCTTTAGAAGATGATCTGTTTGAAAATGTGGTCAACAGCAAAACTGCAAAGGAAGTATGGGAAGCACTGTGACACCCCCAAATCCAGGTACTTCATTCCCACAGGATTTGGTACTCACTTATTGTCGACGTCGGGATTTTTTAGTTTCCCTTTTCGTTACTTGTTCTTTGGTGTTCTCATGTTAATGTGAGATTTGTTTGAAAAAACAAGTGAAAAAGGTCCGACATGTGTAATGTCGACGATTTAACTTTAAGAGTCGCTAGTTGGTGTATTTAACTGGTTGAACCAACGCAACTGAAAAGGTTTACATATTGACCCAGTGATGTGACACTGCTAGACGGGTCTGTGAAACCGAGATTCATTAAGGGTTCGGGGGCTTGGTTATGCGGAGGGAAGGTGTTAGGCACACCCCAACATCCGTGTCACCATGGTGACCGCCACTTCTCAAAGAAACTATTATATGAATGTGTGTGTGGATCAATGTGCAATTATTTGGAAGTAGTGCTGTACCTCGTTCGCACCTATATACAAAGGGTTTGAATTTATAGAAAAATTCAATTTTAACCAGATATAGCAATGAGGTTTTATAAAAAGAAGTTTTTCAAACCCTATGCTCAATAGTAATTGAGGCCTTTGATACTTCCATTTTATTAAATGTTCGGCTTGTTTGCTTTTATTTTCGAGATGCGAGGCATCTACGAGAAAATAATATACTGAAGATCTTAAAAATCCTTATGGGCATGATGTGACCATCCAAGGGATTCGAGACACTATAATAATGTACAAGCTACTTACAGTTGGAAAAAGTCAATCATGGGAACCGAATCTAGATTCAGTAGACTGAATCTGTGATCACATGATTCCTAGGCTCACATGATACTACAATTTGTATGGAAAGCAGAAGGCGATTATATATATATAAAAGCGGTAAGTATATATATATATATATATATATATATATATATATATATATATATATGCATGATCTCGCCACCACGAAGCAACTCCACGGGGGATCGAAAATATAAAGAAAGCAATAAATGTTATCAATCGCCACTTTTAGTAAACTCCAAAGGACTTGAATGTAAATAAAAGTCAAAAAAGCTATCAACCGCCACGTAAGTGAACTCCAGATAGGACGAAATGTAAATATATATATATATATATATATATATATATATATATATATATATATATACATAAAAGCAGTAAATGCTCCGGATATGAAATCCAGGCTCATCGGATATGTCCGACAACAATTATATATATGTATTTATATATATATATATATAAAAGCAAGTAAACGCACCGAATGTAAAATCTAGGCTCATCAGACAGAGTCTAACCACAGTTTATATATATAAGTATATATATATATATAAAAGTAATTAAACGCTCCAGACCGATGTCTAGGCTCAATCGAGGCATAACTCGATAATGTTAGTTCGTATGAAAATATATACATATATATATATATATATAAGTATATATATATACATACAGAAATGAAAACCACGGACCGAAGTCTGGGCAAACACACTTATACGACTCTCAATGTGTACAACAGTGTGTGCTTTATTATGAGAAAGAAAGCTTTATAGAATGTAAGAAGGCTTACAAAGGGTTTGCCACTGTAGACTTTCTATGACTCTATTTGGATAAACACTCGGCTCCCACGGATGAAAGTATAACTATATGTGAGCTAATGATGTTTAAAATGAGGAAAACACTCAATATGGGTGTGTGTCAGAGTAAAGTGGATGTGGCTTCCTCGCCTTTTCTCTCTTCTCTCTCTCAAAATGGGTCAATTCTCACCCTATATTTATAGATCGATGGTCGCAGTGTACTGCTGGCAAGTGCGCTACACTGCTGGTCGGGTCGTGGTGGGCTCGAGCTTCGCGGGTCCCGTCGTCTCAAAGTACATGCACTCATGCACTGTAATGTCCGCTCGAACTTGCAGAACTTCAATTCGAGCATCCAAACGAGGTATATGTGACCTTCTTCGGACTGCTTGTGTCGAGAGTTACGCAATGACATGGATTAGAGGTTGTACGAAGTCAGGAAGAAGGGACCATGCCCATGGTCTTCAAGCTTCAAATTCTATCCGGTGTACTGCCCTGCATAATAGTCACTCGGGATTGGATATCCTAGTTCTTGAAAGACATAGTTGTATGTATGTATGTATTGATGTGTCGAGGCGACGCGCAGATGTTGATGTGGCAAGATGACGTTTGACTCTTCGCTGGGGTTATCGCCGGTTTGAGTTAAAAGCAGACGTTGCTCAGGGTTTCATCTGATATTGGACTGCTGTAAGTGTTGAATGCCGCAATGTCATCTTGTGAATGCTTGTATGCCTGGTGTTAGCTTCGGGTTTGAGAGATGAGTGCCTCAGAAGGAGGTCTGAGATTGAAGCTGATAGCATGTATTTGAAACAAGCATTTCCGGAGTTATCGCCGGAACTGCAACAACATTCCTTGGGGTTATCGCTAAGGACGAAACTCGGGGTTATCTTCGAGGTTGGAAATGATCCTTCCGGTGTGCGTTCCGGGGTTGAGACTGAGACTCCTAGTGTGTGATCCGGGGTTGAGATTGACATTCCCGATGTGTGGTCCGGGTTGTGAACTGATCTTCCGGTAGTATCCGGAATGGAGACCGAACTTCCGGTGGTATCCGGTTGATGTGAGCTGTCTTCTAGGGTTATCTCTGAAAGAAGATTCTACCCTCCTGTAATGTTAGTAACAGTTGTGCAGAAAAATTTTTGAGTGTCTACAGATGCCCCTCTTTATCATTTTTATGCAATGCAAGGCATAGATAGGATAAAGAATCCTAGACACTTGAAATGCAAGTGAAATAAACATGATGCTATGTGCAGCAACATGATGCAAATGTATGATACATGATTGTCAGGTAATCCTGCTGGGATGACAATCAGTGATGGCTTAGACATGTGATCCAAGTCTTTAAGGACGTTGACGTTGGGGCTATCACCAATGTCTTGAATCCTAGACACTGGCTTATATTCCACAGAGGTACCTCTTGTGTGCAAGAGATCTGTGGGGATAAAACTTTATCTGCTTGAGGATGTGTATAACATATTTCCTCATCCCGTCAGAGTTAAATGCCAATAACCTATTGTTGTCAGGGTTGCCTGACCTTTGTTGATGTGTGTATCACCGAATAAATCTCTGATGGGTGCATTGTCAAGGTTGCTTGACCTTCATTGATGTATGTGTCAATGGTCGCATTGCATTGTAACCCCCCCGCCGGGGAAAGGTTGATGAGTTACTTCGATGGGCTTACTTGCCATCGGCTGACATGACGTCAAGGCTGCTTGACCTTCATTGATGTGTGTATCAATGGTTGAATGCGCTGTAACCCCCACCGGAGATACGCGGATGCTTGAAAGATGTGCTTTGTGACCCACACCAGGGATACGTATATGTTTGAAACTTCGACGTTGTAACCCCCACCGGGGATACGTATTTAATTTGTAACTTCGGCGTTGTAACCCCCGCCGGGGATACGTTTGATGAGTAACCATGCAATGGCGGCATTGGACCTTTATGGGGTATTGCCGGGCATGATTGGTGAAAGCTGAGCTCATTAGTATAGTATACCCTGCATTCAGGCGAATACCAATGAGATGACGGGAGTTCAATTTTGACCCATGCAAAACCAGGATTCCAGGCTATTCCGCTCAATTGCGTAGCATTTTTATTCCTGATTTAGCCTTTTCAGCTTGGGAGACCTCCTTTGCAACTCTAATTGGAGTGAGCCGGAGGTGTGGGACCCATGTAGGACTGCCACAAGTACACCTGCAGTAGCCGCAGGTGGACCTGCGGCCAACCGTGGTTAAGTAAAGCCCAAAGGTTGCTTTCATAAGTCATTTTCAAGCTGCACGACGAAGGAAATCTGAGAGCTTCTCATCAGACTTGTTGAGTTCGGGCAACTTTCTGCATAATCTGCTCACTGCATGCTTTCTTCATTCCGTAACATATGCATGTATTCTTTTCTAGTTTCTATCCGTTAGAAAATGACTTATCACATGAAATGAATTTAGACACATAGTAGTGAATATGCATGCTGATATGACTTGATAAAAAAATATTCAACATAGCAAATGTTAGTATTAAACCATGCTGAACATAATGATGTGAAAAAATTTAACTTTTGAAATAGTCAAATTGGTACCTTTTACTGTCATTTCTTATCTTATATGAGGATAAATGAGTAAAGGTAGACAAGCAAAATAATCCTGGTAATTAGACTACACTTACGGATTTTTTACTGCAATGTATTAAATGCATATAGGATGTATATGACTGTGTATAGGTGTGCTATTGAATGGCCACCTAGTCATGCCTATGTGTATGTGGATAGTCCCATTTACAAAGGGGCTATGGCAAAATTTTTCCAAAATATAGGTATTGGATAGCCATGTATTTTTAACTCTACTGTAGATGTATGTTAAAATAATGCAAGCATGCATGTAGTCATAAGATGCATTTTGAAAAACTCCAGGTAAGAATTTACCACACCCTTTCTGAGGTGATTTGGAGACTTGTTGTCCAGATATTATGAATCCGGATCAGCCGAGTAGTTCCCGTAGGACCACTTCAGGTGTACGGAGGAGGGCTTCTGAAGAGCCTCAACACCGATCTGTCAGACAGCCTCGTCGTTTGGTGGAGGCAGTGATACATCCTATCCGGGTTGAAGTGTTGGATGTCGAGGATGAGGAGGAGGATGTACTAGTCAAGGTTCCCGCTCCTGCTGTACGTGTTCCCCGTAGGGAGTTGCCAGGAATTCAAGTGGCGAACCCAGATCTTCTGGGTGACTTGAGTCGGCATCCTTCAGTATACCTGCACGTAAACGAGGTATGAAGTTAGACCTTAATCTTCCTTATTTCCTATTGATGAGGAGTAAAGGATTCTGATGTTGATCTGTATTTGATGTAGGTTCCCGGCTTCACATAGCCTTGAGGGAACTGGTTTAGCATCCACTCTATGTATCAGGCCTTGCATGATGACTATAGAGCGATTGTACATGGTTGGGGATTTGGAGAGTTCTTTTCCATTCTTCCCCGTCGCTGTCCCTGGGGTTACCTCAGGGCATTGTCTGAGCGATGGTTTCACCAGACTTAGTTACTCCATTTGCTGGACTATGAGGTAATGATGACGCCGATGGATTGGCGGTTTATCACAAGAATGGAGTTTGGAGGGGATCCAGTGCCTTGTATGACGGATATTACCCCTACTGCCGTCAGATCCTTGTTGGGAGTTTCGACGGAGGCACTCAAGGGCAGGACTATTCGTACAGGTCCTTTAAGCGTAGATGCTATGAGCGGGCTATTGAGTGAGCCTATACTCGATGATGTGAGAGTCAGGGACGGCATTCTTCGGCGATTATTCCTAATGATCATTAGGGGCTGCTTCATAGCAGATAATTCCTCTACGGTGTCCTTCGCTTTGATCAGCGCCACTCAACACGTGGACCGTATAGGAGGCTATGATTGGGGTTCCTACACCTTTGCCTACTTCCTCAGGGGAATGCGCATGCGATCGCAGGGCTTGATCGAGGTGTGGTTAGGATTCTACCTGTTTCTCCTGGTGAGTATTTCTCTTATCTTTTTCATGTACAGGTTAAGAGTGTTGACTGACAGCAGATGTTTTCCTTTATGTTGGCACTTTTGGGCCTTAAGAGGCTTCCATGTTTGCGTCCTGTGAGCGTGTTAGGTTTAGATCCTTATCCACGAGGACAGAGATGGCATCATTCCATACTGACGAAGGTCCCTGTTGCTGATGGTTTCACTCATTGTCGCCTACAGCTGGAGTTATTGACAGTGAGTGTCATCACATGGGTTCCCTACTCTGGGGAGCATTTGGGAGTTGGATTTGAGGATGGGTACACGACTGGAGTTGAGTACGTCATTTCCACCTGCAGGATTCCTCTCTTCACAGATGGAGGATGAGAGTTCTACTTAGGAGAGCGTGCTATCAAGAGCACTACAGGAGAGATTCGTATGTCGATCTTGCCTCCTGCTAGGCATTACTGGCTTGTTTCGCAGTCACCCATCATTGAAATCCCGTTGTTAGGGATTGACGGTTTTACTTTGTCAGAGGGCCCCTGAACTCAGGAGATATTCCAGCATTGGTGAATCCCTCGTACCACTGGAGCTTAGACTCGCGCCACACAATTTATGGGGGATATGGTTCCAGGATTCGTGATGATGACTGATTGGCTAGCCTATGTCAGAGATCCGACTCATGTGACACAGATTGATAGATTAACCCGGTAGTTGGACCGGGCACATTTCTTCATCCGGCATTTGGGCAGAGATCCTTCAGAGGTAGATATTTTTGATCCTTCCAGCTCTGGCGCTGGCCCCTCAGGTGACCCATATGGCTTTTCCGGTGCAGATCCTCCCTTGTATAGGCCTGACATCCCTATAGATAGAGATCCAGTGACTCAGGAGGAGTTACACCAGGTGGATAGTATCGATGATGTAGACATTGACACTATTGACTTTTTCTAATGTATTTCTTGTTATCTCTTTTGATAGGCCTCTGTTAGCTGCTGGGTAGCTTTGCCCCATTCTCGTTATATCTTTTGATAGGCCTCTGTTGAGTTGTTGGGTAGCTTCGCCCCATTTCCCTGTATTTTAGTTGTACAGAGATGTATTAGATGATGATATACTTAGGAATGTATGTACGTTTTCATTCCCTATATCATATTTCCATCTATTGTATTATGCATATTATTATGTTATGCATATGTATGTATATCCAGAGATATTCAGCATTAACCCCTGGATGGTCTTATGACACGGCCCGTACAGATGTCTTCTTCGACAGTTAGCCGTATTGATCATACCCCACCATTTTTGGTGGTATCTAGTATGTACTCATGGTATGATAGTATATCACCATCAGACATGGTGATCGTAGATGATTTGTCAGTAGTATACTATGACCTCAAGTGATGTTTCGAGTTCCCTGTGATTTGTAGAGGTTATGCTAGAGCACTGGGTATCGAAGAGGCAGGTTTTCCGATTTGGAACCCAGGAGTTGACTCCTACTTTGGAGGAGTATGCACGGTTGCGTGCATATGTCTATCGGAGACATGAGTAGACAGTTCATGACCCTCACCGAATTGAGACATAGGGTGGTAGAGGATGAGATTACATCCGGCCATGTGATATCCCAGCATTTTCTATTTGACAGATTTGGCTCTGAGGATAGTTATGCACGACATTCCGGGGATTTCACCACACTGGAGGATCAGTGGCGTTTGGCCAGAGTGGATGTCCTGTTATTGTGCATATTGTCATACTTCTTCATGCCACGATATATGGATGAGCTGGATATCAGCGTCATTATGGCAGCGAGAGCTCTCAGGGAGGGTCGTACCATTATACCGATGATTGTTACAGAGACACTGAGGTTAGCTACATACTACTACACTTATCCAGCAGGAGTGTTCACAGGTAGCTCGGTCCTGCTGTATGTGTGGTTTATGTCACACTTGAGACCGATTAGCACATTCAGACGGCAGGGGTTTTGTTTCACCCATGATATAGCCATGTTATACTCCTTTCTTCCTGCGGAGTGTACCGACACTGCATCGTGGTCAGTTTTCCAAGCAGGGATTAGGGACTCATTTGCTATACTGCAGTGTTTAGGGCTTAGCTCACCCTACAGCTTCATTACTCATGCTCCAGGCATGGATTACCTCCCTCTGGCTGGATTGAGGGGCATGATTACTTACCACCCACTGGTCGTGATGCGTCAGTTTGACCAATTTTAGGATTTTCATCCTTATGAGGGGGCAGTGAGTCAGCGCTTCGCTTCACACCATTTATCAGCGGAGGATAGATCTAGGTTGTATGCCTGTTGGGATCAATGATCCAGGTTATTCTGCAGAGTATTTTGCATAGATGGAGACATAGACTGCATCAGCTGTGGTAGTATCCACAGTGCAGGAGACTGATTCTAACGATGAGGAGCCTATAAAGGAGGCTGATATTCCCATCGATGACTTGACTACTGGCTGCCAGCATTTGTGATGGATTCACAAACCCCGAGTGCCACTATTACTCAATATTCGGCACAACATTTGGAGCAGAGCTTACATCTGATGACCTATGATAGAGATCAGGCTAGGGCCATGATGTTGACAACTCTTGATGGGAGAGACGCCGCTCTATTAGAGAGGGATGAGGCTATATCAGCCAGGGATGTATTGATAGTGGAGCGGGATGCCGCCTTATCTACTAGGGATGTGGCCATCACAGACAGTACTTCAATGAGATCCCAGATGACTGTTAGTCTTGCCGACATGAGTGCTTACATTGATGAGCATTATGCCACCATGCAGTTATCCTCTGATCTGCTAGATCGTGTAGATACCCTTGGGTAGGAGCTTGCAGCGCTACCTCCGTCTTTAGAGAGGGATGCCATGTTAGATCTGATAGTCCGCCTGTATACAGATCTGTAGATAGCTTTGTATTTTCCTGCACAGACTAGCTTAGCCATTTTGTCATGTACATCACATATGTATATATCAAACAATATTATGTATGGCAGGGAAATATATTTTGATTCACTTCCCTTTTAGTTATGCCTTGATACTTGCTTGATATTTGCCTGTTTCTTCAGGGCCTTATGATCTTGATGCATTCTGAACTTATCCTTGATAGGTGGACATTGAGACGTCGTAAGGTCTCTCAGAACGGATCATTGATTTATGTATATCCCTACCATCTTTGGTGTCTTGGGACTGATATCTATATGGAAAAGTGGAGAGGAGGATGGTTTCTTCCTCTTTGAGATTGACCGCACCACAAATGGTCGCCAGTACTTCTATTTGTGAGAAGCCTAGTTAATTCCATCTCTTATGGGTTGGTATTGCTCTTCGAGGCACGATTGCATCTTAGATGGTCACCGAATCTTCTATTTGTGAGAAGAGGTTGGGTAATTCCATCCCTTTGATCTGAAATCGATGAAATGTGGTGAATTGAAGGTTGATCCCAGTACCGTGTGACAAATATTTTTGTTCTGGTAGGGGTTAGATCGAACCATGAATGGTCGCCACGTCTCCTATTGAAGAGGAGATCAAGTCTGTAGTTCAACTCCGTGTAAGAGAGGTTCAACGCTGAATGTGAAAGGCAGAGAGACGTAGAAATGTTTTTGTTGTTTTTGTTTTTGTAGAGAAAGGGCAGAAATGTTTTTGTTGTTTTTTTATTACGACCGGGCCATATAGAATATGGTTGCCTATGTACTCCTATTTAAGAGGAGATCAGGTCGACGTAGTTCGCCCCTCAGGACGAATCGCAGCCAAAGAGAAGTGTGAATCCAATGTGTAGGCTATACACGCTCTAAGCATATCCTCAAGTGTTTAGATGGTTCTCTCACTTTGTCCGTCGGTCTGAGGATGGTACGCTGTGCTCATTCTCAGCTGTGTTCCCAAACATTCTTGTAACCGTTTCCAGAAATTAGATGTGAAACGTGGATCTCTGTCTGACAAAATGGACACTGGTACACCGTATGTTGACACAATTTCCTTTACGTACAACTTTGCTAACCGATCTAGGGTAAATCAAATCTTGATTGGTAAAAAGTGTGCCGACTTCGTCAGTCGGTCGATAATCACCCAAATGGCATCATAACCTTGTTGGGTCATTGGAATACCTACCACAAAGTCCATTATGATATGCTTCCATTTCCATTCTGGTATCTCTAATGGTTGTAACAATCCGCTTGGCCTTTGATGTTCAGCTTTGACTTTCTGACACGTTAAGCATTTCGCCACACACTCAGCCACATCCCTCTTCATATTCGGCCACCAAAAATGATGTCTAAGATCCTGGTACATCTTTGTACTCCCAAGGTGAATTGAAAATCTTGAATTGTGAGCTTCACTGAGAATTTCTTCTTTAACCTCTGGTACTGGCGGAACCCAAATTCTCCCTTCAAATCGAAGTAACCCTTCTGAATTGATTTTAAATTTATTTTCCTCACCTACAAATATCCTTTGTTTTATCTTTTCGCAGTCTTCATCCTGAAGTTGTATATTTCTCACCTTATCCACCAACATTGAACTGTTTCCCATCTGGAACAACTTTTCTTTGAATTCTACCGGATATTTAAATTCCAACTCCATCTTAGCCATTTCCGACACCAGCTTCTCCTGAGCAGTTAACATCATTAACTTCTCCCGTCCTTTCCTACTTAAGACACCAGCAACAACATTCGCCTCTCCAGGATGATAGAAATCTCGCAATCATAATCTTTGATCAGCTCCAACCATCTTCTTTGTCGCATGTTCAAATCTTTTTGTGTAAAGATATACTTCAGACTTTTATGGTTGGTATATATCTCACACCTCTCTCCATAAAGATAATGTCTCCAAATTTTAAGGGCAAACACCACTGCTGTCAACTCTAAGTCATGAGTCGGATACCCTTTCTCGTAATCTTTCAACTGTCGTGATGCATACACAATAACTCTTCCATTTTGCATAAGCACACAACCTAGTCCTTTATGCGATGCGTCACTATATACCACAAAATTCCCTGTATTATCAGGCAACGACAACACAGGTGCTAAACTCAACCTCTTTTTTAATTCTCGAAAACTTTCCTCACACTTTTCTGTCCAAACAAACTTAACCGCTTTTCTAGTTAAGTTCGTCAATGGAGTTGCGATTTTGGAAAAGTCTTTAATAAAACGCCAGTAGTATCCTGCCAATCCTAAGAAACTCCTTACTTCTGACGGTGTCTTCGGCTGATCCCAGTTTATTACAGCTTCAACCTTTGACGGATCTACCGAAATTCTGTCCTTATCATTAACGTGTTCGAGAAACTGTACACGTTCCAACCAAAATTCATATTTTGAAATCTTAGCGTACAACTTCTCTTTTCTCAACGTCTCCAACGTCAATCTCTAATGTTCCACATGCTCCTCCTTGGTTTTGGAATACACCAATATATCATCAATAAATACCACCACAAATTTATCTAAGAATGGTTTAAACACCCTATTCATCAAGTCCATGAATGCTACAGGTGCATTAGTTAAACCAAAAGACATAACCAAAAACTCGTAATGACCATATCGAGTCCTAAACGCTATTTTTTGGTACATCCTCCGGCCTCACCTTTAGCTGATGATAACCACTTCTCAAATCTATCTTCGAGAAATGTCTCGCTCCCTTTAACTGATTGAACAGGTCATCGATCCTAGGCAATGGATATATATTTTTAATCGTGACCTTATTCAATTCTCTGTAATCAATGCAGAGCCGCATTGATCCGTCTTTCTTCTTAACAAACAACACCGGTGCTCCCCATGGCAAAACACTCGGGTGAATATACTTCTTATCAAGCAATTCTTGCAATTGCACCATAAAATCCTTCATTTCTACCGGGGCCATTCTGTTGGTTCTTTAGATATCGGGGCCGTTCCTGGTAGTAAGTTAATCATGAACTCGATTTGTCGATCCGGCGGAAGACCCGACAAATCATCTAGAAATACATCTGCAAAATCTCTTATGATCGGTATTTCTTCTAACTTTGCACTTTTCTTCTATGTATCGACGATGTAGGCTAAGTATCCTGCACATCCTTATCTCAACAACTTCTTGGCTTGCATCACCGTCAGACAACTAGCTTGTCGAGGTGACTTGCTACCAAAGAACACAACCTTTGATGGAGTCATAAGGTTAACACACTTCCTTTGGCAATCAATTACTGCTCCGTAATTGAATAACCAATCCATTCCCAGTATAACATCAAATTCACCAAGTCTAATTGGTATCAAATCTACCATCATCTCATGACCTTTTATATCCACTCTACAATTCCTATATGTGAATTTAAAAGGAATCACTTCCCTATTCGCAATCTCTATACTTAAGGGAAATTCTAATTCTTCTTGAGGTAAATCTAAGTTTTGAGCAAATTCATCGGATATAAATGAACAAGTAGCACCCGAATCAAATAGTACATAAGCATTAATACCATTAATCTAATGATACCGACACCACATCCTTGGATATAAAGATCCTCGCACGGTCCATATTGAAAGTCCTCGCAGAGGGGTCGGCTTGACCGCTTCCGGTCCGTAGATAGTCAATGCACCATCACCGTTGTTGTTTCCTTTTCCTCCCCTTGCACTTCCTGCTAGCTTCTTAAGAAAATCACGAGCCATGTGATCTTTTGAACCGCAGGTAAAACATGCTCCTTTCTTCGGACTAAAATAGTTCGGTGCAATGTGTCCCTCCTGAACACAGTTGAAACACACTCTCTTTCCCTTCAAATATACCCCAGTATGGTTCTTCCCGCAAGTTGCACAAGCCTCAAACTTTTTCTTCTGCTGATTTCCTTGTTGTCCTCCCGCAGTCGAATTCTCGCTCCACTTCCTCTTTTGATTATTACTTCCAACATTACTACCACCAGCATTATTCTCATTCTTCTTCTTCTTCTTCATCTTCTTCTTCTTCTTCTTCTTCTTCTTCTTCTTCTTCTTCTTCTTCTTCTTCTATTCTTGGTTGTACTTGGTCAAGGCATTGCTTCTACCTTCCGCGATAATTGCCTTCTCCAGTACAACCGCAAATGTATTCAACTGGAACATTGAGACCTTACTGTAAAGCCAAGACTTCAATCCTTGTTCTAATCTTCTTGCTTTATGTTCATCAGTATTGACTTGATAAGTGGCAAACCTTGCCAACTCGTTAAACTTCACAGCATATTCTGGCACCGTCATCGTTCCTTGCTTCAACTCCAGAAATTGCACTTCTAGCTGATTCCGAGAACTCGCTGGAAAGTACATTTTGAAAAACATCTCCTTAAATCTATCCCATGCTACTACTCCCTGTCCCCCACGAACCTTATTTGCTAGCCACCAGTAGCTAGCTTCAGACTTCAGCATGAACATTGCGAACACCGTCTTTTGATCTTCATTAACTATAGAACCGTCGAACACCTTCTCCATTTCCACGATCCAGGTTTGGTCTTCCACTGGATTCATAGACCCTTGAAACTCTGGCGGTCCAACCGCTTTGAACTCTTTAAAGGTCGTGACTTGAACTTGCGGTTGATTCACAAGTGCACCCGTTAATAGAGCTACCAACTGCTGAACCGGATTAGCGTTGGTCTCGTTGTTGTTATTATTAGTAGACCCCTCTGGAGGTGCTTGCTGACGTGGTTGTCTTCTTCTAGGAGGCATTTTTTGTTAAAATATACGCTTATTAGTTCCTTACTCAACTTCTTGGGTATTTAAAGTTTAACTTAAACATTCCAAGATTAAAACTATAACACATAACATTTCAAATAAACTCTAATATTTTATTTATTCAAAACGTTTTAAAGCATACTAAGGATAACATAATCGCTATAACATCCACTTTCCTGAACTAGACAAGTTTCAGGATTACATACTCATACTATCCCTTTATTTATCTCAAAATAAAAAAAATCACAGTTTATTTATTCACATAATTAACCACATATCACTATCTATCTTATTCTATCTAGGCATATTAAGACGTCGTAAGGCTTCTCGATGTTCTTCCTCCATGATACAATACGCTGTTCTACGATCCATCACGAACCACGGTGAATCTTCAAACTGAGGTGGGTAATAATAGACTCGATCCTAAGCCTTATCAATCGCAGAATTAAAAGCATAATCCATCTCCTTCCTCTTGGCTTTCTTCACTTGGACCTTAGCTTCAACACGGTCTGCACATTGAGTCACCTTCATCCAAGCATCCTCTGCTCTTGCACACTTAGCTGATTCCTCCTTAAAATCATCTTTTAATTTCTCCATGTCAGTCTTCATCTTCTCGTTTGCTAACAAGTCTTCATGTCAACCCTTGGTATGAACCAGTCCCACTCCGTGTTTCTAAGTTTTGAGTCGAGTTCCTGAATCTCCGCATCCTTCTGCTCCATCAAAGCATGATGCATCTCAACCATCCCCTTTAGCTCCTCAACTTTGTCATGTAACTCTATGTTACGGTCATACAGAGCATCATACATCTCGGCTGATATGGAGTTTGGTGGAAACTCCTCAGGATCCTCTTCCTCATCATTCTCCTCTATATCCTCAGAACTATCCTCCTCGGGATCAGTCACAGGCACATCCTCCTGGATCAACTGTTCCCGCACTACATGAATCTCTCGAGGTTCGTCGTCTCTAGGTACCTGAGGTATCACCTCTCTAGCTGGACTGGATCCTACTTCGTTGGATATCCCGATAACAAAATATTTTAAGTTTTTCTTAACATTTTCGATACTCGCGAGCACATAAGTTATGAACACATAACACATAATGTCTTTTATTTTTTAACTTCAATGGATACCTTAATCCACTCCTTAAAACTCGGTAAAAGTTAAACACCTATATGTTTTCTATTTCCTTAAAGGTTACTTCCTAAGGTTTCCCCACCTAAGGTTCATAACCTAAAGCTTTGATACCAACCTGTGACACCCCCAAATCCAGGTACTTCATTCCCACAGGATTTGGTGCTCACTTATCAAAACTATTACATCTAACTACCCATCACAAAGGATAAAGACATAATTTAAATAACTTAAACAATAATCTTTCCCATTAAAGGGCTACATCATAATCTCAAAATAAATCCCAGGTAATCTAACCTTAAAATTATTACATAATTTTGCGGAATACATCACATATTAAAACAAGTCTTTAACATAATTCATTAAAATAAAATTCTCATAAGTCTTCAACATTTGGACATCTTGCCCTTTCCTTTGCTAGTAGACGGCTCATCGACTTTCTCAACTTTAGCTGCAGTGTTAAATGCAAGAGTGAGCAAACAATTGCTCACTGATATAGGAAGTAGCAATAATAACAACATGAAAATGAACAACAAATGCTAGCAATAATGAACTTGTTCTGTGAATTAAGAATAAAACACAAGTTTGAAATCAATGTCTGAGGGTCTTAAGACCACGAACTATGTCTCTGGTATTTAGGTATTATTACCTTAACCTTAATAGTCATTAGACTGTACAGACCCTTCTTAACGTACTTAGGGGGATCAACCCTTTGTACCATGTATTGTGCACAAACATCTAAACATTACACGTACAAAAATCCCCTATATTAGGGTTGTTCATCTCAGTTTGAATTTAGAATTTTTGCACTAAAGAATTTTTAGTTTGGAACTAGCTTATCAGTGTCTCTAGAATTTTAGAACACTATTCAACTTCCATTAATAAAGGTTTAATACGATAATGTATAATTAAACAAGGCTATTAAAGTTAAAGATCAGATATCAACAATATATATAACTGAATAACATGATATACATGCAAAGTGCTATATTCAAAGGAGTTTAGAATAATCTTCTATGAATCAATGTATTAGGGCAATATATGCTTCGAATGATAATAAGGAAAGTAAAGCTCGCTCGATGAAACGAGTTAGGTTACAAGAGCTTGCACAACATACTCAAGATAAACTAGGCTTGCTCAACCTTACAAGAATTTTAGGAACTTGTACAATAATGATTTAGGAATGGGAACATGCATTCAATATGAAAAGAATGAAGTTAGAAAGCTTGCTCAATGTAAAGAGTTAAGGTTTAGGAACTTGCCTTGTTTGTAAGCTACACAAGTGTAAAATAATCTCCAATTACCCTACACATATCATTACAATCGCAACAACGATTAGTTGTATGAATATTAACACTATGGGTATTAAACCATCATTTAGGTCGTAACCCTAACCTAGCACCTAACCATTTAAGTTAACATATTTAATGAATCTGAAATCGCATTACGAGCCAACATAACTTACTCGTTCATTTCTAACTTTTGAAAACATCACTTTTAGTTTCATTGTATAACTCAATTAACAATCACCTAAAACTCTTTTACACTTTGTGTCACAACACCTTACAATATGTTATTGTAGTCCACTTTATGTTTTAATATCCTTAACATGCATGCTACACTAACCCAAGTCCGCTACGTATGACCTACAATTAAGCAGACTTCACCGCTCATGATTTAGCTACTCGTCTTGGCTACCCAATAATACACTGGGTAACCAAGGCATTTGCCCATATCTTTGCTTGCACCAGACCACATGAGAACTGTCTTGCTAGACCACACACACCATATGACGCCTCAACTCCAATTTTTACAGACGCGAACTTATACTCTATTATAGGCCAAAAATCCAAAAATCCCAATTGTACCGAATTTCACCAAACTACAACATCTACATTTTGTCATATTATAGATACAGATGTTAAAGACCATTCTATAAACAAAAATATTACATAAAACATCATTTTGAAAAATAAAAACTATATTTTTCCCAAATTTCCTTATTTTTGACACTTTTAACGCATTTGATTGCCACGAACTCATTTCTTAATCAATTTTGACACCCCCAAATTTGGACCTCCACTTGGTCACTGGAATTCGGTTCATCACGTTTTCATGGTATAATAACTAAAATAACACATACACAACGGAAAATCTACTTTAGAATAATATACAATGATTTATTATAATTATTCCCTCAAGTCTCGCAACCTACAGTGCTTAATAGATTACATAATAATATCTAATAATGACTTATTACATGATCATACTTAAGCTTAAACCTAGTCCACAAATAATCCTAACATAACATAATAGCTTTAAACATAAAAAGGACAAGCTAGTCGGTAGCCTTGCCCTTGCCCTTGTCTGCTCCAGAAAAACCTCCCTGTTCTTCCTTAACTGAAAGGTTTTAAATAAGCAAGGATGAGCACAAATTGCCCAGCAAGTAATATACAACAAGGGTGTAGGATATAATATCACAAGGTTTGAAATATCGAAGGGTTATCTCTAAGATAGTTCAAAGTGTCAGAATAACATCACGAATAAGGGATATGAAATTCAATATAAATCAACAGATATATATGAATTTAACGGCTAACAATGTATCCAACTGGATAAGGAATTTATACTGAGCTGTCACTAAGGACCATTAAACTTTCACTAGAGTTACCAATATTAAACTGATAACCAAAAATATCAAGTACTATAGATGATCAGTCTACAATACTTTACGTTATACATAACACCACAATAGTATTTATTTATGTGTTGGGGTTTCCAACAACATACACTCCCCTTACCAAAAGGGTTATCCAACTCAGTTTTCAAGATTTCTGCACCAATTAATTAGTTTGGACAGTTTTATTATAAACATGCATATAGTCTAGCCGAATCGAATGGCATCGACTCTTTCACAATGTTCAAGGACAATACCAATTTCAACATGAATAATAGCTTTCACAAGGGTTCAACATACTAGCTCATTTGAACGAGAAAGTAATGTAACTTGTATTCAAAAGGGATAAGCTTTCGGTATTTATCAAATAAAATAATGCAATGATATTTCACAACAGTAATAGTAGGGTTCAGATACTTGCCTCAAGCGCAGTTTACCAAAATATCGCTTAAAAATACTCTTTCAAATCCTAACATAATATAATATGTATATAAGATATTCATTAGTTAAATGTGGTCATGCTTGATATGTAAGTTTAATTGCATACTTAAACATTTAACTTAGTTGTATACTCTTCACATACCCCATTTCCTATCTCACGTATTTATAACACAAAATTAGTTTATAAGTCACCATGAGCATCACTTAATGAGTCTTTAATTGTTGCTTTATAGTTTGCAAACACTTTTTGGACTTATCACTTGAAAGTCTATAATCACATCATTAAACATTCACTCATATTATCTAGCTTGCTTCTTAACACATTGGACATGTACTGGTCATATAATACATGCTAGAGTAATAATACAAGTATGAAACTCCTACAAATTAATTAGCATAAAACTAATCCTACAAAGAATGACTAGTGGTAGCGCTACCGATTTGTACTAAGGAGACGGGTGGCCGTGCGACTCCCAGTTCAAACCAGGACTGAGCAACTAATTTCTTGTCCTAGCCTATACATCCTTATATACATAACACATATTAACATGTTAAGGGTCCTTTTGCATTCTCCTAGTTCAATCTAGGTCCCGTTTCGCATGATATGGTCCTAATTTAGACATCTCAACAAATTAAGGCCATTTAAGGTTATGAAATCACAACGTCCAACATGCTTGATTGTTAAACATATAAAGTAGTCATATAACTCATATTAAATATGCTTGTGAGTATTCATATCACATATGTATATTTAACATCATTTTGTTTGAAAATATGCTTCGTTTATGATTTCCTTGAACTACGATAACTAAGCATGGTATATATATACATTTATGATACATGAGTGCATCTAAAGATATCATCTAACCTACTCATAATCATCGTGTTCTAACTTTCAAAGTAGCATATTAACATTCACGCTTAAAGTTCAGATTTTCAATAGTAAAGCTTACTAATATGCCTATCATGCTCATGCTTCAATATGAAATTCATACTCTTAAGTTAGTATGTCCGACATGCATTTCAAAACCAAACTAACATGCTTGCAAGATCAAAATATGAAAACGAATATAATAAGTCAATGTCGATTTTGAAACTCTATGTTTCCATTAGCATGCTTTCAATGTCATTTAGTATGTTAAAATACTTTACTTACTATACATCCAGCTGGCATGCTTACGTACCAATGAAATCAGACTACACTAACATGTCTTTAAGTTAGAACGTTAAGGTACATATGGTCTATTGAGTTTACACATTGGAAACTTAAGTTTTCTTTTGAAATCAAACTAGGTGAGTGACAACATAACTATTATGGAAAGGATTGAAAAAAGCTTAATTAAGTTGTACTAGCATGCTCCATAAACTAGATTTTATAACAAAACAACCAACAAAATTTACAGAGGGATGCAGCGCCTATTTTTGTATTAGGAGACGCAGCGATCACACGACCCATCGCCCAAATCGAGAGACTTCCAGCCTCGGCAGATAACAAGCTAACTACCAAATTTTCTTCACTAATTCGATCAGAACCAAGCCACATTACATACTAAACATGTTAATAAGTTTATAAAACTACTAATTAAGTGTTCTACAACCCAATTTCAATTCAACTTGGCATAATCAAGAAATTGGTAATTCAAGACTGGAAATTTTGATAGAACTCAAAATGAAGAAAAAGAAGAAGTCTTATACCTTTGTAATTAGTTTGCTAATTCACACTCCTTCTACTTATATGTATACAATCACTCACTCTATCTATCTATGCCTTCAATCCCACACCTTAGCAATTCTCAAAGAATGGATTAAGGAGATGGGTGGTATTTATAGAGAAACAAAAACACGATAATGCATATATACACCAATTTAAACTCATGGATGAAAGGATTACATGTAGGTTAAGAAGGAGTTGGTAAATGGTAGTTGAGGATCATCATCATAGCCACCCCCCCCAATAATCATGATCTAGAGGGAGCTTGGAAGAAGAAAAGGAAACTAGCTTATAGCCTTTATGTTTTACACGTGAAGGAGAAATGAAGAGCAAATGGGACTCAAATTTTGGGATAAACAAATTAACTTAGCATCCTTGCAATACTAATTCAATCTCCTATTCTTATGTTATATATTATATATGCATATTAACCATATATTATAACTAAATGTCACACTAAATAATTAAGGTTTTAATGTAGTAGATGAAATATGAAAATGTAATATACATATAATCCATGTACATTTTATCACACTGGCATACTTAATAGTTCATGGTATATTATTTCCATACATGCCCATATACATATTGTCACATAATATATTTATAACATATAGTTCCAATACATTTAGTCACAATGCCCATACAATATAGTTTTATAAGACTTATTATATAGAGCCACATAATTGTCACACTGCACCATATAGTATGGTTGTATATACTCAAATGCACATAACTGTCAATATAGTATTATTATATTACTAACTTACTTATTTGTTAAATAAATCATGCACCTCCTTAATTAATTACAAAGAAATCAATGTTCCATCATAACCATTATCAATTAAATAATATGACAATTAATAATCATTAATTAATCCTCGTTATCAAATAATTAATATACCACACATCAATTAACAACTAATAGTATACTACAACAACAATTGATAATTAATATTACCTAATTGCTCAATTTAAAATCTCTTTGCCGATTAACATTACTATTAGTATTTCCCATCACTATGCCACACAAGGCTTTCAACGAGTTTACCACAAACTCTACATATTCTCAATTATTCACTAATTTAATATAATTGAGTTATCTCATTTCATAACACAAAATCATTCATATTTAAATAAATATTTATTTCCATTAATATATTTATTTATTAAAACGCGGAAATTCTCGGGTATTACATCCGCAGTCTGTTGTACTAACTCTGGTCCGAGTATTCGTCGTTCTCCGACTTTGTCCCAACATAAAGGCGTTCTGCACTTCCTTCCGTAAATAGCTTCATACGGTGGCATGCCGATACTCGCATGGTAACTATTATTATACGCAAATTCGACTAAGGGTAAGTGGTCGTCCCAATTTCCCATGAAGTCCATCACATAAGTCCTAAGCATGTCCTCTAGCATTTGTATAGTTCGCTCACTCTGTCCGTCAGTCTGAGGATGATAAGCAGTACTCAATCTCAACTGTGTTCCCATCCTCTTGCAAGCTTTTCCGCAATTTTGATGTGAAACACGGTCTTAGTCATAAACAATCGATAATCTGAGACACTCCATGTCATGAAACAAATTCCTTTACGTACAGACTCGCTAATTGATTTAAACTGTAGTAGATCTTGATAGGTAGAAAATGTACAGTCTTCGTAAGTCGATCCACGATGATCCAAATGGCATCCAAACCTTTCTGTGTCACTGGAAGTCCTACCACAAAATCCATCGTAATATGCTCCCATTTCCACTCTGGTATTTCCAACGGTTGGAGTAAACCACTCAGTCGCTGATACTCTACTTTTACACGTTGACAAGTAACACATCTACTAACGTACTCCGTGATTTCACGTTTCAAATTTGGCCACCAAAAATGTTGCTTTAAGTCCCGGTACATCTTTGTGCCTCCCGGATGAATGGAATACATCGTATTATGAGCCTCATGCAAAATCTCCTCTCTAACTTCGGCCACCGCTTGCACTACCATACTCTCCCTTCGAATCTTAAGATACCCTCTTTATCTACTCAAAATTTTTCTTCCTCTTTTTTCGTGATCCTTCTTCTGATTTTCTCACACTCTTCATCTTTTTCCTGGGCTTCCTTTACTCTATCCAACAATGTCGGACAAGCTTCTATTACAAATAACTTCTCTGCAGACCTCTTGGGTCCCCTCACTTCTATTTCCAATTTCACCATATCTCTTATTAACTCCTCCTGAGTTGTAAGTCGAAACAATTTCTCCATTCCTTTTCTACTCAGAGCGTCGGCAACTACGTTTGCCTTCCCCGGGTGATACAGAATTTCACAATCATAATCTTTGATTAATTCTAACCACATCCTCGGCGACGATATTCACTCTCCTTTTATGTGAAGATATATTTCAGACTTTTGTGGTCCGTGTATATCTCACACTTCTCCCCGTACAAATAATGCCTCCATATCTTCAACGCGAAAACTACTGTCGCTAACTCTAAGTCATGAGTAGGGTATCATTTTTTGTAATCCTTTAATTGTTGTGATGCATACGCAATGACCTTGCCATGTTGCATAAGCACACAACCAAGTCCTCTATGTGACACATCATTGTACACCACAAATCCTCCCGTATCATCTGCTAATGATAATACAAGTGCCTCGCTTAATCTCTTATTCAACTCTTGAAAACTGTCCTCGCATTTGTCCGGCCCATACAAATTTCACCGCCTTCCTTGTCAAATTAGTCAATCTGGTTGCTATTTTAGAAAAATCTTGATAAATCTTCTCACCTCGATGGAGTTCTTGGTTGTTCCCAATTACTCACCGCTTCGACCTTTTCGGTTCATCGAGATTCCATTCTCGTCCACCACGGGCCTAAGAATTGAACATTCTTCATCCAAAATTCGTACTTAGAAAACTTCGCATACATCTTCTCCTTTCGTAGTGCTTCCAAAAAAATCTCCAGATGTTCGGCGTGTTCTTCCCCTGTCTTCGAGTAGATCAAAATATCGTCGATGTAAACTACTACGAATTTATCCAAATATGGCTTGAATACTCGATTCATCAAGTCTATGAATGCTGCCAGAGCATTAGTTAAACCAAATGACATTACCAAAAACTCGTAATGTCCATAACGGGTCCTAAATGCAGTCTTTGGTATGTCCTCATCCCGCACTTTTAGTTGGTGATATCCCGTCCGCAGGTCGATCTTTGAGAAACACTTCTCTCCTTTCAATTGATCAAATAAGTCGTCTATCCTCGGTAGCGGATATCTGTTCTTGATTGTTACTCTGTTCAATTCGCGATAATCGATACAAAGCCTCATCGATCCGTCCTTTTTCTTAACGAATAACACTGGTGCTCCCCAAGGAGACACACTCGGTTGAATGTAGCCTTTATCCAATAACTCTTGAAGTTGTATCATCAATTCCTTCATTTTTACTGGCGCCATCTGATATAGAGATTTCAAAATTGGTGCCGTTCCTGGTGCTAAATCTATCACGAATTCGATTTCTCTGTCTGGCGGAACGCCAGGCAGATCGTCCAGAAACACATCCTGAAATTCACTCACTACAGGTAAATCATCAATCTCTACTCCCTTTTTCCGAGTATCCATAACGTAAGCTAAATAACCTACATATCCTTTCTTTAACAATTTCTTGGCCTGTATCATCGTAACGCAACATGATTGCTTAAGCGATGAGCTACCATAAAATACTACCTTAGACTTACCCGGAGTCTGAAGGTTCACACATTTGTTCTGACAATCAATTACTGCTGCATGGTTGTATAACCAATCCATCCCCAATATTATGTCTAATTCTCCTAGTCTAATAGGAATCAAGTCTACGCTCAGTTTATGTCCTCTAATGTTTGCGCGACAATTTCGATAAACGTATTCTACAAGGATTATTTCCTTATTTGCAACATCTATGTTCAAAGGATCTTCTAAACGTTCTCGGGGTGTACTAAGTTTACTAGCAAATTCTTCAGATACAAACGAACAGGTGGCACCTGAATCAAATAATACATAAACATTTATATTATTGATTGGGATTATAACTAACACCACGTCCTTTTGCAGCCCACGCGTCTTGACTGGCCATGTTAAAGGTTCTAGCGGTCGATCGGTTGGGCTGCGCAGGTCCCCAATCATCAACTTACTTCCTCCTCCTTGGCTCCCGCCAGCTCCACCGCATCCTTTCTTTGGGCAATCCTTTATCTGGTGTTCTATTGATCCACAAGCAAAACATCCTCTGATCTTCTTCGACTCCGGACAGTTTGGCGATATGTACCCCTCTTGGCCGCAATTATAGCAAGTGCTTTTCCTCTTCCAGCATTCTCCTTGATGGCTCCTTCCACATTTGTTGCAAGCTTCGGTTCTCTTCTTGAAATTTCCCTAGTGACTCCCACCTTGGTTATTGTTTCTATTGTTGTTATTTTCCCATTTCCTCTATTCGGAGTTATTCCCTCCGCTGCTGTTCCCTCCACGATGCTCACTACCAGCATTCTTGTTCTTTTTCTCCTTATGATACAAACTTAAGGCCTCACTGCCACCTTCCGCAATGATTGCCTTCTCCAATCGTAAAGGAATCAATCTGGAAGACCAATACCTTATTGTACAACCACGATTTTAACCCTTGCTCAAAACGTCTCGCATTCCTCTCCTTATCCACAATTTGGTGTTCTGCAAATCGCGCTAGTTCATTGAACTTAGCTGCGTCTTCGCGCCAACCAAATCATATCACATTGTTTTAATTATAGGAATTTTACTTCCATCCTACTCTTCATACTCTTCGAAAAATAGTTTTCAAAAAATAACGTAGTAAACCTCTCCCACGTTTTCGTTCCTTCCCCCACTCTTTGTTGATTGGTTTCCCACCAATAGTTCGCTTCGCCCCTCATCATGTATGTGGCGAATACTATCTTCTGGTCTTCACCCACTCGAGCTATAGTGAAGGCCTTCTCAATCTCCTTGATCCAGGTTTGCGCAAATATCGGGTCAGTGGTTCCCGTGAACTCTGGGGTCCTACACTCTTAAAATCTTTGAAGGTCGTTACAGGGACAGCTTGGGGAACGGGTGGTACGGGTTCGTTTCTTCCCCTCAGAGCTTCTCCCAATAAATCTACCAATCTCTATATCGGATCTACAAGACCTCTCTCATCATTAACTGACTCTTATGGGATAGTTATTCTACGTCTGGGCGGCATTTTCTGCATCACAAAATTTTCATTTTATTATCTAGTTATAATACTTAGACATTTCTCAATAGAAAAGAACTACAAGTTTATAACACGTTTCTGAAATATGATCATTTATATTCATATGCCAAAGGGTTACATTACATGTTCTTTTCTAGTATACTGCTATAAATGATAACACATATCCCCTAATATCATAAAAGACAAGGACATACTATCTTACTACCCCTCTAACACTTTTCAGAAATTTGGGGTTTACCACTATCTCACATCTTAAATAAAAGACTGAGATTACACCATCATTTAAATAATAAAAATACTACACTACTGAGCTCTTCCTCTAGACTCAATCTAACATCCCACGCTCAACGACGCTCTGATATTCCTTCTGTGTGATGTGCACCACCATGTCTCGGCTTATGGTATGCCGGGTCTGTCCTTGTTCAGCTGGGTAGTGATGTACCCCATCGATCAATCTCTCCATGGCCGTACGAAGAGCATATCCCATCTTGTTCATCTTCCTCCTCTTGCACCGCACCTCATCCTCTAGATCATCAGCCCTATCATTGTCTTCCTCCCACTTCTCCTAGAAGTGAATCCTATCCATCACCTCCATTTCTAACTGAGTTCGGAGAGCCTCCTTCTCTGCCCTCTCACTCAAAACCTTCTATTCTAATTCCTCTAGCTTTCCTGCCACCTCAACATTCCTTGCCACCGCTCGGTGAAACAAAGCTCCCATCTGGATCCCTGATTCCTTACGGTGAGCAATCTCCACCTCCATCTCTTGCATCACTAGCTGCCTCTGATGGTCCTCGTCCCTCAACTTCTAGAACGCAGACTCCCTCTCCCTAGCCTCAGCCTCAAGCTCCTCTACCCTACATCCCAACTCCAATATCTGTTCCTCATACTCTCCTAACATCCGATCCTCAAAAGTAGCCTCATCGGAGTCCTCCACAGGTTCGGGCTCTTCCTCCAAAGGCTCCTCCTCAGGGTCAGACTCCACCTCTTCCTCATCATCATCATCAAAAGATGCTACTACTGAAATAGGCTCTGCTATCAAGGGTGTCTCAAATACTACGTGGATATCACGCGGCTCTCCTCTACTACTTGGCTAGGTCCTCCCATGTCACCATCCTACAATCACCAACATAAGACAACACAAACAACAACTCAATTAGAATGCTAAATAAACATAAGTTCATTGTATAGAATGAAGTTATATTTCATAACACACTAAGTCTCACAAGGAAAACTCTACATGAGTTTTATCTCCTTCCTAACTTCTAAGTTCCCCAGAAGTTATAATATAAGGACACTTTCGCTCCTAAGGTTTATAACTATGACTTTGATACCAACTCATAACGCCCCCAAATTCTGAGACGTCCACTTGGTCACCCGAATTCGGTTCATCACGCTCTCATGGTAAAACCATAATAACTAAAATAACGATACACAACGGAAAATCTACTTTAGAATAATATAATGATTTATTATAATTATTCCTCCAAGTCTCGTAACCTCACAGCTTCTTAATAGATTACATAATAATATCTAATAAAGACTTATTACATGATCATACTTAAGCTTAAACATATTCCACAAATAATCCTAACATATAACATAATAGCTTTTTAAACATAAAAAGGACAAGCTAGTCGGTAGCCTTGCCCTTGCCCTTGTCTACTCCAGAAACACCTCCCTGTTCTTCCTTAACTGAAAGGTTTTAAATAAGTAAGGATGAGCACAAATTGCCCAAAGAAGTAATATACAACAAGGGTGTAGGATATAATATCACAAGGGTTGAAATATCGAAGGGTTATCTTTAGGATAGTTCAAAGTGTTAGAATAACATCATGAATAAGGGATATGATAATTCAATATAAATCAATGAGATATATATGAATTTAACGGCTAACAATGTATCCAACTGGATAAGCAATTTATACTGAGCAGTCACTAAGGACCATTGAACTTTCACTAGAGTTACCAATATTAAATTGATAACCAAAAATATCAAGTACTATAGATGATCAGTCTACAATACTTTACGTTATGCATAACACCACAATAGTATTTATTCATGTGTTGGGGTTTCCAACAACATACACTCCCCTTACAAAAAGGGTTGTTCAATTTAGTTTTCAAGATTTCCGCACCAATCAATTGGTTTGGACAATTTTATTATAAACATGCATATAGTCTAGCCAAATCGAATGGCATCGACTCTTTCACAATGTTCAAGGACAATATCAATTTCAACATGAATAATAGCTTTCAAGAGGTTCAACATACTAGCTCATTTGAGCGAGAAAGTAATGTAACTTGTATTCAAAAGGGATAAGATTTCGTATTTGTCGAATAAAATAATGCAATGATATTTCAAAGCGATAAATAGTAGGGTTCGAGATACTTGCCTCAAGCGCGCTTTTTACCAAAATATCGCTTAACAATACTCTTTCAAATCCTAACATAATATAATATGTATATAAGATATTCATTAGTTAAATGTGCTCATGCTTGATATGTAAGTTTAATTGCATACTTAAACATTTAACTTAGTTGTATACTCTTCATATACCCATTTCATACCTTACGTATTTATAACACAAAATAAGTTTGTAAGTCACCATGAACATCACTTAACAAAGTCTTTAATTATTGCTTTATAGTTTGCAAACACTTTTTGGACTTATCACTTGAAAGTCTATAATCACATCATTAAACATTCACTCATATTATCTAGCTTACTTCTTAACACATTGGACATGTACATGTCAGATAATACATGATAGAGTAATAATACAAGTATGAAACTCCTACAAATTAATTAGCAGAAAACTAATCCTACAAATTGAAATGGCATGCGGCTACCGATTTGTTCTAAGGAGACGCTTACATGCGACTCGATTCAAACTTGAGGATTGAGCAACCAATTTCTTGCTCTAGCCTATACATCCTTATATACATAACACATATTAACATGTTAAGGGTTCTCCCGTATCATCTGCTAAATCTATCACGAATTCGATTTCTCCGTCATGGCGGGCGCCAGCAGATCGTCTGCTTACATCCTGAAATTCACTCACTACAGGTAAATCATCAATCTCTACTCCCTTTTTCCGAGTATCCATAACGTAAGCTAAATAACCTACACATCCTTTCTTTAACAATTTCTTGGCCTGCATCATCGTAACGCAACATGATTGCTTAAGCGATGAGCTACCATCAAACACTACCTTAGACTTACCCGGAGTCTGAAGGTTCACACATTTGTTCTGACAATCAATTACTGCTGCATGGTTGTATAACCAATCTATTCCCAAAATTATGTCTAATTCTCCTAGTCTAATAGGAATCAAGTCTACGCTCAGTTTATGTCCTCTAATGTTTGCGCGACAATTTTGATAAACGTATTCTACAGGGATTATTTCCTTATTTGCAACTTCTATGTTCAAAGGATCTTCTAAACGTTCTCGGGGTGTACTAAGTTTATTAGCTTCAGACTTCAGCATGAACATTGCGAACACCGTCTTTTGATCTTCATTAACTCTAGAACCGTCGAACACCTTCTCCATTTCCACGATCCAGGTTTGGGCTTCCACTGGATTCATAGACCCTTGAAACTCTGGTGGTCCAACCGCTTTGAACTCTTTAAAGGTCGTGACTTGAACTTGCGGTTGATTCGCAAGTGCACCCGTTAATAGAGCTACCAACTACTGAACCGGATTAGCGTTGGTCTCGTTGTTGTTATTATTAGTAGACCCCTCTGGAGGTGCTTGCTGACGTGGTTGTCTTCTTCTAGGAGGCATTTTTTGTTAAAATATACGCTTATTAGTTCCTTACTCAACTTCTTCGGTATTTAAAGTTTAACTTAAACATTCCAAGATTAAAGCTATAACACATAACATTTCAAATAAACTCTAATATTTTATTTATTCAAAACGTTTTAAAGCATACTAATGATAACATAATCGCTATAACATCCACTTTCCTGAACTAGACAAGTTTCAGGATTACATACTCATACTATCCCTTTATTTATCTCAAAATAAAAAATTCACAGTTTATTTATTCACATAATTAACCACATATCACTATCTATCTTATTCTATCTAGGCATATTAAGACGTCGTAAGGCTTCTCGATGTTCTTCCTCCATGATACAATACGCTGTTCTACGATCCATCACGAACCACGGCGAATCTTCAAACTGAGGTGGGTAATAATAGACTCGATCCTAAGCCTTATCAATCGCAGAATTAAAAGCATAATCCATCTCCTTCCTCTTGGCTTTCTTCACTTGGACCTTAGCTTCAACACGGTCTGCACGTTGAGTCACCTTCATCCAAGCATCCTCTGCTCTTGCACACTTAGCTGATTCCTCCTTAAAATCATCTTTTAATTTCTCCATGTCAGTCTTCATCTTCTCGTTTACTGCTAACAAGTCTTCATGCTGACCCTTGGTATGAACCAGGTCCCACTCCGTGTTTCTAAGTTTTGAGTCGAGTTCCTGAATCTCCGCATCCTTCTGCTCCATCAAAGCATGATGCATCTCAACCATCCCCTTTAGCTCCTCAACTTTGTCCTGTAACTCTATGTTACGGTCATACAGAGCATCATACATCTCGGCTGATATGGAGTTTGGTGGAAACTCCTCAGGATCCTCTTCCTCATCATTCTCCTCTATATCCTCAGAACTATCCTCCTCGGGATCGGTCACAGGCACATCCTCCTGGATCAACTGCTTCACTTTTACATGAATCTCTCGAGGTTCGCCTCTAGGTACACGAGGTATCACCTCTCTAGCTGGTCTGGATCCTACTTCGTTAGATATCTAACAAAATATTTTAAGTTTTTCTTAACATTTTTGATACTCGCGAGCACATAAGTTATGAACACATAACACATAATGTCTTTTATTTTTTAACTTCAATGGATACCTTAATCCACTCCTTAAAACTCGGTAAGAGTTAAACACCTATATGTTTTCTATTTCCTTAAAGGTTACTTCCTAAGGTTTCCCCACCTAAGGTTCATAACCTAAAGCTTTAATACCAACCTGTGACACCCCCAAATCCAGGTACTTCATTCCCACAGGATTTGGTGCTCACTTATCAAAACTATTACATCTAACAACCCATCACAAAGGATAAAGACATAATTTAAATAACTTAAACAATAATCTTTCCCATTAAAGGGCTACATCATAATCTCAAAATAAATCCCAGGTAATCTAACCTTAAAATTATTACATAAGTTTGCGGAATACATCACATATTAAAACAAGTCTTTAACATAATTCATTAAAATAAAATTCTCATAAGTCTTCAACATTTGGACATCTTGCCCTTTCCTTTGCAAGTAGACGGCTCATCGACTTTCTCAACTTTAGCTGCAGTGTTAAATGCAAGAGTGAGCAAACAATTGCTCACTGATATAGGAAGTAGCAATAATAACAACATGAAAATGAACAACAAATGCTAGCAATAATGAACTTGTTCTGTGAATTAAGAATAGAACACAAGTTTGAAATCAATGTCTGAGGGTCTTAAGACCACGAACTATGTCTCTGGTATTTAGGTATTATTACCTTAACCTTAATAGTCATTAGACTGTACAGACCCTTCTTAACGTACTTAGGGGGATCAGCCCTTTGTACCATGTATTGTGCACAAACATCTAAATATTACACGTACAAAAATCCCCTATATTAGGGTTGTTCATCTCAGTTTGAATTTAGAATTTCTGCACTAAAGAATTTTTAGTTTGGAACTAGCTTATCAGTGTCTCTAGAATTTTAGAACACTATTCAACTTCCATCAATAAAGGTTTAATACGATAATGTATAATTAAACAAGGCTATTAAAGTTAAAAGATCAGATATCAACAATATATATAACTGAATAACATGATATACATGCAAAGTGCTATATTCAAAGGAGTTTAGAATAATCTTCTATGAATCAATGTATTAGGGCAATATATGCTTCGAATGATAATAAGGAAAGTAAAGCTCGCTCGATGAAACGAGTTAGGTTACAAGAGCTTGCACAACATACTCAAGATAAACTAGGCTTGCTCAACCTTACAAGAATTTTAGGAACTTGTACAATAACGATTTAGGAATGGGAACATGAATTCAATATGAAAAGAATGAAGTTAGAAATCTTGCTCAATGTAAAGAGTTAAGGTTTAGGAACTTGCCTTGTTTGTAAGCTACACAAGTGTAAAATAATCTCCAATTACCCTACACATATCATTACAATCGCAACAACGATTAGTTGTATGAATATTAACACTATGGGTATTAAACCATCATTTAGGTCGTAACCCTAACCTAGCACCTAACCATTTAAGTTAACATATTTAACAAATCTGAAATCGCATTACGAGCCAACATAACTTACTCGTTCATTTCTAACTTTTGAAAATATCACTTTTAGTTTCATTGTATAACTCAATTAACAATCACCTAAAACTCTTTTACACTTTGTGTCACAACACCTTACAATATGTTATTGTAGTCCACTTTATGTTTTAATATCCTTAACATGCATGCTACACTAACCCAAGTCCACTACGTATGACCTACAATTAAGCAGACTTCATTTATGCATGACTAGCTACTTTCGTCTTGTTTGCCCAAGATACACTGGTAACCGCAACCATCCCCCTATATGTCATGCGCCACGCGATAATCATGCACTAGGCCTAGCGCGCACCACATGACGCCTCAACTCCAATTTTTACAGACACGAACTTATACTCTGTTATAGGCCAAAAATCCAAAAATCTCAATTCTACCGAATTTCACCAAACTACAACATCTACATTTTGTCATATTATAGATACAGATGTTAAAGACCATTCTATAAACAAAAACATTACATAAAACATCATTTTGAAAAATAAAAACTATATTTTCCCCAAATTTCCTTATTTTTGACACTTTTAACGCATTTGATTGCCACGAACTCGTTTCTTAATCAATTTTTAGACCCCCAAATTTGGACCTCCACTTGGTCACTGGAATTCGGTTCATCACGTTCTCATGGTAAAACTATAATAACTAAAATAACACATACACAACGGAAAATCTACTTTAGAATAATATACAATGATTTATTATAATTATTCCCTCAAGTCTCGCAACCTACAGTGCTTAATAGATTACATAATAATATCTAATAATGACTTATTACATGATCATACTTAAGCTTAAACCTAGTCCACAAATAATCCTAACATAACATAATAGCTTTAAACATAAAAAGGACAAGCTAGTCGGTAGCCTTGCCCTTGCCCTTGTCTGCTCCAGAAAAACCTCCCTGTTCTTCCTTAACTGAAAGGTTTTAAATAAGCAAGGATGAGAACAAATTGCCCAACGAAGTAATATACAACAAGGGTGTAGGATATAATATCACAAGGTTTGAAATATCGAAGGTTATCTCTAAGATAGTTCAAAGTGTCAGAATAACATCACGAATAAGGGATATGACAATTCAATATAAATCAACAGATATATATGAATTTAACGGCTAACAATGTATCCAACTGGATAAGCAATTTATCTTGAAAGATACTACTAGGACCATTAAACTTTCACTAGAGTTACCAATATTAAACTGATAACCAAAAATATCAAGTACTATAGATGATCAGTCTACAATACTTTACGTTATACATAACACCACAATAGTATTTATTCATATGTTGGGGTTTCCAACAACATACACTCCCCTTACCAAAAGGGTTGTCCAACTCAGTTTTCAAGATTTCTGCACCAATTAATTAGTTTGGACAATTTTATTATAAACATGCATATAGTCTAGCCGAATCGAATGGCATCGACTCTTTCACAATGTTCAAGGACAATACCAATTTCAACATGAATAATAGCTTTCACAAGGGTTCAACATACTAGCTCATTTGAACGAGAAAGTAATGTAACTTGTATTCAAAAGGGATAAGCTTTCGGTATTTGTCGAATAAAATAATGCAATGATATTTCACAACAGTAATAGTAGGGTTCAGATACTTGCCTCAAGCGCAGTTTACCAAAATATCGCTTAAAAATACTCTTTCAAATCCTAACATAATATAATATGTATATAAGATATTCATTAGTTAAATGTGGTCATGCTTGATATGTAAGTTTAATTGCATACTTAAATATTTAACTTAGTTGTATACTCTTCACATACCCCATTTCCTATCTCACGTATTTATAACACAAAATTAGTTTATAAGTCACCATGAGCATCACTTAACAGAGTCTTTAATTGTTGCTTTATAGTTTGCAAACACTTTTTGGACTTATCACTTGAAAGTCTATAATCACATCATTAAACATTCACTCATATTATCTAGCTTGCTTCTTAACACATTGGACATGTACTGGTCATATAATACATGCTAGATTAATAATACAAGTATGAAACTCCTACAAATTAATTAGCATAAAACTAATCCTACAGCAGCCCGGCGTGGCCGCGCCTGATTTGTACTAAGGAGACGGGTGGCCGTGCGACTCCCAGTTCAAACCAGGACTGAGCAACCAATTTCTTGTCCTAGCCTATACATCCTTATATACATAACACATATTAACATGTTAAGGGTCCTTTTGCATTCTCCTAGTTCAATCTAGGTCCCGTTTCGCATGATATGGTCCTAATTTAGACATCTCAACATATTAAGGCCATTTAAGGTTATGAAATCACAACGTCCAACATGCTTGATTGTTAAACATATAAAGTAGTCATATAACTCATATTAAACATGCTTGTGAGTATTCATATCACATATGCATATTTAACATCATTTTGTTTAAAAATATGCTTCGTTTATGATTTCCTTGAACTACGATAACTAAGCATGGTATATATATACATTTATGATACATGAGTGCATCTAAAGATATCATCTAACCTACTCATAATCATCAGGTTCTAACTTTCAAAGTAGCATATTAACATTCACGTTTAAAGTTCGTATTTTCAATAGTAAAGCTTACTAATATGCCTATCATGCTCATGCTTCAATATGAAATTCATACTCTTAAGTTAGTATGTCCGACATGCATTTCAAAACCAAACTAACATGCTTGCAAGATCAGAATATCAAAACGAATATAATAAGTCAATGTCGATTTTGAAACTCTATGTTTCCATTAGCATGCTTTCAATGTCATTTAGTATGTTAAAATACTTTACTTACTATACATCCAGCTGGCATGCTTACGTACCAATGAAATCAGACCACACTAACATGTCTTTAAGTTAGAACGTTAAGGTACATATGGTCTATTGAGTTTACACATTGGAAACTTAAGTTTTCTTTTGAAATCAAACTAGGTGAGTGACAACATAACTATTATGTCAAGGATTGAAAAAAGCTTAATTAAGTTGTACTAGCATGCTCCATAAACTAGATTTTATAACAAAACAACCAACAAAATTTACAGAGGGGCGCGGGCGCGCGCCATTTGTACTAGGGAGACGCGCGACCGCGCGACCCACGTTCCAGTCCAGAGACTTCTAGCCTCGGCAGATAACAAGCTAACTACCAAATTTTCTTCACTAATTCGACTGTAACCAAGCCACATTACATACTAAACATGTTAATAAGTTTATAAAACTACTAATTAAGTGTTCTACAACCCAATTTCAATTCAACTTGGCATAATCAAGAAATTGGTAATTCAAGACTGGAAATTTTGATAGAACTCAAAATGAAGAAAAAGAAGAAGTCTTATACCTTTGTAATTAGTTTGCTAATTCACACTCCTTCTACTTATATGTATACAATCACTCACTCTATCTATGCCTTCAATCCCACACCTTAGCAATTCTCAGCAATGGATTAAGGAGATGGGTGGTATTTATAGAGAAACAAAAACACAGACAATGCATATATACACCAATTTAAACTCATGGATGAAAGGATTACATGTAGGTTAAGAAGGAGTTGGTAAATGGCAGTTGAGGATCATCATCATAGCCACCCCCCCAATAATCATGATCTAGAGGGAGCTTGGAAGAAGAAAAGGAAACTAGCTTATAGCCTTTATCTTTTACACGTGAAGGAGAAATGAAGAGCAAATGGGACTCAAATTTTGGGATAAACAAATTAACTTAGCATCCTTGCAATACTAATTCAATCTCCTATTCTTATGTTATATATTATATATGCATATTAACCATATATTATAACTAAATGTCACACTAAATAATTAAGGTTTTAATGTAGTAGATGAAATATGGAAATGTAATATACATATAATCCATGTACATTTTATCACACTGGCATACTTAATAGTTCATGGTATATTATTTCCATACATGCCCATATACATATTGTCACATAATATATTTATAACATATAGTTCCAATACATTTAGTCACAATGCCCATACAATATAGTTTTATAAGACTTATTATATAGAGCCACATAATTGTCACACTGCACCATATAGTATGGTTGTATATACTCAAATGCACATAACTGTCAATATAGTATTATTATATTACTAACTAACTTATTTGTTAAATAAATCATGCACCTCCTTAATTAATTACAAAGAAATCAATGTTCCATCATAACCATTATCAATTAAATAATATGACAATTAATAATCATTAATTAATCCTCGTTATCAAATAATTAATATACCACACATCAATTAACAACTAATAGTATACTACAACAACAATTGATAATTAATATTACCTAATTGCTCAATTTATAATCTCTTTGCCGATTAACATTACTATTAGTATTTCCCATCACTATGCCACACAAGGCTTTCAACGAGTTTACCACAAACTCTACATATTCTCAATTATTCACTAATTTAATATAATTGAGTTATCTCATTTCATAACACAAAATCATTCATATTTAAATAAATATTTATTTCCATTAATATATTTATTTATTAAAACGCTGGAAATTCTCGGGTATTACATCCATGATTTCACATTGTACTAACTCTCCGTCCGAGTATTAAATTGTTCTCCGACTTTGTCCCAACATAAAGGCGTTCTGCACTTCCTTCCGTAAATAGCTTCATACGGTGGCATGCCGATACTCGCATGGTAACTATTATTATACGCAAATTCGACTAAGGGTAAGTGGTCGTCCCAATTTCCCTTGAAGTCCATCACATAAGTCCTAAGCATGTCCTCTAGCATTTGTATAGTTCGCTCACTCTGTCCGTCAGTCTGAGGATGATAAGCAGTACTCAATCTCAACTGTGTTCCCATCCTCTTGCAAGCTTTTCCAGAATTTTGATGTGAAACGCGGGTCTTTGTCATAAAAAATCGATACCGGCACTCCATGTCATGAAACAAATTCCTTTACGTACAGACTCGCTAATTGATTTAAACTGTAGTAGATCTTGATAGGTAGAAAATGTACAGTCTTCGTAAGTCGATCCACGATGATCCAAATGGCATCCAAACCTTTCTGTGTCACTGGAAGTCCTACCACAAAATCCATCGTAATATGCTCCCATTTCCACTCTGGTATTTCCAACGATTGGAGTAAACCACTCAGTCGCTGATACTCTACTTTTACACGTTGACACGTAACACATCTACTAACGTACTCCGTGATTTCACGTTTCAAATTTGGCCACCAAAAATGTTGCTTTAAGTCCCGGTACATCTTTGTGCCTCCTGGATGAATGGAATACGTCGTATTATGAGCCTCATGCAAAATCTCCTCTCTTAACTCGGCCACTGTCGGTACCCATACTCTCCCTTCGAATCTTAAGATACCCTCTTTATCTACTCAAAATTTTTCTTCCTCTTTTTTCGTGATCCTTCTTCTGATTTTCTCACACTCTTCATCTTTCTCCTGGGCTTCCTTTACTCTATCCAACAATGTCGGACAAGCTTCTATTACAAATAACTTCTCTGTAGACCTCTTGGGTCCCCTCACTTCTATTTCCAATTTCTCCATATCTCTTATTAACTCCTCCTGAGTTGTCAGTCGAAACAATTTCTCCATTCCTTTTCTACTCAGAGCGTCGGCAACTACGTTTGCCTTCCCCGGGTGATACAGAATTTCACAATCATAATCTTTGATTAATTCTAACCACATCCTCTGACGCATATTCAACTCCTTCTATGTGAAGATATATTTCAGACTTTTGTGGTCCGTGTATATCTCACACTTCTCCCCGTACAAATAATGCCTCCATATCTTCAACGCAAAAACTACTGCCGCTAACTCTAAGTCATGAGTGGGGTATCATTTTTTGTAATCCTTTAATTGTTGTGATGCATACGCAATGACCTTGCCATGTTGCATAAGCACACAACCAAGTCCTCTATGCGACACATCATTGTACACCACAAATCCTCCCGTATCATCTGCTAATGATAATACAAGTGCCTCGCTTAATCTCTTATTCAACTCTTGAAAATTGTCCTCGCATTTGTCGGTCCATACAAATTTCACCGTCTTCCTTGTCAAATTAGTCAACGGGGTTGCTATCTTAGAAAAATCTTGGATAAATCTTCTCACCTCAGTCGGAGTTCTTGGTTGTTCCCAATTACTCACTGCTTCGACCTTTTCGGGGTCTACTGAGATTCCATTCTCGTCCACCACGTGGCCTAAGAATTGAACATTCTTCATCCAAAATTCGTACTTAGAAAACTTCGCATACATCTTCTCCTTTCGTAGTGCTTCCAAAAAAATCTCCAGATGTTCGGCGTGTTCTTCCTCCGTCTTCGAGTAGATCAAAATATCGTCGATGTAAACTACTACGAATTTATCCAAATATGGCTTGAATACTCGATTCATCAAGTCTATGAATGCTGCCAGAGCATTAGTTAAACCAAATGACATTACCAAAAACTCGTAATGTCCATAACGGGTCCTAAATGCAGTCTTTGGTATGTCCTCATCCCGCACTTTTAGTTGGTGATATCCCGTCCGCAGGTCGATCTTTGAGAAACACTTCTCTCCTTTCAATTGATCAAATAAGTCGTCTATCCTCGGTAGCGGATATCTGTTCTTGATTGTTACTCTGTTCAATTCGCGATAATCGATACAAAGCCTCATCGATCCGTCCTTTTTCTTAACGAATAACACTGGTGCTCCCCAAGGAGACACACTCGATTGAATGTAACCTTTATCCAATAACTCTTGAAGTTGTATCATCAATTCCTTCATTTTCTTTGGCGCCATCGATATAGAGATTTCAAAATTGAATGCCGTTCACGGTGCTAAATCTATCACGAATTCGATTTCTCTGTCGGCGGGCGCCAAACGCAGATCGTCCAGAAACACATCCCGAAATTCACTCACTACAGGTAAATCATCAATCTCTACTCCCTTTTTCCGAGTATCCATAACGTAAGCTAAATAACCTACATATCCTTTCTTTAACAATTTCTTGGCCTGCATCATCGTAACGCAACATGATTGCTTAAGCGATGAGCTACCATAAAACACTACCTTAGACTTACCCGGAGTCTGAAGGTTCACACATTTGTTCTGACAATCAATTACTGCTGCATGGTTGTATAACCAATCCATCCCCAATATTATGTCTAATTCTCCTAGTCTAATAGGAATCAAGTCTACGCTCAGTTTATGTCCTCTAATGTTTGCGCGACAATTTCGATAAACGTATTCTACAAGGATTATTTCCTTATTTGCAACATCTATGTTCAAAGGATCTTCTAAACGTTCTCGGGGTGTACTAAGTTTACTAGCAAATTCTTCAGATACAAACGAACAGGTGGCACCTGAATCAAATAATACATAAACATTTATATTATTGATTGGGATTATAACTAACACCACGTCCTTTGCAGCCACGACGTCTTGGACGGTCATGTTAAAGGTTCTAGCGGTCGATCGGTTGGGCTGCGCAGGTCCCCAATCATCAACTTACTTCCTCCTCCTTGGCTCCCGCCAGCTCCACCGCATCCTTTCTTTGGGCAATCCTTTATCTGGTGTTCTATTGATCCACAAGCAAAACATCCTCTGATCTTCTTCGACTCCGGACAGTTTGGCGATATGTACCCCTCTTGGCCGTAATTATAGCAAGTGCTTTTCCTCTTCCAGCATTCTCCTTGATGGCTCCTTCCACATTTGTTGCAAGCTTCGGTTCTCTTCTTGAAATTTCCCTAGTGACTCCCACCTTGGTTATTGTTTCTATTGTTGTTATTTTCCCATTTCCTCTTTTCGGAGTTACTCCCTCCGCTGCTGTTCCCTCCACGATGCTCACTACCAGCATTCTTGTTCTTTTTCTCCTTATGATACAAACTTAAGGCCTCACTGCCACCTTCCGCAATGATTGCCTTCTCCAATCGTAAAGGAATCAATCTGGAAGACCAATACCTTATTGTACAACCACGATTTTAACCCTTGCTCAAAACGTCTCGCCTTCCTCTCCTTATCCACAATTTGGTGTTCTGCAAATCGCGCTAGTTCATTGAACTTAGCTGCGTACTGTGCCACCGTCATATCACATTGTTTTAATTATAGGAATTTTACTTCCATCCTACTCTTCATACTCTTCGAAAAATAGTTTTCAAAAAATAACGTAGTAAACCTCTCCCACGTTTTCGTTCCTTCCCCCACTCTTTGTTGATTGGTTTCCCACCAATAGTTCGCTTCGCCCCTCATCATGTATGTGGCGAATACTATCTTCTGGTCTTCACCCACTCGAGCTATAGTGAAGGCCTTCTCAATCTCCTTGATCCAGGTTTGCGCAAATATCGAATTCGATGGTTCCGTGAACTCGGGGTCCTACACTCTTAAAATCTTTGAAGGTCGTTCTGAGGGGCGACTTGGGGAGCGGGTGAGTGCGGGTTCGTTTCTTCCCTCGAGCTTCTCCCAATAAATCTACCAATCTACATATCGGATCTACAAGACCTCTCTCATCATTAACTGACTCTTATGGGATAGTTATTCTACGTCTGGGCGGCATTTTCTGCATCACAAAATTTTCATTTTATTATCTAGTTATAATACTTAGACATTTCTCAATAGAAAAGAACTACAAGTTTATAACACGTTTCTGAAATATGATCATTTATATTCATATGCCAAAGGGTTACATTACATGTTCTTTTCTAGTATACTGCTATAAATGATAACACATATCCCCTAATATCATAAAAGACAAGGACATACTATCTTACTACCCCTCTAACACTTTTCAGAAATTTGGGGTTTACCACTATCTCACATCTTAAATAAAAGACTAAGATTACACCATCATTTAAATAATAAAAATACTACACTACTGAGCTCTTCCTCTAGACTCAATCTAACATCCCACGCTCAACGACGCTCTGATATTCCTTCTGTGTGATGTGCACCACCATGTCTCGGCTTATGGTATCTTAAGGTGCATCCTTGTTCAATTTGGGTAGTGATGTACCCCATCGATCAATCTCTCCATGGCCGTACGAAGAGCATATCCCATCTTGTTCATCTTCCTCCTCTTGCACCGCACCTCATCCTCTAGATCATCAGCCCTATCATTGTCTTCCTCCCACTTCTCCTAGAAGTGAATCCTATCCATCACCTCCATTTCTAACTGAGTTCGGAGAGCCTCCTTCTCTGCCCTCTCACTCAAAACCTTCTATTCTAATTCCTCTAGCTTTCCTGCCACCTCAACATTCCTTGCCACCGCTCGGTGAAACAAAGCTCCCATCTGGATCCCTGATTCCTTACGGTGAGCAATCTCCACCTCCATCTCTTGCATCACTAGCTGCCTCTGATGGTCCTCGTCCCTCAACTTCTAGAACGCAGACTCCCTCTCCCTAGCCTCAGCCTCAAGCTCCTCTACCCTACATCCCAACTCCAATATCTGTTCCTCATACTCTCCTAACATCCGATCCTCAAAAGTAGCCTCATCGGAGTCCTCCACAGGTTCGGGCTCTTCCTCCAAAGGCTCCTCCTCAGGGTCAGACTCCACCTCTTCCTCATCATCATCATCAAAAGATGCTACTACTGAAATAGGCTCTGCTATCAAGGGTGTCTCAAATACTACGTGGATATCACGCGGCTCCTCCTCTACTACTTGGCTAGGTCCTCCCATGTCAGTCATCCTACAATCACCAACATAAGACAACACAAACAACAACTCAATTAGAATGCTAAATAAACATAAGTTCATTGTATAGAATGAAGTTATATTTCATAACACACTAAGTCTGTCAAGGAAAACTCTACATGAGTTTTATCTCCTTCCTAACTTCTAAGTTCCCCCGAGTTATAATATAAGGACACTCGCTCCTAAGGTTTATAACTATGACTTTGATACCAACCTGTAACGCCCCCAAATTCGGACCTCCACTTGGTCACCCGAATTCGGTTCATCACGTTCTCATGGTAAAACCATAATAACTAAAATAACGCATACACAACGGAAAATCTACTTTAGAATAATATAATGATTTATTATAATTATTCCTCCAAGTCTCGTAACCTACAGTTCTTAATAGATTACATAATAATATCTAATAAAGACTTATTACATGATCATACTTAAGCTTAAACATATTCCACAAATAATCCTAACATAACATAATAGCTTTTTAAACATAAAAAGGACAAGCTAGTCGGTAGCCTTGCCCTTGCCCTTGTCTACTCCAGAAACACCTCCCTGTTCTTCCTTAACTGAAAGGTTTTAAATAAGTAAGGATGAGCACAAATTGCCCAGCAAGTAATATACAACAAGGGTGTAGGATATAATATCACAAGGGTTGAAATATCGAAGGGTTATCTTTAGGATAGTTCAAAGTGTTAGAATAACATCATGAATAAGGGATATGATAATTCAATATAAATCAACAGATATATATGAATTTAACGGCTAACAATGTATCCAACTGGATAAGCAATTTATCTTGACGATCACTAAGGACCATTGAACTTTCACTAGAGTTACCAATATTAAATTGATAACCAAAAATATCAAGTACTATAGATGATCAGTCTACAATACTTTACGTTATGCATAACACCACAATAGTATTTATTCATGTGTTGGGGTTTCCAACAACATACACTCCCCTTACAAAAAGGGTTGTTCAATTTAGTTTTCAAGATTTCCGCACCAATCAATTGGTTTGGACAATTTTATTATAAACATGCATATAGTCTAGCCAAATCGAATGGCATCGACTCTTTCACAATGTTCAAGGACAATATCAATTTCAACATGAATAATAGCTTTCACAAGGGTTCAACATACTAGCTCATTTGAACGAGAAAGTAATGTAACTTGTATTCAAAAGGGATAAGATTTCGGTATTTGTCGAATAAAATAATGCAATGATATTTCAAAGCAGTAATAGTAGGGTTCAGATACTTGCCTCAAGCGCAGTTTACCAAAATATCGCTTAACAATACTCTTTCAAATCCTAACATAATATAATATGTATATAAGATATTCATTAGTTAAATGTGCTCATGCTTGATATGTAAGTTTAATTGCATACTTAAACATTTAACTTAGTTGTATACTCTTCACATACCCCATTTCATACCTTATGTATTTATAACACAAAATAAGTTTGTAAGTCACCATGAACATCACTTAACAAAGTCTTTAATTATTGCTTTATAGTTTGCAAACACTTTTTGGACTTATCACTTGAAAGTCTATAATCACATCATTAAACATTCACTCATATTATCTAGCTTACTTCTTAACACATTGGACATGTACATGTCAGATAATACATGATAGAGTAATAATACAAGTATGAAACTCCTACAAATTAATTAGCAGAAAACTAATCCTCAAAGAAAGACTGGCAAGGCGGCCATTTAGTTTGTACTAAGGAGGCAGCGGCACATGCGCTCCGACTCGATTCAAACCAGGATTGAGCAACCAATTTCTTGTTCTAGCCTATAAATCCTTATATACATAACACATATTAACATGTTAAGGGTCCTTTTGCATTCTCCTAGTTCAATCTAGGTCCCGTTTCGCATGATATGGTCCTGATTTAGACATCTCAACAAATTAAGGCCATTTAAGGTTATGAAATCACAACGTCCAACATGCTTGATTGTTAATCATATAAAGTAGTCATATAACTCATATTAAACATGCTTGTGAGTATTCATATCATATATGTATATTTAACATCGTTTTGTTTGAAAATATGCTTCGTTTATGATTTCCTTGAACTACGATAACTAAGCATGGTATTTATACCTTTATGATACATGAGTGCATCTAAAGATATCATCTAACCAGCTCATAATCATCAGGTTCTAACTTTCAAAGTAGCATATCAACATTCACGTTCAAAGTTTATATTTTCAATAGTAAAGCTTACTAATATGCCTATCATGCTCATGCTTCAATATGAAATTCATATTCTTAAGTTAGTATGTCCGACATGCATTTCAAAACCAAACTAACATGCTTGCAAGATCAGAATATCCAAACGAATATAATAAGTCAATGTCCATTTTGAAACTCTATGTTTCCATTAACATGCTTTCAATGTCATTTAGTATGTTAAACTACTTTACTTATTATACATCCAGCTGGCATGCTTACGTACCAATGAAATCAGACCACACTAACATATCTTCAAGTTAGAACGTTAAGGTACACATGGTCTATTGAGTGTACACATCGGAAACTCAAGTTTTCTTTTGAAATCAAGCTTGGTGAGTGATAGCATAACTATTATGTCAAGGACTGAAATAAACTTAAACTAAGTTGTACTAGCATGCTCCATAAACTAGATTTTATAACAAAACAACCAACAAAATTTACAGAGAGATGCATAGCGCCGCCATTTATACTAGGGAGGCAGCCAATTGACGATTAGACCCCGTTCGATCCGAGAGACTTCCAAACCTCGGCAGGTAACAAGCCAACTACCAAATTTTCTTCACTAATTTGACTGTAACCAAGCCACATTACATACTAAACATGTTAATAAGCTTATAAAACAACTACATAAGTGTTCTACAACCCAATTTCAATTCAACTTGGCATAATCAAGAAATTGGTAATTCAAGACTGGAAATTTTGACAGAACTCAAAATGAAGAACAAGAAGAAGTCTTATACCTTTGTAATTAGTTTGCTAATTCACACTCCTTCTACTGATATTTATACAATCACTCACTCTATCTATGCCTTCAATCCCACACCTTAGCAATTCTCAGCAATAGATATTAAAAGGAGATGGGTTGTATTTATAGACAAACAAAATCACAGACAATGCATATATACACCAATTTAAACTCATGGATGAAAGGATTACATGTAGGTTAAGAAGGAGTTGGTAAATGGTAGTTGAGGATCATCATAATAGCCACCCCCCCATAATCATGATCTAGAGGGAGCTTGGAAGAAGAAAAGGAAACTAGCTTATAGCCTTTATGTTTTACATGTGAACGAGAAATGAAGAACAAATGGGACTCAAATTTTAGGACAAGTAAATTAATTCAGCATCCTTGCAATACTAATTCAATATCCTATTCTTATGTTATATATTATATATGCATATTAACCATATATTATAACTAAATGTCACACTAAATAATTAAGGTTTCAATGTAGTAGATGAAATATGGAAATAATCCATGTACATTTTATCACACTGGCATACTTAATAGTTCATGGTATATTATTTCCATACATGCCCACATACATATTGTCACATAATATATTTATAACATATAGTTCCAATACATTTAGTCACAATGCCCATACAATATAGTTTTATAAGACTTATTATATAGAGCCACATAATTGTCACACTGCACCATATAGTATGGTTGTATACACTCAAATGCACATAACTGTCAATATAGTATTATTATATTACTAACTAACTTATTTGTTAAATAAATCATGCACCTCCTTAATTAATTACAAAGAAATCAATGTTCCATCATAACCATTATCAATTAAATAATATGACAATTAATAATCATTAATTAATCCTCGTTATCAAATAATTAATATACCACACATCAATTAACAACTAATAGTATACTACAACAATAATTGATAATTAATATTACCTAATTGTTCAATTTATAATCTCTTCGCCGATTAACATTACTATTAGTATTTCCCATCACTATGCCACACAAGGCTTTCAACGAGTTTACCACAAACTCCACATATTCTCAATTATTCACTTATTTAATATAATTGAGTTATCTCATTTCATAACACGAAATCGTTCATATTTAAATAAATATTTTTTTTCCATTAATATATTTATTTATTAAAACGCGGAAATTCTCGTGTATTACATCAATTGACATAATTTAAACTGCGTTGTTTTCGTTTCTTACCATAGCAACACAATCCAACAACAAATTACATATTGCTACACATATAGAGCATGGATTTTTGTACTTTTTATGCCCTATTATAAGAATAATAACACTGATATTTCATTTTCTTCCTCAAACCCAATTTCTCATGAATTTGATAACTGATATACAATCACAGATGATAACCAACCAATTTATCAAGAGTATACATATATTCAATCATCCACGTGACTTAATAATTTATAGAAAATTTCCATAGAGAACTCAAAACACAAAATTTTAGAACTACAATATACCTTAATCCTTGTTTATGGAAGCAATTGATAGCAATCCTTTTTCCAAAACCCTTCTCCTCCAAGTTAATATCACTAGGTTCTCTTTTTTCAAGCTCTCTCTCAACACTCTATGATATCTAGCTAAGCCTTAGAAAAGAAATAGAATGCGTATAATAAACCCACGTACTCTTCCGTTAGAAAATAACAAAAGGCGTCAATTAAAATAATCCAAAAGCCATAAGGCTACGTTTGGTTACACACTAATTCCCATACTAGATTATTTAAATAATATTTATATCATATAGTTTCCAATTGTCGCACTTTTAATTTAGTTAATGTAAATAACTTTATTTTAGCTAATTTAAATAAATACTAATAAAAATTCTTATTATCATTATATCTTATAATTAATAAATAATTATATATCTAATTTAATTAATAAATTAGATACATCACTTTATTTAATTTATTTATTTCCATTAAATTAAACAATTCATTTAATTGAATTATCTTCTTAAATATTAAGTAATTAATTTAATTTAATTATTTCCTTAAATTAAATCCTTGAGATAAAATTATCAACACTCAATTTCATTATCATTAATGAATTTAGTTACTAAATTAATTCATCACAATTCATCAACTATTTATTTTCCTCAATAAATAAAATATTTATTTAATTCCATAAATATTTAAATTAAATTACAAATTTCTCGATCGTTACAAGTACTTCTCATTATGCACGAAGGAACTGAAGAAGTAAGAGAAAATAAACAATCTCTTCTGACTCAACAATACAAAATGTTTGCCCATGTTCCAGGTGAAAATGTCACTTCCACTTATGAAAGATTCAATGTTCTGCTCAACTCTCTACGAGCTTTTGGAAAGATCTATCCAAATAAAGATCTGATCATAAAGTTCATGAGAGATTTACCTAGAAAGTGGGATGCCAAAACCACTACCATCAGAGAATCAAAGAATCTCCATGAAATGACTTTTCAATAATTATATGGCAACCTTCTCACCTATGAACTAGAGCTGACTCAGCGAGCAGAGACTCTATCTGAAGGAAGGAAGAAGGACAAAGGAGTTGTTCTCAAAGCAACAGACAACATCTCCAAAGCTAACATTGAAAATGACTCTGACTCTGAGGAAGATGGTGATGAGGATATTGCAATGCTGGTAAGAAGACTCAAGAGGTTCATGCGTAAAGGCAGAAGCAGCAGACCTAAGAGATTCAATAACAACAGCATCCAGGAGAAGATAAATAACTTATGCTACAATTGCAAGAAGCCTAGCCGTTTCATTGCAAATTGCAACAAACCTCTTAGAGAAGAGCTAAAGAGTAAATCAAATTCAAAGAAATAATTCAAAGGCAACAAGGTGCTCTAAAAGAAAGACAAAGGTCTTGTGGCCGGAGGATCATGGAGTGACTCAGACAATGACACAACTCCTGAGTTTAGAGATGATGAAGATCCTCAAGTAGGAAATCTATGTCTAATGGCCAAACATGCAAATGATAAGAAAATCCCTGACAATCATTAAGTAAATATAGATGAGGTATTTGACTTTAACTCTCATGATGTAGATATTAATGATTTAAGAACTGCACTACATGGCATAACATCTGATCTGCATCAATACATAAAGTAGTTCAGAGTTCTGTTTAAAGATTATTCTCTTCTTCAAAAAGAAAAAGAGAAAGTTCAGGAAGAACTGGAAACAACTCTTCTAAGCACTAACTCTCTCTCCAAATTTGAAGCTGAGAATAAACTTTTAAAATAGACAAATGAACTTAATACACAAAGAGAGTCAAATCTAACCTCCAAGATTGAGAAACTAGAAAAGATAATCTCAATGTGGAATAGATCCTCTTCATCCATGGACTCCCTGATTTCCAGTCAGAGAAGTGCATCTGACAGAACATGTTTAGGTTTTGGGGAATCCACCTTAGAACCGTATGTGGAAAAGATAAAGGAAACTAACTCTAGTGATTCTTTAAATTTTAATAGAAGTATTACATTTGTGAAATCCTCATAGAAGGAAGAACCAGATCTTCCATGCTCTTCTGATCCAATTCATGTTCCAAGGCATAACGGATCCCATGCTGTCCTAGGATTTAGAATAGAGAAGAGTAACTTAGTCACTACTCTCCAACCTCGAAGGGTCGTAGAGTCGAGGAAAATCAACTCCACGAACCAATTGGGTAGGAACAATAGAGTTAAGTTTCACTCTTTTCAAATCATGAATCATAAGGATATATGGAAAAAGAAGAACCAGTATAAAGGGAAGATTGCCAAGAACCCACATAAGTCTAAATGGAGAAAGAATCCACATACACACACAAGCATGCATCATGCTAGATGTTTTGTATGTAATAAAATTGGTCATAAGGCTGCATTATGCTATAATAATTCTTTGTATATTAGACCCAAAGTCAAGCAAATCTGGGTTCCAAAGGGTACTAACAAGGTAGGACCCATGCAAGTATGGGTACCAAAATGAGAGTTTAATCTTGCCATAGGAACAGAGCTCCACGATCATAATACGATATCTGGATAGTGGATGCTCAAGGCACATGACCAGGAACAAAGCCCTCCTGTCTGACTTCATAGAGAAGGAGGATCCAAAAGCCATCTTTGGAGATAATGGCTCTGGAAAGACAAGAGGATATGACTCAGCTAGAAATGGTGCAGTGTCCTTCAGTAAAGTAGCCTATATGGAAAGACTGAAACACAATCTTCTGAGCATAAGCCAACTCTGCGACAAGGGTCATCAATTCACCTTCCTCAACAATCAATGTCAAGTTAGAGATTTGAAGACCTCTATAAAGCTGACCGAAACAAGAAAAGGGAACGTCTACACTGTTAATCTTGTTCAACTGAGTTCTGACGAGACAATACGCTTTCTGGCTAAACTTCTGAAGAAATGAGCTGGCTATGGCATAGAAAACTGTCTCATCTCAACTTCAAAAGCATGTAAAAATTGGCCTCCAAGGATCTAGTAGCAGGCTTACCCAAGCTCAGCTTTGTTACCATGAAATGCCTATTAGCTTGGAAAATAGACTAGAAGCTCATTTAAAAGCAAAACTGTTAACTCAATTGATAAGCCTCTGCAGTTACTTCATATGGATCTATTTGGGCCAATTCCAATAACAAGCCTTGGAGGGAAGAGATACTCATTGGTCATAGTGGATGACTATACAGATTTACATAGGTGTTCTTTCTAAACTCAAAAGATGAAACATGCTCCCAACACATCAAGATGTTCAGTCTGGTAATGAACGAGAAAGGGGAGAAAATCAAGGCTATAAGGAGTGATCATGGTAGAAATTGACTTCTACGAGATGGACCCGATTCTGCACGGAACAATGGCATCGATCCACAACTTCTCAGCTCCATGAACTCCACAGCAAAACAGAGTAGTTGAGAGAAAAAATAGAATGTTGATTGAGGCTGGAAGAACTCTTCTAGCAGCAACCCGTCTGCTTGAATACTTCTGGGTAGAAGCTGTCAACACTGCATGCTACACTCAGAACAGATCTCTTGTACACTCTACGTTAAAGAAGACTCCCTACGAGCTGTGGAGAGGAAGAAAGCCAAGTGACACCTACTTTCATGTATTCAGTTGTGCATGCTATATTCTCAATAATGGAAAGCAATATCTGACTAAATTTCAAGCAAAGTCAGATGAAGGAATATTTCTCAGATATACCACAGATAGTAAGGCTTATAGAGTGTTCAACAAGAAGACGCTAATTGTTGAAGTCTCAATTCATATCATCTTCGATGAAACAGACTTGGACAAAACTGTGTCTCAAGACACTATGAACGACAACTCAAACACTACGAATGATAACTCAGACACTATGAATGAGGCAGTCGAGCTCAACACCACGATCGTAGTCCTAGAAAATAAAATTATCGAGCCTGAAGAGGAGATCATAGAAAGAAATACTCTAGAAAATGAACCTCCACATCAAGAAGTAGAGGTTTATCTTGAAGAATTCAGACAAGAAGGCATCAGGTCAGATGTTCTAATAGGAAACCGATGGGCAAGAGACCACATTCAAGACCTAATCATTGGAGATCCAAATGCAAGAGTCAAGACAAGATCTGCCACCAGAATGAGTGTTTCTATCTAAACTTTCTGTCACAAATGAAACCCAAGAAGATAGAAGATGCTATGGAAGACTCAAGTTTGATAGAAGCCATGCAAGAGGAACTAAATTAGTTTGAGAGATGCAGTGTATGGAAATTAGTTCCAAGACCAAGAAACCACCTAGTTATTGGCACCAAGTGGGTCTTCAGAATTAAGATGGATGAAGATGGGGTGATAATAAGGAACAAGGCAACACTAGTAGCCAAAGATTACTCTCAAGAAGAAGGCATTGACTACGACGAGACCTTCGCACCTGTTGCCAGATTAGAAGTTATCAGGATATTCCTTGCCTTTACTTCACACATGAAGTTCAAAGTCTTTCAAATGGATGTCAAAAGTACATTTATGAATGGTGAACTTCAAGAAGAAGTATATGTGGAGCAACCTCTAGGTTTCATTAATCCAACTCTCTCTAATCATGTCTATAGATTAGATAAAGCCTTATATGGACTTAAACAAGCACCTAGAGCATGGTATGAAAACTTTGACTAAGTTTCTTATTGAAAATAGTTTCACTAGAGGTAGAGTAGATACCACATTATTCCTTAGAAAGCACAAAAACAAAATTCTATTAGTTCAAATATATGTTGATGACATTATCTTTGGCTCTACTGATAAAAAATTGTGTAAGAGATTTGCCAAGCTTATGCAGAGCAAGTTTGAAATGAGTATGATGGGTGAGCTGAATTTCTTCCTTATATTACAAGTAAAGTAGACTGATGAAAGTATCTTCATAAACCAAGCCAATTACATTAAAGACTTACTTAAAAAATATGGCATGAAATCAACCTCTCCCATGAAAACACCAATTGCTCCAACAACCAAGCTTGACAAAGATGAAAAAGGTAAAAGTATTGACATAACTCAATACAGAGGTATGATAGGCTCTCTTTTATATCCAACTGCCAGTAGACCAGACATAATGTTTGCAATATGCATATGTGCTAGATTTTAGACTAATCCTAAGGAATCACACTTAACTGTTGTAAAAAGAATTTTCAGGTATCTCAAAGGCACACCTCACTTAAGACTTTGGTATCCCAAGGAGTCCTCCTTTGAACTGACAGAATATACAGATGCTGACTTTGCAGGCTATAAAATTGATAGAAAAAGTACCAGTGGCACCTGTCAGTTGCTAGGAAACAGACTTGTGTCCTGGTTTAGCAAAAAGAAAAACTCAGTATCTACATCCACTGCAGAAGCGGAATACATTGCTGCTGGTAGCTGCTATGCTCATATCTTATGGATGAAAAATCAGCTTGCAGATTATGGGTTTGATTTCAAATCTATACCTATTCATTGTGATAATACGAGTGCCATAACAATAACACATAATCCTATCATGCATTCCAGGACTAAGCATATAGAAATAAGATATCATTTTATTAGGGACCATGTTCAAAATGGAACTATATCTTTATAATACATCCCTACTAAAAATCAACTTGTTGATGTCGTTACAAAGCCTCTAGATGAATCCCAATTTAATAAATTGATAAGTGAGTTTGGCATGCTAAATCTGCAACCATAAACTCTATGCTCTAGTTTGTGCTAACCCTACGGATAAGAAGGCTATGTTTAAAATTGTAGAGATAACTAAAGAAGGAACCACGATCGTAGAGCTGCTTCGACATGACAAAGAAGCATCCTGTGATGACATCATTTCTATCAAATCCAAAAAACCTCTCTGATAAGTGCGTCAGGGACAAACTTGACCCTTAGTTTAGTCTAAGAGATTGGCCCTTCCTGAGCTACCTTAACCCAGAAGGAAAGTTAAGTCAGAGTTCATCACAAGGATCAGGACAAACAATGATCGTAGAGAAGAGTCAGAAATGAACTCTACCATCGTAGTGCAACCTCGACGATCGTAGTCCTCCCAAAGGATACACTAGCTCAGGGGGAGCTAAGGGCATATCACAATTTTCAACATCATTTAAAATTGTGGAGCACGATAAAACTCGACACGTGCCCCACTACACATATCAAGTGGAGGGAAGTTACAAGTACAGGATGAAAAAGTTTTTAAAAATTTATCTCAGAATTTCAAAGAGCTCATTTCTCTCTCTATCTCTCTACCAGTAGAAACCCTAGCTTTCAGAACGAACGCTCAATCAAACTTAGTTCAAGAAAATCAATGGTTATTTCCAATGTTATCTCTGGTTACTAACTCTGCTTCAACGAGTTCAAGACGGCTGACCCTCAATTTCACAAGATTTTATCTCTTTTGAAGAAAACTGGTCTTGAAGAAGCTATGAGCACCATCACATGGATATTGTGACGCCCCCAAAATAGGTATATATCACCCATCTTGGGTCGCCAAATATATGGTACTAAATACAAATACAAACTTAATTATACAACATGTGCTGAGAGTTTTTACACGAATATTGTCTCATAGACAATATCCAAACTCAAATTCAATCCCCATTACATTTATTATCACACTAAATAGTGAGGAATACTAAAAAAACCATCTCGTACCATCACTCTGTTCCCCGACTAGTCCCGGCTACGTTCTTATTTCTTGAAGAGAATAATTAAAGCAAAAGGGTGAGCTCGACTAGCCTAGTAAGAAATATTATGACTAAGATAATGCAGAATAAATTATCGTTAGCCTTCAACAGTGTTAAACTGATAAAATACAATAAACATCAAGTTTAACTGCAGCGAAACAAGCAATTCATTAGAAGAGTCAAGTAGAGCATGATATCTACTATCTTCTATGATTTAAAAAGTTTGTCATCAATTTTATTGCTGAGACTCAACTTAATAAATAATCCACATCACTGAATTATCCATGCACTACGGGCCAATGATATTCGTGTTTTCACCAATGGTCATGATCATACCAACAACTGTCCATCAATGCACTACGGGCCAATGAGGAATTTTATCATTTGTAACATTACAGGTCATGATTATACCGAATAATCCCCGGTCATAATCATACAAATCAATAGTCCATCTATGCACGTAAGCCACATATGACTTTCATCACAATATAAGCATGAGGATGATGACAATGATATAAGAATTCAATTAAAAGAAAATAAAGGATAAATTTTTAAAGATTTATAATTTAATTTATCCAGGATTCAATAATGTCCAAATTGTCAACATGATACTGCTTTGTGGAGTAAAATTCAAGAATAATATTTGTTAGGAATAAGCATGTGAATGATATTCCTATTTATATATGATTTGATTATGATATATATGAATGAATATGCAAGTATGCTTGCATTAAGAAAAGATGTAAAGTCATTTGATAGATAATAGGAACATAAGTACAAGGACTTAGAATAAATTGATCTAATATGTTAGGTTGATCCTACATAAGCAAAACAACTTTGTAAAGTCTTTAAAAAGAAATGATGTACAAGGACTATAAGTATAGAAAGATCAAGCTTGTTAAGTTGATCTTATAATGTAATAGATAGGCTTGTCTGATCGTCGAGCACTGCACCAGAAATCGTAGTCTGCCAGGAGAGTCAAGGAAAACTCGAGAGCTATCAAGGCAAAATCGTAGTCTGTAAGATAGTAGATCTCGGAGTTCATTGACTTCCAAGAGAGACGACTAAGGATCGTAGTGTATCGAGAAGAACATCCTCGAAGCCATAGTCTGCTGAGGATGTCATGTTCAGAAACGTAGAGACAACCTATCTACGAGCCGACCGAGCATCTGCCAAAGCCAAGTCAAGAATCATAGACTACACTCGGAGTCGTAGAGTCTACTGATCAATTCAGAGGTAGAGATCTTAGTCGAGCAAGATCAGATGAAGACAACGAGCATAAAGACAGAAACCATAGAGTGTCAAGATCTGATCTCGGAGTCGTAGTGTCTGCACCACCCAAGGGAGAATCGTAGAGTACAGAACTAAGGCTTCAACAGATGTGCTTACAACGCCAAGGTAGAATCGTAGAGCAAACACGATTTTCAACAAATGAGCACTCCCAGAATATCCAAAGTAATGAAGCCTCTGGTCTGAGTTGCAAAGATACATTCCACCTAAGGGAAGCAAGAGAGCACTCAATGAATACCATGCAAGCTAACAGAAGATCCAAGCACCAACCCAATCAACATACAAATTGAGTTGTGAAGCCATTCAAGATGAAGTCTTCCATAAGTTGATCAGAAGAAGACTTCAGATAAAGAAACTGACTAAGGAAAGTTAGCAAATGCAGTAGCTGTCAAGTGAATAGAAGACAATGATCTTGGGGTCAACCAGGATCATAGTGTTTGCCAAATAAAGAAGGAACTGATGAAGTGTGCACAAAGATACTGGTCAGCTTATGAAGAATAAGGCTAAAATGATTCAACATGGGTCAGTCCATTGATGATAAGTGAACGGGAGATCACAAGGAGAAAGAGAGCTGGGCATGCCACAAATTTGAGGGGTCTTGCTATTCAGAAGAGACCAGAACAAGGAGTCAAGCTATCAGTTCCTGAGATCATTCAAGGCAAATAGAAGTATTAAAGCACTGCACAAATGAAGAAAGAAGTGTTCTACATTGAGGATCCAATGAACACTCTCCAGGATCGTAGTGTTGTCTCAACCGGTCGATGAACAACATTCAACATGACACTACGATCAGGTCCAAGAATATGCATCAGAATCGTAGAGTTCGGTCATCTAAAGATTGAAGCATTGGCAACGGTTTAATCTGAAGAGTGATATTCGAATATGGCTTATTGAGAGCATAGATGCAAAAAGATAGATCCTGACGTTCTAATCAAGAAGTCAGAAAGAAGAAATAAAGAAGACTACCTGCCCGAGGCTGCAAAGTGACATCTCTGACGGGGTAGGTGAAACAGCAGACTGCAATGTCAGAAAGATGAAAAAGGGGATGTCATGTCACATCTGTAGTCTATATCAAATAACTCGAGATCTGCGAGGTAATTCAAACTACTTTCAACGGCTATATTCTAACGGGAAGATTTGGAAGGAGTATATATCAGCTAGAGCTTCAAAGATCAAAAGTTGCCAATGTTGAAAAAGTTGCTGAGGTTAGAGAGATGATGGACTGATCAAAATAATGTAGAATAGTGAGTGACTAATGAAGGTCCGAAAGTTCACTCTACGATCCACCAAGAACACTTGAAGATAAACAGAGTAAGAAGTAGAAATGAGAGTTCTACTACAAGAAGAGTGTTCTGAACTTCCAAGAGAAAGAAGAGCATCAATGTCATCTTGATTTCTATCATGGGAAGACTCTAAGTACCAGAGAGAAGAGCTTACAGTCATCTTATCAAGTCCATCATGAGAAGGCATCAAGTATCAAGGAAGAAGATCACCAACGTCATCATGATGACAAGCATGAGAAAGTTTCTAAGTACCTAATAGAAGAGCCTAAAGTCATCATAGAAACTCATCATGTGCCACCATCAAGTATCAAGAATAATGATCTTCACTGCAGTTGAACAAGGGATAATCACTAGAGGTTGAGTATCTTAAGAAGCTGAGCATCATGCAACACTCAACTGCACCTCAAGGATGATCAAGTCAAGCTGCTAAGCATTCAGAGATGAAGAGCTTAAAGGACATCTTAGCAGCAAGGCACCAACAACAACAACAACTGTCAACAAGAAACTAGGGCCTGAGGGGTCCTTATCCGGAGGGACTAAATGAAGTTCTAAGCCTGCTGGGCTTGAAGAGTTCCTAGGGAACTAGAGGAGTTCCAAACCTGCTGGGCTTGAAGAGTTCTTAGTGAACTGAAGTTCCAAGGCTGCTGGGCTTGAAGGAATCTTAGTGACTCAGGGTGCTGCCATTCCTTAGTGGAAATCCTGCTAGTTGAAAGCAAAAGAGTGGATTAGGAGCTTGAGTCTCTGAACCACTTAAAATCCCTTGTGTCATTTACTTTATGTTATTTATATTATGTACTTAATCTACTATAATCAAGTATGTATGTATTAACTGCTTACCACTTAACTAACTCTAAGAACAATGTATGTATGATTATGAATATATCAATGAAGGGGATATTTTACTTATTCCGCTGTGCTGGAAAAGATTCTTATGTTTGTCATATGATATTTCATTAGTAATACAAAATAAACAGGAAAAGTATTTGAAATGAAAAAGGATCTATTCAATCCCCATCTTCTAGATCTATTGTGTGCCTACTGGGAACTAACAATTGGTATCAGAGCAGGTTCTCATGCTATATTCAAAAGCTTATTGCTTTGAGTCTGATCCTAGGCACAAACATTATTCTAAACTTAGTTTAGTAGTAAGTCACTTGTAAATACATATGAGCTCACACGTTGGAAATATTATGTACAGGTAAATGTGTATATACACTTGAAGCAGATCAGATTGGTCCATGTTCTTAAATGCTATAGCAACAAGACCAATCCGTGTCCATAGTCAATTTTGTAGTCTGAAGAGCAGATATGGGAGCTCAAGAGGCATCAACAACAAAGAGTCAAGCATCCACCAGATTGAAAGATGAAGAGGCCATATGTACTATGAAGTACTCATTCAGAGAAGAAAGAAGAATCTCTCAAATCTATATTTGGCGAACCAACAACTGGATGTGAATCTTGAGGACTTAAGGTTATCAAAGAACTAAGGATGCCGAGATTTTCTTAGCCTACATCTTCAAGACTATGACTGATTGATCAAAGGACAACTAGAGCAACAAGCTATCAGAAGTGAAGGAAAAAGTATGCACATCAATGCCTAACCTCAGTATATCAAGATAACTGTCAAGAAATTGACAATGTAAAGGTACGGTTCCTCATCAGTAGAAATGTATACATCATGTTGCACCACCTTATGCACTATAAAAGTATTATATCAAGAGACCATACTATACCTAAAAAGTAGAAGAGAGAAAGTACACTGAAGTTGGAAACTCAAATGCTAACAAACTTTCTCTCCATCCAAGTTTTAGGTTGAAGATAACATTTTGAAAGACGTTTGAAATCGGTCATAAGCATACCAAGGGTTTAATTATTCTTAAGTGGAGTAATCTTTGCTGATGGGTTAGTATGTATGTACAAACTTATATTATATGTTTTTAATAACAAATAGATTATGATCAGTTCTACAAGAGTATCTTGAAGATTCATAGAAACTGATCACCTCCATGAATTAACCAGATACAAATAAGTTTTAGAGTTGATTTTCACTCTCTGAACATTTAAACTGTATGAACATAACCAAGCAAATGATAAAACCATCAAAGAAAAAGAGTGTCTTGTTAAAATGGTTAATTTTATATACACTCATCATCATGCATCTTAAAATGTAATATCTAAATTGGATACATGCATGAATATGATTGGTGGTGATCAATATGATGAAAATTCAAACATATGAGGAACATGGATTTTGAAGGCTAACCTGGAAAGACCCATTTAACCATGGGTACCAAAAATAGAAATTTATCTAACCTGTAGGTACTTGGTCTATCTGACCACACTAAGGAATGTTGAAGCAGAAGACTTCAGTCAAGAGGATTCAAACAATAGAATGCTTAAGACATTTCAGAAATGTTTCTGACAAAATCCTTATTTGTCAAAGCCTATCGTTGAAGATTGCTGAGCTAACATGAATGAAGCTCACATGGTTGTTGATCTCCATATGGAAGAAGACCATTCACCCTAAGATAAAAAGGGTCTTATATGCTCAATCATGCATAACATACCATATGAGAAGAATCCTCAAGGAAGTTCACATCAGAAGATCATCGAGCATCAATCATGAGGAACTCATTACAAGAGCAGAACTCCAAAAGTTCAAACCATCAAAGAAGACTACATTCGTAGTTTTGACAAACTATCGTAGGATGATTCCAGTCAAAAGGAGATATGCAAGGCTGCCTTCTAATGCACATAAAAAAGAAGAACTCACACCTCTCTGAGAAGATAGTATCAACCATGGGGGAACAGTGATCTGTTAAAGAACAACATCACTAAAGGTATCAGAAATACACTATGAAGCAATATACCAGTTATAAAGTCCCAAAACTTTGTGGCTGATGAACCAAATGAAGATCCATAGTTAGTAGGAACGTCTCAAAATGTACTACTGATAACCTTGTTAACCAGCCAACTCAAAATCGTGGAGCCCCTACGATCAGACATCTTATCGTAGTGTAAGAGTAGGAGGACACCACGATTACAGCCAATGCAAATGTCTAAAGTTGGTAGATGAACTCCCCAGCAGAAAAGGTTAAATGAGATATCAATGCTAATCACTTCTAAAGTTTTTCATCTAGAAAGTGCCTTAGGGACTAACCTGATCCTTAGTTCACTCTAAGAGGTTGGCCCTTCCTGAGCTACCTTAACCCAGAAGAAATGCTTAGTCAAGTTCATCTTAAGGACCAGGATAGACAATGATCATGGAATAAATTCTGAAGTGAACTCGACGATCGTAGTATAACCTCAACGATCATAAAGTAAGCTCGACGATCACAGTCTTCTTAGAGGATACACTAGCTCATGGGGGAGCTCGAAAGAACTAGACACATGCTCAACTACTCAGATTGTGTGGAGATAAGATTGGAAAGATGCTCTGCAGACTCACCTCAGAAGTTTAGTGCCCAAACTATCATGAGGTACATCAGTGGTTAAGCCATGCAACTTCAAAAAGATGAGGATCAGTGTTAAATCATCCACTGAAGCATCTCTCAGAAAACTATTGCTGAGTCAATCAAGAAAATCGTAGAGTCCATAGCTACCTCGCCAAGCTACTCTATGTGCTAAAAAGATCAACGGTCAATCCACATCAGTAATGCCTACTTTCTTAAAAGAAATATCAAACTAAAAAGTTTATGGGGAGTTATAGTTTCTTACTGGGCATCGTGCAACCAATGAATGGTTGAAACATCATAGCTTATGCAGAGTTAGAAGGAAATGACATAAAGACAAACTCAAATCTCAAAATAGTTACCAGAAGCTATTGAACCTCTTTCCCTCTCTTTTTCAAACTAAAAGCCTCTTCACAGCCTAAATCCCTTAACCCTCCAGAGCCTTGCCCAAATCACATTCAACTATCTCTTATAAGACTCCCTAAAACAAATACCCATATCCTTCGAACTCTTCAAATGGCAGATTGGCGAGTAATCACTGGCATTCAGCTCAGAACCAAGACGTTTGAGAAATCCAAGAAGAAGTTCAGAGATATTCGTGAACTTGTGAAAAAGGATGGATTCTCAGAATTTCTTGAGGCAAACACTCGAGTATATGTTGAACTGATTAAAGAGTTCTACTCAAAAGCATCCATAAATTCTTGAACCCTTTCTACCAAGGTTAAAGGTCAAATTCTGAAGCTAAATTCTTCTGACATCAATCAATGTTTAGGCCTTCCTGACCGAGATCAGAAAAGCCTAAAAGAGATCGTCACTAAAAAAGCTAAGAAGAAGATTATGCAGTACAAAAGAAACCCTAGTCTGAAGGACATGAAGAAAAATGAGTTTCCTGAAGAATTTGAGTTCCTTGCTGAAATAGTGGGTAAATGTATCTTATACAAAGACACTGCACATGACACTATGATTGATCTACAACTAAAGATTATGTCTGCAATAGTTCCGAAGAAGCGAATAAAATTTGGAGTTACCTTGCTTGATCAAATTTCCAAATGGCTAGAAAAGAATGAAATGAAGAAGTCTATAGATAAACCCCTTACAAAGGTTTTTCATGGAAGACTCTTGAGCATTGTGTTGAAGAAGAAATTAGGAAACAAGATCAAAGATGACGAGGTAGATCCACTAAACGTCAATAAAGTCATGTCTCCATAGCTGTTTGTAAACTGGAAGAAAAATCCCAAGGAAAATAGGAGGCTTATGACAACTGGGAGCAGCAACAAGGTCTCTGCAAAAAAGAGGCAGGCACAAGAGGTGGAAAGCTATCAATCTGATGACTCTGTACCGGTAGCAGCCACACAAGCAAAGAAGAAGTCCAAGGGTGTGAAGAAAATAGAGGCTCCACTAAGAAGTCTCTCCACTGACAACAAGGAAGCGGGAGAAGAAAAGGTCTCAACTGCAGAAACCCCAAAGAGAAGGAGTAACAGATTACTCCAAGGGCCATCTAAAAAGAAATCAAAGGTGATGAAGAGGTCATCTCTAGTTCCCAAAGAAAGTTTATCTTCCAAGGATGAGAGTGTAGAGTCAGAAAATGTGAAGGGAAATGAAAGTCTCAAGATTGAGTCCCTAAAGAGCAAGTCTGGAAATGAAGAAGAATATACAAGTCCTATGGGTAGTCCTTAGAGCATCCACTCTGCTGGTGAAGGATGGTTGCAAGTTAACAGAATTGCATTCCCTACTAAAAATGCTTAAACAAGCCCACACGATGGTTCCAAAGATGTTTAATCCGAAGAAGAAGGACTTGTTCCTGCTAATGCTGAACATCAAGGAAGCTTGTCTGGTAATTCAGAGGCTTCAAATTTTGAAGAAGAAGAAAAATCTAACTCTTCTATAGCTGAACCTCCAAGGAGAAGAAAGAGCAACAGATTGCTTGCCAGATCTTTTCTAAAGAAAAAAGGAGAATCTTCTACTGCTCTCATTGAATTGAGTGATTATGAGTCTGAATCCATGGGAGAAGATGCTGAAGAAGATACTAGTAATGAAAATCAGCAAGTAGGATTCACTGATTAATCAGATAAAAGAAGTCAACATGATTCAAGCTCAGAAGGTGGAGAAATGGAAAAAGATTCTAATTTTGCAAATCAAGAATCAGAGGAACCAATAGACTATCCAGTTCTTTCTCCAGCAAAAATTAGCAGAAGAATAGTGGTGGAAGTTTTTGATGAACCACCAGCTGAACCAACAGCAAGATGGATAAGTCATAGAAATGAATAACTCCGAGTTGTAAGAATGACTAAAGACAAGGTGCTTAACAATCGGAAAAATATGGAGTTAGATTGCACAACAATATTATACAATTCTGAAGATCTTCTGATGAGATGGTTCTTTTTGTGGATGCCATGGTTAAAAGCACATACTGATAAAGATGAGAGCTACTTCAGCTGGTGTTACTCAAAGTTTTTGAACTTGGAGCTGGTATCTCAAAACTTTCCAAGAGTAAAGGAGTTTGCAACCAAGATGATCAAAGACCAGTCTCACTTCAAAATCTACGGACATGATGGTAACCACTACATTCCCTACGATTGTAGAGTTGGTTCTGATGGCAAAAGGATCATGCCCAAGCTAATGATCGTAGAGTCCTCTCACTCTACCACTGAAGATGATCAAGTTCAGGATGAGAAGCTTCCCTCCGCCCAAGCATAGTTGTCTGATATTCCTTCATTCTCCAACAATGATTGGCACTTAACGATTTTTTATATTCTCATTGCGTTCGAAAAACTGTCTGAAGATGAAAATCGTAGAGTTGACTCTGATGCCCAACAAGAGTCTGCCCAACCAAATGACCAAACTTCTACGGAGCATGAGTTACTGAAGAATTTTGATGAGTTGGTCAAGAAGATGTCTATCATTAATAAAGAAACCAAGATGTTAACCGAAGAAGGAGGAAATGCAGTTCAAGACAGACTTCAAGCCACTACGTCTGATATTTCTCAAAATCAAAGAGAGAGATCAAATCTATGTGAAGGCTATAAATGAACAGAAGGCAGAAGCTCTAAGAGCACAGGAGGCTAATGAAGAGCAAATCCAAGCCCTCTTTGACAAGATTGACAATCTAAATCAGTCTTTCTCTCTACAACTTGAGCTGAGCCAATAAGAACTCAAGACTGAGGTTGGTAACTCATCTTACCTGATGGACCAACTTATGTCCAACATGGAGAAGCTTTCACAAGTGATTAATGACAAAAAGGGGGAGAAAAAGAGGCATAGAAAGAGGCATTCAAGGAAGAGAAAGGAGAGCATAAGAAAAGAAAACAAGAAGGCCAAGAGAAAGGCAAAGAAGAAGACAACAACTGCAGAAGCAGAATCATCATCTGAGGGGGAGTCAAAGGATGATGATCCTATGAATGCAAAGTTTGAGGTGGAGCCAAAAAAAGAAGAAGATCATGAATCTGAGAAGGAGCAGAGAAAAGAAATGGAGTCACCATCTAAGGGGGAGCAGGAGCAAAAAGATCAAACAGATAAATAGCTGATCAACAGACATCCTGGTAGACACATGGAGCCAAAGAGGTACATCTCTAACTAGTTAGGTATGTTCTAGATCCAGGATGTAAAGTGTGATAGCTTATATAATTCCACATTAATATCAATGACATTCATGATTATTTGTTTTAGAAATACAGTTGCTCACTGTATATAAGATTCATTCATATCATTCATATGCACTAGTTATTTTTGTCATAATCAAATAGGGGGAGATTGTTAGAAATAAGCATGTGAATGATATTCCTATTTATATATGATTTGATTATGATATATATGAATGAATATTTAAGTATGCTTGCATTAAGAAAAGTTGTAAAATCCTTTGATAGATAATAGGAACATATGTACAAGGACTTAGAATAAATTGATCAAATATGTTAGGTTGATCCTACATAAGCAAAACAACTTTGTAAAGTCCTTAAAAAGAAATGATGTACAAGGACTATAAATATAGAAAGATCAAGCTTGTTAGGTTGATCTTATAATGTAATAGATAGGCTTGTCTGATTGTCGAGCACTGCAACAGAAATCGTAGTCTGCCAGGAGAGTCAAGGAAAACTCGAGAGCTATCAAGGCAGAATCATAGTCTGTAAGATAGTAGATCTCGGAGTTCATAGACTACCAGGAGAGACGAGGAAGGATCGTAGTGTATCGCGAAGAACATCCTTGAAGCAATAGTCTGCTGAGGATGACATGTTTAGAATTGTAGAGACAGCCTGTCTACGAGCCGACCGAGCATCTGCCTAAGCCAAGTCAAGAATCATAGACTACACTCAGAGTCATAGGGTCTACTGATCAATTTAGAGGCAGAGATTATAGTCGAGCAAGATCAGATGAAGACAACGAGCATAAAGACAGAAATCGTAAAGTGTCAAGATTTGATCTTGGAGTCATACATAGTGTCTGCACAACCCAAGGCAGAATCGTAGAGTGCAGAATTAAGGCTTCAACAGATGTGCTCACAACACCAAGGCAGAATCGTAGAGCAAACACAATTCTCAATAAATGAGCACTCCCAGAATATCCAAAGTAATGAAGCCTCTGGTCTGATTTGTAAAGATACATTCCACCTAAGGGAAGTAAGAGAGCACTCAATGAATGGCATGCAAGCTAACAGAAGATCTAAGCACCAACCCAATCAACATACAAATTGAGTTGTGAAGCCATTCAAGATGAAGCCTTCCATAAGTTGATCAGAATAAGACTTTAGACTAAGAAACTGACTAAGGAAAGTCAACAAATGCAGTAGCTGTCAAGTGAACAGAAGACAACGATCTTGGGGTTAACCAGGATCGTAGTGTTTGCCAAGCAAAGAAGGAAATGATGAAGTGTACACAGAGATACTGGTCAACTTCTGAAGAATAAGGCTAAAGTGATTAAGCATGGGTCAGTCCATTGATGATAAGTGAACGGGAGATCACAAGGAGAAAGTGAGCTGGGCATGCCACAAATTTGAGTTGTCTTGCTATTCAGAATAGACCAAAACAAGGAGTCAAGCTATCAGTTCCTGAGATCAGTCAAGGCAAATAGAAGTATTGAAGCGCTGCACAAATGAAGAAAGAAGTGTTCTACATTGAGGATCTAATGAACACTCTTCAGGATCATAGTGTTGTCTCAACCGGTCGATAAACAACATTCAACATGACACTATGATCAGGTCCAATAATATGCATCAGAATCATAGAGTTCAGTCATCTGAAGATTAAAGCATTGGCAATGGTTTAATCTGAAGAGTGATATTCGAATATGGCTTATTGAGAGCATCGATGCAAAAGGACAGATCCTGACGCTTTAATCAAGAACTCAGAAAGAAGAAATAAAGAAGACTACCTACCCGAGGCATCAAAGTGACATCTCTGACGGGGTAGGTGAAATAGTAGACTATAGTGTCAGAAAGATGAAAAAGGGGATGTCATGTCACATCTGTAGTCTATATCAAATAACTCGAGATCTGTGAGGCAATTCAAACTACTTTCAACGGCTATATTTCAACGGGAAGATTGGGAAGGAGTATATATTAGCCAGAGCTTCAAAGATCAAAAGTTGCCAATGTTGAAAAAGTTGCTGAGGTTGGAGAGATGATGGACTGATCAAAATAACGTAGAATAGTGAGTGACAAATGAAGGTCCGAAAGCTCACTCTACGATACACTAAGAACACTTGAAGATAAACAGAGTAAGAAGTAGAAGTGAGAGTTCTACGATGTAGAAATGAGAGTTCTACTACAAGAAGAGTGTTCTGAACTGCCAAGAGAAAGAAGAGAATCAATGTCATCTTGATGTCTATCATGGGAAGACTCTAAGTACCAGATAGAAGAGCTTACAGTCATCTTTGCAAGTCCATCATGAGAAGGCATCAAGTATCAAGGAAGAAGATCACCAACGTCATCATGATGTCAAGCATAAGAAAGTTTCTAAGTATCTAACAGAAGAGCCTACAGTCATCTTAGAAATTCATCATGTGCAACCATCAAGTATGAAGAAGAATGATCTTCACTGCAGTTCAACAAGGGATCATTAGAAGAGGTTGAGTATCTTAAGAAGCTGAGCATCATGCAACACTCAACTACACCTCAAGGATGATCACGTCAAGCTTCTAAGCATTCAGAGATGAAGAGCTTAAAGAACATCTTAGCAGCAAGGCACCACTACCAACAACAACAACTATCAACATGAAGCTAGGGCCTGAGGGGTCCTTGTCCGGAGGAACTAAATGAAGTTCCAAGCCTGCTGGGCTTGAAGAGTTCCTAGGTAACTAGAGGAGTTCCAAGCCTGCTGGGCTTGAAGAGTTCTTAGTGAACTGAAGTTCCAAGGCTGCTGGCCTTGAAGGAATCTTAGTGATTCAGGGTGCTTCCCTTCCTTAGTGGAAATCCTGCTAGTTGAAAGCAGAAGAGTGGATTAGGAGCTTGAGTCTCTAACCACTTAAAATCCTCAGGTCATTTACTTTATGTCATTTACATTATGTACTTAACTGCTATAATTGTTATGTATGTATTAAATGCTTACCACTTAACTAACTCTAAGAACAATGTATGTATGATTATGAATATATCAATGAAGGGGATATTTTACTTATTTCGCCGTACTTAAAAAGATTCTTATGTTTGTCATATGCTAATTCATTAGTAATACAAAATAAACAGGAAAAGTATTTGAAATGAAAAAGGATCTATTCAACCCCTCTTCTAGATCTATTGTGTGCCTACTGGGAACTAACAATATTGTATCAAAAATGATTTGGACAGAAAAGAAATCAATTTTTGTCATAAATAGTACCCTAGGTGAATAGTACCCAAGTGAATAGTAACCCATGAATAGTACTTTGAGAATAGTACTTTATGAATAGTATCCCATGAAAAGTACTTTATGAATAGTACCCCGTGAATAGTACTTTGTGAATAGTATCACGTGAACAGTACTCCGGCATGAAAAGCTTAAAATTTAACAAGAATTTTCAGAAAAATATCATTGTGAAACGATACTAGATGAAGCGCAAATTTTAAAGATATTCTACTAATTTCACGGAGTATAGAAGCAATACTTTAACAGAATGAGTGTAGAATTAGGAATACGAAACAAAATAATATTACTCACATACTACAGAGTATGGAAGAAAATATTATTTCTTACGAATATTGAAAAAAATAATATCCCTTACCTTAGCATGTGATTTGATTCTGCTTTCGGTGAAATTGATCAACTTAAACAATGCTTGCATTCGTTATCTACACTTGGTGTAATATTACGCTAAATAGAAATACTCACAATATTATAGTAAAAGAATTCTATATTTTTAGTGTAGTGATGATGTGTGTTTAGTTACTCAATCGAGCAACCTATTTATACTGAAAATTTAGTAAACAACTAGCACACCCCCTTTGACAAAATAACCAAATGAGGTATATAATAATGGTAGTGGAATTTATGGTCCCACTGAGAAAATTAAACCAACTTGTAAACGTTTTAACAAAATTTATTCAATAATAGAGTTGTGGTCCATACTACTTTAGAAAAAGTAGAGTATCGACAAGTCCTGCCAAACTTACTTTTGTAAAAAGAAAATAATTGAACAAACATCTGTATATCATACTTATCTTTAATCAACACCTTTTATTCATCAATTATTTACACATTTTCAATCTTTCAACAATTATTCACAATTATTAACATAGGCTCACAATACTTCCAACTGGTATAATTATATCATATCAAATAATATGAGTCACTGTGCAATAATTACTGTGACAATTATTGAATGAAAGACTGAGTAACTTCTTACGTAATTAAGAATCAATAATATGAATCACTGTGCAATAATTACTGTGACAATTATTGAATGAAATACATGGTGACTTCTTACATAAAAATCAAATCAATACCTTACTATAAACAATTTAAATTCTATTAAAAGTAGGGATCTACACCAAATCATATTTATCTCGAATAACATATAAACCAACTAACAATTCATTATTCATTCCAGTTGTCTTTATTTATCGCATAAAATCATTATTCATATTCCAAAACTTTAGAAGTGAATAATAAAACTTGAGAAATCTAAAACCTCATATATGACAATCCACTATTATGATATTATCACCATTTTTACTTTAACAAAAATATTATTTTTGTTTTTATCATAACTCTTTTGTTACTTGTGCGTTTACATCCCGACACCCCATGAGCTTACTAACACTTCTAAAATATTTAAAATAGTATTCTAAACTTTCCAAACAATTTTAACAATTTTCAAATTATCCAACAATTTTCTATAATTATTTCTATTTATAAAAACTATCATTTACTAGCTTCAAAATAGAAATACTAACTCCACATACTTTTATATCTTTAAAATATCATCAATATTAATCTCACATTATTATAATATTTTTCAGCAGAATTCATAAATTTCCACCATTCATAGAATTTTCTATGATTTTCTTCTATTTTTAAACTAACCATAAATAGCTTAAAAATACAATAAATATTTCTGGTATTCAATAATTTTTAAAAACTGCCCAGAAATTATAAAATAAGATTATAAGATTTTTCACCAACTTTCATAATTTTTAATCATTCATAGAATTTTCTACGAATTTCTTCTATTTTCAAACTAACTATAAATATAATAATTACTTCTGCTTTTCAATAATTCATCAAAATTTTACAAAAATTCTAAGATGATATAATAATCTTCATGTAAAAATATTTTAGCCCAAATAATTTTTCTGATAAATTAATTATAAACTCCAATATTCAAAAATTTTAATAATTCATAATAATTATCACTTTAATCAGAAAAATACAGATCTTATGTTCTTTCCATGTAAAATTTAATTCTCTACAACTTTGTAGAAGAAGGGTTTTTTAAATTCCGACTCTAACATAGAGAAAAAGGTTTACTGAAAATTCTGCTACAAAATTTCTAGATCAGTCACCTCCTTAAATTCATAACAAATCATACGTTACTCTTTAACGGTTCAAAATTAGTGAACATATACTCAACTTATATATGTATAACATATCCGAAAATTACTACGATCCAACGGTCGGATTAAAAATTATAACTCACGCAATAGAACATAATAAAACTAATTTTTTGGACAATAAGTCCTTTGGACCAGTTTCACTCAAACTATCACCAGGTAAAATCTACAAAGAATTTTTAGGTGATTCAAAATTTTGCATTTAGCTTACTTTCAGGGCTTTCTTTTGATATATGGTTCATCTCTTAATTCATTATACACAAAGAGTTATGGATTTTACAAAATTAAATAGTAAACTAATTTTTTATGAAAATTTCCAGATTTTGTTCATCTTTTAATTTCTTGATTTCTTTCCTTTTATTCAAATTTTTGTAAGTTTAATCTATCACATACAAACATAAATACACTAACATCATAAAACTTAACTTCTATCATGAAAATCAAATGATTAATCAAGGTTTTATTCATTACCTTCTTGGATTTTCTTCTTCTTCTCTTTCCTTCTTTCCTTTCTCTCTTAAAACTTAACTTCTATCATGAAAATCAAAGGATTAATCATGGTTTTATTCATTACCTTTTTGGATTTTCTTCTTCTTCTTCTTCTCTTTCCTTTCTCTCTTTCTCTCTTTCTCTCTTTCTCTTTCCTTTCTCTCTTCTCTCTTTTCTTTTGCTGAAATTTTGCTACGGGGGAAATGGAATGCGGGAGAAGGTTAATGGCCTTTGTTTTCTTCTTCCCTCTTCTCTCTCCCTTTTTCTTTCTCTTTATTTCTCCCACTTTTTCCTTCCTTCCTTCCTTCCCTTTTTTCTTCCTTCCTTTTCTTTCTTTTCTTCCTTGTCCCCCACTACCAATTCCCTCTCCCACAATTCTCTCTTTAATTCATCCACCCACATGGGCAACTTTTAAAAAAAAATATTTTATCTCCTCTTTATTTGCTCATTTATCCGATTAAATGTTCGTTTGACTAGTTATCAATTTAACATTTTAAAATTTTAGAATAATCATCATAAATTAAATTAGACTTTTATTTTATAAAAGTTGGGATCTTACAATCACCCCACCTTATGAAATTTCGTCCCTAAAATTTATTAACATACCTGGAATTCTGAAGAGATAACAATTTCAAATTCTAGCTCCCAGGCTACTTCCTCTGTCTCATGGTTCATCTATTGCTCATTTCTTGTATTTAAGATATCATTCTAGAATATAATTTCAAAATAAAGATTAATTGACATGCCACATATTATCCCTATATTCTGACCGACCAATTAAATAACAATTAAGCTTAGGTAGGTCATACTAGCGAAGGATTTACCCGTCTCACCCCTCCTAGTTCTAGCCTCATATCTCAGCAATGGATCATATCCCTAAGCTTTGATACCAACTGTGACGCCCCCAAAATAGGTATATATCACCCATCTTGGGTCTCTAGATACATACACTAAAAAACTTCATTTATACAACAGTCATGCAGAATATGATGACACATATACTGTAAGTTTGAATACAAATATTGTAAGGTATATAATATGTAACGCCCCCGTATCTATACTCCCACGGTATCCGATATGGTGCTTACTATGAATTAATATATAATGCATTTAAATCTATACACCCATGGTATCTGATTATAAGCTTATATTAAATTTAATGACTATCAGATATAATTCCCATAAATCCAAGATTCACAGTATCCCATAAACAGAAGATAATTTCCAAGAGAACTATTACTGTGTTTGGATACCCTCACTTTGATATATGAACTATATCTGTGAATAGAATCTATCTATCCAAAATTCAGAGTACTAGTAATAACATGAACAGTCCATATTACCAATACCCTCACCTAGATGTATAGTCTATAACATGCGAATTTACACTATCATATTGATAGTAACTATCTATCCGAAATTTAGAGTATCAATAATAACATGAATAGTCCATGTTATCAATACCCTCACTCAGATAAATAGTTCCCAAGGATCTCAAACTAGATTTGAAGAATTCTAAATTACATCTAAATATTTAAGAAAACACGGTTGCGGAAATAAAAGATGTTATATATCATAAATATTAAGGTTCGATTACATGATTCTCATAAAGAGTTTCTTATTACAAAGTATTCAACTAGACATGAATATAACCTAATCTAGCAGGGACGCTTCCCTTTATCTACTCCAGATGTTCTAGGGTTACCATCTAATACTGCAAAGGGAATAATTGTAAGGGTGAGCTATGACATTCTCAGCAGGTTTTATATTTATAACAATATATGATTTAAAGAAGTATAACAATTCAAAATTCGACTGATAGTTGTTACCATTTTCTGGATTTCTTTTTCAACCATTTCTGGACTTTTTATTTCTGTCAGTCACACAAACTCAGAAACTTTGTTTAGATATGAGATAGGGGATCAACCTACTCAATATCCTAGGAGTACGCATCTCATCCTACCAGTGCTCAAACGCACCCAAATTAATGTCAATATATTATTGACCAAATCTTGATCCCTTATGGGATACCCAACTTCAGTAAATGATGTCTTACCAAAACAATTTTGTTTGACACAATAGTTTATGCTCAATAAACAATATCGTATGAATAAAGAATTCATTTCTTAGTTATGCTGAAGCTATAACAATAACCTTACAATAAGAGGTCATTTAACTGTAGGTGTATTTTATCATATCAACAACATATCAAGATAAACTTGTGAAACTTGTGTTCTTATACCCTTTTTGCCAAAAATTCTTGATCCTTGCTTTTGATTTGTTATGGGTGATGGTTGAGCTTTGTTTAAGAGTGTATGGGCAATCTAGTACAAGGCAATTAAATGTAATATTTAATCACTAGATTTAATTCTTATAATTTACCAATTAACTTCTATCCTTTGGTAAATTAAAACACTTATACAATAACATCGAAATTAAACCCGGTAATTAAAATTAGGGTTTCTCAACGTCATCAATTAGGGTTTCTAATTGACCATTAGTGGTTCTTTAATTATCTCGTATATGTTACTTAACACGTCGTTACGGATTCTAATTTCAACCTGGTTAGGTTATAATAATTAGGGTTTGTCCTAATTATCGACGCACAACAATAATTAGGGTTTCTTCTAATTACCGATATTCTTATTCACAAGAAACTTCATATACACAAATACTACTCGTAAATATCCCATAACTTAGTTTAATAATTAGGGTTTCACAAAGACTACGGTAATATGCTATGACCTAATTGACCGTCATTGCTCAATATTATCTATCCACTTTATACCCAAACATAATTATGGTAATTGTAAAATTATTATATAAATAATATAATATTATTATTCTCATCTCTTGATCACAATCCCAATCCGTGGTTTGGATCTCATGTCCGACTTATTCTTCGTACACAAAATCAATAATAATCAAGTTAAAATAATTAACTTAAATATTCTCAATAATTCATATAATAAAATATTTATTATATAAATCTAATTATCACTTCATATATTATTTCCAATCATGTTTTCATGGAAAATAATTAATAAAAACATTTCTACTTATAGAAATTTATTACCATATAATTTGTGGTAATTAATAATTCCAAAATTATTTCTAATTTTTCAAGTAATAAATGTATTCGCATTTATCGCTCACTTTACTTGACACTTAGTCTCGTCATTAAATAAAAAAAAAAATTTATCATAAAATTTCTTATTTATTTTATATAGAAAATCTCGGTTTATTACATTCACCTCCTTTATATAAGGATTCCGTCCCCTAATCACCGCTTTAAAAACTCATATGCGAGAAGGGTACATAGTATATAATCATTGTCGTAGATCTCGATCATACTTGATCGAATCGATCTTTAATTATTCATCATAACACTTGTCTATCCGATTAAGTCAAATATAAGATATATAAGTTATTCAAATAGCACTGGAGTTCTGCTTTCCAAATGCCACCGTATCCTCGGACCGTCATGTTGTAAACCCTGAGTTGCTTTCGTTGGGTTACCGGTTGAGTTTGTCCCTGAAATTGCTAATGTCCCACCGCTTCTCCCGCGTGGTTACGCTCCTCGCCTCCATTCCCTCTCGTGGGACAGCTTCCTCACCTTATGCTCAATGATCCACATATGAAGCATCCACCGATCATCCTTGAGTTGGGGCGATTGGGAGAGATATGACCTCTTGCCTTGCACTTGTAGCATACAAACTTGCCCTTCGAGACACTCGCCAGAGTGATTCTTCCATGAGCTCTTGCACCGCACTACCCGCTTTTTTATACCTTCCCGCTTTTACTTGCATTTTTTCGTAAAAATTCCTCATTCTTTTCTCACCCCTATTCCCACTACTACTTTCTATCTTTACTGTTCCTCCTGACTTGCTTTTGTTCTTCTTCTCCTTATGGTAGAGGCTCATGGCCTCACTTCCCTGTTTAGCAATGATAGCCTTCTCTCCATGAGTCTTTAAAAAAGTATTGATTTGCAAAGATCGACACCTTATTGTAGAGCCAAGGTTTTAAGCCCAAATTTCAAATCTCCTTGCCTTCCTAGCCTCCTCAGATCCACTTGATGTGGAGCAAACCTAGCCAACTCATTAAATTTTGCGGCATACTCCGCAACAGTCATGTTATCCTGCTTTAACTCCAGGAATCTCACCTCCATTCTAGACTGCATACTAACAGAGAGATAGTTTTCAAAAAATAAATCCTTAAACCTATCCCAAGTAATTTCTTCTTCTCCTGCCCGAGTCTTATTTGCCTCCCACCAAAAGTTAGCTTCCCCTTTCATCATATAAGTGGCAAAAGCGGTCTTTTTCCCCTCATCTACTTTAGCGATTACGAACGCCTTCTCTATCTCGTTCACCCAAGTCTGGGCTTCTATAGGGTCAGCTGATCCTTTGAATTCTGGTGGTCCTACGGCTTTGAAGTCTTTGAATTTTGCCAAGCGATTGTCTCGGGTGGGTTTCATAATCGGTGTTCCTCGCTGCATATAGCCCGAAGCTACCATGTTTGCAAAGTTTTGCATCGATTCATTTGCGCTCCTCAAAGATTGGTAGATTCTCCTATCCTTTGGTTTCGAGTTTGACGCCTTGGCGGCATTATCTGGTTAAATAAAACCATAAATTATACCCTTACATTTTAAACCTTATTGCATAAGATTAATGTATTAAACTCGTTTCATTTCTCAAACTTAGATTCATATTCATTTATCGAATATTTACACAAAGACATCCTCGCTTTAATCAACAAATATCCTTTGTGACTACGAAAAGTCGGGATTTAAAATCTTAACCAACATAAAAGTTAAAAATAGTTCATTACTTATCACACATATTACATACATAACCCATACTACTTATTTACTAAGCCTTTTTCTCGGACATTCATTCGCCGATGTCCTTCCATCCCACAATTAAAACATCCACCTTTCTTATAGTCGTGGCAACGAGGAGAGGTGTGTCCTTCACTTGATGTGTCGCTTGAGGCTACATCCGTCAATTTGGATTTTGAGCTTATCCTGTTCTTCCATTGTTTCCATTAACGCTTTGATGCATCAACTTTTCTATCTCCCACAACCTTTCCAATGAAGAAACCTTGTTCTCCAAATCTCGCACCTCCGCTTGATGCTTGAGCACTTTCAACTTTAGTGTCTCGAATCACTATCTCACAAATCCAACATTTACGGATCTGATGCTACGTTTTTCCATGATAGCCACCTCATCCGATTTGGGTTCCTAGTGAGCTTCTATTTCATCTGTTGGCCTCGATATTAGCTCGGGGTGTGAATATGATCCTTCTTATTCCACATATCTTTCTCACCAGACATCTATATACATAAGTTACCCTGATTAACATATAGTATATATACACAGCAATCAAGAGTTCTATATACGTTGTCTCTTATTTTGATTGACGATAAATTTATTCAATTCTCATCAATGCCTATCTCTGCCGAAAAGCAGCTCCATCCACTCTGCATTGAATCGCATGAAGGTGATGACTAAAGCCTGGCCAAGGTGTATATCTGGTGTCTTTGGCTTCTATTTCAACCTTCAACCTGCCTTATCTCGAATATCTCCCTCTGCTTCCAACCTCCCTCATAACTCGGCTAACTCTATCTCATCTTTACAACATTCACACATATCATCACATGCTACCCAATACACCTCTCACAAGAGTAAAAGTTTTCAAATTGTCTTTGGGGTCATATAGACCATGAACACATAGTTTTAACGGTATTTATACCGCAAAACAAAACATTACCTGGTATGTTTACAATCACAAAGAAGGTAAACTACCATTAATAGTACTTTAGGTAATTAGCCTATTGTACCCCTACGTCATGCATAACGTATTAATCATACCTAGAGAATATTTACGCCATTAGATTGGATCATTTATCCAAACAACATTGTTCACCTCAGTCTTATCATAGGATTCCGCACAAAACAATTTGGTTCGAGAAATTTCTTTCAATGAACACTTAGAGTTTTCATAAACATTAGTCTAGCTGATTCAAATAGCATAGACTCATATCAATAATTCATTTCAATCGAATTATTTAGATGTAGCCAAACCCCGTTGGCAAATTAAACTTTTGAAAATATTTTCGAGAATGACGTCATAATGCCGTCTCAGATTAACAATCCGTTGAGGATGCCATCATTGTATGACTTTGTCATAACACATCATACAATAGTGGAACAAATGACTTCAGTCAAATTCACACTAAGTATTCATGTATTTACAACTCCATCACATTTTTATCATCTCTCGCACTGTGTTACATGGTACATGAGTGATAATTAAAAACAAATTTTGATATTTCAAATCATTTATGGCTCTAGCCAAAATAAGTAGCATAGATCAGTACTTTAAACTGCTTCAAAAATGATTACTGAGTCTACATTTTTGTTTTCAAAAGCACATAGTGCGATTTAGCTTGATGTCAAAAATTTTGAAGTTTAGCATAGCTAGGAGTTTAGGAAAACCTAACACCTTCACTAAAAATCATTTACTTAACAATCTATCTGCTCTCGTAATTCATAACACTCCATTCACACAAAACTATACCCAGCTTCATCAAACCACATTTATGAGTTCATAAATTGCCACAATCATATGAGTTTAAGAACTTATCCTAGTCGGGACCTTTGGCGTCCATTCATTTGAGGGGTTCATAAACATTTCATATAATTATGAGTCAAGAATGTCTCATAGGTATGAGTTTTAAGAACTCGAACTTAATCTTATATTCTCTATCTATGACCTATCTACTGTTATACACACGAGAATGGAGTCATCCTCTTAATGTGCATATAACAAATAGTGCGACACGTACATTTCAATGATTATCGATGCGAAAAACTAAGTGGTTTTTACACCAAGTACAATTCAAATTCCCATACGAAGAATCATACAACTCAAATTTGTCGACATGAGTCCTCAATTGAATCCCCATCTAACACTAACCCCATTCTCCATACAATTTAATTCAGATTTATAATTCTCTTCCGGATCTGTACTAATTGATAGTACAATTCATACACAGCAATCTTGCTGTGTAAACTTTCCAATCATCGATTGATTCCTTCGGCTATCATAGCCTTATCAGATCACGGGGTGATCTCATCGTATATATTACGATTTAGTTCTATATCTTGATCGTTTTATTTTACGATCTCTCATAACTGCACTTTCGGTCTTTTGGACTCAATCTATTCCCCACTACTTGTTTAACTTTATAATCGAGTTAGGGGAACTCGTGTCTTTTTACACTCGCCGAGATTCATCTTTGAATCTTATCGACCAACTAACTCTATATGAGTTAATATTTATCCTAATCATTATGCGGTTATTAGTCTCGTATTCCTACCTAAGCTTCATAACCAACAGCTTTGATACCAACCTGTGACGACCCCAAATCCAGGTACTTGAAACCCGAACTCGGTTCTCCACGATACCATTTCTTTAAGTTGAATAATACTAAATAATAATACATTCGAACTTAATTTACATACATCCAAGTTTACTTCCCAGTGCACGTGACCTTCAAATACATTCCTTACAATACTTGAATAGATACCAATACAACTATAACCATTAACTCATAATACACACTTATTCAATCGCCTTTCCTTTTCCTTTGTTCGTGCTCGAGCCTTCGATTGCTCATACATAATCGAAAACATTTAATTTAAGCAAGGAAGAGCATTTAAGTGCCCAAAGAAGTAATAGCAATTATATATAAGCTTTGAAAGAATATAAGTATTCTCTTTACATAACACTTCTACAACGAATTGAAAGTTGTGAAGAAATCAGATCGATAAAAATTCACATAACAACTCTCTTTCAAATTCTTTAAATTTGGCTCGCTCTACCCTTGAATAGGGTTTAAGAAACATACTATGAACATTCTTTTCATTTTCGAAAAGGTTTAGCGGAATTCTATCCTCAAAAATGTCATATATCTTTACGAACACGAAGGGTGATCACCCCATTGTACCTGTGTATGATGATCAATACTACATAACTTGAACGAAATTCATCGCTTCACTCTATCCGCTTTTAGCAAAAAATCTTCCCATATAGGGATGTTCATACATGCTCGGTTCCAAACCCCAAGGTTTTAATCTTGCTCAACAATAATATGTAATTCAACATATATATACGGGTAATTGACAAAGGTGTATCAACATGTGAACAAATGCCATGATTATCCAAGTGGGGACACTTGTATAACCATTTATAGAATCAATGAATGTAATATATATCCGAGCTAACATGTCGATAATCAAAGAGTACATAATGCATGCGGGATAGAATAATTACGAAACTTCTTACTCATGTCCATTGCATAAAGGAAATGCAAAGGTAAGATACTTTTTGATTCACGATTACAAATCTCAACTTAGGTTTTATCTCTTTATCACAACCTATCAATAATCGGATCATTCGCTTCGATTAGAAACAATATATCTTAACACATAGTCTCGTCTTATTACAATTAAGACATAGTCTAATCACATAATCACAAAGGATCATACTTTTAGTTCATATTCTATACTTGAAATATTTTTATACATTTTTCAAATATCTCATCCATGCTCTTCTGACAAGTAGTCTTTTCTTTCTTTTATAAGGTCCGACATTTGTTTGGGCGTATCGACATGACTTTTTTTCGGGTAAATCTTGAGTCTAAGACTCTTATTCTATACCTCAACATCTCAGAATATCGGACATCTTATTTTTAATCATTTTCGCAATTTCCGAAATTGAAAAATTTAAAATAATTCAAATCATTCACTAAAGGACCTATAGTGATATAAGCTGTTACTATAGGTGTTCTTCTTCAAATTCGAACTTAAGTAATCGGTTCTCAAGTCACTAGTTTGGTAATTTATAACTTTCAAATATCTAATCATAATTAAATGATTTAAACATTAAACAATTCCATTATTATTAATAATTTTATTAATACTAAACTATTAATGAAACCATTGCCAAAATATAAAAGTTATTTATAATAACTCAAACTATTTTTAAAACATTTATATTACCCAAATAATTACCATTGATATTTAAATATTAATGTACTATTTATCCAAATATTAAAAGTCATTAATTATAACTTAAAATATTTTTAAATCCTTAATATCCTCTTTAAATGGTTTTTAAATAAGTAAAACCATTTTAAAATTATTTATTTAATATTAATCATTAAATAAACTAAATATCATTAATATTATCTTAATATCATTAATATTTAATTATTAATGAAATTATCATTTAAATATTAAAAGTTATATTTTATAACTTCAAATATTTTTAAATACCTTATTTTCATTTAAAATGATTTTTATAATATTAAAATCATTTTAAAACTAAATTATTTAATATAATCATTAAATAACTTTAATATCATTAATAATTATTAATTAATGAAATTTATCACAAAATATTAAAAGTCATCACAAATAACTCATTTACATAATCAATTCCAAGCCAAAATAAACATAGTAAACTAACTAGTTTATTCACAACACACTAACTAAACTTCAAAAATTCAAACTTTAACTAACAATTAAAAATAATAACATTACAAAAATTAATTAAGAAACATACCCGGAAATACGAATTTCACAGACTGAATACACATTTCCACGCCAAAATTTAACTAAGGAGATCTTTATAAAAAGTTCTCCCACAATAAAGCCTTTCTCAAAAATTGGAGGCCTTATTGTTGGTGAATGAAACAAAGGCCAAGCCATTCTATTTATAGGTTTAGAAAATGGTGAAGTTCTCAATTTAGTCGATGTGGGACTTGGTTTATACTAATTTTTCAATAGCTCATTTTGCGATTTTCTAATGCATTGCTCATAACTCCGATTAATCTGATTTTTGGATATGTTATACATGGTATGTAAGACTATTTTTTAAAAATACGAATTACCCAATTCGGGTTCATTAGGTAGCCCAAACAATGGTCCAAAAGTGGACGTTCATAACAGATTTTCAATCTCGCTTTCAGCTTTACCCTCTTTCGCTAAAAAATGATCATAACTCTTTCATTTTAAAACATTTTTGAGCGATTCTTGAGCCCACGCGAAGCTAACTTCTGGGGCTACAACTTTTATTCTTTGACCATTTCCAAATACCGAACACATCAGCCCAAAAATTCCGTTCAAATGGACTGCACCGCACTTGTTGGGAAGTTTTGACACTACTACTTTGAAATGTCATAACTCTCTCCTCCGATATCGGATTTAGTCCGTTTCGGAGTCTATAGAAAGCTTATTCGGTTTACTATAACATACCAAAAGCCCAGAAGGTTTTGGAAACATTAACTGATCGAAACAGTGTCCCGAATAGCACATCCCGCTGCTGACTTTCAGTTTTGAGAAATTTGACACATTTACTTCCAATCACCGTAATTCCCTCATCCGAGGTTGGAATGAGGTCATTCCAAAGCCTATGGCTTCCTAACTCAGTGCACTACAACATATCAAAAGTCCAGACCTTTTAAAGCACAAAAAGTGGACGAGAATGCCCCCATTACGCATCGCCCAAAAATAGTTTATCATGATCGGTTGACCATGTTTGACCATCTATAACTTCTAATCTATACATGATATGGACTTGATTCTTTTTGCGATTAAAGACCACATATCCGCTACACATAACAACTTTTGAAGAACAAAACTAATGATCGAGCAAAGAGTTATGGCCTCCTACATTTGGTGAAAAAATAATGAAATTCGGTTTTCCAACTTGCTTAAATCTTCAAATTCGTGCACTTTGATGTTATGGGTCTTTGATTTATCAACCCATATCATCAATTAACATTCTATTACACAACTTTAAACAATCAATTGCATCAAATAACATCAAATCAAAGGATTTCTAGGTTTAGTGTTCTTATACCCTTTTTGCCAAAAATTCTTGATCCTTGCTTTTGATTTGTTATGGGTGATGGTTGAGCTTTGTTTAAGAGTGTATGGGCAATCTAGTACAAGGCAATTAAATGTAATATTTAATCACTAGATTTAATTCTTATAATTTACCAATTAACTTCTATCCTTTGGTAAATTAAAACACTTATACAATAACATCGAAATTAAACCCGGTAATTAAAATTAGGGTTTCTCAACGTCATCAATTAGGGTTTCTAATTGACCATTAGTGGTTCTTTAATTATCTGTGTATGTTACTAACACAGTCGTTACGGTTTCTAATTTCAACCGGTTAGGGTTATAATAATTAGGGTTTGTCCTAATTATCGACGCATAACAAATAATTAGGGTTTCTTCTAATTACCGATATTTCTTATTCACAAGAACTTCATATACACATCCACTACTCGTAAATATCCCATAACCGAAGTTTAATAATTAGGGTTTCACAACACGGTAATATGCTATGACCTAATTGACCGTCATTGCTCAATATTATCTCATTCACACATACCCAGTACATAATTATGGTACTGTAAAATTATTATATAAATAATATAATATTATTATTCTCATCTCTTGATCACAATCCCAATCCAAGGTTTGGATCTCATGTCCGACTTATTCTTCGTTACACAAAGATCAATAATCAAGTTAAAATAATTAACTTAAATATTCTCGAACAATTCATATAATAAAATATTTATTATATAAATCTAATTATCACTTCATATATTATTTCCAATCATGTTTTCATGGAAAATAATTAATAAAAACATTCTACTTCTACGAAATTTATTACCATATAATTTGTGGTAATTAATAATTCCAAAATTATTTCTAATTTTTTAAGTAATAAATGTATTCGTGATTTATCGCTCACTTTACTTGACACTTAGTCTCGTCATTAAATAAAAAAAAATTTATACGCAAAATTTCTTATTTATTTTATATAGAAAATCTCGGGTTATTACATATGTAGTATATATATCAAGGTATTAATATATTACAAAAAGTTACAAAAACAACAAACAGAAAGCGATCAAAAGGCTGGTCAAAATAACCGACTCAAGCTGTTCTTGAGTTTTCTGGGTAACCCAGAAAATAGAACTTCGTGATCGGTCAACCACATTTGACCACCTATATCTTGCAATATATGACTCTAATGAACCTGTTTTCTTTTCCAGATTAAAGACCTACTATCAGGCTACAAATAACATACGAATAACATACCTAATCATAAACACATATGAATCTACAAGCTCTAACATTCGACTGTCAGATTTGTTTTTCCAAAATTCATAGATTACTAAAAACACTTAATTAAGGCATCTAGATGTTATGAAAACGTGTTCTATCAACCTAACATACTTTCTAACATACTAATACATAATTCTAAACATCTAAACAATAATTTGAACAAAGCATCAAAGATCTACCTATGAATTATGGTTTGCACCTTTCTTGCTTGATTTTGGACTTCTGGCTTCTGAATTTGTTATTGTTATCACCAAGGCTTATTTAGGTATGAAATATGAGTGTTTAGGCTTAGGAAATTTGTAGGTTTACTCTGATCTAGGGTTCCTATTTATAGAGTTCTTCAACTTGGCTTTTTGGTCATTTCCCACCTACTTGCCTCTACAAATATCTGATCTAATGACTCTACTAATGCTTGGGAGTTACAAGCATGTAATGTGTAGCCTAGGAAATTGCATTGGTGACTCTTAACCTACTTGTGAGCTAGTTAGGTTAGATTAGTAGCTTAGTTATGCCCTTATCATAATATGAACGGTAAAGAGTCCTAATCATAATATATAACTATAAAGAGTCCTTATTCACGTGAATCAGGATGTAACTGTAAAGAGTGATCCAGGATAAACTTTTGAAAAAAAAAATCACCCACGGATGCATTAAAAAACATTTTCCGAAAACAGTTTTTGGCAAAGATATTTTTTTTTTCTTCATAAAATAATAATTTTATACAAAAAATTATGCCCAATAAATTATTCAAAATATATACCCATACATATATGGAATTAAAACAATTAATAATTCGCATAAAGTTTGGCTCTGATACCACTGTAAGGTTTTGTGAAAATCAAAGTAGCAATCAAATTGCAAAAATAGCGGAAGCAAAATAAAATAAAATTTTAAAATTTTTCACAAACCAATTACCCGGATCATCTTTTATGCATATTATTAATTAAAACGAAGAACAAGAAGTTATGAAATTATACCCTTGTAGATACGAGCTTTCACATGTACAAGTTCACTTCTTACTTCTCCGTGATCTCCTTGAATCTCCGGGTAGATTCCTCATTTGATCAATATTAGCTCCCAAAGTGTATGGCCTTTAGAGGTGATCCACCAAGGAAGAAGAATTTTAAAGAAGAAGGGTGTATTGCTCAAACCCTAATTTTTCCTATCTCTATAGAAAAAGGAGGCGTACTCTCCAACTATTGGAATTACGTATTATTGATATCTGATATAAGACTCCTCTTATAAAGATATCAGGTAACCTTATTTAATTAAAATAAGGTATTATTTATTTAATTAAATAGGCTCCCTAATCTTATTAGGGATAATTAATTAAACTCCTTTAACTAATTTTGCCTCCTAATCATATTAGGAATAAATGAGAGTACTTATATTAAATTAATTCCTAAACTCTTTTAGAAATTAAAATAATAATAATTGTAATAATATTAATAAGACTTCTCTTATTAATTAATATTTAATATTTCCAAAATATTAAATAATAAATATTAAGCTATTTAATTTATTCTATCACCATAGATTAAATTAAATATACTTAACATATTATTACAATTATGCCATTAACTTCTTAAATAATTATTCTTCCTTTTATGGTGTGACCCTTTAGATTATCCATATTAAATCGGTTGTGAATAAATCAATTAGAATAATTCTAATCTTATTTAAATAAATAATTTAAACTATTAATTTATTTAAATAAATAATATTTATTCTACAATAGGGATAAGCCTCCCTAGCGATCAACGACTTTCCAGATAATATAGATTTCAATATTAATCATAAAAGAACCTTTGAATAAATAGTTACCGTACAATTCAATCCTTCTACCATACAATGTCCCAATTAAATATAAGACATGGAATTACTGTTAAGTCTTAATTTATTTAATTATATGTATTTTGATTCCCAAATGCACAACTCCTAATGAATGCAAATTAGAAACTACTTTCTAATTTCATTTCACCTTGGCCAAGGATTCCTGGGTTGTCATTTATCGAATCACATAGGACATATCTCTTCTTTTACTAGAAGTGGTAGATTCTTTATTGATCATACATTATCTCCATGTATAACTTATTATACCCAAGCATACCCTTTGATATACCCTAAGGGTCTTAAGGATTAAGTCAAAGTATAACTCATCATACACAAGATACTATGATGATTTCAAGTCCAAGGATCACTTGTACTACTATCACTACAGGAATTCCTATTGACAGGTAAGTAAAACTCCATTAGGTATTCCTTAGCGAGCCACGTTTAGTAAACTTATTCTCTAATAAGCACCTACATACTTGCTTTAGTATCTCCACAGAAATAATCATGAGATCAATCATCCTCATCCAATGAGCAAGCAATGTATGTACCAATCTATCAGAATTCACTAATCCCCAATTTAGTAATCCAACGATTGGGAACTATTTTAGTTTTAAGCTTTCTAAGAATTTAGATCTCATTATAATGATCATCATCATTATTCTAAAAGCATTGCTTAAAACTATGGGTTTATCACATATTATAAAACAGCATCATGTAGATAATTAAAAGCCTTTAATAAATAAATACTTTTTATTAATAAATGAATAAGATTGTTACAAAGTATATGCTTTATCATCAAACATGATTGGCTTGTGTGCATAATACTTTCAATCTCCCACTTGCACTAAAGCCAATCGTCATGGTATCTCATACTCTTCTTCTCTAAGTGACGATTATCCTGCTGTTGGATAAGCTTCAGTAAATGGATATGTAATGTTGTTCTTGAGAGTCCACTATCTCTATAGTGATTTCCCATCTTTCAATGATTCTTATAATCAAATGAAAGTGCCACAACACATGTTTAGATCCAAGATGAGACTTAGGAACTATTCCTAGTTCTGTAATGAACTTTTCATCTAAACGATCAACTTGCAGCGTCATTTACAGCTATATACTTTGTCTTTATCACTAAACCAACAACTCTTTGCTGTTTGGAACCTTTCCAATTCACTGCACCACCGATCAAGGTAACACCTTACCTTAAAGTGGATTTTCTGTCGTCTTGGTCTGTCTAAAAAACTTGAGTCTGTTAAGCCCTCTAGTTGTAATTTAGACCCACCATAAATTTTAATCACATCCTTAGTACCGGTTAAGTACTTTAAGATGTTTTTCACTGACTCACAGTGAACTTCTCCAGAATATGACTGATCATCATTAGGTCTCGTATATTTCATTGCATACATGATTGTCACTCATGCGATCTCTCTTTTTAGGAGTCTGTGGGGACTATTAAGAGAGATACACTCCATGGCTCATCAACATGAGACATCTCTTGGAGTTTGCAATGCTAAACAACTTTAGCATCAAATGAATATACGTTCCTTGGGTTTAGTCGAGTATCCTTTTAAATCTATCTATATAGATTTGTATCCCCAATTAAGATACTCTTCCCAAATCATTCATGGAGGAATGTTTAGACAACTTTATCTTTACTGATTGTAGCATTGGTATGTTATTCCTCATCCGTAGTATATCAACATATAATACTAGAAATTTCACGACGCTCCCACTGACCCTTTTGTACACACTTGGTTCATTCTTATTTTTGATAAAATCAAACTTTTTGATTGTCTCATCAAAACGAATGTTCCATATTTGAGAAGCTTGCTTCAATTCATTTCTCTGAGTGTCTATAACTCTTACCAAATCGTATGTAACTGGATCATCATCTTCTATGATGCGTATCTCATCATCATCATCTATGATGAATCCATATCTCCTAGGTATCTTCGGTACTATTCCAGCTTTACGATTCGGTTGTGGTACAATAGGTCTATCTACAGGTTCCTCTTATTTGACTTATAGTGTTTTGTGGTTCTTGAACCCTTCAAGATCTATTATCCTCCCACTAGCCCCTTCAATGATAAACATCTTTATCTTAGAAGGCAGTATGTTTCTCAATAAACACCTTTTGCTAAGTAGGATTATAGAACATATGCCCTAAACTTACTTTAGGATGTCCCACAAATCTGTACTTGTCAAATTTTGTCCCAATCTTATCCTTTGAAACCTTTTCACATAAGTTGGACAACCCCTTATCTTAACATACTTAAGATTAGGAATCCTCCCATCCATAATTTTTATGGAGTCTTGGGGCCAATTTTTGAGGTTACCTTTTCAGAGATATCTACCATTTCTAGGACATGATCCTGAAGGATCTTTGGAATGCTCGGTAAAATCATTATGGACCGTACCATGTCCAACAAGGTACAATTTTTCCTTTTAGATACATCAATCAATTATTGCATATCAGGAGGCGTCCATTATGAGAAAACCATTTAAGATGATCTAGAAACTTATTGCACAAGTATTCATTCCTTGATCTAATCAAAGAATCTTAATACTTTGTCAATTTGTTTCACTTCTGAATTCTTTGAACCTTCCAAATAATTCACACTTGTATTTCAGCAAATACATACATTCAACTCTTTGAATGATCATCTCCTTTTTTTATACTAGTTTGTTCAATTTGCAAAATTATTTTTACATAAGTCAAGTACACAAATTCCATTAAGTAATATTCCAGTTCTATACAAAACATTATTATTATAAATAGAACAACAATTGTTCTTAAATATAATACCAAAGATTTCATTGTCTAACAATAAAACGAAAATAATGTTTCTAAGGAGAACTGGAATACAATAACAACTTATTGACTTAATAGATTTGCCCGTAGGCAATGCTAAACTATAAGTTCCTATGGCTAATGCAGCAACCTTTGCTTTATTTCCCACACATAGGATTACTTATATTTGTTTAGGTTTCTACTTCTGCTTGGTCCTTTCATAAATCTATATTTATGATAACCAAAGTCGGTATCCAATACCCAAGTAGAACCTTGAATTAAAATTTTTTTTATTTCAAATTATGAACAAATTTGTATTTGTAACCGAAACTTTACTAAGCTTCTTTAGTTAGCCTCTGCAAGATGCTTCTCGCAGTTTCTTTCCAGTGTCCATGCTTATTGCAGTGGAAGCAAACTCCTTTGCTATCCATATCAGTTTTGTTCTTATTATCCTTTGTTTACGCCTTTCTGTTTACCTTCTTAGAATCGTTCTTCTTTTCAGAAGATCCTTTGGCCACTACCAGTAAGACATGGTCTTTCTTGGTTGGAAAGTGACTCTCATCATTTTTCAATATGTTAAGTAAATCAGTGAAGTAGATATTTAGCTTGTTCATATGAAAAATTCACAACAATTGTGAAAGGAGTCCGGGAGTGAGTGCAAGATCAAATCTTGTCTCAACTCTCCATCCATGACAAAACTTGTTGTCCTAATTGATCAATCAAATTGATTATGTTAAGGACTTTTGTCTGTACTATAGTGTCATTGGCCATTCTAGATCGTAAGAGCTCCTTAGATATCTGATATCAATCCGTCCTACTTTCCTCACCATCAACTACTTGATGTGTAGGAATATAGTAGGAGCATCCATAGTTTCATGCTGACACTGAAGCTCATTACTCATGGATGCGAGCATGATGCATTGAGCCAACTGTACATCATCTTGCCACTTTCTAAAAGTAGCAATCTCTTCCTCAGAGGCATTGTCTACAACAATTGCATGGATAGGCGTATTAAAGACATAAGATAGTTTTTCAGCCATGAGAACTTTTCTCAATTTCCTTAACCAATCCATTTAATTCGGTCAGGTTAATTTAGCATCTAATATGCTTCGCAGTGATAGTAATTTAAGACATTGTAAAATTCTGTAAATGAATTTGTAATTAACAACATTTTAACATATATTCTTTTATTAATTACCAAAATAAATTAGGTCTTGTTTTAAATTGGTATCTCCCACTATTTTCTTCAAACTATATTACCCTCACTTATATAGTTCGGCAAAATCTAATTAAAGATATGCTAGTGAGAATAAGGATCCCATTTCAAATGTATATAACCTTGTGGTGACATAACAAACTATATATAAATAAATAGGTAGACAACTCTTGTCAATTACATCAACTACGTAACTCATTGTATTTTTCCTCTTAGATCATAATGGTCAAGTGTGTGCACATCCGAACTAAAATGATCCAAGTTAAGTCTAACCTAGCACTCTATATATTCAAAAAAGAAAAATATCGTCCTTGTGGTGACACAACAAAACAATATTGTTCAATTTTCTTTATAAGCATCAAATGTGATAAATTAACATCTTAAATACTTAATACTTGCCTTGTGGTGACACAACAAACTCATATTAAATATTTAATACTCTATTAATTTTATCATGCTAGAAGGCGACGTTCGATATTCCAAATATCTTTGCACGCTTAGGACATAATATAAAAAAATTGAGGGGTTTGTTATTAATATGTCTCATCTTGTTTAGCGCGCATGCACATATATATATAAAATACGCGTCATATTAATAAACATGTGAAGCATGTTTGCATAATATATAATATATATAATATAAGCATGTATATATAGAATACTATATTCTACCTAGATTGATTATGGACTTTTATTCTAGTTTGGTTCACTAGAGCCACCAAGTGAACCAAAAGGTCAAACCCTAGGGGTGCAAGAATTAATATTTAAATATAACTATTACATTTAAACCCGGGCTCCATTACAAACGGGTCTTCAAGCGCTCCTTGCTCCTTGATCTCCAATTCTTCAAAATTAATTCTAACTATTCCTATTACAAAACTATTTAAAATAAATAGAAACCTTGATCAACAGTCAAGGGGAAATACATAGAAGGGAGATAGAATTTACATTAAGAAAAATTAGAGAAGACGAGGTACGCAGACCCCATTTAATAAAACTCATACATTCATGCATCCAACTAAAATAAAATCCAATCACATTGGTCAATAGTCCATAATCAATCCCATTTATTATCATACACATCATCATATGCATCAATAAATAACATTCATCTCATGAATAATAAACATTTAATATATATATATATTGATATCATTTAATTGGCAAATTTAATTAGTATAAAATCTAATTTTGAATCAAAATAAACTCCTTTATTTTAATCCAAATTTAAATCAAAATAAAACTATTTTATTTTAATTTATTCAATTTTGAATAAAATAAACTATTTTATTTTAATCAAAATCTTTAATCAAAATAAACTCCTTTATTTTAATTAATTATGGAATCCAATTCCATGTATTAAAGGAAACACGGATTCTCTTTCCTATTCACAAATAAACTCCTTTATTTTGAATAATATGAAATCTTATTTCATATCTAAATAAACTCCTTTATTTAAGGAAATACGGATTCTCTTTCCTATTCACAAATAAACTCCTTTATTTTGAATAATATGAAATCTTAATTCATATCTAAATAAACTCCTTTATTTAAGGAAACATTGAACCCAATTTCAACTCCAATTAGTTATCATGGAATCCAATTCCAACTCTAATTAGTTAGCATGAAATTTAATTTTAAAATTAAAATAAACTCTTTAATTTTAATATTAAAATAAACCTTTTATTTTAATATTAAAATAAATTTTTTATTTTAATTATAAAATATTATAAAAATACTAACTGTACGCATGGATTATATATATTTATATATATATATATATATATATATATATATATATATATATATATATTTACCATTTTATTTATATATATATAAAAAGAAGTTACTTTAACTAGTATGTATATATATTATAATAAACATACATCTAATATATATATATATATATATATATATATATATATAACGTAAATGTTAGTATTACCATGCATTGTTGGTTCAGAATCATGAGCCACGTGATAATTAAGAAAGCAGGAATCTATAATATTGTTTGTAATCCTGGTGAAGAGATCACCATAACAGACCAGTCACTTTAATCCTGTTATATATCATGGAACAGAACTCTTTCGTGAACAGTTTTGCGTTTTTTTTACATAAATTTTATACAATAAAATTATGCCCAATTAAATTGATTTAAACACATATCAATATATATTAAATTAAAACAATTAATAATTTGCATACAGGTTTGGCTCTGATGCCACTGTTAGGTTTGTAATATTCATGAACGAAATCAAATTGCACAAAATAAGCGGAATACTTAATCTTCTTACCGTTCACTATGGCTTTCTTAATACCATTCGTTAGTCTTCCTTAATGTCGAAGTCATACGGTTCATTGTATGCTAAGACCGATCATTCAACGCAACTGTGTTGCGTTCACAGTGTCTATACGTTTTACACTAATCTCTCATTACCACCACATAACATCGAAATGTTATTCATTACCCTCGCCAATCAACGTCTAAGGAATCACCTGTTAGGTTTGTAATATTCATGAACGCAATCAAATTGCACAAAATAAGCGGAAACGTGTAAAAACATAGTTTAAAAATTTACAAACCATATACCCAGATCACCCTTTATGCACAATTATTACTTAAACGAAAAAGAAAGAACAAGAATCATACCCTTGAAGATCCGAGCTTCCTCAGGTACAAGTTCACCTCAAATCCTTTTCGCGTTCAACTTGAATCCACCGGGTTTGGTTCCTTCCTTTGATCAACGTTAGCCACCCAAGTGTTTGGCCTCTAGAGGTGATCCACCAAGAAAGAATAGAGATTCAAGAAGATGGGTATTTGGCAAAACCCTAGTTTTCTATCTCTATAGAAAAGGCGTACTCTCCCAACAATTGGAATTACGTCTGGTGTTTAAAAAGTCAACAACAACTTAACACCCATAATATAAGACTCCTCTTATTTATAGATGTGGGCAACCCTCCTTAACAATTAAGGAATTGAGTTTTATTTTAATTAATTAAATTCTTTTAATTAATTAAGCTCCCTAATCTTAATAGGGATAACTAATTAAACTCTTTTAATTAATTTGTCTCCTAATTTTATTAGGATATTTGAGAGTACTTTTATTAATTAATTCTCAAACTCCTTTATGAATTAAATAATAGTAATAGTAATAATAATAATAAGACTCCTCTTATTAATTTATATTTAATATTTTCAAAATATTAAATAATAAATATTAAGTTTATTTTAATTTATTCTATCACCATAGATTAAATTAAATATACTTAACTTATTATTACGATTATGCCATTAACTTCTTAAATAATTAATCTTCCTTTTATGGTGTGACCCTTTAGGTTCTCCATATTAAACCGGTTGTGAATAAATCAATTAGAACAATTCTAATCTTATTTAAATAAATAAATTAAACTAATAATTTATTTAAATAAATAATATTTATTCTACAATAGGGATAAGCCTCCCTAGCGATTAACGACTTTCCAGATAATATAGATTTTAACATTAATCATAAAAGAACCTTTGAGTAAATAGTTACCGTATAATTCAATCCTTCCACCATACAATGTCCCAATTAAATATAAGACATGGAATTACTTTCAAGTCTTATTTTATTTAATTATATGTATTTCGACTCTTAAATGCACAACTCCAAATAATGCAAATTAGAAACTCCTTTTTAATTTCATTCTGCCTTGGCGAAGGACTACTGAGTTGTCATTTATCCATCACATAGGACATATCTCTTCTTTTACTAGAAGTGGTAGATTCTTTATTGATCATACATTATCTCCATGTATAACTTATTATACCCAAGCATACCCTTTGATATACCCTAAGGGTCTTAAGGAATAAGTCAAAGTATAACTCATCATACACAAGATACTATGATGATCTCAAGTCCAAGGATCACTTGTACTACTATCACTACAGGAATTCCTATTGACAGGCAAGTAAAACTCCATTAGGTATTCCTTAGTGAGCCACATTCAGTGAACTTATTCTCTAATAAGCACCTACATACTTGCTTTAGTGTCTCCACAGAAACGATCATGAGATCAATCATCCTCATCCAATGAGCAAGCAACGTATGTACCAATCTATCCGGATTCACTAATCCCCAATTTAGTAATCCAACGATTGGGAACTATTTTAGTTTTAAGCTTTCTAAGAATTTAGATCTCATTATAATGATCATCATCATTATTCTAAAAGCATTGCTTAAAACTATGGGTTTATCACATATTATAAAACAGCATCATGTAGATAATTAAAAGCCTTTAATAAATAAATACTTTTTATTAATAAATGAATAAGATTGTTACAAAGTATATGCTTTATCATTAAACATGATTGGCTTGTGTGCATAATACTTTCATCACCATCATAGAAATCCCTCACGTTTGTTTATCGCGAATACGGTCCCTGGATATCGGTTTCGTAACCCGCGTTCACATTCTTTATCTTTTAATCTCGTTTAATCTTTCCGTTCAACCGTCATTAAAGGTTTAAAACACTTTATTAAGTGTTACATTCGATGAACTACACGTTCAATAGCTTTCGGTACACTTCCCCTTGGTTTTGAGCAGTTAAACGCTCATTACAGGCATTTTCCCTACACCGGCGCTGCTGCGACGGTTCCTTCTTTATCACTCGCGTTGTACTGCCACTCTGCAGTGTCCAATTACCGGGGTTGGCGTTGCGGCACCGCCTTCCAAGGTACAGCTCGCTCCGCAGCGCCGAGCCTTAGTCCTTGAAAAATTTTCTAAGTCTTGAATCCATTTTCAGACGCTTACTTCTCGATCTCATAACTTCTTCATTATAGCTTGGAACAAGGTCGTTCTAAAGCCATTCTCTTCCTTATCTTACATACTTCGATTACCCTTAAACAAAACATCGTTCTGAATCCATTAACATGTTATTCTGTTAGGAATAAGCATGTGAATGATATTCCTATTTATGTATGATTTGATTATGATATAAATGAATGAATATGCAAATATGCTTGCATTAAGAAAAGATGTAAAGTCCTTTGATAAATAATAGGAACATATGTACAAGGACTTAAAATGAATTGATCAAATATGTTAGGTTGATCCTATATAAGCAAACCAGCTTTGTAAAGTCCTTAAAAAGAAATGATGTACAAGGACTATAAATATAGAAAGATCAAGCTTGTTAGGTTGATCTTAAAATGTAATAGATAGGCTTGTCTGATCGTCGAGCACTGCACTAGAAATTGTAGTTTGCTAGGAGAGTCAAGAAAGACTCGAGAGCTATCAAGGCAAAATCATATTCTGCAAGATAGTAGATCTCAGAGTTCGTCGACTGCCAGGAGAGACGAGGAAGGATCGTAGTGTGTCGAGAAGAACTTCCTCAGAGCCGTAGTCTGCTGAGGAAGTCATGTTCAGAATCGTAGAGATAGCCTGTCTAAGAGCTGACCGAGCATTTACTAAAGCCAAGTCAAGAATGGTAGACTACACTCTGAGTCGTAGAGTCTACTATTCAATTTAGAGGCAGAGATCATAGTCGAGCAAGATCAGATGAAGACAACGAGCATAAAGACAGAAATCATAGAGTGTCAAGATCTGATCTCGGAGTCGTAGTGTCTGGAAAACCTAAGGCAGAATCATAGAATGCAGAACTAAGGCTTCAACATATGTGCTCACAACGCTAAGGCTAAATCGTAGAGCAAACATGATTCTCAACAAATGAGCACTCCCAGAATATCCAAAGTAATGAAACCTCTGGTCTGAGCTGCAAAGATAAATTCCACCTAAGGGAAACCAGAAAGCACTCAACGAATGGCATGTAAGCTAACAGAAGATCTATGTACCAACCCAATTAAATACAAATTGAGTTGTGAAGCCATTCAAGATGAAGTCTTCCATAAGTTGATCAGAAGAAGACTTCAGTCAAAGAAATTGACTAAGGTAAGTCAGTAAATGTAGTAGCGATCAAGTGAACAGAAGACAACGATCTTGGACGTAACCAGGATCGTAGTGTTTGCCAAACAAAAAAGGAACTAATGGGGTGTACACGAAGATACTGGTCAGCTTCTGAAGAACAAGGCTAAAGTGATTAAGCACTAGGTCAGTCTATTTATGATAAGTGAACGGGAGATCACAAGGAGAAAGTGAGTTGGGCATGCCACAAATATGAGGTGTCTTGCTATTCAGAAGAGACCAGAACTATAGTCAAGCTATCAGTTCTTGAGATTCGTCAAGGCAAACAGAAGTATTGAAGCACTACACAAATGAAGAAAGAAGTGTTCTACATTGAAGATCCAATGAACACTCTTCAGGATCGTAGTATTATCTCAATCGGTAGGTGAGCAACTTTCAACATGACACTATGATCAGGTCCAAGAACATAGGCATCAAAATCGTAGAGTTCTGTCATATGAAGATTGAAGCATTGGCAACGGTTCAATCTGAAGACTGATATTTGAACATTGCTAATTAAGAGCATCGATGCAAAAGGATAATCTCTGATGCTCTAATCGAGAAGTCATAAAGAAGAAATAAAGAAGATTACTTGCCCAAGGCCTCAAAGTGACATCTCTGACGGGGTAGGTGAAACATTAGACTGCAGTGTCAGAAAGTCATAAAAAGGATGTTATGTCACATCTGCAGTCTACATCAAATAACTCGAGATCTGCGAGGCAATTCAAACTACTTTGAACGGATATATTCCAATAGGAAGATTAGGAAGGAGTATATATCAGCCAGAGCTTCAAAGATTGAAAGTTGCTGATCTTGCAAAATCGTTGAGTTGTTGGAATGCTATATTTTTGACTCTACGAGTTCCACCAGAGCTAAACAGAACAAGTCTCATTGATAGTGAGACTACAAAGGTGGAAGTGAAGCTGATTTGAAAAAGGACTTGAACAGACTAAAGCTTCACTCAACAAAGATGAAAATGCTATTGAAGATGGAAGCTAAGCTGAGAGCCGAGAAGGCCAAGAAGATAGCATTCAGAAAAGTGGCAGAGTTCAAAGAAGATCAAAAGAGACACTCTACAAATCACCATGAACCAAAAGCTGAAAAAGAAAAGATGCAGAATCATGTCAGCAAAACATTCAAGAAGGGTTCACGAATTTCTAAGCACCAGACTAAGTCTACTAAAACCTCAGAGAGTTAGCAAATCCAGATGATGATGGTGCATAGCTGACGTCAGATGAAGATGAGCAGAAAAGAGTAAAGATCAGTTGCACCAAAGAAGATGCAGTCCAGACTCTAAGGAGAATGCCAAGAGGACTACCCCAAGCTGCTAAGTACATAAGATGTTCAAGCTTAAAGACATCTTAGCAGCAAGGCACCAACAACAATAATAACTACAACAACAAGAAGCCAGGGCTTGAGGGGTCCTTGTCCGGAGGGACTAAATGAAGTTCCAAGCCTGCTGGGCTTGAAGAGTTCCATGGGAACTAGAGGAGTTCCAAGCTTGCTGGGCTTGAAGAGTTTTTAGTGAACTGAAGTTCCAAGACTGCTGGCCTTGAAGGAATCTTAGTGATTCAGGGTGCGGCCCTTCCTTAGTGGAAATCCTGCTAGTTGAAAGCAGAAGAGTGGATTAGGAGCTTGGGTCTCTGAACCACTTAAAATCCCTTGTGTCATTTACTTTATGTCATTTTCATTATGTACCTAACTGCTATAATTGCTATGTATGTATTAACTGCTTACAACTGAACTAACTCTACGAACAATGTATGTTTGATCATGATTATTTCAATGAAGGAGATATTTTACTTATTCCGTTGTGCTTGAAAAGATTCCTATGATTGTCATATGCTAAGTCATTAGCAATACAAAATAAATGTGAAAAGTATTCAAAAGGAAAAAAGATCTATTCAACCCCCCTTCTAGATCTATATTGTGCCTACTGGGAACTAACAATTGGTATCAGAGAAGGTTCTCATGCTATATTCAAAAGCTAATCACTTTGAGTCTGATCCTAGGCACAAACATTGTTCTAAACTTAGTTTAGTTGTAAGTCACTTGTAAATGCAGATGAGCTCACAAGTTGGAAATATTGTGTATAGGTAAATGTGTATATACACCTGAAGCTGCGCAGATTGGTCCATGTTCTCAAATGCCATAACAACAATACCAATCCTTGCCCATAGTTAATCTTGTAGTCTAAAAAGAAGATATGGGAACTCAAGACGCATCAACAGCAAAGAGTCAAGCATTCACCAGACTAAAAAATGAAAAGGCCATATATGCTAAGAAGTACTTATTAAGAGAAGAAAGAAGAATCTCTCAAATCTAAATTTGGCAAACCAACAGCTAGATGTGAACCTTGAGGACTCAAGGTTGTCAAAGAACTAAAGATATCAAGATTCTCTAAGCCTACATCTTCAAGACTATGACTGATTGATCAAAGGACAACTGGAGCAACAAGCTGTCAGAAGTAAAGGAAAAAGTATGCACATTAATGCCTAACCTCAGTATATCAAGATAAACGACTGTCAAGAAATTGACAATGTAAAGGTACGGTTCCTCATCAGTATAAATGTGTACATCATATTGCATCATCTTATGCACTATAACTGTATTCTATCAAGAAGCCATACTCTACCTAAAAAGGAGAAGAGAGAAAGTACTATGAAGTTGGAAACTCAAATGCTAGCAAACTCTCTCTCCATCCAAGTTTTAGGTTGAAGATAACATCTTGGAAGAAGTTTGAAATAGGTCATAAGCATACCAAGGTTTAATTAATTTTAAGTGGAGAAATCTTTGCTGATGGGTTAGTATGTATGTACAAACCTATGTTCTATATTTTTGATAACACATAGAATATGATCAATTCTATAAGAGCATCTTGAAGATTCGTAGAAACTGATCACCTCCATGAATCAACCAGATACAAATAAGTGTTAGAGTTTATTCACACTCTGTGAACATTTAAACTCTGTGAACATAACCAAGCAAATGATAACACCATCAAAGAAAAAGAGTGTCTTGTTAAAATGGTTAATCTTATACACACTCATCATCATGCATCTTAAAATGTAATATCTAAATTGGATACATGCATGAATATAATTGGTGGTGATCAATATGATGAAAATTTAAACATATGAGGAACAGGGATTTTGAAGGCTAACCTGGCAGGACCCATTTAACCATGGGTACCACAAATAGAAATTTATCTAACCTGCAGGTACTTGGTCTATCTGACCAAAACTAAGGAATGCTGAAGCGGAAAACTTCAGTCAAGAAGATTCAACCAGCAGATGATCATTCATACGAAGAGGAAAAGGGTCTTATAAGCTAAATCATCAAAAGTATATCAGCTGAGAAGAACCCTCAAGGAACTCATAGAAGCAGGACTTCACAAGTACAAACCGTCGAAGGAGACTACGTTCGTAGTGCTGTCAAATGATTATAAAGAGATCAGTCCTGAAGATATCCACGTCTATGATATAAGGAGAGTTAATTGATAGAGATGATTCCAGTCATAAGGAGATATGCAAGGCTTCTCTTTAATGCACATGAAGAAGAAGAAATCACACCTCCCTGAGAAGATAATATCAACTATAGGAAGCAGTGATCTTCTAAAGAATAGCAACACTAAAGATATTAGAGATATACTGTAAAATAATGTACCAGTCACAGAGTCCCAAAACTTTGTGGCTGATGAACCAAATGAAGATTCATAGTTAGCAGGAACGTCTCAAAACGTACTACTGGTAATCCTGTCAGCCACCTAACCCAAAATCGTGGAGTGCCTACGATCAACCATCTGATCGCAGTGTGAGAGCATAAAGACACCACCATTACAGCTAATGCAAATGTCTAGAGTTGGTTGATGAACTCCCCAGCAGAAAAGATCAAATGAGATATCAGTGCTAATCACTTCTAAAGTCTTTCATCTGGAAAGTGCCTCAGGGACAAACCTGACCCTTAGTTCACTCTAAGAGGTTGGCTCTTCCTAAGCTACCTTAACCTAGAAGGAATGCTTAGTCTAGTTCATCTCAAGGACCAGGGCAGACAACGATCGTGGAATAGATTCTGAAGTGAACTCAACGATTGTAGTGCAACCTCAACAATCGAAGAGTAGGCTCGATGATCGTAGTCTTACCAAAGGATACACTGACTCATGGGGAGCTCGGAAGAACTAGACACATGCACAATGACTCAGATTGTGTGGAGAAAAGATTGAAAAGATGCCCTGCAGACTCACCTCAGAAGTTTAGTACCCAAACTATCATGAGGTACATCAGTGGTTAAGTCATGTAACTTCAAAGATTAGGATCAGTGTCAAATCATCCACTGAAGCATCTCTCAGACGATGATCGTTGAGTCGATAAAGAAAATTGCAGAGTCTATAGCTACCTCAACAAGCTACTCTACATTCTGAAATAGTCAACAATAGAAACGTCAAATTTGAAGGACAGACACGATGGAGGACTTATAGATGATAACTTATCAGCGACTTACAACTGTCCCACTAAGAATTGTGGAAGGAATAGTTACAAGAGGAAAATTCAAATAATTATCAGTTTTATATTAGCAGGCTCCTCAAAATCTGCAAACTTGTCAAATCTACACCTAAGGCAAAACCTAGCTACCTTTAAATAGCCAAAATATCTGAACAAGTTATCAGAAGCTATCAAACCTCTCTCTCTCTCTCTCTCTTTTTCAAACCCTAAAAACCTCTTCAAAGCCTGAATCCATTAAACCTCTGGATTTGCCCAAATCGCATTCAACCATATCTCATAAGAAGTCTAAAACTAAATACCCATTTATTTCAAGCTCTCAAAATGGAAGAATGGCGTGTTATAACCGGAATCCAACTCGGCTTCAAGAAGTTTGAAAGATCAGAAAAGAAGTTCAAGGATATACTTAAGCTTGTAAAGGATGCTGGTTTTTTTGAATGCTTGGAAGCCAACACTCCAGTCTATACGGAGCTAGTGAAGCAATTCTACTCCAATGCATCTATAGATTCTAGACTTCTATCCACAAAGGTCAAAGGAGTAAGTCTGAAGATAAGGGCATCAGACATCAACCAATGTCTAGGGTTTCCCAACCAGGGTCTGATAAACCTTGATGAAGTTGACATTACAAAAGGCAAGAGGTTAATTCTAAGAGTGTGAAGTATACAAAGGAACGAGCATTAATTGCAGAAATCCCAAGGACAAGAAGCAGTAACAGATTACTCCAAGAGCCATCCAAAGAGAAAACAAAGGTGATAAAGAAATCAGCCCCAGTTCCCCAAGAAAGTCCATCTAACAAAGAAGAGGATGTAGAGTCAGAAGATGGGAAGGGAACTGAAAGTTCTAAAATTGAACCCTCAAAGAGAAAGTCCAGAAATGAAGATAAAGTTGAGTCTATGAAAGAAATAGCCAACTCTGAAGGTGAAGAAGAATATGCAATCCCTATGGCTAACTCTCAGAGCATCCAATCTGATGATGAAGAAAGATTTCTAGTTGACACAACCGCATCTTCTATTGCAAAGGCTCCAACAAACTCCAAAGATATTGAATCCAAAGAAGAAGGACCTGCCCCTACTAATGATAAATATCAAGGAAGGTTATCTAATGATTCAGAGGCTTCATATTTTGAAGAAGAAGAAACGTCTGTCTTTCCTATGGCTGAACTTCCAAGGAGAAGAAAGAGTAACAGACTGCTGGCTAAATCTATCACAAGAAAACAAGGTGAACACTCTACTGCAATCATTGAAGTCAATGATGATGAGCCTTACTCCAAGGAAAAAGATGTTGAATAAGGCACTAATGATGAAAACCAGCATGAAGAATTCTCTGATGAATCAGATGAAAGAAGTCAGCATGATACAAGCTCAGAAGGTGAAGAAATGGAGAAAGATTCAAGTTCTGCAAATCAGGAATCAGAGGAACCAGCAGACTATCCTGTTCTCTCTCCAGCAAGAATTAGCAGAAGAATAGTGGTGGAAGTGTTTGATGAACCACCAGCTAAACTAGCAGCAAGATGGATAAGTCATGGAAATGAACAACTCTGAGTTATAAGAATGACTACAGATGAGGTGCTTAAAAATTGGAAAAATATGGAGTTAGATTGCACAACAATACTGTACAACTTTGAAGAATTTCTAATGAGATGGTTCTTTCCATGGATGCCTTGGTTGAAAACACATATTGATAAAGATGAGAGCTACTTCAGCTGGTGTTACTCAATGCTTTCGAACTTGGAGTTGGTATCTCAAAACTTTCCAAGAGTAAAGGAGTTTGCAACCAAGATGATCAATGAACATCCTCACTACAAAGTCTACCAACATACTGAAAACTACTACATTCCCTATGATTGTAGAGTGGGGTCTGATGGCAGAAGGATCATGCCCAAGGAAATGATCGTAGAGTCTCTTCATTCTACCTTTGAAGATGTTCAAGTTCAGATTGAGAAGCTTCCCTCTGACCAAACAAAGTTGTTTGATATTCCTTCATCCTCCAACAGTGATTGGCACTCAACAATTTATCAGATTCTCACTGCTTGCGAAAATCTATTCAAGAATGGAAATCAAGGAGTCCAGTCTAGTGCTCAACGAGAAGCTGTGAAATCAAATGACCAAACTCCTATGTAGCAGGAGTTAGTGAAGAATTCTGATGAATTGGCTGAGAAGATATCAATCATCACTACAGGGTCAAAGATATTGACAAAAGTAGGAGACGATGCAGCTCATGACAAACTACAAGCCACTATATCTGATATATCTCTCAAAATCAAAGAGAGATATCAAATTTATCTGAAGGCGATGTATGATCAGAAAGACGAAGCTCTACGAGCACAGAAGGCCAATGAAGAACAAATTCTATCCCTCTTTGACAAGGTTGACAATCTGCATTAGTCTCTTTCCCTACAGCTTGAGCTGAGCCAATAAGAACTTAAGATGGAGGTTGGTAACTCATCTCACTCGATGGAACAACTTATGTCCAACATGGAGCAGCTCTCACAAGTGATTAATGACAAAAAGGGGGAGAAAAAGAGGCATTCAAGGAAAAGCAAGGAGAGCAGAAGCAAATAAGACAAGAAGGCTAAGAAGAAGGCAAAGAAGAAGATAGCAGCAGAAGAAGTAGAGTCATCATCTAAGGGGGAGCCAAAGTATTATGATCCTATGAATACAGAGTTTGAGGGGGAGCCAAAAAAAGAAGAAGAGCATGCGTCCCAGGGGGAGCAGGAAAAAAGAGATCAAACAAATGAATAACTGATCAACATACATCATGGAAACTCACATGGAGCCAAAGAAGTACATCTCTAACTAGTTAGGTATGTTTTGGATCCAGGATGTAAAGTGTCATAGTTTATGTAGTCCTATATCATTATCAAATGACATTCATGACTATCTGTTTTTAGAAATACAACTGCTCACTGTATATAAGATTCATTCATATCATGTATGTGCACTTATTGTTTTTGTCATAATCAAATAGGGGGAGATTGTTAGGAATAAGCATGTGAATGATATTCTTATTTATGTATGATTTGATTATGATATAAATGAATGAATATGAAAGTATGCTTGTATTAAGAAAAGCTGTAAAGTCCTTTGATAGATAATGGGAACATATGTATAAGGACTTAAAATGAATTGATCAAATATGTTAGGTTAATCCTACAGAAGCAAAACAACTTTGTAAAGTCCTTAAAAAGAAATGATGTACAAGGACTATAAATATAGAAATATCAAGCTTGTTAGGTTTATCTTAAAATGTAATAGATAGTCTTGTCTGATCGTCGAACACAGCACCAGAAATCATAGTCTGCCAGGAGAGTCAAGAAAGACTCGAGAGCTATCAAGGCAGAATCGTAGTCTGTAAGATAGTAGATCTTAGAGTTCGTTGACTGCCAGGAGAGACGAGGAAGGATCGTAGTGTGTTGAGAAGAACTTCCTTAGAGCCATAGTCTGCTGAGGAAGTTATGTTCACAATCATAGAGACAGCCTGTCTAAGAGCCGACCGAGCATTTGCCAAAGCCAAGTCAAGAATTGTAGACTACACTCAGAGTCGTAGAGTCTACTATTCAATTTAGAGGCAGAGATCGTAGTCGAGCAAGATCAGATGAAGACAACGAGCATAAAGACACAAATCGTAGAGTGTCAAGATCTGATCTCAGAGTTATAGTGTTTGCATAACCCAAGGCAGAATCGTAATATGAAAAACTAAGGCTTCAACAGATGTGCTTGTAAGGCCAAGGCTGAATCGTAGAGTAAACATGATTCTCAACAAATGAGCACTCCCAGAATATCCAAAGTAATGAAACCTCTGGTCTGAGCTGCAAAGATATATTCCACCTAAGGGAAACCAGAGAGCACTCAATGAATGGCATGCAAGCTAACAGAAGATCTAAGCACCAACCCAATCAACATACATATTGAGTTGTGAATCCATTCAAGATGAAGTCTTTAGCAAGTTGTTTAGAAGAAGACTTCAATCAATGAAACTGACTAAGGAAAGTCAGCAAATGCAGTAGCGGTCAAGTTAACAGAAGACAACGATCTTGGAAGTAACCAGGATCGTAGTTGTTAGTTCCCAGTATGCACAATATAGATCTAGAAGGGGGGGTTGAATAGATCCTTTTTCGATTTAAAAAACTTTTCTCATTTATTTTTTATTGCTCATGAATTAGCATATGACAAACATTAGAATCTTTTCAAGCACATCGAAATAAGTCAAAGATCCCCTTCATTAATATATTCATAATCAGACATATATTGTTCGTAAAGTTAATTCAGTAGTAAGCAATTAAATCATACATAGAAGTTATAGCAGTTAATGTACATAAAGTAAATGATATAAAGTAAAAGACAAAAGGGGTTATAAGTGGTTCAGAGACTCAAGCTCCTAATCCACTCTTCTACTTTCAACTAGCAGGATTTCTACTAAGGAAGGGCAACACCCTGAATCACTAAGGTTCCTTCAAGGCCAAAGACCTTGGAACTTCGATTCGATAAGAACTCTTGAGGCCAAAGCCACCTTGGAACTCCTCTAGTTTCCTAGGAACTCTTCAAGCTCAGCAGGCTTGGAACTTCATTTAGTCCCTCTGGACAAGGACCCCTCAGGCCCTGGCTACTTGTTGTTATTGTTGTTGGTGTTGTTGGTGCTGAGCTGCTAAGATGTCTTTAAGCTTGAAGGAATATGTATTTAGTAGCTTGGTGTGGTCCTCTTTGTATTCTACTTGGAGTCTGGACCACATATTCTCTAGTGTAGCTGATCTTTTACTCCTTTCTGCTCATCTTCATCTGATGTCAGCTGTGCACCATCACCATCTAGATTTGCTAAGTCTCTGAGCTTTTGGTAGACTTTGTCTGTCACTTAGTAAACCTTGAACCCTTTTTGAATGTTTTGCATACATGATTCTACTTTTGTTCTTTTTCAGCTTTTGGTTCATGGTGATCTGTAGAGTGGCTCTCTTGATCTTCTTTATATTCTGCCATTTTTTTGAATGCTATCTTCTTGGCCTTCTCGGCTCTCAGCTTGGCTGTCATTCAATGACATTCTCATCTTTGTAAGCTCTGGTCTGTTTAAGTCCTTCTTCAAAGCTGCTTCACTTCTACCTATATAGTCTCACTGTCACTGAGACTTGTTCTATTAATCTCTGGTGGAACTCGTAGAGTCAATAGTAGCATTCCAACAACTCAACGATTCTGTAACTTTTCAATCATCAGTAACTCTTGATCTTTGAAGCATTGTTGATTTATACTACTTCCCCATCCTCCCGTTAGAAAGTAGCCGTTAGAAGCTTTTTGAATTACTTCACAGATCTCGAGTTATTTGGTGCAGACTGCAGATGTGACATGACATGACTTTCTGACACTGCAGTCTACTGTTTCACCTACCCCATCAGAGATGTTACTTTTATATCTTGGGTAGGTAATTGACTTTATTACCTCCTTCTGATTTCTCGATCAGAGGTTGTCCTTTTGCATCGATGCTCTCAATAAGCTCTTGTCTGAATACCAACCTCTAGATTGAACCATTTTTAATGCTTCAATCCTCAGTTGTTTGAACTCTACGATTCTGATGCACATAATTTTGGACCTGATCATAGTGTCTAGTTGACAGTTGCTCATTTGACATGTAGAGACAACACTATGATCTTGAAGACTGTTCATTACATCTTCAATGTAGAACACCTCTTCCTTCTTTCGTGCAGTGCCTCAACACTTCTGTTTGCCTCAACTTCTCTCAGTTACTGATGGCTTGACTCTTTGTTTTGGTCCCTTTTAAATAACAAGACACTTCAGATTTGTGGCGTGTCCAGCTCGCTTTCTCCTTGTGATCTCCCGCTCACTTATCATCAATGGACTGACGCAATGCTTAATCACTTTAGCCTTGTTCTTCAGAGGCTAACCAGTATCTCTGTGTACACTCCATCAGTTCTTTCTTTGTTTGGCAAACAAAACGATCCTGGTTCTTCCAAGATCGTTGTCTTCTATTTTCTTGACAGCAACTGCATTAGCTGACTTTCCTTAGTCAGTTACTGAAGTCTTCTTATGATCAACTTGTGGAAGACTTCATCTCGAATGACTTCACAACTCAATCTGGATGCTGATTGAGTTGATGCTTAGATCTTCTATTAGCTTGCATGCCATTCATTAAGTGCTCTCTGGTTTCCTTCAGGTGGGATGTATCTTTGTAGTACCAACCAGAGGCTTCATTCCTTTGGATATTCTGGGAGTGCTCATTCATTGAGAATCATTTTTGCTCTACGATTCTGCCTTGGCATGTTGAGCACATTTTTTGAAGTCTCAGTTCTACACACTACGATTTAGCTTTGGCTGTGCAGATACTACGACTCCGAGATCAGATCTTAACACTTTACGATTTCTATCATTGTGCTTGTTGTCTTCATCTGATCTTGTTCGACTATGATCTCTGCCTTTGATACGATCAGTAGACTCTATGACTCTGAGTGTAGTCTACGATTCTTGACTTGGCTTTGGCAGATGCTCGGTCGGCTCGTAGGCAGGCTGTCTCTACGATTCTGAGCATGATTTCCTCAGTAGACTATGGCTCAAAGGAAGTGCTACTCAATACACTACGATCCTTCCTCGTCTCTCCTGGCAATCTACGAACTCTGAGATCTACTATCTTGTAGACTACGATTCTGCCTCGATAGCTCTTGAGTTTTCCTTGACTCTTCTGGCAGACTACGATTTCTGTTGCAGTGCTCGACGATCAGACAAGACTATCTATTACATCATAAGATCAACCTAATATGCTTGATCTTTCTATATTTATAGTCCTTGCACATCATTTCTTTTTAAGGACTTTACAAAGCTGTTTTGCTTATGTAGGATCAACCTAACATATTTGATCAATTCGTTCTAAGTCCTGATGCATATGTTTCTATTATCTATCAAAGGACTTTACAACTTTTCTTAATGCAAGCATACTTGCATATTCATTCATATATATATATATATATCATAATCAAATCATATGTAAATAGGAATATCATTCACATGCTTATTCCTGAGAATCTCCCCTATTTGATTATGACAAAAACAATAAGTGCATATGCATGTTATGAATGAATCTTATATACAAGTGAGCAGTTGTATTTCTAAAATAGATAATTATGAATGTCATTTATAATGATATGGAATTTAATACACTATGACATTTTACTTCCTGGATCCAGAACATTACTAACTAGTTAGAGATGTACCTCTTTGGCTCCATGTATGTTTCCAGGATGTTTGTTGATCAGCTATTCATCTGTTTGATTTGTTTGCCCCTGCTCCCCTTAGGATGTTGACTTTATTTCTTTTGTCTGTTCCTCTGCAGATGTATGCTCCTCTTCTTCTTTTGCTCCCCTGCTTTTAGAATATGAGCTCATCATCCTTTGGCTCCCCTGGGATGATGACCCGACTTTTTTTCTTCATTGTCTTCTTCTTTGTCTTCTTTTTTTGTTTCTTTCTGCTCTCTTTGCCCTTTCTTGAATGCCTCTTACTGTGCCTCTTTCTATGCCTCTTTTTCTTCCCCTTTTTATCATTAATCACTTGAGAGAGTTGTTCCATGTTGGACATAAGCTGCTCTATCAGATAAAAGGAGTTACCAACTTCAATCTTGAGTTCTTGTTGACTTAACTCAAGTTGCATAGAGAAAGACTGATTCATGTTGTCAATCTTGTTAGAGAGGGCTTGTAGTTTCTCTTCATTTTCCTTCTGAGCTCGTAGTGCATCTGCCTTCTGATCATTTATGGCCTTCAGATAGATGTGATCTCTCTCTTTGATTTTGAGAGATACATAAGACATAGTTGTTTGGAGTCTGTCTTGAACTGAGTTATCTCCGGCCACTGTCAACCTCTTTGCTTCTTCATTAATTAGAGATATCTTCTCGATCAGTTCATCAGAATTTTTCATCAGCTCATACTCCATAGGAATTTGGTCATCTGATTGGGCAACCTATTGTTGAGCATCAGATTGTACTCTATGATTTTCATCCTTGGACAGATTTTTAAAGGTGTTGAGAATCTGAATAATCATTGAGTACCAATTGCTATTGGTGGATGAAGAACTGTTGGGCAATTGTGCTTGGGCAAATGGAGGCTTCTCATTTTGGACTTGAACACCATCAGTAGTAGAGTGAACAGACTCTACGCTGATTTCCTTGGTCATGATCCTTTTTCCTTTAGAATCCACTCTACGATCATAAGGGATATAATGGTTGCCAGCATGTCTGTAGACTTTGTAGTGGGGCTTGTTTTTGATCATTATTGTTGCATCACTTTTCAACTTTGGGAAGTTCTGAGCCACCAGTTCTAGTCTTGAAATTTTTGGAAGCACTTCTGGTGGTTCATTCGAGGCTTCCATTTCTATTCTTCTGTTACTCCTAGCAGGAGAAATAACAGGATTGTATTCTGCTTCCTCTAATTCCTGATGTGCAGAATTAGAATTTTTCTCTATTTCTTCTCTTTTTGAGCCTGAACCTTGTTGGCACCTTTCCTCAGATTCATCAGTGAATTCTTCTTGCTGAATTTCATTTCCAGAACCTTCTTCAAAAAGATCTTCCTTGGATTCATCTTCTTCAATGTTGGTCCCATCTTCAGCATCTTCTTCCTATGATTCAGATTCATCATCACTTAATTCAATGACTGCAGTAGAGTGATCACTTCTTTTCTTCGAGGCAAATTGAACAAGTAATCTGTAGCTCTTCCTTCTCCTTGGGGGTTCAGCAATTTGAGAGTCAAACTCTTTTTCTTCTTCAGAATCTGAGACCTTTGAATCATCATGCAAGCTTCCTTGACTCTTAGCATTGGCAGGGGCATTTCCTTCTTTAGAATCACCATCATTTGAGCCATCATCTAGGCTTGTTGGAGCATTTTCATTTGGAGATGCAGTTGGGTTATCTTGTAGCTTTTCTTCATCATCAGAGTGAATGCTCTGAGAGTTAGCCACAATGTAAGACTCCAACTTATTATTAAATGAAATTGAAATTCCTCTATTTATTATTTTGAAATAGTAAGGGTTGATTTGATTAATGTGGTTAGTTATGGGTAAAATGCACAAATATCTTAAATAAGCAAGTGGTTATAAAATATTCATTGTTGTCGGGGAATATTCATTTGGTCATGGAATATTCTTACTGTCGGGGAATATTCATACGATGGCGCAGCCTTGTGTGGGCCCCATAACGGAAAGCGATTGGATGAAGAAAACAACAAGTATAAGTTGTTTATAAATAACTACGTAGTTGTTACTGCTATTATCTTGTTGGAATACACGGTAGTTAAAACACACGATGTACGCGTTGTTGCATAGTAGCACACGGTATTGCACCAATTATTGATTCTTACGTAAGAAGGCACTACTCAATAATTGTTACAATAATTACTGTTTAATATTTTATTTTATTGATTCAATAATTGATTCGTTGATATTTTATATTATTATTATTTCAATAATTGTCACTATTCAGTATTTTTCATTATCAGATCAATAATTCATATTATTTGAATAATATTATTAGATAACATTATTGGCAATGTCTAGAAAGTTCTGTCTAAGGAGAGGTTTGGTCACCTAATTGCGTGCCAATAAGGAGAAATTCTTATTAGAAAGCCCCCTCTTTCCTGGGAATGACCTGGTTGTCCGTATTGTGATTCTGTAATATTATTTGTGAATAATTAATTATTGATTTATATGATAAGGAAAATATTCATTTTATGTGGATATAGATGGAGAAAATTTTTAATGTGATAATTTTTGAAAATTGATATTTTATCTTTTCTGATAAAATAATTCATTTAAATATATTATTATATTATAATAATATAATAATGGTGATATTTTACAATGAATGTGTGATATATGAATAAATGAGGAGGAAGAGTATTTTTGTTACAATAAATGTTAAAAACATGTTAAACATGTCGGTGAGCCCCATTTCTTGACCGAAATTTGATTATAGCCTGTAAAATCGTCCGTATGTGGATTTCAGTCAACTTCTGCTTCGAATTTGGAAAAACTTAAACTTATAAAGTTGTAGAGAATTGAATTTTCTATTAAACGGACATAAGATTAAATTTTTTTTGATAAAAGGGCTATTTATTATGAGGTATTGAAGTTCCATAATAATTGATTTTTGAAGTTTTAATTATTTTTTTTTAACAAAAACGTTTTTGTTATGGTTGGTGGGCCCCACTTGCTGTTAAACATGCTGAAATTAGATGATTCAAGGTGGGCATAGAAAATTTAATATATATATTAATATTTTATTAAATTTTCTACCATGGTGTTCTAAGCATTTTTCTATAAATAGGGTGCTTAGGTTAGAATTGAAAATCACACCAGAAACTGAAATCTCCTCTCTCTATATTATCGAGCGTATTCTTGTGAGTATTTTGATACTTTGAGTGTTTCTATACGGTGCAAGTTTCCTTCAGTACTATATCTAGTATTCCAGTCAAAAGTACTGTCTTTTCGAGGTAAGGGATGCTATTTTTTTATAAATGATATTAATTCTTTCAATATCATTATGCCGGAATATTGGAAAGATTTTTCTTGTGAAATTCTTGTCTTTTAGTGTCGGGGTTATTATTTACGTATACGACACTATTCATGTATACGATACTATTCACGAATACGGCACTATTCACAGAAAAATTAAATTTTTGTTTTTTGTCCAAAATATCTATTATGGATACTAGCTTTGATTGTATCCATGTTTTGGTCTTCATTCTTGAATTATACACCACTATGATTATTTATGAAGTATTTTTGAACTTGGATTGCTTGAAGTACGAATCCTTAAAATGTGTTCTTTTATTTCACTGGATTCGTTTCTTTAAAAATATTTTTCATCATCCTCAGTCCTAAATGATGATATTACTAAATATCTTTGGCCTGTAGTGCAAAGATTTATGATTTTCTAATGGATATCTTTGGCCTATAGTGCAAAGATGAGCAGGTGTTGAGATGAACATGACCAACTGATGAATATCTTTGCCCTGTAGTGGAAAGATGAATATTTGATTCAAGATGAATATTGATTGATGTTACAGGGATAAAATATTGATGATGGACTTTTAAATTCATAGATTATAGTAGATTTCATTCTCTACATAACTCATCTATGAATTATTATTTTCACTGCGAATATTGATCTGAAACTTGTTGTCTATTATATTCTATCAGATTTTTCCCTGTTGAGGACTAACGATAATTTGTTCTATATTATCTTTGTCATAATATTCTTTACCGGGCTAGTTGAGCTCACCCTTTTCTTTTTTGTTCCATTTTTCTTCTCAGGAGGCGAGAATGTAGCGAGTACTAGTCGGGGTATGGAATGAAGGTCCTAGGAAGTTGTTTTTGAAGTCCTCACTATTTTGTAAAATAGTGTATCAGTAATTGTAATGATGACGTATTTGGGTGTGAATATTGTCTAGATGACAATATTTGTATTTAAACTCGCAGTTTATGTGTTGTCGTATTTTGCACGACAATTGTATTATTAAAGTTGTAGTTGTTTTTGTACCATGTATTTGGCGACTTCGTAATGGGTGTTGTATACCTATTTTGGGAGCGTCACGATTAATGTCGAGCTTAGGGATATGGTCTCAAGCGAGATCGTGGAATAGAACTAGGAGGGGAGAGACGAGTAAATTGTTCGATAGTGTGTCCTACCTAAGCTTATTTGTTGGTTGGTCAGAATATAGGGATATTATGTGATATGTTAATTTCTTTAATTAACCCTTGTTTTATGGAAGTATTTGAGAATGACAACTGAGAATGTTAACAGTGGAGTAAATGAGACTGTTTTGACACCTTTACTCACCAATCAGGAGAACGTGCAACATGCCGACAATGTTCCTCCTGTGAACAACACCACTGAGCAGACGATGAACGACGGGATGTTTAGAAGCTTTTTGCAGTTCATGCAAAATTAGATGAGGGAGACTTGTGTACAAAATACTGGTGGAAATGATAACAGCACACGATTTGTCATAGCCAAGCAGTTCAAAGAGTTGGGACCACCAGAATTCTGGGGAAAGCCGGATCCGATTAAGGCGGAGACGTGGGTCAAGCAAATTACCAAGATATTCGATGTCTTGGGATGCACGGAGGAACGGAAGGTTCCATTCGCTACTTTTATGTTCCGTAATGAGGCAGATTCTTCGGTGGGAATCTATGAAGGCGTACCCATCCAAATACCACTTTCAAAGATGTCTTGGGAAACGTTTCAGAAACTGTTCAATGATAAGTACTTTCCTGAAAGTATTCATCATATGAAAGAAGTAGAGTTTATTAGACTAGAGCAAAACAAAATGACGGTATCCCAGTACGAGGCGAAGTTCGCGGAGTTATCCAGGTTTGCACCTCATTTGGTGGAGAATGAGGAACGTATGACGCCGATGTTTCTGAGAGGTTTGAAACCCGACAAACGTCAGTATCTCATTTCTCATAAATTTTCTCTATATTCAGATGTTGTTAACAAGGCTCAATTATTAGAATGAGATAACGAGTACGTTCAACCGAGGGACCACAACCAGTGTCATACCGGTGACAGCAATCATCGGAGCAACGATAACCACCGGGGAAAGAAAAATATGGACAAAAGCGGTAAGCACTCTGGTGGTAATCATGGCCATGAGAATAGAAGAAGCGAGTCAGGAGGAGATTTTAAAAAGACGAGATTCAACAATGACCATGTGAAGACGTCAGCACCAGGAACAACTGGTTCTAAGGGAGGAGAACGACCACTGGTTGTATGCTATAAATGCGGAAAAGAGGGACATATTAGCCCAAACTGTCCACAACAGTTCAAGGTATGTTATATGTAGACACTCGGAATTTTTTTGCACAACTGTTACTAACCTTACAGCAGGGCAAAATCGTCTTTTGGAGATAACCCTGGAAGATAGCTCACATCTATTCTGGATACCACCGGAAGTTCGGTCTCAATTCCGGATACTACCGGAAGATCAGTTCACAACCCGGACCACACACCGGGAATGTTAATCTCTACCCCGAATCACACACCAGGACTCTCATTCTCAACCCCAAAATACACACCAGAAGGATCATTTCCAACCTTGGAGATAACCCTGAGTTTCGTCCCTGGCGATAACCCCAAGGAATGCTGTTGCAGTTCCGGCGATAACTCCGGAAATGCTTGTTTCAAACACATGCTATCAGCTTCAATCTCATACCTCCTGCCGAGGCACTCATCTCTCAAACCCGAAGCTAACACCGGGCATATAGGCATTCACAAGATGACATTGCGACATTCAACACTTGCAGCAGTCCAATCTCAGATGTAACTCAAAGCAACGTCTGCTTTTAACTCAAATCGGCGATAACCCCGATGAAGAGTCAAACATCACCTTGCCACATCAACATCTGTATGTCGTCTCAACACTTCAATACATACATACATACAACTATGTCCTTCAAGAACCAGGATATCCAATCCCGAGTGACTATTACGCAGGGCAGTACACCCGATAGAATTTGAAGCTTGAAGACCATGGGCATGATCCCCTCTTCCTGACTTCGTACAACCTCTAATTCATGTCATTGCGTAATTCTCAACACAAGCAGTCTGAAGAAGGTTACATATACCTTGTTTGGATGCTCGGTTTGATGTTCTGCAAGTTCGAGTGGACATTACAGTGCACAAGTGCACGTACTTCAAGATGACAGGACCCGCAAAACCCGGGCCCACCACGACCAGCCGCAGGTGTAACTGCGGCTATCGCAGGTACACCTGAGGCCATCAGTCTATAAATATAGGCTGAGGGTCATCCATTTTGAGGGTGAGAAGAGAGAGAAAAGGCGAGGAAGCCCTGTCCACTTTACTCTGTACACACCCATATTAAGTGTTTTCCTCATTTTAAACATCTGTTAGCTAAAATATATCTATACTTTCATCCGACGGGAGCTGAGTGTTTATCCAAATAGAGTCATAGAAGTCTACATTGGCAGCCCACTGTAAGCCTTCTTACATTTTATAAAGCTTTCTTCTCATAATAACACACACTATTGTACACATTTAGAGTCGTGTAAGTGTGTTTGCCCGAACTTCGGTCTGGAGCGTTTAATTGCTTATAATATATATATATATATATATATATATATATATATATATAATGTGGTCAGACTCTATCTGATGAGCCTGGATTTTGCATCCGGTGCGTTTACTTACTTATATATATATATAATTGTTGTCGGACATATCCGATGAGCCTGGATTTCATATCCGGAGCATTTACTTCTTTATATATATATATATATATATATATTTACATTTCGTCTTGCCTGGAGTTCACATCGTGGCAGTTGATAGCTTTTTACAGCTTTATTTACTTTCAAGTCCCGCATGGAGTTTACTCCGTGGAGGTTGATAGCATTTATTGCTTTATTTACATTTCTGATCCCCCATGGAGTTGCTTTGTGGTGGCTGATCATGCATATATATATATATATATTTACAACTTATATATATATAACTGCTTACTGCTTTCCATACAAATTGCAGTATCATGTGAGCCTAGGAATTATGTGATTACTGAATCTAGATTTGGTTCCCATGATGGACTTTTTTCAGCTATAAGTAGCTTGTACATTATTTACAGTGTCTGAGTTCCCTTGGATGTCCATCATGCCCATAAGTAGTTCGGCACTGCTGTATATTATTTTCTCACAGATGCCTCGCATCTCGAAAATAAAAGCAAACAAGTCGAACATTTAATAAAATAGAAGTATCAAAGGCCTCAATTACTATTGAGCATAGGGTTTGAAAAACCTCTTTTTATAAAACCTCATTGCTATATCTGGTTAAAACTGAATTTTTCTATAAATTCAAACCCTTTGTATATAGGTGCGAACGAGGTACATCACTACTTCCAAATAATTGCACATTGATCCACACACACACACACATTCATATAACAGTTTCTTTGAGAAGTGGCGATCACCGTGGCAATACGGATGTCGAGGGGTGCCTAACACCTTCCCTTCGCATAACCAAGCCCCCGAACCCTTAATGAATCTCAGTTTCACAGACCCATCTAGCAGTGTCACATCACTGGGTCAATATGCAAACCTTTTCGGTTGCATTGGTGCAACCAGTTAAATACACCAACTGGCGACTCTTAAAGTCAAATCATTGACATTACACATGTCGGACCTTTTTCACTTGTTTTTTCAAACAAATCTCACATTAACATGAGAACACCAAAGAACAAGTAACGAAAAGGGACACTAAAAAAATCCTGACGTCGACAGGTAACGACTCTGCTGGGGACTCCAGTAAGAGGGCTTAAGCCGCTATTACAAGCTTTTCAAAACTGTTATATGCTTGTGTGTGAATGTTGCATTTACATTTATGATGAATGTGTACGAATGCATCTTACTTATTGCACTGCTAAATATCTATTTATGATATTAGTGCTTCGCACATGTCATCATTTTGCATAAACGGTGAGACACGTTGTATGTGAATGTATGTTGTGTGGTTCCTCCATCAGGAGGCTATCCTGTTGGTGTTTGATTACTGGACTCGAAGGAAGAATAATTCCCATGGGGCTCAGGAAAGGCACCACCCAGATCGCTCCAGTTGAAAGACCAGATTAACTTCCCGTCGAGTAAATTGCAATGATCTGGGAACCTTCATGCCAAAAAGCCGCGAGAGTAACCCTAAGATTGGTCAACCTCTGATAAACCAAACGCGGAGGAAAGTCTCTTCATACTTTCCATTTTCAATTACTTGTAAAAACATTTACTTGTCATTTTATTCCATGTTCATCCATATGTAATGGAAAATATAAAGAATATCTGTGCATGCATGACATGTTATCAATTAACAACCGGTTTTGCAGGACAAAAATTCCTAAAACGGACATGTTATAATAACATTCACATTACCCTAAGACTAAACTACATAATTCTTTTATAGGGAAACAATTGGGCATGTTACCCGCTTAAAATCCAAAAAGGCCACGAGCCTACATCCAATCATGTCTTCTTCTGACAAGTCTAATCCTGTTTCCCGAGAAGAATTTGACAGATTGAGTAAACAAATTACATACTTGGCTGTTCTACTGAAAGAATTGCACCAGTCCACTCAGGGTACGAAGATACCAATAAATACAGAATCCTCTACACAAGGAGGAGTTCAAGGTCTAGAAAAAACAATTCCAGAACCTCAGTTAGATACGACCAACAAAGACCCTGAAAACACCCATCTCAAGCAGATCCAAATCAGCCATACGGTTATCAGAGCTTTTGATGGATCCTGACGAAATTCCGTCGGAAAGATTGAATTTCCAATTGAGATTGGCCCAAATACATTCAATGTATCCTTCCACATCCTAAAAATAGATTCAAGATACAACCTGTTATTGGGGAGACCATGGATACACATGGCTGGAGCTGTTCCCTCCACATTATATCAACAAATCAAATACATTACCAATAGCAATCTAGTCTCTATTAATGCTGAGCTGGAGCATCCTGAACAAGGAGATCTACCAATCATCAGTTCCAACTCCGAAGTTAAGCCGGCCAATTTTCATACTTTGGAAGTGAGCAACACTCAATATCATCCTATTGAAGCACCACTTCCCGTACCCAAGATTTCTGCCGAGGTTATGTCGGATACTCAAGAAATGATGTAATTGGGTTATCAGCCTGGACAGGGGCTTGGTAAAGATAAGCAGGGTATTAAGCACCCTATTCAAATGTCCAATCAAACTGGGACAGCCGGGCTGGGCTATTCTGCCAATTCCAGTCATAGGAATCCGCATAAACACCGGCCGGTTCCTCAAACTTCCGCCACACGGTGATATTTTCAATTTGCACCTCATGAGCTGATGCAGTCTCTAGTTAAGGTGCCAACACATATTATGACTATGCTGTTTCCCAAGCCAGTACCCTTCAAAGCAAAAGAGGTGCTGATTCCTGATCCTGAAGTGGAAGAAAAGGAACGGAAACGTAAACATGACATTGCCTTGATGATGGCAGGCATACACGTTATTGTTCATGATGAACATATAAACAGATACACCCCATACGATGATTACCCAGATATCATGGATATAATTTGGGAGAAGGAGGACAATGACAACCCTTCCATCACTACAGTTCATCAGAACTTTGCCCTCGATAATTGGAACAGCATTCCATGCATTGGTCGACGAGGGTAAAATGGGCAGAAAATCCCTCTACCCTATAAATAACTTTAATTGCTTACTTTTCTTTACAGTACTAGCAGTTATTTTATCAAGTACATGCTAACACTTTTGTATGATCGAACAGTTGCATATATTAAGTGAAATCATACTTTGTTTCAGGACTCTGAATTTAGATTTGCCTCTATTTGCTGATGAGGTGCCTTCTCTCCACAAGGGCTGTAAATTTGATGCAAAGTTGGACTCAGACTTGATGGACATTAAAGAGGACATTGAGACACCTTAGGAGATTAAGGAATGGGTCACAGATAAGCCTAAACCCAACCTTGACCAAACCACTCCTTTCAATCTTGGAACCTTAGAAAACCCTAAGCTAATCCAGATTGGTTCAGATCTCACTCCAAACCAGCGGAATGACATGGTTGCACTATTAACCCAATTCCATGACGTGTTTGCATGGTCTCATGAAGATATGGTGGGTTTGTCCACTGACATTGTTCTTCATCGCCTTCCAATTAAAGAAGGATTCAAGCCAGTTAGGCAAAAACTCAGGCGATTAAAACCTTAGTGGAGTTTGAAAGTCAAAGAAAAAATTGTGAAACAATTTCAAGCTGGCATTATCATGATGTCTACATATCCGGAGTGGATATCCTACATTGTTCCCGTGCCTAAACCTAGAGGAAAGGTGCGAGTTTGCGTGGATTATCGGGATCTGAACAAAGCTTGCCTTAAAGATAGCTTTCCTTTACCTTTTATCCACATTCTCATTGACAATACTGCTCAATACGGCATGTACTCCTTTGTTGATTGCTTTACGGGGTACCATCAAATTGTGGTCACTGAGGAAGACCGTGAGAAAACTGCTTTCATCACTCCTTGGTGAACCTTTTGCTATAGACGGTTGTCATTCGGCCTCATCAATGCTGGGGAAACCTACCAGTGAGTTATGATGGCTCTTTTCCATGATTTAATGCATAAAGAGATAGAGATCTACGTGGATGACATCATTATCAAGTCTCGAAAGTAGGATAACCACCTAGACCATCTCAAGGATAACCATCATTGCGCAACTTGAAGTTGAATCTAGCCAAGTGTGCCTTTGGTGTCAAATCAGGCAAGTTGCTAGGTTTCCTAGTCAGCCACAAAGGGATTGAACTGGATCCTAACAAAATCCAGGCCATCAAGGAGATGCCCATTCCTCAAACAGAGAAGGAAATATGGGGATTTTTGGGAAGAATCAACTTCATTAGCCTGTTCATTTCTCAACTCATAGCAACCTGTGAGCCCATCTTCAAGTTGTTAAGGACAAATTCCTTCATGAAATGGAACGATGAGGGTCAGAAAGCCTTCCTTACCATTACAGAGCAGCTAATTAACGCTCCTGTTTTGGTACCACCCAGGGATGATGTTCCCCTGTTCATGTACCTGTCCATTAATGACAATGCCATGGGCTGCATGCTGGGGCAAAAAGACGATAGAGGCCAAGAACGAGCTATCTATTACCTCAGTAAGAGATTCAGCACTAGTGAACACAAGTACACTCTGATTGAGAAAACTTGTTGTGCTTTAGCATGGGCTTCCATAAGATTACAACATTATCTCCATCGTCACACAACCCATCTTATATCCCGCGTGGAGCCTCTCAAGTATGTGTTCAGTAAGCCCATACTGAATTGTCGACTATCCAGATGGCAGTTGATCCTACAATAATTTGACATCGTCTACGTGACGTAAAAGTCTGTCAAAGGTCAAGGAATTGTGGATCACCGGTCACGCACTATGAGGGACTACAAACCCTTGAAACATACTTCCCGATGAAGGGGTAATGACGGTTCAAAGAACACCATCGATGACGATACATGCCAGACGTGGAAAATGTATTTTGATGGAGTATTAACACGAAGGTTACGGAGCTAGAGCGGTTCTAGTATCCCAGCGGGGAGCGATATCCCATCGCCGTCAATTTGCAGTTTGTCAGCACCAACAACACAGCTGAGTATGAAGGCTGTATCATGGGGCTAAAACTTACCCGTTCAATGGGCATCAGGCGATTAACTGTCGTTGGGGATTCTGAATTGGTAATCAAACAATCCACCGGAATCTATCAAACCAAATAATTACATTTGCTGCCTTACCATCGACAAGTTTTACAGATGGCTTTGGAGTTCGAAGAAATCTCCTTTCTACACATTCCTCATAATAGGAATGATTTTACGGATGCGCTAGCAATGTTGGCCTCCTTGGTTCACATACCTGACAAGGAAAACATGCCAAGCATCACATTTACCCTGCAAAAGTCCCCAGCTTATGGGAACTATGTTGGAGAAGTATCAGATGATCTACCTCCCATCCAACTCCCTTGGTATCGGTATATCAAGGAGTATCTGCGAGATGGATCTACACTCGCTGAGGCGAGCCTGACTGAAAAGAGGCAGATCCATCGACTAGCTATGAAATTCTACCTGAGCGGAGATGCACTCTATAAAAGAGATGCAGGATTAGGTCTCCTTAGATGTCTGGACAAAGACCAAGCTCAAAAGCTCATGGATGAGATCCATGGTGGAGTATATGGCCCACACATGAGCGGCCCCTTACTTAAGAAGATCCTCAAAACAAGGCATTATTGGCTTACACTCAAAGCTGACTGTGATGATCACGTCAAGAGGTCCTATCAATGCCAGATTCATGGGAATGCTATCCACGCCCCTCCAAGGGAACTACATAATATGAGTTCTCCATGACCCTTCTCAATGTGGGGAATGGACGTGATCGGGCCTATCGAGCCCAAAGACAGTAATGGACATCGATTCATATTCACCATGATCGACTACTTCACCAAATGGGTAGAAGCAGCCTCCTTCCCCGGGGTTACTAAAGAAGTCATCATTGCTTTCATCAGAAATAATATCGTCTGTCGATATGGACAACCAGAGGTCATTGTATCAGACAATGTTAAGAACCTCAACAACAAAATAATGGAGGAGTTATGCAGTAAATTCCACATCAAACACCTTAACTCCATCATCTACCGTCCAAAGATGAATGGTGCTGTTTAAGAGGCTAATAAAAATATCAAGAAATCATGCAGAAAATGTCCGCCAATCACAAAGGATGGCTTGACCTCTTGCCTCTGACTTTATTAGCCTCTGAAACTTCTATCGTACTTCCACTGGGGAAACCCCCTACTCATTAGCCTATGGGATGGGAGCAGTGCTCCCCATAGAGGTGGAAATGGAATCCCTTAGAGTGCTGATGGATGCTCAGTTGGATGAAGACCAATGGGTACAAGACAGGTATCACCAATTGTCTTTAATAGACGAAAGGCGAACCGCGGATATCTTCCATAGTAAGTTATATCAGCAAAGGATCGCAAGATCCTACAATAGAAAAGTCCGGCTATGGAAGTTCAAATAACATGACTAGGTTTTGTAGAAGATCATTGATAACCAAGATCAATCTAAGGGAAAATTCGCTCCTAACTGGGAATGCCAATTTTTTGTCAAAGAGGTATTGACAAGAGGCGCTCTCAGACTATAGGAAATGGATGGTGATGAATTTCCACAACTTATTAACTCAGGCACCGTGAAATGGTACTATGTCTAAGGATATCATCAAGTAAACATCCTAGTATGGATCATCCAATTACCAGTCATCCCAATTTTTTTAACCCTCTCTTTTACAAACTCTTCTGCCCCTCAGGAAAACATACACTTCAAACCAGCAGCCTGGTTTCACCTCATTTCAAACAGTTCATACAATTGTGAAACCTGAGTGGAGTTTGAAAGTCAAAGAAAAAATTGTGAAACAATTTCAAGCTGGCATTATCATGATGTCTACATATCCGGAGTGGATATCCTACATTGTTCCAGTGCTTAAACCTAGAGGAAAGGTGCGAGTTTGCGTGGATTATCGGGATCTGAACAAAGCTTGCCTTAAAGATAGCTTTCCTTTACCTTTTATCCACATTCTCATTGACAATACTGCTCAATACGGCATGTACTCCTTTGTTGATTGCTTTACGGGGTACCATCAAATTGTGGTCACTGAGGAAGACCGTGAGAAAACTGCTTTCATCACGCCTTGGGGAACCTTTTGCTATAGACGGTTGTCATTCGGCCTCATCAATGCCGGGGAAACCTACCAGTGAGCTATGATGGCTCTTTTCCATGATTTAATGCATAAAGAGATAGAGATCTACGTGGATGACATCATTGTCAAGTCTCGAAAGTAGGATAACCACCTAGACCATCTCAAGGATAACCATCATTGCGCAACTTGAAGTTGAATCCAGCCAAGTGTGCCTTTGGTGTCAAATCAGGCAAGTTGCTAGGTTTCCTAGTCAGCCACAAAGGGATTGAACTGGATCCTAACAAAATCCAGGCCATCAAGGAGATGCCCATTCCTCAAACAGAGAAGGAAATATGGGGATTTTGGGAAGAATCAACTTCATTAGCTTTGTTCATTTCTCAACTCATAGCAACTCGTGAGCCCATCTTCAAGTCATTAAGGACAAATTCCTTCATGAAATGGAGCGATAAAGGTGAAAGCCTTCCTTACCATTACTGAGCGACTAATTAACGCTCTGTTTTGGTACCACCCAGGATGATGTTCCCCTGTTCATGTACTCATCCATTAATGACAATGCCATGGGTCGCATCTTTGGGGGCAAAAAAAGCGATAGAGGCCAAGAACGAGCTATCTATTACCTCAGTAAGAGATTCAGCACTAGTGAACACAAGTACACTCTGATTGAGAAAACTTGTTGTGCTTTAGCATGGGCTTCCATGAGATTACAACATTATCTCCATGGTCACACAACCCATCTTATATCCCGCGTGGATCCTCTCAAGTATGTGTTCGATGAAGCCCATCTTGAATTGTCGATTATCCGGATGGCGATTGATCCTACAATAATTTGACATCGTCTCACGTGATGTAAAAAAGCATCAAAGGTCAAGGAATTGTGGATCACCGGTACGCACTGCAGGGGACTACAAACCCTTGAAACATACTTCCCGATGAAGGGGTAATGACGATTCAATAACACCATCGATCGACACACGCCAGTGCGTGGAAAATGTATTTTGATGGAGCTATTAATGGAGAAGGCTCTGGAGCTGGAGCAGTTCTAATATGCGGTACGGGGGATCAGTATCCTGTCGCCATCAAATTGTAGTTTGTCAGCACCAACAACATAGCTGAGTATGAAGGCTATATCATGGGGCTAAAACTTGTCCGTTCAATGGGCGTCAGGCGGTTAACTGTCTTTGGGGATTCCGAATTGGTAATCAAACAATCTACGGGAATCTATCAAACCAAAGAATTACATTTTCTGCCTTACCATCGGCAAGTTTTACAGATGGCTTTGGAGTTCGAAGAAATATCCTTTCTACACATTCCTTATAATAGGAATGATTTTGCGGATACACTAGCAACGTTGGCCTCCATAGTTCACATACCTGACAAGGAAAACATGTCAAGCATCACATTTGCTATGTAAAAAGCCCCAGTCTATGGGAACTCCATTGGAGAAGTATCGGATGAACTACCTCCCGTCCATCACCCTTGGTATCATCATATCAAGGAGTATCTACGAGATAGATCTACACCCGCTGAGGCGAGCCTAACTGAGAAGAGGCGGATCCATTGACTTGCTATAAAATTCTACTTGAGCGGAGATGCACTTTACATGAGAGATGTAGGACTAGGTCTCCTCAGATGTCTAGACAAAGACCAAGCTCAGAGGCTCATGGATGAGATCCATGGTGGAGTATGTGGCCCACACATGAGCGGCCCCTTACTTGTCAAGAAAATTCTCAGAACAGGACATTATTGGCTTACACTCAAAGCTGACTATGATGATCACGTCAAGAGGTGCTATCAATGCTAAGTTCATGGGAATGTTATCCACGCCCCTCCAAGGGAGCTCCACAATATAAGTTCGCCATGGCCCTTCTCAATGTGGGGTATGGACGTGATCGGGCCCATCGAGCCCAAAGCAAGTAATGGACATCGATTCATATTCACCATGATCGACTACTTCACCAAATGGGTAAAAACAGCCTCCTTCCCCAAGGTTACTAAAGAAGTTATCATTGCGTTCATAAAAAACAATGTCGTCTGTCGATATGGACAACCAGAGGTCATTGTGTCAGACAATGCTAAGAGCCTCAATAACAAAATGATGGAGGAGTTATGCAGTAAATTCCACATCAAACACCTTAACTCTGTCATCTACCGTCCAAAGATGAATTGTACTGTTGAAGCCGATAATGCAGAAAATGTCCGCCAATCACAAAGGATGGCCAGACCTCTTGCCTATAACTTTATTAGCCTATAGAACTTCTATGCGAACTTCCATTGGGGCAACCCCCTACTCATTAGCCTATGGGACAGAAATAGTGCTCCCCATATAGGTGGAAATGGAATCCCTCAGAGTATTGATGGAAGCTCAATTGGATGAGGACCAATGGGTACAAGACAGGTATCACCTATTGTCTCTAATAGACAAAAGGAGAACCACGACAATCTTTCATGGTCAATTATATCAACAAAGGGTCGCACGATCCTACAATAGAAAAGCCCGACTATGGCAGTTCAAACAACATGACTTGGTTTTGAAAAAAATCATTGACAACCAAGATCAATCTAAGGGAAAATTCGCTCCTAATTGGGAAGGCACATTTGTTGTCAAGGAGGTATTGACAGGAGGTGCTCTCAGATTACAGGAAATAGACGACGATGAATTTCCACAGCTTATCAACTCGGACACAGTGAAACGGTACTATGTCTCAATGTCCACCTATCAAGGATAAGTTCAAAATGCATCAAGATCATAAGGCCTTGAAGAAACAGGAAAATATCAAGCATGTATCAAGGCATAACTAAAAGGGAAGTGAATCAAAATATATTTCCCTGCCATACATATTACTGTTTGATATATACATATGTGATGTACATGACAAAATGGCTGCTTAAGCTAGTGCATGCAGAAAATATAAAGCTATCTACGATCTCAGATCAAAGTGACTATCGATCTAACATGGCATCCCTCTCGAAAGACGGAGGTAAGCGCTGCAAGCTCACGCCCAAGGGTATCTACGAGAGCTAGCAGATTAGAGGCTAACTGCATGGTGGCATAATGCTCATCAATGTAAGCACTCATGTCGGCAAGACTGACAGTCATCTAGGATCTCACTGAAGTACTATCTGCGATGGCCACATCCCTAGCATATAAGGTGGCATCCCGCTCCACTATCAATGCATCCCTGGCTGATATAGCCTCATCCCTCTCTAACAGAGCGATGTCTCTCCCATCAAGAGATGTCAACATCGTGGCCCTAGCCTGATCTTTATCATAGGTCATCAGATGTAATCTCTGCTCCAAATGTTGTGCCGAATATTGAGTAACAAATGCACTTCGTGGTGGGAGAATCCATCACAAATCTTTGGCATTAACAACAAATCATCGATGGGAATGTCGGCCTCCTCTATAAAGCTCCTCATCGTCGAATCGGGTCTCTGCCTTGTGGATACTACCACAACTGATGCAGTCTCTGTCTCTATCAATGCAAAATACTCTGCAGAACAACCTGGATGACTGACGAAAAACTCAGCTAGCTCTTACTGATCCCAACAGGCATACAACCTGGATCTGTCCTCCGCTGATAAACGGTGTGAAGCGAAGCGCTGACTCACTGCCCTCTCATAAGGATGAAAATCCCGAAACTGGTCAAACTGACGCATCACAGCTAGTGGTGGTAAGTAATCATGCCCCTCAATCCAGCCAGAGGGTGGTAATCCATGCCCGGAGCATGAGTAATGAAGCTGTAGGGTGAGCTAAGCCCTGAACACGGCAGTATAGCAAATGGGTCCCTAATCCCTGCTAGGAAAGCTGACCACGATGCAGCATCGGTACACTCTGCAGGCAGAAAGGAGTATGACATGGCTATATCATGGGTGAAACAAAACCCCTGCCGTCTAAATGTGCCAATCGGTCTCAAGTGTGACATAAACCACACATACAGCATGACCGAGCTATCTGTGAACACTCCTGCCGGATAAGTACAGCAGTATGTAGCTGACCTTAGTGTCTCTGCGACAATTATCGGTATAATGGTACGACCCTCCCTGAGAGCTCTCACTGCCATAATGACACCGATATCCAGCTCATCCATATATCGTGGCATGAAGACGTATGATAATACGCACAATAACAGGACATCCACTCTAGCCAAACACCACTGATCCTCCGGTGTGGTGAAATCTCCAGAATGTCATGCATAACTATCCTCAGAGCCAAATCTGTCAAGTAAAAAATGCTGGGATATCACGTGGCCGGATGTAATCTCGTCCTCTACCATTCTACGTCTCAATCCGGTGAGGGTCATGAACTGTCTACTCATGTCTCCGATAGCCATATTCACGCAAGGTCTATCCAGTGGTAGCATCGTCAACCGTGCATACTCCTCCAAAGTAGGAGTCAACTCCTGGGTCCCAAATTGGAAAACCTGCCTCTCCGATACCCAGTGCTCTAGCATACCCTCTACAAATCTGTGGGAACTCAAACATCGACAAGGTCGAGTATCTTTGCAAAAGAATCATCTACGATCACCATATCGATGGTGATATACTATCATACCATGAAGCGCATACTGATACCACCAAAAATGGTGGGGTATGATCAATCTGACTAACTGTCAAGAAGACATCATGCGGGCGTGTCATAAGACCATCCAGGTCAATCTTTGAATATCTCTAGATATACATTCATATGTATAACATAATAATATGCATGATATAATAGATGGCAATATGATATAGGGAATGAAAACATACATACATTCCTAAGTATATCATCATCTAATACATCTCTCAGATAGCTAAAATATAGGAAATGGGGTGAAGCTACACAACAACTCAATAGAGGCCTATCAAAGAGATATAATGAATGGGGAGAAGCTACCCAACAGCCTAACATGAGAGGCCTATCAAAAGAGATAATGAGAAATATATCGAAAAAAGTCAATGGTGTCAATGTACACATCATCGATACTATCCATCTGATGTAACTCCTCCTGAGTCACTGGATCTCTATCTACAGGGATTTCAGGCCTATACAAGGGAGGATCTACACCAGTAAAGCCATATGGGTCACCTGTGGGGCCAGCGCCAGAGCTGGAAGGATCAAAAGTATCTACCTCTGAAGGATCTTTGACCAAATGCCGAATGAAGAAATGTGCCCGGTCCAACTTTTGGGTCAATCTATCAATCTGTGTCACATAAGTCGGATCTCTGACACAGGCTAGCCAATCCATCATCATCATGAATCCTAGAACCGTATCCCCTATAAACTATGTGGCGCGGGTCTGAGCTCCAATGGTACGAGGGATCCACTAATGCTGGAATATCTCCTGAGTGCAGGGGCCCTCTGACAAAGTAAAACCGTCAATCCCCAACAACGGGATGTCAATGACGGGTGACTGTGAAATAGGCCAGTAACGCTTAGCAGGAGGCAAGATCGGTATATGAATATCTCCTGTAGGGCTCCCGATAGCACGCTCTCCTAAGTAGAGCTTCCATCCTCCATCTGTGAAGAGAGGAATCCTGCGGGTGGAAATGACGTACTCAACTCCAGTCGGGTACCCATCCTCAAATCTAACTCCCAAATTCTCACCAGAGTAGGGAACCCATGTGATGACACTAGCTGTCAACAACTCCAGCTATAGGCGACAATGAGTAAAACCATCAGTAATAGGGACCTCCGCCAGTATGGAATGATGCCATCTCCATCCTCGTGGATAGGTATCTAAACCTAACACGCTCATAGGACGCAAACATGGAAGCCTCTCATAGGCCCAAAATTGCCAACACAAAGGTAAACATCTACTGTTAGTCAACACTCTTAACCTGTACACGGGAAAAGACAAGAGAAAAACTCACCAGCAGAAACGGGTTGAATCGTAACCACGCCTCGGTCAAACCATGCGATCGCATACGAATTCCCCTAAGGAAGTAGGCAAAGGTGTAGGAACCCCAATCATAGCCTCCTATATGGTCCATGTGTCGAGTGGCGCTGATCAAAGCGAAGGACATCGTAGAGGAATTATCTGTTATGAAGCAGCCCCTAATGATCATCATGAACAATCATCGAAGAATGCGGTCCCTAACTCTCACATGATCGGGTATAGGCTCACTCAACAGCCCGCTCTTAGAATCTACGCTCAAAGGACCTGTACAAATAGTCACGCCTTGAAGCCTCTCGTGGAACTCCTAACAAGGATCCGATTGCGGTGGGGTAATATCCATGCGTCTGAGGCACTTTGGATCCCCTCCATACCTTTGATAAACCGCCAATCCATCGGTGTCATCATCACCTCATAGTCCAGCAAATGGAGTGACTGAGTCTGGTGAAACCATCGCTCAGACAATGCCCTGAGGCAACCCCAGGGACAGCGATGAGGAAGAATGGAAAAGAACGCTCCAAATCCCCAGCCACGTACAATCACTTTATAGTCATCATGCAAGGCCTGATACATAGAGTGGATGCTAAACCAGTTCCCTCGAGGCTGTGTGAAGCCGGGAACCTACATCAAATGCAGATCAATATCATAATCCTTTACTCCTCATCAATAGGAAACAAGGAAGATTAAGATCTAACTTCATACCTCGTTTGCGTGAAGGTATACTAAAGGATGCCGACTCAAATCACCCAGAAGATCTGGGTTCGCCACTTGAATTCCTGGAAATTCCCTACGGGGAACACGTACAACAGGAGCGGGAACCTCGACTGGTACATCCTCCTCCTCGTCCTTGACATTTGGCAATTCAACCCGGATAGGACGTATCACTACCTCCACTAAACGAGGAGGCTGTTTGACAGATCAGCGTTGAGGCTCTTTAGAAGCCCTCCTTCGTACACCTGAAGTGGTCCTACGAGAACTACTCGGTTGATCCAAATCCATAATATCTGGACAACTAGTCTCCAAATCACCTCAAAAAGGGTGTGGTAAATTCTTACCTAGAGCTTTTCAAAATGCATCTTATGACTACATGCATGCTTGCATTATTTTAATATACATCTATAGTAGAGGTAAAAATGCATGGCTATCCAATACCTACATTTTGGAAAATTTTTGCCATAGCCCCTTTGTAAATGGGACTATCCACATGCACATAGGCATGACTAGGTGGCCATTCAGTAGCACACCTATACACAGTCATATACATCCTATATGCATTTAATACATTGTAGTAAAAATTCGTAAGTGTAGTCTAATTACCAGGATTATTTTTCTTGTCTACCTTTACTCATTTGTCCTCATATAGGATAAGAAATGACAGTAAAAGGTACCAATTTGACTGTTTCAAAAGTCAAAAATTTTTTACATCATTATGTTCAGCATGGTTTAATACTAACATTTGCTATGTTGAATATTTTTTATCAAGTCATATCAGCATGCATATTCACTACTATGTGTCTAAATGCATTTTATGTGATAAGTCATTTTCCAATGGATAGAAACTGGAAAAGAATACATGCATACGTTACCAGGACAATGAAGAACGCTTGTACAGTAGCAGATTATGCAAAAAGTTACCCGAACTCAACAAGTCTGATGAGAAGTTCTCAGATTTCCTTCGTCGTGCAGCTTGAAAATAACTTATGAAAGCAACCTTTGGGCTTTACATAGCCATGGTTGGCCGCAGGTCCACCTGCGGCTGCTGCAGGTGTACCTGTGGCACTCTTACATAGGTCCCACACCTCTGGCTCGCTCCAGTTAGAGTTGTAAAGGAGGTCTCGCAAGCTGAAAAGGACAAATTAGGAATAAAAATGCTACGCGATTGAGCGGAATAGCCTAGAATCCTGGTTTTGCACGGGTCAGAATTGAACTCCCGTAATCTCATTGGTATTCACCTGAATGCAGGGTATACTATACTAATGAGCTCAGCTTTCACCAATCATGCCTGGCAATACCCCACAAAGGTCCGATGCCACCATTGCATGGTTACTCATTAAACGTATCCCCATCAGGGGTTACAACGCCGAAGTTATAAATTAAATACATATCCCCAGCGGGGGTTGCAACGCTGAAGTTTCAAACATATACGTATCCCCAGCGGGGGTCACAATGCACATCTTTCAAGCATCCGCGTATCCCTGGTGGGGGTTAGCGCATTCAACCATTGATACACACATCAATGAAGGTCAAGCAACCTTGACGTCATGTCAGCCGATGGCAAGTAAACCCAATAAAGCAACTCATCAACCTTTCCCCAACGGGGGGTTACAACGCAATGCGACCATTGACACATACATCAATGAAGGTCAAACAACCTTGACAATGCACCCATCAGGGATTTATTCGGTGATACACACATCAACAAAGGTCAGGCAACCCTGACAACAACAGGATGTTGGCATTTAACTCTGACAGGATGAGGAAATATGTTTAGCTTTATCCCCACAGATCTCTTGCACACAAGAGGTACCTCTGTGGAATATAAGCCAGTGTCTAGGATTCAAGACTTTGGTGATAGCCCCAATGTCAACGTCCTTAAAGACATGGATCACATGTCCAAGCCATCACTGATTCTCATCCCATTAGGATTACCTGACAATCATGCATCATATATTTGCATCATGTTGCTGCACATAGCATCATGTTTATTTCACTTGCATTTCAAGTGTCTAGGTTTCTTTATCCTATCCATGCCTTGCATTGCATGAATATGATAAAGAGGAGCATCTGTAGACACTCAAAATTTTTCTGCACAACTGTTACTAACATTATAGGAGGGCATAATCGTCTTTCGGAGATAACCCTGGAAGATAACTCACATCCATTCTGGATACCACCGGAAGTTCGGTCTCCATTCCAGATACTACCGGAAGATCAGTTCACAACCCGGACCACACACCGGGAATGTCAATCTCAACCCCAGATCACTCACTGGGAGTCTCATTCTCAACCCCGGAACACACTTCGAAAGGATCATTTCCAACCTCGGAGATAACCCTGAGTTTCATCCTTGGCGATAATCCCAATGAATGTTGTTGCAATTCCGGCGATAACTCTGTAAATGCTTGTTTCAAACACATGCTATCAACTTCAATCTCAGACCTCCTGTCGAGGCACTCATCTCTCAAACCCGATGCTAACACCGGGCATACAGGCATTCACAAGATGATATTGCGGCATTCAAAACTTGTAGCAGTCCAATCTCAGATGTAACCCTGAGCAACGTCTGCTTTCAACTTAAACCGGCGATAACCCCGGCGAAGAGTCAAACGTCATCTTGCCACATCAACATCTGCGCGTCGTCTTGATACTTCAATACATATATACATACAACTATGTCCTTCAAGAACCAGGATATCCAATCCTGAGTGACTATTACGCAGGGCAGTACACTGGATAGAATTTGAAGCTTGAAGACCATGGGCATGGTCTCCTCTTCCTGACTTCATACAACCTCTAATCCATGTCATTGCGTAACTCTCGACACAAGCAGTCCGAAGGTCACATATACCTCGTTCGGATGCTCGGATTGAAGTTCTACAAGTTCGAATGGACATTATAGTGCACGAATGAATGTACTACGAGACGATGGGACCCGCGAAGCCCGGGCCCACCACGACCAGCCGCAGGTACACCTGCGGCCATCAGTCTATAAATATAGGCTGAGGGTCAGCCATTTTGAGGGAGAGAAGAGAGAGAAAAGGCGAGGAAGCCCTGTCCACTTTACTTTGTACACACCCATATTGAGTGTTTTCCTCATTTTAAACATCTGTTAGCTCATATATAGCTATACTTTCATCCAGCGGGAGCTGAGTTTTTATCCAAATAGAGTCATAGAAGTCTACATTGGCAGCCCACTGTAAGCCTTCTTACATTCTATAAAGCTTTCTTCTCATAATAGCACACATTGTTGTACACATTGAGAGTTGTGTAAGTGTGTTTCCCTGAACTTCGGTCCGTGGTTTTCATTTCTGTCTATATATATATACTTATATATGTATATATTTTCATACGGACTAACATTATCGAGTTATGCCTCGATTGAGCCTAGACTTTGGTTTGGAGCGTTTAATTGCTTTTATATATATATACTTATATATATAAAATGTGGTCAGACTCTGTCTGATGATCCTGGATTTTACATCTGGTGCGTTTACTTGCTTATATATATATACATACATATAATTGTTGTCTGACATATCCGATGAGCCTGGATTTCATATCTGGAGCATTTATCGCTTATATATATATATATATATATATATATATATATATATATATATATATATATATATATATATATATATATTTTACATTTCGTCCTTCCAGAGTTCACTTACGTGATAGTTGATAGCTTTTTACAGCTTTATTTACATTCAAGTCCTACTGAGTTTACTCTGTATATTGATAACATTATTGCTTTATTTATATTTTTGATACCCCATAGAGTTGCTTCGTGGTGGCTGATCATGCACACACACACACACACACACACACACAAACACACATATATATATATATATATATATATATATATAACTGCTTACTGCTTTCCATACAAATTGCAGTATCATGTGAGCCTAGGAATCATGTGATCACATATTCGGTCTACTGAATCTAGATTCGGTTCCCATGATGGACTTTTTTCAGCTGTAAGTAGCTTGTACATTATTTACAATGTCTGAGTTCCCTTGGATGGCTGTCATGCCAATAAGGAGTTCGGTACTACTGTATATTATTTTCTCGCAGATGCCTTACATCTCGAAAATAAAAGAAAACAAGCCGAACATTTAATAAAATGGAAGTATCAAAGGCCTCAATTACTATTGAGCACATGGTTTGAAAAACCTCTTTTTATAAAACCTCATATCTGGTTAAAACTAAATTTTTCTATAAATTCAAACCCTTTGTATATAGGTGCGAACGAGGTACAACACTACTTCCAAATAATTGCACATTGATCCACACACACACATATTCATATAACAGTTTCTTTGAGAAGTGGCGGTCACCGTGGAAACACGGATGTCGGGGGATGCCTAACACCTTCCCTCCGCATAACCAAGCCCCCGAACCCTTAATGAATCTCGGTTTCACAGACCAGTCTAGTAGTGTCACATCACTGGGTCAATGTGCGAACCTTTTCAGTTGCGTTGGTGCAACCAGTTAAATACACCAACTGGCGACTCTTAAAGTCAAATCGTCGACATTACACATGTCGGACCTTTTTCACTTATTTTTTCAAACAAATCTCACATTAACATGAGAGCACCAAAAAACAAGTAACGAAAAGGGACACTAAAAAAATCACGACGTCGACACTATAATTGTGGAAAAGAAGGTCATATCGCTCGAGATTGTACGGTAGCGAAACCAAGTCCAAGGGGGATGGTGACTCAAAAGGCTGTCCCAGAAAAGTCAAAGTCAACGGTTCCTAGAAGAGCATTTGTCGCGACTGGTCAAAATGCAAGGAACCCAAACGAGGTGATCACGGGTAAGCTAATCATAAATTCCTGCAAAGTTTATACCTTACTAGATACCGATGCTACCCATTCATTTATCTCCCCTACTTGTGCTCAACATTTAAACTTAACTACAGAGAAATTAGACTTTGACCTATCTGTGGAGACTCCGTTAGGAGACACTTTTATTACATCAACTATTTATAAATCTTGTTTGATCCAAATTGGCACCATCACATTACCTGTTGACCTTATCTCTTTAAAGATACTTGCTTTTGATGTGATTTTAGGGATTGATTGGTTAACTACTCATCATGCCAAAATTGATTATTTTCGTAAGGTTGTTATTTTTCATATCCCTAACCAACCTGTTGTACAAATTCAAGAAACTAAACCACTAAAATCAATCACTGTCATATCAAGTCATAAAGCTATTCGTTTATTGAAAAAGGGTTGTCAAGCTTTCTTAGCCCATGTTATGGATTTGAATAAAGACACGTCAGATTTGAATAATATTCCTGTTGTTAGTAAATTGCCTGACATATTTCCTGAAGAACTTCCCGATTTACCCCTAGAACGTGAAGTTGAATTCTTTATTGACCTTGAACCTGGTAAAAAGCCCATTTCTAAAGCCCCATATCGAATACAACACTATTCACGTATACGGTACTATTAACGAATACGACACTATTCACAAAAAAATTAAATTTTCATTTTTTGTCCAAAATATCTATTATGTATACTAGCCTTGATTGTATACATGTTTTGGTCTTCATTCTTGAATTTTACTCTAATATGATTATTTATGAAGTATTTTTGAACTTGGATTGCTTGAAGTACGAATCCTTAAAATTTGTTCTTTTGTTTCACTGGATTCGTTTCGTTAAAATATTTTTCATCATCCTTAGTCCTAAATGATGATGTTACTGAATATCTTTGGCCTATAGGGCAAAGATTAATGATTTTCTAATGGATATCTTTGGCCCGTAGTGCAAAGATGAACAGGTGTTGAGATGAACATGACCAACTGATGAATATCTTTGGCCTGTAGTGCAAAGATGAATATTGATTGATGATACAGGGATAAAATATTGATGATAGACTTTTAAATTCATAGATTATAGTAGATTTCATTCTCTACATAACTCATCTATGAATTATATTTCCGCTGCGAATATTGATCTAAAACTTGTTGTCTATTATATTCTATCAGATTTTTCCCTGTTGAGGACTAACGATAATTTGTTCTATATTATCTTAGTCATAATATTCTTTACTGGGCTAGTTGAGCTCACCTTTTTCCTTTTTATTCCATTTTTCTTCTCAGGAGGCGAGAATGTAGCGAGTACTAGTCGGGGTATGGAATGAAGGTCCTAGGAAGTTGTTTTTGAAGTCCTCACTATTTTGTAAAATAGTGTATTAATAATTGTAATGAGGACATAATTGGGTGTTAATATTGTCTAGATGACAATATTTGTATTTAAACTCACAGTTTATGTGTTGTCGTATTTTGCACGACAATTGTATTAATAAAGTTGTAGTTATTTTTGTACCATGTATTTGGCGACTCAGAATGGTTGTTGTATACCTATTTTGGGGGCGTCACACACAGGGCTTGTGCATTCTTCTTCATTAGCGGATTCTGCATTTTCTTCCATGGATCGCGCTTCAGCTTCATTTCTAGATTTGTTCTTTGGGGACTCGATCTTGAGATTGTCAGTTTCCTTTTCTTCCTCTGACTCTACATTCTCATTTTCGTCAGATGTACTTTCTTGGGAAACTGGGACTGGTTTTTTTTCCCCCTTAGCTCTCTTTCTTGATGGCCCTTGAAGCAGTCTGTTACTTCTCCTCTTAGTGGTTTCTATAGTCAGGACTTTTTCTTCTTTATCCTTGTCTTCCATGGAGAGACTTTTTGGTTGGGCCTTAGTTTTATTCACACCTTTGGATTTCTTCCTTGCTGGTGTGGCTGCTATTGGTGCTGAGGCACAAGACTCAGAGCTTTCCACCTCTTTTACCTTTGTTTTCTTAGCAGAGTTCTTTTTGCTGCCCCCAGCTGTAGTTAGGCTCCTGTTTTCCTTTGGGTTCTTCTTCCAGTTTACGAACAGCTGAGGAGACATTACTTTGTGAAAATTTATAGGCTCTCCTTCATCCCCATTGATTTTGCTTCCCAGCTTCTTCTTTAGTAATATACTCAACAGTCTTCCATAAAACACCTTTGTCAGTGGTTTTTCTGTAGACTTCTTCAACTTAGCCTTTTCTACCCATTTGGAGATATGATCAAACATGATTACTCTAAAGTTGATTTTCTTCTTTAGAACTATAGCAGACATAATTTTTAACTGCAGGTCAAGTACAGTGTTATGTGTAGTATCCTTGTATAGTATACATTTTCCCACTATCTCATCAAGGAACTCGAATTCCTCAAGAAACTCCTTCTTCATATCCTTTTGACTAGGGTTCCTTTGGTACCATATTAGCATCTTGCCTTCTTTAATGTCGACTTCATCCAGGTTTATCAGACCTTAATTGGGAAATCCTAGAAATTGATTGATGTCTGATGCTCTTATCTTAAAACTTGATTCTTTCACCTTAGTGTACAGAAGCCCAGAATTTGTTGAAGTATTTGAGTAGAACTGCTTTACTAGCTATATATAGACTAGAGTGTTGGCCTCCAAGCTCTTAGAGAACCCAACCTTCTTTACGAGTTCAAGTATGTCTTTGAACTTCATTTCTGATTTTTCAAACTTTTTGAAGCTGAGTTGGATTCCTGTTATGACTCTCCATTCTGCAATTTTAAGAGTTCAAGGTATGTGGGTTAGTGTTTCAGAGAGATTTATGAGAGATAGCTGATTGTGATTTGGGTTCTAGAGGTTTAATTGATTTAAGCTTCGAAGAGGATTCTAAGGTTTAAAAATGGGAAGAGAGAGGTTCGATAGTTTCTGGTAACTATTTGTAGATTTTGAATTTTTTCTTTGCGATAGTTCTTTCTAACTCTGCATATGCTATGATGTGTCAACTAGCCATTGGTTGCACGATGCCAAGTAATGAGATGTAACTCCCTCATTAACTCTTAAGTTTAATGTCCCTTTTTAAAATAAGTAGTCGTCAACGACGTGGATTGACCATTGACCATCTTGGTTCTCAGAGTAGCATGGTAAGGCAGCTATGGACTCTATATTTTCCTTTGTTGACTCAACGATCATCTTCTGAGAGATGCTACAGTAGATGGTTTTGACATTAATCCTCATCTTAAAACTGCATAGCTTGATCACTGATGTACCCCAAGCCAGTTTGGGCACTTACGTTCTGAGATGTGTTTGCATGATATCTTTCCAAGTTGTATTCGAACTTATCTCTCTCATAATTTGAATGGTTGAGCAATTTTCCCGTTCTTTCAAGCTCCTCATGAGTTAGAGTAGCCTCTTGTAAGACTACGATCGTCGAGTCTATTTCTATGATTGCTGAGGTTATACTACGATTGTTGAGGTTACATCACGATTGTTGAGTTCTCCTTAAACTCTACTCTATGATTGTTAACTGTCTTGGTCCTTGAGATGAACTTGATCAAGCAATCCTTCTGGGTTAAGGTAGCTCAGGAAGGGCCAACCTCTTAGAGTGAGCTAAGGGTCAGGTTTGTCCCTGAAGCGCTTTCTAGATGAAGTACTTTAGAAGTAATTTGCACTGATATCTCATTTGACCTTTTCTGATGGGGAGGTCCTTTACCAACTTTAGACAATTGCATTTGCTATAATCGTGGTGTCCTCCTGCTCTTTTACTACGATCAGATGTTTGATCACAGGCACTCCATGATTTTGAGTTGGGTGGCTGATAGGTTATCAGTAGTACGTTTTGAGACGTCCCTATTGACTATGGATCTTCATTTGGTTCATCAGCCACAAAGTTTTGGGACTCTGTAGCTGGTACACTTCTTTATAGTATATCTCAGTGTTGTTGTTCTTTAACAGATCACTGCTTCCCCATGATTGATGATGTCTCTTCAGTGAGGTGTGATTTCCTTTTCTTCATGTGCATTAGGAGGTATCCTTGCATGTCTCTTTCAGGCTGGAATCACTACTGACAATTGAATCTGTTTACACCGTAGACACGGATATCTCCAGGACTGATCACTCTACGATCTTTTGACAACACTACGATCGTAGTCTACTTTCTCAGCTTGAACTTGGGGAGTTCTATTTCCGTAATGCGTTCCTCATAATTAATGCTCAATGATCCTCTAGTGCACTTCTTTGAGGACAAGTTTTGCATACTTGAGCATCTAAGACCCTTTTTTATCTTTGGATGAATGGCCTGCTTTCATATAAAGATCAGTAGCCTTGTGAGCTTCACTTAAATTAGCTCAGCAGGTCTTCAAGGACATGCTTTGACATATAGGAGTTTTATCAAAAATATTTCTGAACAGTCCTAAGCCTTCTGCTAATTGAATCTTCTTGACTGAAGTCTTCTACTTCAGCATTCCTTAGTATGACCAGATAGACTAGGTACCTGCAGGTTATAGATTTCTATTTTTGGTACCCATGGTTAGATGGGTCCTACTAGGTTAGTTTTCTAAACCCTTGTTCCTCATATATTTGGATAATCATCATATTGATCACCACTAGTCATATTCATGCATGTAACTAATTTAGATAATACATTTTGAGATGCATGATGGTGAGTGTGTGTAAGATTTGCTATTTAATAAAACACTCTTTTTCTTTGATGGTTTCATCATTTGCTAGGTTATGTTCACAGAGTTTAAATGTTCACAGAGTGAGAATCAACTTTACGATTTATTAGTATCTGATTGATTCATGGAGGTGATCAGTTTCTATGAATCTTCAAGATACTCTTGTAGAACTGATCATACTCTGTGTGTTATTAAACACTTAAACCATAGGTTGTACATACATATTAACCCATCAGCAAAGATTACTTTACATAAAATTAATTCAACTTGTGATGCTCTTATGACCCATTTCAGATTTCCTTCAAGATGTTATCTTCAACCTAAAACTTGGATGGAGAGAAAGTTTATAAGCATTTGAGTTTCCACCCTCACTGTACTTTCTCTCGTCACCTTCTAGGTAGATTATGATTCCTTGAAAGAATACTGTTACATGTTTAAGAAGTTACATGTTTGAGAAGTTCTTCTTTCTTCTATGGATAAACATTTCTTAGCATGTGTGGCCTTTTCATCTTTTCAGTCTGGTGGATGTTTGACTCTTTTCTATTGATGTCTCTTGAGTTTTCTAGCCTGGTCTTCAGACTATAAGATTGACCGTGAGCAAGGATTGGTCTTGTTGATATGATAATCAAGGGCATGGACCAATTTGAGCAACTTTAGGTGTATATACACATTTAACCTGTACACAATATTTCCAACGTGTGAGCTCATCTGCATGCAACAATTCACTTACTACTAAACTAAGTCTAGAACAATGTTTTTGCCTAGGATCAGACTCAAAGCGATTAGCTTTAGAATATGGCATGAGAATCTGCTCTGATACCAATTGTTAGTTCCCAGTAGGCATAATATAGATCTAGAAGGGGGGGGGGGGTTGAATAGATCCTTTTTCGATTTGAAAAACTTTTCTCATTTATTTTGTATTTCTTATGAATTAGCATATGACAAACACAAGAATCTTTTCAAGCACAGCGAAATAAGTAAAAGATCCCCTTCATTGATATATTCATAATCAGACATACATTGTTAAGAGAGTTAATTCAAAGATAGTAGCGCTTAAAACATACATAGAAGTTATAGCAGTTAATGTACATAAAGTAAATGACACAAGGGGTTTTAAGTGGTTCAGAGACTCAAGCTCCTAATCCACTTCTGCTTTCAACTAACAGGATTTCCACTAAGGAAGGGCAGCAACCTGAATCACTAAGATTCCTTCAAGGCCAGCAGCCTTGGAACTTCAGTTCACTAAGAACTCTTTAAGGCCAACAGCCTTGGAACTCCTCTAGTTCCCTAGGAACTCTTCAAGCCCAGCAGGCTTGGAACTTCATTTAGTCCCTCTGGACAAGGACCCCTCAGGCCCTGCCTGCTTCTTGTTGTTATTGTTGGTGTTGTTGGTGCTGAGCTACTAAGATGTTTTTAAGCTTGAACATCTTATATACTTAGCAGCTTGGTGTGGTCCTCTTTGTATTCTGCTTGGAGTCAGGATCACATCTTCTCTGGTGCAGTTGATCTTTTACTCCTTTCTACTCATCTTCATCTGATGTCAGATGTGCACCATCACCATCTGGATTTGCTAAGTCTTTGAGCTTTTGGTAGACTTCGTCTAGTATTTAGTAAACCCTGAACCATTCTTGAATGTTTTGCAGACATGATTCTGCTTTTGTTCTTTTTTAGATTTTGGTTCATGGTGATCTGTAGAGTGGCTCTCTTGATTTTTTTTCTATTCTGCCACTTTTCTGAATGCTATCTTCTTAGCCTTCTCGGCTCTCAGCTTGGCTACCATCTTCAATGACATTCTCATCTTTGTTGAGTGAAGCTCTGGTCTGTTTAAGTCCTTCTTCAAAGCTGCTTCACTTCGACCTATATAGTCTCATTGTCATTGAGACTTGTTCTGTTAATCTCTGGTGGAACTCGTAGAGTCAATAGTAGCATTCCAACAACTCAACGATTCTGCAACTTTTCAATAATCAGTAACTCTTGATCTTTGAAGCTCTGTTGATTTATACTACTTCCCCATCCTCCCGTTGGAAAGTAGCCGTTAGAAGCTTTTTGAATTGCTTCGCAGATCTCGAGTTATTTGGTGTAGACTACAGATGTGACATGACATAACTTTCTGACACTACAGTCTACTATTTCACTTACCCCATCAGAGATGTTACTTTTATATCTTGGGCAGGTAATCGACTTTATTACCTCCCTCTAATTTCTCGATCAGAGGTTGTCCTTTTGCATCGATGCTCTTAATAAGCTCTTTTTCCGAATACCAACCTTCAGATTGAACCGTTGCCAATGCTTCAATCCTCAGTTATTCGAACTCCACGATTCTGATGCACATCTTTTTGGACCTGATCATAGTGTCTAGTTGACAGTTGCTCATTTGACATGTAGAGACACTATGATCTTGAAGAGTGTTCATTACATCTTCAATGTAGAACACCTCTTCCTTCTCTCGTGCAGTGCCTCAACACTTCTATTTTCCTCGACTACTCTCAGATACTGATGGCTTGACTCTTTGTTCTGGTCCCTTCTGAACAACAAGACACTTCAGATTTGTGGCGTGTCCAGCTCGCTTTCTCCTTGTGATCTCCCATTCAATTATCATCAATGGACTGACCCAATGCTTAATCACTTTAGCCTTGTTCTTCAGAGGCTAACCAGTATCTCTGTGTACACTCCATCAGTTCTTTCTTTGATTGGCAAACAATACGATCCTGATTCTTCCAAGATCGTTATCTTCTATTTTTTTGACAACAACTGCATTAGCTGACTTTCCTTAGTCAGTTACTGAAGTCCTCTTATGATCAACTTATGGAAGACTTCATCTCGAATGACTTCACAACTCAATCTGGATGCTGATTGAGTTGATGCTTAGATCTTCTGTTAGCTTGCATGCCATTCATTGAGTGCTCTCTGGTTTCCTTCAGGTGGGATGTATCTTTGCAGTACCAACTAGAGGCTTCATTCCTTTGGATATTCTGGGAGTACTCATTTGTTGAGAATCATTTTTGCTCTACGATTCTGCCTTGGCATTTTGAGCACATCTGTTGAAGTCTCAGTTCTACACATTACGATTCAGTTTTGGCTGTGCAGATACTACGACTCCGAGATCAGATCTTAAGACTCTACGATTTCTGTCGTTGTGCTTGTTATCTTCATCTGATCTTGCTCGACTACGATCTCTGCCTTTGATACAATCAGTAGACTCTACGACTCTGAGTGTAGTCTACGATTCTTGACTTGGCTTCGGCAGATGCTCGGTCGGCTCGTAGGTAGGCTGTCTCTACGATTCTGAACATGACTTCCTGAGTAGACTATGACTTAGAGGAAGTGCTACTCGACACTACGATCCTTCATCGTCTCTCATGGAAGTCTACGAACTCCGAGATCTACTATCTTGCAGACTACGATTCTGCCTCGATAGCTCTCAAGTTTTCCTTGACTCTCCTGAAAGACTACGATTTCTGGTGCAGTGCTCGACGATTAGACAAGCCTATCTATTATATCATAAGATCAACCTAACATGCTTGATCTTTCTATATTTATAGTCCTTGTACATCATTTCTTTTAAGGACTTTACAAAGCTGTTTTGTTTATGTAGGATCAACCTAACATATTTGATCTAAGTCCTTGTACATATGTTTCTATTATCTATCAAAGGATTTTACATCTTTTCTTAATGCAGTCATACTTGCATATTCATATATATATATATATATATATATATATATATATCATAATCAAATCATATGTAAATAAATATATCATTCACATGCTTATTCATGACAGTAGTGTTTGCCAAACAAAGAAGGAACTGATGGAGTGTACACGAAGATACTGGTCAGCTTCTGAAGAACAAGGCTAAAGTGATTAATCACTGGGTCAGTCCATTGATGATAAATGAACGGGAGATCACAAAGAGAAAGCGAGCTAGGCATTCCATAAATCTGAGGTGTCTTGCTATTCAGAAGAGACCAGAACTAGGAGTCAAGCTATCAGTTCCTGAGATCAGTCAAGGCAAGCAGAAGTATTGAAGCACTGCACAAATGAAGAAAGAAGTGTTCTACATTGAAGATCCAATGAAAAATCTTCAGGATTGTAGTGTTTCTCAATTGGTAGGTGAGCAACATTCAACATGACACTACGATCAGGTCCAAGAACATAGGCATCAGAATCATAGAGTTCTGTCATCTGAAGATTGAAGAATTAGCAATGGTTCAATCTGAAGACTGATATTTGAATATTGCTAATTGAGAGCATTGATGCAAAAGGACAATATCTGATGCTCTAATCGATAAGTTAGAAAGAAGAAATAAAGAAGATTACATGCCCGAGGCATCAAAGTGACATCTTTGATGGGGTAGGTGAAACAGTAGACTGCAGTGTCAGAAAGTCATAAAAAGGATGTTATGTCACATCTGTAGTCTACATCAAATAACTCGAGATCTGCGAGGCAATTCAAACTACTTTCAATGGCTATATTCCAATAGGAAGATTAGGAAGGAGTATATATCAGCCAGAGCTTCAAAGATCGAAAGTTGCTGATTTTGAAGAATCGTTGAGTTGTTGGAATGCTATATTGTTGACTCTAAGAGTTCCACCAGAGCTAAACAGAACAAGTCTTAGGGACAGTGAGACTACTAAGGTGGAAGTGAAGCTGCTTTGAAAAAGGACTTGAACAGACTAAAGCTTAACTCAACAAAGATCAGAATGCCACTGAACATGGCAGCTAAGCTGAGAGCTGAGAAGGCCAAGAAGATAACATTCAGAAAAGTGGAAAAGTACAAAGAAGATCAAAAGAGTCACTCTACAAATAACTATGAACCAAAAGCTGAAAAAGAACATATGCAGAATCATGTCTGCAAAACATTCAAGAAGGGTTCAGGGATTGCTAATGTGACGCCCCCAAAATAGGTATACATCACCCATCTTGAGTCGCCAAATACATGGTACAAAATACAAATACAACTTAATTATACAACATCGTGTAGTATACGATAATACATAGCTGAGAGTTTAAACAGGAATATTATCTTCTAGACAATATCCACTCTCAAATAGAGTCCTCATTACATTTATTGTCACACTATTTTATAGAATAGTGAGGACTACTAATACAACATCTCGGACCATCACTCTGTTCCCCGACTAGTCCCGGCTACGTTCTCATTTCCTGAAGAGAACAATGAAAGCAAAAGGGTGAGCTCAACTAGCCCAGTAAGAAATATTATGACCAAGATAATGCAGAATAAATTATCATTAGTCTTTAACAATGTTAAACTGATAAAATACAATAGACATCAAGTTTAACTGCAGCGGAATAAGCAATCCATTAGAAGAGTCAAGTAGAGCATGATATCTACTATCTTCTATGATTTAAAATGTTTTCATCAATTTATATCGTTGAGACTCAGCTTAATAAATAAAATCGAATCATCCCTGCATCACAGCCAATGATATTCATGTATTCATCAATGGTCATAATTATACCGAATAATCCCTGGTCATAATCATACCACAACTGTCCATTAATGAACTACAGGCCAATGATGAATTTCACCACATTCATTTGTCACCTTAAGGTCATGATTATACCGAAAATCCCTGGTAATAATAATATCAAGTCCATCTATGCACGTAAGCCAAAGATGACTTTCATCACAATATAAACATGAGGATGATGACAATGATATAAACATTAATCAAACGAAAACAAGGATAAATAGTAAAGACTTTAAATTTATCCAAATATTATCAATCACTTAATAAACTCATAATCTAATATTATTAAGATTATAACAATATATTATTCACTTCCTAAACTTATAAAAAATTTATTTTAATTGTTTACACTTTACCAAATAATGCATTTAATCATTCAAAAATGCCACACTCCTAAGATTTCATCACCAATGATCAAATCCCTCATCAAAAATCTGCATATACCTTATATAGGATTTCCAAGTCATAAAATCCTATTTTTCAATTTTGTTACTTCACATAACGTATTTAATTCATTTACTCATAACTAGTTCATTTTCATAAAAAATACCAAATCGGTCCCAAAAATATTTCTTTTCTGGATTTAGCAGAATATAGTCCCATATTGAACATATATTTTTCTTGGAATTTTTGAAATTCATTTACTATTTTTCATATGGCCAAAACTGTCGAATATTTAAACATTTATCATAAACTCGTACTTTTGTCCAAAAATTCAAATTTACTGAGTATATACATTATATATATGTACTCCCAATAAAAATTTCACTAATTTTGGAGTTAACCAGAAGGAGTTATAAGGGTTTACTTTTAAAATAGTCTTTTCCGATAAAATTCATAACTCCTAATTTATACATCCAAAAATTGCCATTTTTGGACACAATCTAGAAAACTCAACAAATTATCATTTCAATTTTTTACAGAATTTTTGAGTGTCAGAATTTTTCACCCGCCATGCGGTAATCCACGTAGACAGATCATTTCCACAATTTAATAAGGAATGAATACGAAGGATCATTCACCATGCATGTGGTAATCCACATAGACAGGTTATTCCAACAAAATAATAAATAATGGAATACCAGAAGAATTCACCATGCATGCGATAGATCGCACAGACAAGTTATTCCCAACAGAATAATAAATAATGGAATAACAAGAGAATTCACCAGGCATGCGATAGACCGCACAGATAGGTTATTCCAACAGAATAATAAATAATGGAACCAGGTCATGCGTAAACACACAGACAGGATATTCCAATAGAATAATAAATAATGGAATAACAAAAGAATTCACCAGGCATGTGATAGACCACACATACAGGTTATTCTAACAGAATAATAAATAATGGAATCAGGTCATGCGTAAAAGCACAGATAGAATATTCCAACAGAATAATAAAGAATGGAATAATAGAAGAATTTCACCATGTATGCGATTGCATGTATAAAGTTATTCCAACATAATAATAAAGAATGGAATAATAGAAGAATTTCACCATGTATGCAGTACTTCGCATAGACATGTTATTCCAACATAATAATAAAGAATGGAATAACAGAAGAATTTCACCATATATACAGTATGTCGATGTCGGGATTTTTGAGTGTCCCTTTTCGTTATTTGTTCTTTGGTGTTCTCATGTTAATGTGAGATTTGTTTGAAAAAACAAGTGAAAAAGGTCCGACAAGTATAATGTCGACGATTTGACTTTAAGAGTCGCCAGTTGGTGTATTTAACTGGTTGCACCAACGCAATCGAAAAGGTTTGCACATTGACCAAGTGATTTGACACTGCTAAACGGGTTGGTGAAACCGAGATTCATTTTAGGTACGAGGGCTTGATTATATGGAGGGAAGGTGTTAGGCACCCCCCGACATCCGTGTTACCACGGTGACCGCCACTCTTCAAAGAAATTGTTATATGAATGTGTTTGTGTGTGTGTGGATCAATGTGCAGTTATTTGAAAGTAGTGCGAGGCCTCGTTCGCACCTATATACAAAGGGTTTGAATTTTATAGAAAGATTCAGTTTTAACCAAGATATAGCAATGAAGTTTTGTAAAAGAGGTTTTTCAAACCCTATGCTCAGTAGGAATTGAGACCTTTTCATACTTCTATTTTATTATTAAATGTTCGGCTTGTTTGCTTTATTTTCGAGATGCGAAGCATTCTCGAGAAAATAATATACAAGATTTAGAAAGCTCCCTCATGGGCATGACAACCATCCAAGGAAATTCGATTAATCGTTGTAAAATAATGTACAAAGTCTTACAAATTGAAAAATGTCCATCATGGGAACCGAATCTAGATTCGTGAGATCGAACTCATGATCACATGATTCCTAGGCTCACATGATACTGCAATTTGTATGGAAAGCAATAAGCGCTTATATATATATAAAAGTCAGAAATATATATATATATATATATATATATATATATATATATATATATATATATATTGTCGATACATATCGATGAGCACGGATTTACATCCGGTATGTTTAATCGCTTTTATATATATATACATATATGTAATTGCTGTCGGACATATCCGATTAGCCTGGATTCACATCTAGTGCGTTTATTACTTATATATATATATATACATTTACATTTTTCAGTTCGAGTTCACTTCGTGGCCTTTTACAACTTTATAAATATATATATATATAGCAATTAAACGCCTCGATCAAGTTCAGGCTCAATCGAGGCATAACTCGATAATGTTAGTCCATATATAAAATATATACATATATAAGTATATATATATATATATACAGAAATGAAAACCACGAACCGAAGTCCGGGCAAACGCACACAACACGACTCTCAATATGTATAACAGTGTGTACTAATATGAGAAGAAGGCTTTATAGAATATAAGAAGGCTTACAGTGGGCTGCCAAAGTAGACTTCTATGACTTTAAATGGATAAACACTCAGCTCCCGCTGGATAAAAATTAGCTATATGTGAGCTAACTAGTGTTTAAAGATGAGGAAACACTCAAAAGATGTGTATGCAGAGTAAAATGGACAGGGCTTCCTTGTCTTTTTCCCTCCTTCTTCTTCTCAAATGGCTGACCCAAAGGCTTGTATATATAGACGGATGACCGCAGGTACACCTGCGGCAGCTGCAGTTGTACTTGCGGCTGGTCATGATGCATCTGAGCCTCGCGGGTCCCGTCATCTTGTAGTACATGCACTCGTGCAGTATAATGTCCGCTCGAACTTGCAGAACTTCAATTCGAGCATCCGAACGAGGTATATCTGACCTTCTTCGGACCGTTTGTGTCGAGAGTTACGCAATGACATGGATTAGAGGTTGTACGAAGTCATGAAGAGGGGTCTATGCCCATTGTCTTCAAGCTTCAAATTATATCCAAAGTACTGTCACACGTATTAGTCACTCGAGATTGACAATCCTCGGTTCTTGTGGGACATTGTTGGATGTATGTATGTATGAAGTGTTCAGACGACGTGCCATTGTTAAAGGAACAAGATGATGTTTGACTCCTCGTCGGGGTTATCGCCGGTTTGAGTTGAAAGTAGACGTTGCTCAGGGTTACAGCTGAGATTGGACTACTTGTTGGTATGTCGCGATATCATCTTATTGAGATGGTAAGATGGCGTGGTGACTCCTCACCGGGGTTATCGTCGGTTTAAGCGGAAAGTATACGTTACTCAGGGTTACATCTGAGATTGGACTGCTGCTTGTTTGTATGTCTCACTGTCATCTGTGGGTGTTCCTGTCTGCCCGTTGTTATCTCCAGGTCTGAGGTGTGTGTGCCTTGACAGGATGTCTGTGGTTGAAGCTGATTGCATATGTTTGAAACAAGCATTTATGGGGTTATCGCCGGAACTGCAATGGCATCTCTTGGGGCTATCACCAAGGATGGGGTTGCTACTCCCAGTGTTGTCTCTGGGACTGGAACTGAGCGTCGTGGTGTTATCGCCGAGACAGAACTGTCCTCTTTGGTGTTTGTTGCTGGTCTTTTGATCTGCATATCTCAGGGTTATCTCCGAGATTATAAATGACATTCTCGGTGTGTGTTCTGGGTTTGAGATGAAGTTCCCGATTTGTGTTCCGGGTTGGAACTGATGTTCCCATTTTGTGTTCCGGGTTGAAACTGGACTTCTGGTAGTATCCGAAATGGATGTAAGTTATCTTTCAGGGTTATCTCAAAAAGACGAATCTACCCTCCCGCAATGTTAGTAATAGGAGCGAAGAAAATTTCGAGTGTCTACAGATGCCCCTCTTTATCATAATCATGCAATGCAAGGCATGGATAGGAGAAAGAATACTAGACACTTGAAATGCAAGCAAGATAAATATGATGTTATATGCAGCAACATGATGCAAATGCATGTAGAATGCATGGATGATTGTTAGGTAATCTTGTTGGGATGACAATCAGTGATTGCTTGGACATGCGATCCAAGTCTCCAAGGATGTTGACGTTGGGGCTATCACCAAAGTCTTGAATCCTAGACACTGGCTTATATTCCATAGAGGTACCTCTTGTGTGTTAGAGATCTATGGGGATAAAGCTTTGTTTGTTTGAGGATGTGTATAACATATTCCCTCATTCTGTCGGAGTTACTGCCAACAGTTTGTTGTTATCAGGATTGCCTGATCTTCGCTGATGTGTGTATCACCGGATAAATCCCTACTTGGTGCATTGTCAAGGCTGCTTGACCTTCATTGATGTATGTGTCAGTGGTAGCATTGTGTTGTAGCCCTTGCTGGGGAAGGTTGCTTCGATGGGTTTACTTGCCATCTGCTAACATGACATCAAGGCTGCTTAACCTTCATTGATGTGTGTATCAATGGTTGCATTGCGTTGTAACCCCTGCCGGGGATACATAGTAGTTTGAAGGATGTGCGTTGTGACCCCCGTTGGGGATACATAGATGTTGATAACTTCGGCATTATAACCCCCGCCAAGGAGGTTTGATATGTCATGGTTTTGCGTTGTAACCCCCGCTGGGGAGGTTTTAGGGTTGTGACCCTACAAATGACGGCATCGGACCTTTGTGGGGTATTGTCGAGCATGATTTGTGAAAGCTGAGCTCATTGGTATAGTATACCCTACATTTAGGCGAATACCTTTGAGACGACGGGAGTTTAACTCTGACCGACGAGAAACCAGGATTTCAGGTTATTCCGCTCAATCGCGTAGCACTTTTATTCCTGATTTGGCCTTTTCAGCTTGTGAGACCTCCTTTGCAACTCTAACTGGAGTGAACCGGAGGTGTGGAACCCATGTAGGAGTGCCGCAGGTGTACCTGTAGGAGCCGTAGGTTAGCTTACTGACCAATCGTGTTTGTATGTATAGGCGGTACCGTTGCTTTCATAAGTCATTTTAAGTTCATGCAAGAAAGGAAATCCGAGAGCTATTCTTCAGAACTGCTGAGTTTGGGTAACTTTCTACATATTCTACCACCGTACAAACGTTCTTCACTGTCCTGGTAACACATGCATGTATTTTTTTTCCAATTTCTGGTTTCACCAGACTCAGTTACTCCATTTACTGCACTGTGAGGTGATGATGACGTTAATGGATTGCCGGTTTATCATATGTATGGAGTTTGGAGGGGAGCCAATTCCTTGCACGACGGATATCACCCCTATTACCATCAGATCCTTGTTGGGAGTTCTCATGAGGCGCTCAAAGCGCGTGGACTGCTCGTCTGAGTCCCTTTGAGCGTAGATGTTATGAGTGGGCTGTTGAGTGAGCCCATACCCGATGATGTGAGAGTCAGGGATCGCATTCTCCAAATGATTGTTCCTCGATGATCATTAGGGTCGCCATAGCGAGATAACTCTTCTACGGTGTCCTTCGCTTTGATCAGATCCACTCGACACGTGGACCGTATAAGAGAGTATGATTAGGGTTCCTACACCTTTGACTACTTCCTCAAGGGAATGCGCATGCGATCGTAGGGCTTGACCGAGGCATGGTTAGGATTCTACCCATTTCTGCTGGTGAGTGTTTCTCTTATTTTTTCCCATGTATAGGTTAAGAGTGTTGACTGACAGCAGATGTTTGCCTTTGTGTTGGCAATTTTGGGCCTATGAGAGGCTTCCTTATTTGCGTCCTATGAACGTGTTAGGTTTAGACACCTATCCACGAGGACGGAGATGGCATCCTTCCATATTGGCGGAGGTCCTTGTTGCTGAGGGTTTCACTCATTGTCGCCTACAGCTGGAGCTATTGACAGCCGATGTCATCACATGGATTCCCTACTCTGGAGAGCATTTGGTAGTTGGTTTTGAGGATGGGTACCCGACTGGAGTAGAGTACATCATTTCTACCCGCAGGATTCCTCTCTTTACAGATGGAGGATGGGAGCTCTATTTAGGAGAGCGTGCTATTAGGAGCACTACAGGAGAGATTCGTATACCGATCTTGCCTCCTGCCAGGCGTTATTGGCATGTTTCGCAGTCACCCGTCATTGACATCCCATTGATGGGGATTGATGGTTTTACATTGTCAGAGGGCCCCTGTTCTCAGGAGATGTTCCAACATTGGTGGATCCCTCGTACGATTGGAGCTCAGACCCGCGCCACACAGTTTATGGGGGATATGGTTCTAGGATCAGTGATGATGACGGATTGGCTAGCCTGTGTCAGAGATCCGACTCATGTGACACAGATTGATAGATTGACTTGGCAGCTGGACCGGTCACATCTTTTTATTCCGCATTTTGGGCAGAGATACTGTAGAGGTAGATACTTTTGATCCTTCCAGCTCTGGCACTGGTCCCTCAGGTGACCCATATGGTTTTGTCGACGCAGATCTTCCCTTGTATCGGCCTGACATCCCTATAGATAGAGATCTAGTGACTTAGGAGGAGTTACATCAGGTGGACAAGATCGATGAAGTAGACATCGACACTCTTGACTTTTTATGATGTATTTCTCACTATCTCTTTTGATAGGCCTCTGTTGTATGTTGGGTAACTTCACCCATTTCCCTGTATTTTAGCTGTACAGAGATGTATTAGATGATGATATACTTAGGAATGTATGTACAGTTTTCCATTCCCTATATCATATTGCCATCTATTGTATCATACATGTTATTATGTTATGCACATGTATGTATATCCAGAGATATTCATCATTGACCCCTGGATGGTCTTATGACATGGCCCGTATAGATGTCTTATTCGACAGTTAGCCATATTGATCATACCCCACCATTTGTCGTGGTAGCTGGTATGCGCTAATTGTATGATAGTACATCACCATCAGACATGGTGATCGTAGATGATTTGCTGCAGCATACTATGACCTTGTTGATGTTTCAGGTTCCCACAGGATTTGTAGAGGGCATGCTAGAGCACTGGGTATCGGAGAGGCAGGTTTTCCGATTTGGGACCCAGGAGTTGACTCCTACTTTGGAGGAGTATGCGTGATTGATGATGCTACCGCTGGACAGACCTTACGTGCATATGGCTATTGGAGACATGAGCAAACAGTTCATGACCCTCACTGGATTGACACGTAGAGTGGTCTAGGACGAGATTACATCCGGCCACGTGATATCCTAGTGTTTCCTGTTTGGCAGGTTTGGCTCTGAGGATAGCTATGCACGGCATTCCGGGGATTTCACCACACCGGAGGACCATTGGCATTCAGCCAGAGTAGATGCACTGCTTCTATGTGTATTGTCATACGTCTTCATGCCGTGGTACATGGATGAGCCGGGATATCGGCGTCATTATGGCAAAGGAGAGCTCTCGTGGAGGGTCGTACCATTGTCTGATGATCATTGCAGAGACTCGAGGTCGGCCTATATATATTCTTTGCACTTATCCGGCGAGAGTGTTTACAGGTAGCTCGGTCATGCTGTATGTGTGGTTTATGTCACACTTGAGACCGATTGGCACATTTAGACGATAGGGGTTTTGTTTCACCCAGGAGATAGCCATGTCATACTCCTTTCACCTTCACTGAGTGCACAGATCTTTTGATCGTGGCCGGCCTTTCCGGCGAGGATTAGGGATCCGTTTGCCATATTATCATGTTCAGGGCTTAGTTCACCCTACAGCTTCATTACTCATGCTCCGGGCATGGATTATCTCCCTCTTGCTGGATTGAGGGGCATGATTACTTACCACCCACTAGCCATGATGTGTCAGTTTGATCAGTTTCAGGATTTTCATCCTTGTGAGGGGGAAGTGAGTCAGCGCTTCACTTCACACCGTTTGTCAGCAGAGGACAGATCTGGGTTGTATGCCTGTTGGGATCAGCGAGAATAGGCTGAGTTTTCTGTTAGTCATCCAGGTTGTTTTGCAGAGTATTCCGCATGGATGAAGACAGAGACTGCATTGGCTGCGGCGGTATCCACAGTGCAGGGGATTGATTATGATGTTGAGGAGCCTATAGAGGAGGCTGTTATTCTCATCGATGATTTGACTGCTGGGCTGCCAGTATTTGTGATGGATTCTCCCACCTCGAGTGCCACTGTTACTCAGTGTTCAACACAGCATTTGGAGCAGAGCTTACATCTGATGACCTATGAGAGAGATCAATCCAGGGCCGCGATGTTGACAGCTTTTGATGGGAGAGATACCACTCTGTTAGAGAGGGGTGAGGCTAGATCACCCAGGGATGCATTGATTGGGGAGCGGGATGCCGCCTTATCTACTAGGGATGTGGCCATTACAGATAGTACTTCTGTTAGATCCCAGATGACTGTCAGTCTTGCCGACATGAGTGCTTACATTGATGAGCACTATGCCATCATGCAGTTAGCCTCTGATTTGCTATCTCGTGTAGATACCCTTGGGCAGGAGCTTGCAGTGCTTCCTCCGTTGTCAGAGAGGGATGCTATGTTAGATCTGATAGCCCGCATACACACAGATCTGTAGATAGCTTTGTATTTTCCTGCACAGACTAGCTTAGCCATTTTATCATGTATATCACAGATGTATATATCAAACAGTATTATGTATGGCAGGGAAATATATTTTGATTCACTTCCCTTTTAGTTATGCCTTGATACTTGCTTGATGTTTGTCTGTTTCTCCAAGGCCTTGTGATCTTGATGCATTCTGAACTTATCCTTGATAGATGGACATTGAGACGTCGCAAGATCTCTCAAAATGGATCATTGATTTCTGTAAATCCCAACCATCTTTGGTGTCTTAGGACTGGTATCTGTATGGAATGTAGAGAAGAGGGTGGTTTCTTCCTCTATGAGATTGACCTCACCACAGATGGTCGCCAGTACTTCTATTTATGAGAAGCCTAGTTAATTCAATCTCTTATGGGTTGGTATTGCTCTTTGAGGCACGATCGAAGCTTATATGGTCACCGAATCTTCTATTTGTGAAAAGAGGTTGGATAATTCCATCCCTTTGATCTGAAATCGATGAAATGGGGCAAATTGAAGGTAGATCCCAGTACCGTGTGACAAGTATGTTGTTCTGGTAGGGGTTAGACTGCACCATGAATGGCTACCTACGTACTCCTATTAAAGAGGAGATCAAGTCTGCGTAGTTCAACCTCGTAAGAGGTTCAATTTGAATCTGGGAAGCGAATGGGTGTAGAAGTATTTTTGTTATTTTTGTTTTTTTGTAGAGAAAGGGCAGAAATGTTTTTATTGTTTTTCTTTATTGCGACCGGGCCATATAGAATATGGTTGCCTACGTACCCCCGGGTATCAGGGAGATCAGGTCGACGTAGTTCGCCCCTAAGGACGAATCGCAGCTGAAGAGAAGTGTGAATCCCATGTGCAGGCTATACTGCGGGGAGAAGAAAGTTTGATCCCATAATGGGGATAAACTGCAAGTGTGTAAAGAGTTTGATCCCGTCCCCAGGACAAACTACAGGCGTACAAAAGTTTAATCCCATCTTCAGGATAAACTGCAGGTGTAGAAAAGTTTAATCCTGTCTTCAGGATAAACTGCAAGTATAAAAGGTTAAATCCCGTCTTCAGGATAACCAAGATTGTATGAAGTAAGACCAGGCTGCTGGCTGGAAGTGTATGTTTCCCTAAGGGGCAGAAGAGTATTCAAAAAGGAAAGGGTTCAAAATCGGAATGACTGGTGATTTGATGATCAAAACCAGGATGTTTGTTTGATGGTAACTTCAAAAATAGTACCATTTCATGGTGTTCGAGTTGATAAGCTATGGAAATTCATCGCCATCCATTTCCTGTAATTTGAGAGTACCTCCTGTCAATATTTCCTTGACAACAAATGGGCCTTCCCAGTTAGGAGTGAATTTTCCCTTAGATTGATCTTGATTGTCAATGATCTTCTTCAAAACCAAGTCATGTTGTTTGAATTGCCATAGTCGGACTTTTCTGTTGTAGGATCGTGCGATCCTTTGCTAATATAACTGACCATGGAAGATAGTCGCAGATCGCCTTTCGTCTATCGGAGACAATTAGTGATACCTGTCTTGTACCCATTGGTCCTCATCCAACTGAGCATCCATCAATACTCTGAGGGATTCCATTTCCACCTCTATGGGGAGCACTGCTTCCATCCCATAGACTAATGAGTAGGGGGTTGCCCTAGTGGAAGTTCGCATGGAAGTTCTGTAGGCTAATAAAGTCAGAGGCAAGAGGTAAGGCCATCCTTTGTGATTGGCGGACATTTTCTGCATGATCTTTTTGATGTTTTTATTAGTCGCTTCTACAGCACCATTCATCTTTGGACGATAGATGACGGAGTTAAGGTGTTTGATGTGGAATTTTCTGTATAACTCCTCCATCATTTTGTTGTTGAGGTTCTTAGCATTGTCTGACACAATGACCTCGGTTGTCCATATCAACACACGACATTGTTTCTAATGAAAACAAAGATAACTTCTTTAGTAACCCTGGGCAAGGATGCTGCTTCTACCCATTTGGTGAAGTAGTCGATCATGGTGAATATGAATCGATGTCCATTACTGGCATTGGGCTCGATGGGCCCGATCACGTCCATTCCCCACATTGAGAAGGGCCATGGCGAAGTCATATTGTGGAGTTCCCTTGGAGGGGCGTGGATAGTATTCCCATGAATCTGGCATTGATAACACCTCTTGACGTGATCATCACAGTCTACTTTGAATGTAAGCCAATAATGTCTTGTTCTGAGAATTTTCTTGACAAGTAGGGGTCCACTCATGTGAGGGCCGCATGGTCCACCATGGATCTCATCCATGAGTCTCTGAGCTTGGTCTTTGTCTAGACATCTGAGGAGACCTAATCCTGCATCTCTTTTGTTGAGTGCATCTCCACTCAGGTAGAATTTCATAGCAAGTCGATGAATCCGCCTCTTCTCAGTTAGGCTCACCTCAGTGGGTGTAGATCCATATCGTAGATACTCCTTGATGTGCTGATACCAAGTGTTGTGGATGGGAGGTAGCTCATCTGATACTTCTTCAATGTAATTCCCATAGAATGGGGCTTTTTGCAAAGCAAACATGATGTTTGTCATGTTTCCTTGTCAGGTATGTAAACCAAGGAGGCCAATGTTGCTAATGCATCTGCAAAATCATTCCTATTACAAGGAATGTGTAGAAAGGAGATTTCTTCGAACTCCAAAGCCATCTGTAGAACTTGCCTATGGTAAGGCAGCAAATGTAATTCTTTGGTTTGATAGATTCCCGTGTATTGCTTGATTACCAATTTGGAATCCCCAAAGATAGTTAACCACTTGATGCCCATTGAACGAGCAAGTTTTAGCCCCATGATACAGCCTTCATACTCAGATGTGTTGTTGTTGTTGACAAACTACAATTTGATGGCGACGGGATACTGCTCCCCCAAACCAGATATTAAAACTGCTCCAGCTCCAGAGCCTTCTGTATTAACAGCTCCATCAAAATACATTCTCCACGTACGGGATGTATCGTCTCGATGTTGTCATTGAATCGCATTACTCCTTCGTCGAGAAAGTATGTTTCTAAGGGTTTGTAATCCCTGCGGTCTGGCTGACTAGTTGATCCGCAATTCCTTGACCTTTGACAGACTTTTGCGTCACATAGACGATGTCAAATTGCTGTAGGATCAACTGCCATCTGGACAGTCGACAATTCAGTATGGGCTTACTGAACACATACTTGAGATGATCCATTTGGGATATGAGATGGGTTGTGTGACCATGGAGGTAATGCTGTAACCTCATGGAAGCCCATGCTAAAGCACAACAAGTCTTCTCGATCAGAGTGTACTTGTGTTTATTGATGCTGAATCTTTTGCTGAGGTAATAGATAGCTCGTTCTTGGCCTCATCCCTGGGAGGTACCAAAATAGGAGCGTTAATCAGTTGCTCTTTAATGGTAAGGAAGGCTTTTTGACACTCATCGTTCTATTTCATGGAGGAGTTTTTCCTTAACAGCTTGAAGATAGGCTCACAGGTTGCTGTGAGTTGAGAAATGAATCTGCTAATGAAATTGATCCTTCCCAAAAATCCCCGTATTTCCTTCTCTGTCTGAGGAATGGGCTTTTCCTTGATGGCCTGGATTTTGGTAGAATCCAGTTCAATCCCTTTGTGGCTGACTAGGAAACCTATCAACTTGTCTGACTTAACACCAAAGGCGCACTTGGCGGGATTCAATTTCAAGTTGTACTTACACAACCTGTTGAATTTTTTTTTCAGATGGTCTAAATGGTCATCCACCTTCCGGGATTTGACAATGATGTCATCCATGTAGATCTCTATCTCCTTGTGCATTAAATCGTGGAAAAGAGCCAGCATAGCTCGCTGATAGGTTGCCCCGGCGTTGATGAGGCCGAATGACAACTGTTTGTAGCAAAAGGTTCCCCAAGGTGTGATGAAAGAAGTTTTCTCACGATCTTCCTCAGCGACCATAATTTTATGGTACCCATAAGCAATCAAAGAAAGGAGTACATGCTTAGTATTGAGCGAGATTGTGAATAAGAATGTGGATAAAGGGAACGAGAAAGCTATCTTTAAGGAAAACTTTGTTCAAATCCCGGTAATCCATGCAAACTCACACCTTTCCCCCTGGTTTAGGCACGGAAACAGTGTTGGATATCCACTCCGGATATGTAGACACCATGATGATGCCAGCTTAAAATTGTTTCACAATTTCCTCTTTAACTTTTAAACTCCATTCAGGTTTCAATCGCCTGAGCTTTTGCCTAACTGGCTTGAATCCTTCTTTAATGGGAAGGCGATGAAGAACAATATCCGTGGACAAACCCACCATATCTTCATGAGACCATGCAAACACATCCTGGAATTGGGTTAATAGTGCAACCATGTCATTCCGTTAATTTGTGGTAAGGTCTGAACCAATCTAGATTAGCTTAGGGTTGTCTAAGGTTCCGAGATTGAAAGGAGTGGTTTGATCAAGATTGGGTTTGGGTTTGTCTGCGACCCATTCCTTCATCTCCTGAGGTGTCTCAATGTCCTCTTGGATGTCCATCAAGTCTGAGTCCAAATTTGCATCAAAGTTACAGCCCTTGTGGAAAGAAGGCATGTCATCAGCAAGGACATACACATCTAAATTCAGAGTCCTGAAACAAAAGATGCTTTCACTTAATATATGCAACTGTTCGATCATACAAAAGTGTTAGCATGTACTTGATAAAATAACTGCTAGTACTGTAAAGGAAAAAAGCAATTAAAGTTATCTTCAGGGCAGAGGGATTTTCTGCCCATTTTACCCTCGTCGACTAATGAATGGAGTGCAGCTCCAATTGTCGAGGGCAAAGTCCTGATGGACTGCAGTGATGGAAGGATCGTCATTGTCCTCCTTCTCCCGAATGATAACCATGACATCTGGGCAATCATCGTCTGGGGTGTATCTGTTTGTATGTTCATCATGAACAATGACGCGAATACCTGCCATCATCAAGGCAAGGTCATGTTTACGTTTCCGTTCCTTTTCTTCTGCCTCGGGATCAGGAATCAGCACCTCTTTAGCTTTGATTGGCACTGGTTTTGGAAACATCATAGCCACAACATGGGCTGGAACCTTTACTGGAGATTGCATCAACTCATGAGGTAAAGGTATAGAAAATCGCCGTGCGGCGGAAGCTTGAGGAACCTGCTTGTGCTTATGAGGATTCCTATGACTGGAACTGGCAGAATAGCCTAGTCTAGCTGTTCTGATTTGATTGGACATTTGGATAGGGTACTTAATACCCTGCTTATCTTTACCAAGCCCTTGTCCAGGTTGATGACCCAATAACATCATTTCTTGAGTGGCCGACATAACCTCGACAGAAATCTTGGGTATGGGAAGTGGCGCTCCAATAGAATGGTATTGCGTGTTACTCACTTCTGAATTGAAGCTGATAATTGGTAGATTTCCTTATTCAGGAAAATCCGGCTCAGCGTTGACCGTGACTAGACTGTTGTTGATAATGTATTTGAGTTGTTGATGTAGCGTGGAGGGAACAGTTCCAACCATGTGTATCCATGGTCTCCCCAAGAGCAGGTTATATCCTGATTCTATCTTGAGGACGTGGAAAGGTACATTGAATGTATTGGGACCAATCTCAATTGGCAATTCAATCTTTCCAACAGAATTTCGCTGGGATCCATCAAAAGCTCTGATGAATGTATGGCTTCTTTGGATCCGCTTGAGATTGATATTCATCTTTACCAAGGTGGCATAAGGACATATATTTAGATATGAGCCTCCATCTATCAATACTCCTGCTAGCATGTACCCGGAAGACAAAACTGCAATATGCAAAGGCTTGCAATGACCGGTTCCTTCAGGAGGTATATCGTCATCAGTGAAGGATATCACATTCTTGTTGAATATGTGATCAACCAAATGTTGAAATTTTTCCACATCCATTGATTTTGGCAAGTAGGCTTCTTCTAAAACCTTCAACAAGATCTTTCGATGAACCTCGGAAGAGAAAACCAAATCCAGTATCAAAATTTGTAGTGGAGCTTCTCGCAAGCTTAAAACCACTTTGATTTCATTGTGGCCCATAGTACGGAGGAATCTTTAAATCTTCTCCACGGGCAACTTCCCCTTTACTTTGCAAGTAGGTTTGACAACCCATTGAGGAAGGTACAGTGGATTTTCCTTCGACACTGTAGTAGTATTATGAGACGTGGATCCTTCAGCTTCTCCATAATTCCATGGAACTTTGTGTAAGCTAACAACAGGATGTTGTGGTCTGAAAGATAAAGAAATTGGCTCTGCTGCGGCCACTTTCAAAGGATTGTCAGCTCCTTTGAGTTGAATTGGTTATATGGTAAATACTTTGACAGTCTCATTATCCATTTAAGATATAACTGCTATTGATCCCTTCCATTTGGTAGGATATGCATTCCCACCATTGAGTTGCACACTGTAATCATCTGCTATTTGCAGGACACCGCTATCAATAAGATTCTGAATGAGATGGCGGAGTGCCCAGCATTCTTCTGTGCTGTGACCGCGAGAATGTGAATGATATTGACACATTTCATCAGGATTGAACCGTCCTGAACGAGGATTGATCGGAGGGAGAAGGAAGGTAATTCTTCCTTCGTTGATCAACATCTGTAGTATCTCCTCCATGGATTGGCCCAAATAGGTGAATTCCCTCTGATTGGCAAAATCCCGACGGGCTGTAGCATTTACTCGCTTTGCAACCTTATCCTCCATAGCTTCACTTTCTAAAGGTGTTGATGGATCATTTACAACAAATGCAAGGAGATAGGTATGCTCCTACCTGATTAATTGGCGTGTGACTTGATGTTAGTGGGTCACCAGTTCTACCAATTGCTCAATTTGTTTGGAAAGAGCTTTCATCTTTCATTCCATGGTAAACTAGAACTCTGCATAATCCCATTTGTCAACACCGTCTATGATGGGTTTGGATGATTCGCCATTAGAATTGGAACCTTGTACAGTGCTCCAACTGATCATGTTGACCTCTTCTTCTTTGTGTTGAGGAAGAGGGTTGTCTATCACATGAGGTTGATCTGGTTTAGTGACCATAATCTCACCGTTGTCTATCAAATCTTGAATCTTATGTTTCAAGGCCCAACAATCCTGAGTATCATGTCCAGGTGCTCCGGCATGATAAGCACACTTCCGAGTAGCATTAAAACCCCTCCCATTAGGGTTGGCTGGTGGAAAAAGATGTGTAATTTTCTTTGAAGTAGTCAGAAGAGCAAGAACATTCTCGAGCGAGTCCCCTAAGGGTGTGAACGCTCGAGGTCGCTTTACTTCTCCACTTTTAGGCAATAGAGGGTTTGAAGATTGTGCTGAAAAGGGGATTAGTTTCTCCTCTGCATAGGCATGCTTGGATTGCCTTTTTGTCCTTGTAATATCAAGGAAACATCTTCCTCTTTCTTTTTATGGACCCTCCGGGGTTGTTTCCATAAGATCCGAACTGGATGTGCTCAGCAACAGCTTTAAGAGCGGCTAGGTCTTGAATTTTACCGGACTTCAATCCCATCTCAGCCATCTCGCCGTGTTTGATCATTTCAGAGAATGGTTTGCCAATACCAGCTAGAACTCTTTCATAAAAAGGAGCTTCATGTACATCTATGAAAGTCGTGACAATTTCTAATTCCGTCATGGAAGGAATAACTTGAGCAGCAAGGCGCCTCCACCTTTGAGCGTACTTTCTAAATGACTCATTAGACTATTTCTTGACCTTGGTAATTTGGTACCGGTCAGGAGCCATCTGAGATTGAAAACTGTATTGAGTAAGGAAGGCGTGAGCCAGCTTTTCCCAGCTATGGATCTTAGAATTATCTAATCTGGTATACCATGAACGGGCTTCTCTAGTCAGACTTTTCTGAAACAGCTGCATTCAGAGCTTTTCAATTTCTGCGTAAGACCCCAGTTCTCCAATGAACACCTTTAAATGTGTATAAGGATCCCCTAATCCGTCATATTTCTCAAAATCAGGGGTCTTGAATTTCTCCGGATATTGAACACCAGGAAATATGCAAAGGTCTGCATATGAAACACTGCCATGGGTTCCAATCCCTTTGAGAACGCGAATAGTTTCCTCCATTTAAATGACCTTCTTCCTGATATCACCGGTGTCTGGATCTCCTTTGCGATGGGTGTTTTCAAGGTCTTTGTTGGTTATATCCAACTGATGTTCTGGAATTATTTTTTCCAGACCTTGAACTCCTCCTTGTGTAGAGGATTCTGTATGTGTAGGTATCTTCGTACCTTGAGTAGACTGGTGTAATTCTTTTAGTAGAACAGCCAAGTCTGTGATTTGTTTACTCAATCCATCAAATTCTTCTCGGGAGACAATATTAGACTGGTCAGAAGAAGACATGATTGGCTGTAGGCTCGTGGCCTTTTTTGATTTTGAGCGGGTAACAGGCCTAATTGCTTCCCTACAAAAGACTTACGTAGCTTAGTCTTAGGGTAATGTAAATTTTATCATAACATGTCTGTTTAGGAATTTTATCCTGCAAAACCGGTTGTTAATTGATAACATGTCATGCATACACATATATTCTTCATATTTTCCATTACATATGAATGAGCATGGAATAGAATTACAAGTAAATGCGTTTACAAGTATTGAAAATGGAAAGTATGAAGAGACTTTCCTCCGCGTTTGGTTTATCAATGGTTGACCTATCTTAGGGTTACTCTCGCGGCTTTTTGGCATGAAGATTCCCAGATCATCGCAATCTACTTGGCGGGAAGTTAATTCAGTCGTTCAACTGGAGCAAATCTGAGTGGTGCCTTTCCTGAGCCCCGGGGAATTATTCTTCCCACGAGTCCAGTAATCAAACACCGACAGGATAGCCTCATGGTGGAGGGACCACACAATATACATTCACATACAACGTGTCTCACCGTTTATGCAAAATGATGACATGTGCGAAGCACTAATATCACAGATAGATATTTAGCAGTGAAGTAATTAAGATGCATTCGTACACATTCATCATAAATGTAATGCAACATTCACACAAAAGCATATAACAATTTTGAAAAGCTTGAAATAGCGGCTTAAGCCCTTTTACTGGAGTCCCCAACAGAGTCGCCACCTGTTGACGTCGGGATTTTTTAGTGTCCCTTTTCGTTACCTGTTCTTTGGTGTTCTAATGTTAATGTGAGATTTTTTTGAAAAAATAAGTGAAAAAGGTCCGACATGTATAATGTCGATGATTTGACTTTAAGAGTCGCCAGTTGGTGTATTTAACTGGTTGCACCAACGCAACCGAAAAGGTTTGCACATTGACCCAGTGATTTGACACTGCTAAACGGGTCGGTGAAACCGAGATTCATTTTGGGTCTGAGGGCTTGATTATGCGGAGGGAAGGTGTTAGGCACCCCCCAACATCCGTGTTACCACGGTGACCGCCACTCTTCAAAGAAATTGTTATGTGAATGTGTGTGTTTATGTGTGTGTGGATCAATGTGCAGTTATTTGAAAGTAGTGCGAGGCCTCGTTTGCACCTACATACAAAGGGTTTGAATTTTATAGAAAAATTCAGTTTTAACCAAGATATAACAATGAAGTTTTGTAAAAGAGGTTTTTCAAACCCTGTGCTCAATAGGAATTGAGACCTTTTCATACTTCCATTTTATTATTAAATGTTCGGCTTGTTTGCTTTTATTTTCGAGATGCGAAGCATTCTCGAGAAAATAATATCTGAAAGATCTTAGAGCTCCTCATGGGCATGATGACCATCCAAGGAAATTCGAGACAACATAAAAATAATGTACAGTTACGCTTACAATGAAAAATGTCTATCATGGGAACCGAATCTAGATTCGGAGAGATCAACACGTGATCACATGATTCCTAGGCTCACGTGATACTGCAATTTGTATGGAAAGCAGTAAGCAGTTATATATATATAAGCTGCAAATATATATATATATATATATATATATATATATAAACATGATCAACCACCACGAAGTAAACTCCAGGTGGGAAAAAATGTAAATAAAGCTATAAAAGCGATCAACTGCAACGAAGTAAACTCTAAAGCGTGACGAAAATGTAAATAAAAGTCATAAAAGGCCACAAAAGTGAACTCCAAACTGACAGAATGTATATATATATATATATATATATATATATATATATATATATATATATATATATATGATGTATATATATATATATATATAATCGATAAGCGCACTAGATGTGAATCCAAGCTCATCTGATATATCCCATAACAATTACATATATATATATATATATATATATATATATATATATATATATATATATATATATATATACATAAAAGCAATTAAATGCTCCAGAATCAAGTTCAGGCTCAATCGAGGCATAACTCGATAATGTTAGTCCTTATATAAAATATATACATATATAAGTATATATATACTGATATAGAAATGAAAACCACGGACCAAGTCCCGCAAACGCACACAACACGACTCTCAATGTGTATAACAAAGGTGTGTCTTGATATGAGAAGAAGGCTTTATAGAATATAAGAAGGCTTACAGCACGCCAAAGTAGACTTCTATGACTTTAAATGGATAAACACTCAAAACTTCTCTGGGATAAAAGATAGCTATATGTGAGCTAACTAGTGTTTAAAGATGAGGAAACACTCAAAAGATGTGTATGCAGAGTAAAATGGACAGGGCTTCCTTGTCTTTTTCCCTCCCTCTTCTTCTCAAATGGCTGACCCCAAGGCTTGTATATATAGACAGATGACCAGGTACACCTGCGGCAGCCACAATTGTACCTGCAGCTGGTCGTGATGCATCCGAGCCTCGCGGGTCCTGTTATCTCGTAGTACGTGCACTCATGTAGTATAATGTCCACTCGAACTTGCAGAACTTCAATCCGAGCATCCAAATGAGGTATATCTGACCTTCTTCGGACCGCTTGTGTCGAGAGTTACGCAATGACATGGATTAGAGGTTGTACGAAGTTATGAAGAGGGGTCTATGCCCATGGTCTTCAAGCTTCAAATTCTATCCAAAGTACTGTCACACGTAATAGTCATTCAGGATTGTTAATCCTCGGTTCTTGTGGGACATTGTTGGATGTATGTATGTGTGAAGTGTTGAGATGACGTGCTATTGTTGAAGGAATAAGATGACGTTTGACTCCTCGTCGGGGTTATCGCCGGTTTAAGTTGAAAGTAGATGTTGTTCAGGGTTACAGCTGAGATTGGACTACTTGTTGGTATGCCGTGATATCATCTTGTTGAGATGGTAAGATGACGTCGTGACTCCTCACCGGGGTTGTCGTCGGTTTAAGCGAAAAGCAAATGTTGCTCAGGGTTACATCTAAGATTGGACTGCTGCTTGTTTGTATGTCTCACTGTCATCTGTGGGTGTTCCTGTCTGCCCGTTGTTATCTCCGGGTCTGATGTGTGTGTGCCTTGACAGGATGTATATAGTTGAAGTTGATTGCATATGTTTGAAACAAGCATTTCCGGGGTTATCGCCGGAACTGCAATGGCATCCCTTGGGGCTATCACCAAGGATGGGGTTGCTACTCCCAATGTTGTCTCTGGGACTGGAACTGAGCGTCGCGGTGCTATTGCCGAGACAGAACTGTCCTCTCCAGTGTTTGTTGCTGGTCTTTTAATCTGCATATCTTGGGGTTATCTCCGAGATTGGAAATGACATTCTCGGTGTGTGTTCCGGGTTTGAATGAAGTTCCCGGTTTGTGTTCCGGGTTGGAACTGATGATCCCGGTTTGTGTTCCGGGTTGGAACTGCACTTTCGGTAGTTTCCGGAATGGATGTAAGTTGTCTTTCAGGGTTATCTCCAAAAGACGAATCTACCCTCCTGCAGTGTTAGTAATAGGAGCGCAGAAAATTTCTACTGTCTACACAGTAGTCCGCGTATACAAGTTATTCCAACAGAATAACAAGGAATGGAATAACAATAGCTCTCTTCATGAATACGAAAGAAATAATACCCCTTACCTTAGAATAAAACTGGATACTAGAATAGTGAGGTAGCAGACTTCTCTTCTTCTTTCTCTCTATAATTTCTCTATAGCTTTAGTGAATTGGTGAGAAATGAAGGAAGAATGAGTTTCTATTTATAGGAAATTATAGTTTCGATAATTGCACATTTTGGGGCTCGACATATTATAGTACAATACCTTCAACTTTTCTTTCATTTTTAATTTAGTCCTGCAAGTATTATCAAACTTGCACCACCTCCCCTAATAGTAAATAATGTGAATCAATAGTTCAATCATGTGAATCAATAGTTATAATCATGTGAAAATACGAATTACAGTATAGTTCCCCCATCTTTACCTCCATTTTTAACTTAGTCATGCAAGTATTATCAATCTTGCACCAACTCCCCTAATAGTACAAGAATGTGAATCAATAGTACACACATGTGAACAAATAGTTATAATCATGTGAATTAATAGCAATTAATTCTTCATTTACCCGATTAATTACCCGGTTGGTCAATATAACTTTCAGATATCAATTACTATCAAAATAAATGTCAATTTCCACTAACTCTAATAATCCCAACACAATGGAAATATTTTTCTCAACAATTTCATTTTTGAAATTTCGAAGTTTGATTTTTTCTGAAAAAGTCAACTGTTGAATGTTTTGACCAAAAAGTCAACACTGACAAATTTTGTGTTTATAGGCTATTTCTACTAATTTCACCGTTCCGGACTCAAATATCACGTCCGCGTCTCCAAATTCAACTCCGAACTCGAATTCGATTTTTAATAACATTCATCATTAATATTATAACTCACAATATTTAACAACAAGGTCGTTCCCAGGAAAGAGGGGGCTTTCCGATAAGGATTTCTCCTTATTGGCGCGCAATTAGATGACCAAACATCTCCTTGACAGAACTTCTAGATATTGTAAATATTGTAATTTAATAATATAAATAACTTTGTCGTCTTAATTATTGATTTAATAATATAATATATTATGCAGAAGATACTGTGACAATAACTGAATCAACAATATGAGAGATATGATACATCAATTACTGTAGCAATAATTGAGTATAACTGAGTGACTTCTCATGTAAGCATCAATAATCAATACCGTGTGCTACTATGCAACCACGCGTATTACTGTACTTTTACTACCGGGTAGTTCAACAGTTTAACGGTAAAACTTCCGCCGTTATTTTTATAAAAAGATAATTATGTCATTTTCCAACTACGACAATACTTCCGTTGTGGGGTCCACCAATGATTGTGCCGTCGTACGAATATTCCCTGTTAAAATGAATATTCCCAGACCAATCGAATATTATATAACCACTTGCTTACTTTGCAAAATTTGTAAATATTACCCACAACTATAACATTATATCAAATCCACACCATAATATTCAAAAAAAATCAAGAAATTTAAATCTTTATTCATAAAATTTGGGGTCTCACAATCTCCCCTCCTTATGAAATTTTGCCCTCGAAATTTACGTACGTACCTGGTATGCTGAAGAGGTGAGGATACCTTGACTTCTTTTCAGATTCTAACTCTTGAGGTATAACCTTTGAGTGTCGAATATGATCCTTCTTATCCAAGATTTTAACACGTATCTCCTCATACGTTAAATCTTTCGCTATCTCGTCTAGTTCTAATTCAATAATGTGGTTTGGGTCGTCCATATATTTACGTAACATCGATACGTAAAAAAAATGTTATGAACACGCGACATACTTAGCAGTAAAATGAGTCTATAGGCCATAGTTCTTACTCGATCAAGGATTTCAAATGGGCCAATAAAATTGAGGGTTAAGATTTCCTCTTTTCATCGAATCTTTCTTCTAGAATAACACCCTCTTGAACCTTCTTCTTCACATTCATCAACTCCAGGTCTGTAGCTTGAACAACTTTTAACTTTATCGATTAAAGTCGATTCTACTCGTATATTTGATATCACCACGTGGGTCCCTAGAGTCCTTAACTATATCTTCATCATTGTAAGTTATACGAAATGGGTTTTTGTGTTAACAACATCGCACTCGTAAACACATACGATCTTCTACTCAATGCGTCAGCTACCACGTTCGCTCTTCCATGATGATATTGAATGGTATGGTCGTAATCTTCAACAGCTCGAGCCAACGTCTTTGGCGCATTATAAGTTTGTTTTGGTTGAAGAAATATTTAAGGGTAGAAGAAATGGGTTTTGTACTGGAGTCAATACAAAATTCGATTTCACGCACAAGGCTAGGAAGTCTTCAGGAATACGTCAGGAAAATTATTAACAATAGAAATATCATTCAAAATCGTGACTCTCATCCAAGACTTGGATAGTATGTTACATTGATACCTATCAACTTGCCGTCGTCATTCACGACGTCGCCTATAGAAAGTCTGGCTTTGGTGCATTCCACACAAGGAAGTCACCAGCGAAAGGCTCAGGGCTCTTTACTTATGACTTAATATAACAATGATTGACTTTAGTGGTTTGGTTGCTTGAATTCGCATAACATGTTGGTTAGGAATATGAAAACTAACAACCTTACGAAAAGCATGATGAGTAGTTAATCAATCGATTCTTAAAATCACATCAAGGGCATGTATTTTCAAAGACATAAGATCGACAGGTAACGTGCAATTACCGATTTGAATCAAACAAGACTTATAAACCGTGGATGTAATGAAGGTTTCTCCCAACAGAGTTTCAATAGATAAGTCAAAGTCTAATTTCTCCGGAGTCAAATTTAAACGTTGAGCACAAGTAAGACAAATAAAGGAATGGGTAGAACCAGTATCAAATAAAGTATAAACTTCGCTAGAGTTTATGATTAGCTTACCCGTGATCACCTCGTTCGGATTCCTCGCTTTTTGGGAGGTTACGACAAACTCTCTCCCTTGAACTATCGGTTTTGTCTTGTCTAGGACACCCTTTGATGCCTCCATCCCAGCTGGACTTGACTTTGATGCACGACAAAATCGGGCTAGGTGACCTTCTTTTCCGTAATTGTAACATGCTTTGGACTGCATCGTGCAGTTTGGACTTATGTGTCCTTCCCCTCCACATTTGTAACATACGACTGGCGGTTGTTCTCCTTCCTTAACAACAGGTGCTGGTGCTGACGTTTTTCCATCATTATTGAATCTCCTCTTCTTGAAATGTCCACTCTTATTGTCATGGCCATGATTACCACTGAAGTGATTACCATTTCTGGCATTTTGATTCCCTCCACGTTTGTTGTCATCGCTTCGATGACTGCTACCACTGGTATTATCGACTTGCCGACTGCTCTCTCTTGGTTGGGTTGACTCATTATCGCGCTACAATAACTGAGCCCTATTTACAACATCTGAATATAAACACAGTTTATGAGAGATAAGGTATTGACGTATCTCGGGTTTCAAACCTCTTAGAAACATCCACGTCATTCTCTCCTCATTATCAACCAAGTGGGACGTAAATCGAGATAACTCGACAAACTTAGTTTCGTACTGCGCCATGGTTATATTGTTTTGCTCAAGCTTTATGAACTCTACCTCCTTCATGTGACGAATACTTTCAGGAAAGTACTTGTTGTTGAACAGCTCTTGGAACTTCTCCCAAGACATCTTCAAGTCAAGGCGAGTTGAGTACGCTTTGCATTCCCACCAATAATCTGCCTCTGCACGCAACATGAAGGTGGCAAAGGGAACCTTTTGCTCCTCGGAGCATCCCAAGACATCAAATATCTTGTTGATCTGCTTTATCCATATCTCCGTCTTAAGTGGTTTTGGCTCTCCAAAAAACTCTGGTGGTCCCAGCTCCTTGAACTGCTTACCGGTGACCGTCCAAAAGTTGTCAGTGTTTCCACCTGCATTTTGGATAGGAGCCGCTCTCGCCTGATGTTGCATGAATTGCATAAAGCCTCTGACCATCCCATCGTTCACCATTTCATCGGTGTTATTGTTTACATGAGGATTATTGTCTTCTTGTTGCACATTACCCTGGGCATTGATTGTTGGTGACTCAACGGTCTCATGTGCTTCATTGCTTATCTCAACATTTTCGGATGCCATTTTCAAATACTGCCACAAAACAAGGGTTAATTAACATATCACATATTATCCCTATACTCTGACCGACCAATTAAATATCAAATAAACTTAGGTAGGTCATACTAGCAAAGGAATTCCCCATTTCTCCCCTCCTAGTTCTTGTCTCACATCTCAGCCAGGGATCATATCCCTAAGCTTTGATACTAACTGTGACGCCCCCAAAATAGGTATACATCACCATCTTGAGTCACCAATATATGGTACAAAATACAAATACAACTTAATTATACAACCGTCGTGTAGTATACGCTAATACATAGCTGAGAGTTTAAACAGGAATATTATCTTCTGGACAATATCCACTCTCAAATAGAGTCCTCATTACATTTATTGTCACACTATTTTATAGAATAGTGAGGACTACTAATACACCATCTCGGACCATCACTCTATTCCCCGACTAGTCCCGGCTACGTTCTCATTTCCTGAAGAGAATAATGAAAGCAAAAGGGTGAGCTCAACTAGCCCAGTAAGAAATGTTATGACCAAGATAATGCAGAATAAATTATCATTAGTCTTTAACAATGTTAAACTGATAAAATACAATAGACATCAAGTTCAACTGCAGCGGAATAAGAAATCCACTAGAAGAGTAAAGTAGAGCATGATATCTACTATCTTCTATGATTTAAAATGTTTTCATCAATTTGTATCGTTTAGACTCAGCTTAATAAATAAAATCGAATCATCCCTGCATCACGGCCAACGATATTCATGTAATCATCAATGGTCATAATTATACCGAATAATCCCTGGTCATAATCATACCACAACTGTCCATCAATGAACTACAGGCCAATGAGGACTTTCACCACATTCATTTGTCACCTTACGGTCATGATTATACCGAAAATCCCTGGTCATAATCATACCAAGTCCATCTATGCACGTAAGCCAAAGATGACTTTCATCACAATATAAACATGAGGATGATGACAATGATATAATCATTAATCAAACGAAATCAAGGATAAATAGTAAAGACTTTAAATTTATCCAAATATTACCAATCACTTATTAACTCATAATCTAATATTATTAAGATTATAACAATATATTAATCACTTCCTAAACTTATAAAAAAATTATTTTAATTGTTTACACTTTACCAAATAATGCATTTAATCATTCAAAAATGCCATACTCCTAAGATTTCATCACCAATGATCAAATCCCTCATCAAAAATCTGCATATACCTTATATAGGATTTCCAAGTCATAAAATCATATTTTCCAATTTTGTTACTTCACATAACATATTTAATTCATTTACTCATAACTAGTTCATTTTCATGAAAAATACCAAATCAGTCCCAAAAATATTTCTTTTCTGGGATTTAGTAGAATATAGTCCCATATTGAACATATATTTTTCTCGGAATTTTTAAAATTCATTTACTATTTTTCATATGGCCAAAACTGCCGAATATTTAAACATTTATCATAAACTCTACTTTTGTCCAAAAATTCTAAAATTTACAGAGTATACTTCTGTTATATATATGTACTCCCAATAAAAATTTCACTAATTTTGGAGTTATAAGAGTTTACTTTTAAGATAGTCTTTTCCCATAAAATTCATAACTCCTAATCTATACATCCAAAAATCGTCATTTTTGGACACAATCTAGAAAACTCAACAAATCATCATTTCAAATTTTTCCAAAATTTGAGAGTGTCAGAAAAATTACGAAACTGCAAACGGATTTTCACCTGTCATGCGGTAATCCACATAGACAGATCATTTCCATAATTTAATAAGGATTGAATACGAAGGATCATTCACCATGCATGTGGTAATACAAATAGACAGGTTATTCCAACAGAATAATAAAGAATGGAATAACAGAAGAATTCACTATGCATGCGATAGATCGCATTACACAAAGTTATTCCCAATGAATAATAAATAATGGAATAATGAAGAATTCACCGTGCATGCGATAGACCGCATGATAAAAGTTATTCCAATGAATAATAAATAATAGAACTCAGTCATGCGTAACGCACGTATATGATATTCCAACGAGAATAATAAATAATAGAATAATACAAGAATTCACCAGCATGCGATAGATCGCATGCATGACTTATTCCAATGAATAATAAATAATGGAACCGGTCATGCGTAAACGCACGCAATCGGATATTCCAATGTAATAATAAAGAATGGAATAATAGAAGAATTTCACCATGTATGCGAAGATTGCATAGATGAGTTATTCCAACATAATAATAATTAAAGAATGGAATAATGTAAGAATTTCACCATATATCGGTGAGTCCTACATTATACGAGTTATTCCAACAGAATAATAAGGAATGAAATAACAATAGCTCTCTTCATGAATACGAAAGAAATAATACCCTTTACCTTAGAATAAAACTGGATACTGAAATAGTGAGGTAGCAGACTTCTCTTCTTCTTTCTCTCTATAATTTCTCTCTATAATAATTTCTCTAAAGCTTTAGTGAATTGGTGAGAAATGAAGGAAGAATGAGTTTCTATTTATAGGAAAATATAGTTTCGATAATTGCACGTTTTGGGGCTCGAAATATTATAGTACAATACCTTCAACATTTCTTTCATTTTTAATTTAGTCCTGCAAGTATTATCAAACTTGTACCACCTCCCCTAATAGTAAATAATGTGAATCAATAGTTCAATCATGTGAATCAAAAGTTATAATCATGTGAAAATACGAATTACAGTATAGTACCTCCATCTATACCTCCATTTTTAACTTAGTCATACAAGTATTATCAATCTTGCACCAATTCCCCTAATAGTATAAGAATGTGAATCAATAGTACACACACGTGAACAAATAGTTATAATCATGTGAATTAATAGCAATTAATTCCTCATTTACCCGATTAATTACCCGGTTGGTCAATATAACTTCCAGACATCAATTACTATCGAAATAAATGTCGATTTTCACTAACACTAATAATCCCAACACAATGGAAATATTTTTCTAAACAATTTCATTTTTGAAATTTCAAAGTTTGATTTTTTTCAAAAAAGTCAACCCCGACATATTTTGTGTTATAGTCTATTTCTACTAATTTCATCGTTCCGGACTCAAATATCACGTCCGCGTCTCCAAATTCAACTCCGAACTCAAATTTGATTTTTAATAGCATTCATCATTAATATTATAACTCACAATATTTAACAACCAGGTCGTTCCTAGGAAAGAGGGGGCTTTCCGATAAGGATCTCTCCTTATTGGCGCGCAATTAGATGACCAAACCTCTCCTTGACAGAACTTCTAAACATTGTAAATATTGTAATTTAACAATATGAATAACTTTGTCGTCTAAATTATTGATTTAATAATATAACATATTATGCAGATGATATTGTGACAATAACTGAATCAACAATATTAGAGATATGATGCATCAATTACTGTAGCAATAATTAAGTATAACTGAGTGACTTCTCACGTAAGCATCAATAATCAATACAGTGTGCTACTATGCAACCACGCGTATTACTATACTTTTAGTACCAAGTAATTCAACAGTTTAACGGTAAAACTTCCGCCGTTGTTTTTATAAAAAGATAATTATGTTATTTTCTAACTACGACAATACTTCTGTTGTGGGGTCCATCAATGATTGTGCCATCGTACGAATATTCCCTGTTAAAACGAATATTCCCTGACCAATCGAATATTATATAACCACTTGCTTACTTTGCAAAATTTGTAAATATTACCTACAACTATAACATTATATCAAATCCACACCATAATATTCAAAAAAAATATTTCAAGAAATTGAAATCTTTATTCATAAAATCTGGGGTCTCACAGCTAAGCATTAGACGAAGTCTACCAAAAGCTCAGAGACTTAGCAAATCCAGATGGTGATGGTGCACAACTGACGTCAGATGAAGATGAGCAGAAAAAAGTAAAGATTAGCTGCACCAAAGAAGATGTAGTCCAGACTCTAAGCAGAATGCCAAGAGGACTACGCCAAGCTGCTAAGTACATAAGATGTTCAAGCTAAAAACATCTTAGCAGCAAGGCACCAACAACAACAACTATAACAACAAGAAGCCAGGGCCTGCGGGGTCCTTGGTCGGAGGGACTAAATTAAGTTCCAAGCCTGCTGGGCTTGAAGAGTTCCAAGGGAACTAGAGGAGTTCCAAGCCTGATGGGCTTGAAGAGTTCTTAGTGAACTGAAGTTCCAAGGCTACTGGCCTTGAAGGAATCTTAATGATTTAGGGTGTTGCCCGTCCTTTGTGGAAATCCTGCTAGTTGAAAGCAGAAGAGTGGATTAGGAGCTTGAGTCTCTGAACCACTTAAAATCCCTTGTGTCATTTACTTTATGTCATTTACATTATGTACCTAACTACTATAATTTCTATGTATGTATTAACTGCTTACAACTGAACTAACTCTACAAATAATGTATGTTTGATCATGATTATTTCAATGAAGGGGATATTTTACTTATTCCACTGTGCTTGAAAAGATTCTTATGATTGTTATATGCTAAGTCATTAGCAATACAAAATAAATATGAAAAGAATTCAAAAGGAAAAATGATATATTTAACCCCCCTTCTAGATATATATTGTGCCTACTAGGAACTAACACATTCAATTAGCTTAATCTTCGTCCTTCGTTCGTTTTACGTTTTTAACGTTCTTCATTCGTTCATCCATAATTCGGTCATCCGAACTCGGAATTCATTCGTTCTTGAGTCCACGACTCAGGTTTTTTATGTTCACTTACATTCTTATAAAACCCTACACGTTCGGGGTTATTTACTAACTTTTTAATTCTCATTCGTCTTTTATGAAATTTTTGCCATAACTTCGTTATAGCTCAGTTTTAATTCGTTATTCATGAACGTTTCTATCGTTCCTAACTAAGCAGTAAGCATCAAACTTATACGCGATGGTTTTAAACTTGTCCATCAACAGCAATTATCCTACGATGGTTTTAAATTTGTTCATCAACAACGTTCTTCGCGTTCTTCACGTGTTCTTCGTTCGTTCTTCATTTTTAATCGATATTTTGATTATTATTTCACTTTTTCTCTGGGAATTTTGTGTTATAGAACACCATTCCTTACTTATTTCATCGAATCGTTCACATGATTCATTCGAATCATTCAAATTCATTACGAATCTTATACTTCCTTAAGAAATTTATAAAATAAATTTCAAATTCTACTTCTTCTTTTCTCAATGATTTCAACCATATGAAATCATTCCTAAATCATTTACTTCTTATTCTCATTAAGCTATGTTTTTGAATATAGAAGCTTAAAGAAAACTAACTTAGAAGTTAGGTTTCAGATTACCTTTCTTCCTTATTCTTCTTCCTTTAGACAAAGCTGGCGATACGCTAGCTTTTCTATTTCATGATCCTCTCCGATCTGAGCCTTCATGCTCAATCTCTTCCTTCTTCTTATTCTCCAAGCTCTAAAACTCTCTCTTTCTTCCAAAGTGTTGGTTGATTTTGAAAAAAAATCAACTAACACTTTCATTATATAGATTTTCAAGGCTACGGGCGTTTTGGTCATTTAGAAAAATTGTCTTACTATTCATACCTCTTTACTATTCCCACCTCCTTACTATTCACGTAGCTTCCCTTGAAAGCTTCGTGCTTCCGTCTTTCGGGTTTTGTCCGACAGTTTAAAAAACTACGATTCTCGGAATCCAAATATTTTTGGATATTTCGTCTTTCGTTTATAGTTTAACTTTTACGTATTCTTCGAATCTCCGAAAAACTGAAAAACAATTTTCCACGATAAGCTTTTTCCTTCACGTTTTCCGCTAACGTAGTTAAATGAGTGAAAAGTACATAACAGTACTTTTCATCATTTTTATTTCGTCCGATTTCTGCACATTTTTTGAGAAAAACTTTTATCAGCTTACTTAACTTTTCACGATATATTATCGTCAAATATTTTGACAGAATGTCATTTCGACATACCGAACTCTTGGAAAGGCTTAGGTTATTCAAACTCTAACCCTTATGGTTTTGTCAGGTGAATAGTGCCTATTTCGTCTTTTTTCCCAGAAATAATTTTGTTCTCAAAATTTTTTTATTTTTATCTTGAAAATTCTTACTCGTTCAGTCTAGCTCGTAGCCAGAATCCTCTCGATTAATAATTATCCTAGGTTCTAGAATGATTAATAAACACATAACATATAATAGTATTAATAAAAATTTATTTTATTAATAACTAATTTTTTAAATCTTAATTTCTGGACAATTCGATTTTCTGGCTTGTCACATTCTTCCTCCTTTATAAAAATTCCGTCCTCGAAATTTCTAAAACTACACCCATTCCCGGGTCATCACATGACCTTCATTAGTTTTCAACATGTTAAGTAATTTAGGCAAGCTGACATCTAACTTATTTATGTGAAAATTCATAACAAATTGTGAGTAGGAGCATCCATGGTTTCATGTTGATGCTGATGCTGAAGCTCGTTACTCATAGATGCGAGCATGATGCATTAAGCCACAGATGCATCATCTTGCCACTGTTTAAAAGTAGCAATCTCTTCCTCAGAGGTTGTCTCTGCAACTTTTGCAGGTACGAGGGAATTTAGGACATAAGAGATCTTTTTAGCAGTAAGACCAATTCTAAGATTCCTTAACCAGTATATGTAATTTGGTCCGGTCAGTTTGTTAGCATCAAGTATGCTACGCAGTGAAATTAGTGAATGTGACATTTTCAAAATTCTGCATGTAAAAAGACAATATTTTAGCAAACATTCATTTAATTAATTACCAAAATAAATTAGGTCTTATTTTATATTGGTATCTCCCACTATTTTCTTCAAACTATATTACCCTCATTTATATAGTTCGGCAAAATCTAATTAAATTTTTTTCTAGTGAGAATAAGGATCCCATTTCAAATATAAATAGCCATGTGGTGACACAACAAACTATATATAAATAAATAGGTAGACAACTCCTTGTCAATCCGAAACTTCAATAATTCATAATAAATAGCCCTTTTATCAGAAAAATTCAAATCATATGTCCATTTCATAGGAAATTCAATTCTCTACAACTTTGTAGCTTTAAGTTTTTCCAAATTCTAAACAGAAATTGACCGAAATCCACATACAGACGATTTTGCAGGCTATAATAAAATTTTAGTCAAAAATGGGGTCCACCAACATGTTTAACATGTTTTTAGCATTTATTGTAACAAAAATACTCTTCCTCCTCAATTAATCATATATCACACATTCATTGTAAAAATATCACCATTATTATATTATTATATTATCACATTACACTACAAAAAATGGGGCTTCAGCAACAACCGATTTTCGTTGCTAAAGGTGCCAAATGTCGTTGCAAAAGGGTTTTGGCAACGACTTTACTATTATTGCTTCTTTCATTGCGCAATGAGCATTGCTAATTATTCCGCAACGAACATATTTTTTTCGTTACCAAAAGAAATATATTTTGCAATGAAATTTGGCTTTCGTACAGAGACATCGATCCTTTAGCAACAAAATATATTGTTGCAGAATAATTAAACTTTCGTTGCTAAAAAGCCCATTTCGTTGCAAAAGCCTTCTAATTGGCAACGAAATGAACACCTTTTTTTTTTGCAACAACTATGCATTTTTCGTTGTAATTGACACCATTTTGCAACGACATGTTTCATTGCAGGAAATTATGAAAATTGTTGCCTAAGCTTTCTTTCGTTGCGGAATGTAAACTTTTTAGCAACGATTTTCATTGCTGATTATATTATTTGGCAACAACATTATGCTAAATCAGCAACGAAAATGTTTGTTGCTGGTTATTTTTCAATAGCAACGAACGTCGTCGATTAGCAACGATATTATATGTTGCCGTTTCTTTATATGTGCAGCGAAAGTTGATATGATTTGCAACGATAAAAAATGTTGCCTTTTATTTTAGTATTAGCAACAATATCCTCTCCATTGTTATTAGGTTAATTTTTCGTTGCCAAATATTATATTTTTAATGCCATTAGCAACGAAAATTTGTTGCTAAATGTATAAAAAATTGTTGCTATATTAAAATTTGTTCAACGCTTTGGTAACAAATTATATTGTTGCCAAATGAAAAAAACAAAAATATTATTAACTAAATAAAATAATCCGATACATGATCATTCATCATCTTTACAATCAAACTTCGTACGACTGAAAACTACAATCTAGTAGTAGAAAACATACAAAAATATTAGAAAGAATAAAAGTTTGCATACAACATTTATATGCCATAAGGCTCCTCTAAATTTGACTAGTCATTCTGTACAATTATTAAAGAAAACAAATAGATTGTATGCCATCAACATGCATGCGTAATCAGATCTTCGAAACTGTTAAACACATGAGTTGCAGAAGAATCTAAATACCTCCAGAATAAAATGCTAGAAATCTGTATCTGGTAGCAAAACATCAGCTTTAACCCTCAAGTGAATAGAAAGAAATGATGGGACCTTCACATAGAGTTTCTGAAATCTTTCTTCTTCTGTAGGTAATTTTTCCTGTTTTAAAAGTTTTCCTGTGATGTAAATAGGCAATCAAAATTTATAAATAGGCAATCACTAAGAGAGGTGGAGAATCCACTATTTTGAAACATCAAAATACGACATTGAGCACAATTATTCATATATTTCATTGTGCTTTCAGTGATGACTAACCAAAGGTATCCAATCTAGTAGCATTGGAAATTATGTTCTTAGTAAAGAACTCTCTTCCATTTGACAGTCGCACTCCTACCTAAAATACACAGGTTAAATAGCATAAAGAGAAGATTTATCTTTCTGCATATAATGAGGACAAAAATATTAAATCACATAATGAGGACGAAAATAATAACATAAATGGAAGATTTAACTCACAATTTTGGTTTTCCATTTCTGCTGGGAGAATCCATTGATCCTTTAATAAAAGCTTTGGCAGATTCTGGGACCATGTCTAATGGAAATGACTCTATAAAGCATGTTGTGTTAATTCGCGTCCTCTCAAGCTCTGTTTGAAGTAGTTCAGAGCTGTCTTGCTGGGTAAGAGCCTAAGAAAATAGGAAAAAATGCAGGGAAAGTATATTCGAGGAAAAACCATCATGTAACAACAAAAAAGATTAAATTATAAAGATGGTCACTCCTAGATGATTCATATAAAAGCCAACTTGAGGTCCAATTCTTAGGTAATTTACCAACTGGTCTAGAAAATCCACCTAAGCACATTTAATAATCACTAATAGCCACATGATTAGTGAGGACTGTGATAAGCATTTGTTAGGAGGAGATGACAATGAGCCGACACCAAGTGAGGGTGCAGGGTAAGAGTAAAATGTGGCTTAGAAAAAATGATTTTATATAAAGAAAAATGCTAAACCATCATGAATTGTAGACCAAGAACATCGTTACTTCCACGTGTAGGCCTACGGTGATGGCTTCGAGTCTCAACAGACTTAGTCACACTCTCTGTGGCTTTCTCCAATAAGACCCGTTGTAAAGACTTTAGTGACTCTCTTGCCTCATGTGTAAAGTAAGGATTCAATATGGTCTCAAAATATTCAAGCGGTAAGAAATGCATGACAAACAATAAATTAGCTAAGAAAGTGAATCAGGCATCTCAGTAATAGTAATCACTTGAATCTGCCACACACATATTTGTAAGACTGTATTGCTAATTTTTAATATGTTTTCAACTAGAAACTTCATAGAATAAGAATCTTCGTCATCTTAGTTTTATTCTCTATTATATAGGAACCACACAAATAACATGGTATCTAAAATAGATTGGAAAGGAGGCTAATAACGAATCTCATCTTCAAGTTCCCAACAATATAAAATTTGTATCAAGTTTTTATAACACTTATATATATTTGGCAGGCAAAAATAGCTCTACTTTAAGCATCAATGGTTTTCAGAAACATCAGAAGTTCGATTAGATACAATTACAACAAAAGAAAAAAAAGAAGAGAAAAGAAAAAATAAACAGAATATTCACCTCAAGCATGAGCTGACAGAAACCATTTGCATCCAATGATCTAAGATCTCTCTCTTTGTTTTCATGGAAAAGACTGAGTAAAGTGTCAATCAGACCTTCAACGAGGATACCGAGTGTCTTATCAAGCAAGGGCTTACATCTAGCAAAAATGTGCAATCAGAAAATACATCATATTCCCAAGATTAAGCCAAAAGTGAAGCTAATAATTCAGGACTTAACTTGATTAGGATATGTTCCATTATGATTGACACAACTTCTAATATAGTCAAAAATATAATTTAGTTGTATTAGAATTAAGAAATGGTAGGGGTGATGGGAAACAAGTCTAAGAAAAACAAGAAAAATTTTGTAGATCATTGGGTGGATGTGTCCTGCCAGGCACACATTAAGTACCTCGGCATGCACAGCTACTAGAGTGTGCAATAACTCCATCACCAGCATCTCGCACACCTCGCAAGATACCGTAAGCGATATATCGATTTTGCGAAAAAGTAATGTTCACCGAAAATGTCGTAAAACAAGGGAATAACAAATTATTTCACTATTTTCTTACTTTGATCACCGGTGCACTTCCCCATTGCACTCCAAAGATCCAACAAATAGTTTGCAACTACTGACTCTAAATAAAATTTGCCTCGAGAAAACATAAAAGATGGTATACAATTCCAAATATTGATGGAAGGCACATTAACAAGTTTTTTCTATGGAAAAGCATTACAAGGCATTAGATCATTTCTGCAAGACTTGATCAACTCGATTTATAATCTTGATAAAAGGAACTCTATCCCCCATGGCCGACTCCTTCCTCTTTCTTGGCCCTCATCTTGCCCCCCTCTGTGGGTTACACACATGGTGAATATTCTAATCTTCCAACATGAGAAACAACAGCCAAATACATACAATGTTAAAGGGCAAACAATTATTCTAAAAATTATGGTGGTTCCAATTTATTGACTTCTTACTTCATTGAGCATTACACTAACCATAGAATCATAACCTAAAGAACCAACCTCTGTTAACAAACAAAATAATGGCCTAAAACTAAGGAATCTTCACATGTTTCAGTAGGATATATAGCTGAAAATAACCAGATAGATTAGTTGGAAAAAATAAGTTGTTTGCACAGTAGCAAACCCAAATCCAACACATGGGTTCAGTATGACTTGAAAATACGTCTCCCCCACTCCCCAAAAAAAACATCCCAACAAAAACACGTGATCCCCTCTGCCAATGGTAATCATCCCAGACATCAATAAGTAGTTAGTTTACACACATATTTTTGTGCAAAATCAACATTCACATTTATACCGGACATAAGTTTGGTTATACCTTTGCAAAAGTATATTGTGCAAGGACCTTCTCTTCAAGACCAGAGAAAGACATAACCAAATCTTGCATATCAGTATCCTCCTCGTCCTTTCCCCTACTGTAGTCATAGATATGATAACATCACTCAAACTTAACCTCGAGTAGTGAATCAAAAAATTTATTTACGATCTCAAGTATATTAATAAGACAAGATGTCCAGCCAGCAGTAAGCTTGACAGATGAAAGTGTGTAGAGAAATCACACACACACACATATATATATATATATATATATGAAATATTGTAAATCGCCAAAAGTTAGTGTGCCTCACGTGGATTCTAAAACCTATTAATAAACTAGATTTCAAAATCTGTATAAGAAATAATATCAAACTACCTCAACATCTATGAAGGACAGTACTTGCGGATCTTTTATGAACTTTTGACCTATGTCTCCAGCATTTGAGGCAAATAGTAAGCTGTAAAGGGTATTGGTAGCATGTCAAATGGTTCGTACCAAGAGTTTTTGGCTTAGATTTAAGAAAACTTGATGATTTAATAGAGTAGGAAGCATGAAAAACAAACTTGAATCACTAAAAATAAGAGGATGAATATGCAACAATTACCATCCACAAAGATGGTCTACCAACATGATATCAGGATAAATAGACCACAAGAACCAGGTAGATTAAAAAGCTTTCATGATTTTGAGAAAAGAAATTATGGAAAACATATGTGGTAATCTAATTCTACATAGCAAGCCAAAGATTATGAATATTTCATTAATGCACCACAATTTGGATTAAATCAAGTGACAATAAAACTGCGAAACTTAGCTGAACTGTGTATTGAACTATCGATGTATATAAATATATAATATAGTCATTTAGTGACCCAAATAATATTTTAATTAACAAAAACATTTAGTGGATCACTAACCTCTACTTCAAACCCCTTTTCATTACATTGGGTCATCAATCTCATCAAGGTCTGTTGTAAAATCAGAAGAAATGACATTAACATTGTGCAATCTATCAGTTATCATATAAAACCACAAATTTTTAGGATATAAAGAATATTATTTGATGAAAAAGGATGAAAAGGAATATTTAAACATACCTGGTGCATATCAACCAATGATGCATTTGCAATAGAAGATTCACCGCTCTCAATTATCTGTTGCTCTAACACCCTTATTTGATTTATTTTTTTCTTGGATTTCACATTCTAAGTTCTGAATCTGATTATGAGAAGCGGTCTGATCGAGCAGCTAGTCCGACTCAAATAAGTAAACAAATTGAAAGAAAAAGACAAACATAGGTTTTGCAATGTTACCAACATTTATTATGTATTACCATTGTAAGTCCCCAACTTTTATGAATAAAGATGAATTTTCTATAAATATCATTTTTGAATATTATGGAGTGAACTTGATATAATGTTATAGTTGTGGGTAATATTTATAAATTTTGCAAAGTACGCAAGTTGTTATATAATATTCGATTGGTCGGGGAATATTCATTTTAACAGGGAATATTCGTACGATGGCACAATCATTTGTGGGCCCATAACAGAATAATTGTCGAATAAAGAAAACGACAAGTTTGAGTTTTATAAATAACGGCGTAGTGGTTACCGTTAACACTGTTAGAATACCTGGTGGTTAAAATATAGTAATACGCGTTGTTGCACAGTAGCACACGGTATTGCACAATATTTTTGAATTATTGATTCTTACGTAAGAAGGCACTACTCAATAATTGTTACAGTAATTGTTGTTCAATATTTTATTTTATTGATTCAATAATTCTTTGCGTTGATATTTTATATTATTGTTGTTTCATAATTGTCAATGCATTTAAAGATTTCCCATTATCAAATCAATAATTCATATTATTTGAATAATATTATTAGATAACATTATTGGCAATGTCTAGAAAGTTCTGTCAAGGAGAGGTTTGGTCACCTAATTGCGCGCCAGTAAGGAAAAATCCTTATTGGAAAGCCTCCTCTTTCGTGGGAACGGCCTGGTTGTCATTATTGTGATTCTGTAATATTATTTATGAATAATTAATTATTGATTTATATGATAAGGAAATATTTATTTTATGTGGTTTTAATTGAATGAATTAATGTTGAGGTGTTTTATCAGTATTTTGTCAGATTGGATGTATTAAAAAAATCAAATCGGTGTTTTTAAAGCTCTAATGTGTGAGTTATAATTTTAATTCGACCGTTGGATAATTGTGATTTTTGGATATGTTATACATATATAAGTTGAGTATATGTCCACAAATTTGAACCGTTAAAAATTAACGTATGATTTGTTATGAATTTTAAGAGGTGTTGAAAATTGTCCGTTTGTGGAATTCGGATATTTTTTATTTGGAATTTGGAAAAACTTTCTTCTGTAAAGTTGTAGAGAATTCGATTTCGTGTGGAATGGACATAAAATTCGTATTTTTCTGATAAAAGTGCTATTTATTATGAATTATTAAAGTTTCAAAAATTAAAATATTTTTATTAAAAATATGGGTGGGCCCCACTTTTGGTTGTTGGGATAGGTGGCTGATTTTAGTGGGCCCCACTTGTGGTGACTAAATTTTTTTCAAATACATGTGCGTAGAAAAAAAATTATTATTATTTTAGTCTCCTATGGCGTTCTAGCATTTTTCTATTAATAGGCATTTAAGTTAGAATTGAAAATCACACCAGAATCAGAGAATTCTTCTTCTATAATCTTGAGTGTATTTCTTTAGAGTTTTAGAAAGCTTTGAGCGTAGAAAAAAGTGAAAGTTTTCTTCAAGAATATCCCCGCTATACCAGTTGGAATACTCTTCTTTTCAAGGTAAGGGATGTTATTTTTGTTCAATATTCGCTTGAAATAATATTTTCTTCCATACTCTTTAGTGTGTAAGTAATATTATTTCGTTTCAGATTTCGAATTCTATACTCGTTTTGTTAAAATTTTGGCTTCTATACATGATATTTGCGCTTCATCCAGTATCTTTTCATGGAAATATTATTCTGAGCATTCTTGATAAGTTTTAACTTTTTCATCCCAAAGTACTATTCACGGGGTTACTATTCTCGAAGTACTAATCATGGGGTACTATTCACCCGGGTAACTATTCATGATAAAAATTTATTCGTTTTCGGTCCAAATTATTTTTGGTACATTATTATTCTTGAATTTTACTCCACAAAGCAGTATCATGTTGACACTTTAGATGTTATTGATTTATGGATAAATTGGATTATAAATCTTTAAAAATTTATTCTTGAACTTGTTTTATTGAATTCCTATATCATTGTAATCATCCTCATGTTTATATTCTGTTGAAAGTCATCTGTGGCCTGTAGTGCATAGATGGACTTGGTATGATTATGACCAGGGATTATTCGGTATAATCATGACCGTAATGTTATAAATGATGTGGTAAAAGTCCTCATTGGCCCGTAGTGCATTGGTGGACAGTTGTTGGCATGATCATGACCATTGATGAATACACGAATATCCTTGGCCCGTAGTGCATGGATAATTTGTGGTCGTGATTCTAAAGAATATCCTTGGCCATAGTGCAGGGGTGATTCGATGATGTGGATTATTTATTAAGCTGAGTCTCAGCGATAAAAGTGATGAAAAACTATTTAAATCATAGAAGATAGTAGATTTTATGCTCTATTTGACTCTTCTAATGGATTGCTTATTCCGCTGCAGTTAAACTTGATGTTTGTTATATTTTATCAGTTTAACACTGTTGAAGGCTAACGATAAATTATTTTGCTTTATCTTAGTCATAATATTTCTTACTGGGCTAGTTGAGCTCACCCTTTTTCTTTCATTGTCCTATTCAGGAAATGAGAACGTAGCCGGGACTAGTCGGGGAACGGAGTGACGGTCCAGATGATAGCTTTAGTAGTCCTCACTATTCTATGAAATAGTGTGATAATAAATGTATTGAGAACTCCATTTGAGTTGAATACTGTCTAGAAGACAATATTCGTTTTAAAACTCATAGTTTATATTTTGTGGTATTTTACACGACAGTTTTATTATTAAGCTGTATTTGAATTTTGTACCATGTATTTGGCGACTCAAGATGGGTGATGTATACCTATTTTGGGGGTGTCACAGTTGGTATCAAAGCTTAGGGATATGATCCCTGGCTGAGATGTGAGACAAGAACTGTAACACCCCCAAATCCAGGTACTTCATTACCACCGGATTTGGTGCTCACTTATCAAAAACTATTACATCTAACTACCCATAATAAAGGATAAAGACATAAATAAAATAACTTAAACAATAATCTCTCCCATTAAAGGGTTACATCATCATCTCAAAATAAATCCCAAGTAATCTAACCTTAAAATTATTACATAAGCTTGCGGAATACATCACATATTAAAACAAGTCTTTAACATAATTCATTAAAATCAAATTCTCAAAAGTCTTCGTCATTTGGACATCTTGCCCTTGCCTTTACTAGTCGATGGCTCATCAACTTTCTCCACTTTAGCTGCAGTGTTAATTGCAAGAGTGAGCAAACAAATGCTCACTGATATAGAAAGTAGCAATGGTAGTAACATGAGAATGAACAACAAAAGCTGAATAATAAAGAACTTGTTCTATGAATCAAAATAGAAAACAAGTGCGAACTTTAATTATCTGAGGGTCTTAAGACCACGAACTATATCCCCGGTACTTAGGTATTATTACCCAACCTTAACAGTTATTTAGACTATATGGACCCTTCTTAACGTACTTAGGGAGATCAGCCCTTTGTACCATGTATTGTGCACAAACATCTAAATGTTACACATACTAAATCCCCTATGTTAGGGTTGTTCGTCTGAGTTTTGATTTAGAATTTCCTCACTAAAAAAAGTTTAGTTTGGAACTAGCTTATCAGTGTTTCTATAATTTTAGAACACTATTCGAATATAGATTAATTCAATCAATAAAGGTTTACTTACTACTTGAAGGTTTAATACAACGATAAAGCTTTGAACAAGGTTATCAAAGTCAAAGATTGAATAACAATAATATATAATTGAGTAAACATGATACACATGCAAAGCGCTATAGAAGAGTTAAAACAATCTCCCTTGAATCAATGTATTAGAACAATATATGCTTTAAATAACAATTAGGAAACTAAAACTCGCTCGATGTAACGAATTAGGTTACATAAGCTTGTACAAATATACGCACGATAGGTTAAGTTTGCTCAACTTCATAAAGAATGTTAGGAACTTGCACAATAATAATTTAGGAATGGGAACTTGCATTCAATACAAAAAGAATGAAGTTAGAAAGCTTTGCTCAATGTAAAGAGATAAGATTTAGAAACTTGCACAATTATAAAAGTAGAGTTAGAGAACTTGCCTTGATTGTAAGATACACAAATGAAAATAATCTCTAATTATCCTACATATATCATTGAAACCGTAACAACAATTAATCGCTTGAATATTAACTTTAGGGTTTAAACCATCATTTAAGTCACAACCCTAACTTAGAACCTAACCACGTAAACTAACATACTTAACGCTTCTGAAATTACACATTGATCAACATAACTTAATCGTTCAACTCTATCTTTCGAAAACATCTCATTTGGTTTCATTTTATAACTCAATTAACAATCACTTAAATTCTTTTACACTTTATATAACAACGCATGACAATCTGTTATTATCGTTTATATCATGCCTCAACATCAATAACATGCTTACAATACTAATATAAGTCCATTATACGACGACCATAAACAAGCGCACCTCACCATCACGATTCGTAGTGTGGCTCAAATTGCTTTACACTTAGGCTTGGAACTCTGCATTTCATACATTTTTGGCCTTAACCTTTGGCCTTGCATTCTTGGCAAATACTACGAACAGAACGAGAGAGCGACAATGATCGATGGCAGACTTTAGCCCAACAAACATAAATTTCACCCATCAAACGGTGAAATTAGTACATCCAACTGATATAAAACTAACACATACATGTTTCCTCACATATTCATTAACTTAGAACAATTAAACATCAAATTAAACTATTTTAATTCCTTAAATTTCATGTTTTCTCATGAAAACTCCATTTTTGACACCTTTAGCGAATTTGATCACCACGAATTCATTTTTCAATCAATTGACATAATTTAAACTGTGTTGTTTTCGTTTCTTAATATATTATCATAATCCATCAACAAATTATAGATTACATCATATATTGAACAAGAAATTTGGTACTTTCTATGGCCATATTATAAGAACACAAACACTATGATTTTCCTTTTCTTCCTCAACCCAATTCCTCATGAAGTTGATAACAAATAACATGTACACATGATAATCAACAGAGTTTGCAAACCTATAAGTGCATATATACAACCATCATTTACGTGACTTAATAATTCACAGGAAATTCCCACAGAGAACTCAAAGCACAAAATATTAGAATTACAATATACCTTAATCCTTGTTTATGGAAGCAATTGATAGCAATCCTTTTTCCAAAACCCTTCTCCTCTTCCTTCAAGCTCTCTCTCTCTCTCAACACTCTGTGATATCTAGCTAGGCCTTAGAGAAAAATAGAATGCGTTGAGATATAACTCCCACCTCCAACGTCAGGTAAAAAAAACCCAACAGGTAGCGTCATTTGCATAATGCCAAAGGCCATAAGGCCTAGTTTGGCTAACCAAAACTCCCAAACTAGATTATTATTATATTATTTCTATTATATAGTTTTCATGTCACACCTTAATTTAGTTAATTTAACTAACCTTATATTAGTTGATTTAAATTAACTTATAATATTAATAATAAAAATCTTATTATCATTAATAAATAATTATATATCTAATTTAATTAATAAATTAGACACATCACTATATTTAATTTATTTATTTCCTTTAAATTAAAGAGTTCATTTAATTTAACTAATTTCTTAAATATTAAGCAATTGAGATAATTTAATTATCTCCTTAAATTAAATCCAACAAATAAAATTATCATTACTCGATTCAATTAACATTAATTAATTTAACTACTAAATTATAAATAAATTATTTTAAATATTTATTTAATTCCATAAATATTTAAATTAAATTACAAATTTCTCGATCGTTACAAGAACTAGGAGGGGAGAGACGGGAAATTCCTTCGCTAATATGACCTACCCAAGTTTATTTGGTATTTAATTGGTCGGTCAGAGTATAGGAATAATATGTGACATGTCAATTAACCCTTGTTTTGTGGCAGTATTTGAAAATGACATCTGAGAATGTTGAGAATAACAATGGAGCACAAGAGACTCTTGCGTCTCCAAAGATGAATACCCAGGATAATGTGCAACAGGAAGACAACAATCCTAATGCAAACAACAACACTGACCAAATGATGAACGATGGAATGTTCAGAGGCTTTCTGCAATTCATGCAACATCAGGCAAGAGAGACTCCTATCCGAAATGCAGGTGGAAACACTGGAAACTCTCGGACGATCACTGTTAAACAGTTCAAGGAGCTGGGACCACCGGAGTTTTTTGGAGATCCAAAACCACTTAAGGCGGAGACGTGGATAAAGCAGATCAACAAGATATTTGATGTCTTGGGATGCTCCGAGGAGTAAAAGGTTCCCTTTGCCACCTTCATGTTGCAGGCGGAGGCGATTCTTCGGGTGGGAATCAGAAGCGTATTTCTTAATATGCCGCGATCAAGATGTCTTTGGAGAAGTTCCAAGAACTGTTCAACGACAAGTACTTTCCCGAAAGTATTCGTCACATGAAAGAGGTAGAGTTCATTAAACTGGAGAAAAATAACATGACCGTGTCACAGTACGAAGCCAAGTTTGTCGAGTTGTCCCGGTTTGCGTCCCATTTGGTTGATAATGAGGAGAGAATGACGCGAATGTTTCTAAGAGGTTTTAAACCTGAGATACGTCAATACCTTCTCTTATAAACTGTGTTTGTATTCAGATGTTATGAATAAGGCTTAGTTATTGGAGTGCGATAATGAGTCAACCCAACCAAGAGAGAGCAACCGGCAAAATGATAATACCAGTGGTAGCAGTCATCGAAGCGATGACAACAAGCGTGGAGGGAATCAACAGGCCAGAAATGGTAATCACTTCGATGGTAATCATGGCCAAGATAATAAGAGTGGACATTTCAAGAAGAGGAGATTCAACAATGATGGAAAGACATCAGCACCAGCACCCGTGGTTAAGGAAGGAGAACGACCACCTATCATATGCTTCAAATGCGGAGGAAAGGGACATATCAGTCCAAACTGTGCGCAGCAGTCCAAAACGTGTTACAATAATGGAAGAGAAGGTCACCTAACTCAATTTTATCATTCAGGGAAGCCAAGTCCAGCGGGATGGAGGCACCAAAGGCTGTTTCAGAAAAGTTAAAACTAGTAGTTCAAGGGAGAGCATTTGTCGTAACCTCCCAGAAAGCAAGGAACCCGAACGAGGTCATCATGGGTAAGCTTATCATAAACTCTAGCGAAGTCTATACCTTATTTGATACCAGTTCTACCCTATCTTTTATTTCTCCTACTTACACTCAACGTTTAAATTTTACTCCGAAGAAATTAGACTTTGACTTATCTGTTAAAACTCCGTTAGGAGAAACCTTCATTACATCCATTGTTTAGAAGTCTTGTTTGATTCAAATCGGTACCCTCACATTACCTGTCAATCTTATTTCATTGAAAATACTTGCATTTGATGTAATTCTAAGGATTGATTGGTTAACTACTCATCATGTAAAAATTGATTATTTTCGTAAGGTAGTTAGCTTTAATATTTCTAACCAACCTATTATGCGAATTCAAGCAACCAAACCATTAAAATCAATCACTGTCATTTCAAGCCATAAAGCTATTCGATTATTGAAAAATGGATGTCAAACTTTCTTAGCTCATGTCACGGATTTAAACAAAAATACATTAGTTTTGAATAATATTTCTATTGTTAATAAATTTCCTGACGTATTCCCTGAAGAACTTCCTGGCCTACCCCCAGAGCGTGAAGTTGAATTTTGTATCAACCTTGAACCAAGTACAAAACCCATTTTCAAAGCCTCATATCGAATGGCTCCTATTGAACTTTAGGAGTTAAAGACCCAATTGCAGGAATTGTCAGACATTGGTTTCGTTCATCCTAGTACGTCTCCTTGGGGTGCTCCTGTTCTATTCGTGAAAAAGAAAGATGGGAGTATGCGAGTTTGTATTGATTATCGGGAGTTGAACCATGTCACCATCAAAAATAAGTACCCATTGCCACGTATTGATGACCTGTTTGACCAATTGTAAGGCGCCAAATTCTTTTCAAAAATTGATCTTCGTTCCGGATATCATCAGTTAAAGATTAGAACCGATGACATTCCAAAGAAGGCTTTCAGAACTCGGTACGGGCATTACGAATTCCTAGTCATGTCTTTTGGATTTACTAATGCTCCTGCTGCCTTCATGGATATGATGAACCGAGTATTCAAGTAATATTTGGATCACTTTGTGGTTGTCTTTATTGATGACATCCTCATATATTCCAAAAGTCATGCAGATCATGAGCAACACTTGAGGCTGATACTCCAAAAGCTTCGTGAAAACAAGTTTTATGATAAGTTGAAGAAATGTGAGTTCTGGCTTGAGGAAGTAGCATTCCTTGGGCACGTAGTATCAAGTTATGGAATATCTGTTGACCTGGCAAAGATTGAAGCTATTCAAAGCTGGGAGCAACCTAGATCAGTGACCGAAGTACGTAGATTTCTTGGCTTAGCTGGTTATTATCGGAGATTTATAGAAGAGTTTTCTCGAATCTCTAACCCATTAACTCAGCTGACTCAGAAAGATACAAAATTCAGTTGGAGCATAGAATATGAGAAGAGTTTTCAAGAACTCAAGAGGAGACTCATTTCAGCACCTGTTCTGACAATACCATCTGGCTCGGAGGGATTTGTCATCTATAATGATGCTTCGGGCAAAGGGTTAGGATGTGTTCTCATACAACATAGGAAAGTTATAGCCTATGCCTCACGACAACTCAAAGAATATGAGAGAAATTATCCTACTCATGATCTAGAGTTGGCAACAGTCGTTTTTGCACTAAAGATTTGGAGGCATTACTTGTATGGGGAGAAAGTGGAGATCTTTATGAATCATAAAAGCCTCAAGTATTTCTTCACTCAAAAAGAACTCAACATGCGACAATGATGTTAGCTTGAACTGTTGAAAGATTATGATCATACCATCTAATACCATCCTGGAAAAGCGAACGTGGTAGCTGACGCATTGAGTAGAAGATCATATGCGGGTACAAGTACGATATTGTCAACGCAAAGGCCCATTTTGTATGACTTGCAAAGGATGGAGATAGAGTTAAAGACTCCAGGGACCCATATGATGATGGCAAATATACGAGTAGAACTGACTTTAATCGATAAAGTTAAAGCTGCTCAAGCTACAGACCTGGAGCTCATGCGTATGAGGAAGAAAGTGCAAGAAGGTGCTATGCCAGAAGCAAGAATCGATGAAGAAGGAATACTTCGAGTCAACTCCAGACTTTGTGTTCCTAACGACCCTAATTTAAAGTATAAAATCATGAGGGAGGCACACAACACACCATTTGCAATCCATCCCGGGAGTACCAAATTGTATCGTGATCTTTGACATACATTTTGGTGGAGCAATATGAAGAGAGAGATCGCGGAGTTTATCTCAAGGTGTCTAACTTGTCAACGAGTCAAGGCAGAGTATCAAGTACCAAAAGGTCCATTGCAACCACTTGAAATTATAGAATGGAAGTGGGAGTAAATTACCATGGATTTCATTATTGGTCTTCCCAAGGTTTTTCAAGGCATAGATGCAATTTGGGTCATTGTTGATAGATTGACCAAGTTTGCTCATTTCTTACCTATACGAGAAACTTATACACTTGAACGTCTTGCTCGTATGTACATAAACGAGATTGTAAGATTGTATGGTATGTCAGTATCCATAGTTTCTGATTGAGACCCAAGATTCACTTCAAGATTTCGGGTTAGTTTGTAAAAACTATGGGCACGGATTTATGATTTAGTTCGGCTTATCATCCTCAAATAGACGGGCAGTCGGAAAGGACTATTCAAACTCTTGAAGATCTATTAAGACTCTGTGTCGTTGACTTCAAGAGAAGTTGGGACAAGTTCTTACCATTGGTGGATTTTTCCTACAACAACAGTTATCAAACAAGTATTGGCATGGCTCCATTCGAGGCATTGTATGGAAGAAAGTGTCGTTCTCCAGTATGCTGGGATGAGGTGGGTGAAGGAACGTTGTTGGGACCGGAGTTGGTACGTATGACTACGGAAAAGATTTAAACGATCCGACAACATATAAAAACCTCACAAGATCGACAAAAGAGTTATGTTGATCTTGGAGATCATGTGTTATTACGTGTTGCTCCATGGAAAGGAGTTACGAGATTTGGAAAGAGAGGAAAGCTCAATCCTCGATTCATTGGCCCATTTTTAATCCTCGATTGAGTAGAAAAATTGGCCTATAGACTCGCTTTACCGCCAAGTATGTCTCGTGTTCATAATTTTTTTCACATATCTATGTTACGTAAATATGTGAAAGACCCGAACCACATTATTGAGTTAGAACCGGATGAAATAGCAGAATATTTAATGTATGAAGAGGTTCCTGTTAAAATCTTGGATAAGAAGGAGCATATTTTACGATCCAAGGTTATACCTCAAGTCAAAGTTTTGTGGAGAAACCACGATGTTGAGAAAATGACCTGGGAGTTAGAATCTGAAATAAAATTAAGGTATCCTTACGTACCCTAATTTTGAGGGCGAAATTTCATAATAAGGGGAGGTTGTAAGACCCCAACTTTTATGAATAAAGATGATTTTTCTATAAATATCATTTTTGAATATTATGGAGTGAACTTGATACAATGTTATAGTTGTGGGTAATATTTATAAATTTTGTAAAGTACGCAAGTTGTTATATAATATTTGATTGGTTGGGGAATATTCATTTTAACAGGGAATATTCGTACGACGGCACAATCATTTGTGGGCCCATAACAGAATAACTGTCGGATAAAAAAAATGACAAGGAAATATTATTATCAAATCAATATTTCATATTATTTGAATAATATTATTAGTTAGCATTATTGGCAATGTCTAGAAAGTTCTATCAAGGAAAGGTTTGGTCACCTAATTGCGCGCCAGTAAGGAGAAATCCTTATTAAAAAGCCCCCTCTTTATTGGGAACGGCCTGATTGTCATTATTGTGATTCTGTAATATTATTTGTGAATAATTAATTATAGATTTATATGATAAGGATATATTTATTTTATGTGGACATAAATGATAGATAGGAAAATATTTAATTAATGTGGTTTTAATTGAAGGAATTAATGTTGAGGTGTTTTATCAGTATTTTGTCAGATTAGAGGTATTAAAAAAATCAAATCAGTGTTCTTAAAGCTCTATTGTGTGAGTAATAATTTTGATCCGACTGTTGGATCGTTGTGGTTTTTGGATATGTTATACATATATAAGTTGAGTATATGTCCACAAATTTTGAACCGTTAAAAATTAACGTATGATTTGTTATGAATTTTAAGAGGTGTTGAAAATTATGCATTTGGAATTCGATATTTTTGTTTGGAATTTGGAAAAACTTTCTTACGGAAATTTGTAGAGAATTCGATTTCGTGTGGAATGGACATAAAATTCGTATTTTTTCTGATAAAAGAGCTATTTATTATGAATTATTGAAGTTTTAGAAATTAAAATATTTTTATTAAAAATATGGGTGGGTCCCACTTTTGATTGTTGGGAAAGGTGGCTGATTTTAGTGGGCCCCACTTGTGGTGGCTGAATTTTTTTCAAATACATTTGCGTATAAATTTTATTTTTTTTTTATTATTTTAATCTCCTATGGCATTCTAGTATTTTTCTATAAATAGGCGCTTAAGTTAGAATTAAAAATCACACTAGAATCAGAGAATTCTTCTTCTATAATCATGAGCGTATTTCTTTAGAGTTTTAGAAAGCTTTGAGCGTAAAAAACAGTGAAAGTTTTCTTCAAGAATATCCCCGCTATACCAGTTGGAATACTCTTCTTTTCAAGGTAAGGGATGTTATTTTTGTTTAATATTCGCTTGAAATAATATTTTCTTCCATACTCTGTAGTATGTAAATAATATTATTTCGTTTCAGATTTCGAATTCTATACTCGTTTTGTTAAAATTTTGGCTTCTACACTCCATGAAATTAGTAGAATATCATTGATATTTGCGCTTCATCCAGTATCTTTTCATGAAAATATTATTCTGAGATTTCTTGATAAGTTTTAACTGTTTCATACCAGAGTACTATTCACGGGGTTACTATTCCTAAAGTACTATTCACGGGGTGCTATTCACTTGAGTACTATTCACCTGGGGTACTATTCATGATAAAAATTGATTCGTTTTCGGTCCAAATTATTTTTGGTACAATATTATTCTTGAATTTTACTCCACAAAGCAGTATCATGTTGACAATTTGGACGTTATTGATTTATGGATAAATTGGATTATAAATCTTTAAAAAATTATTCTTTAATTTGTTTTATTGAATTCCTATATCATTGTCATCATCCACATGTTTATATTCTGTTGAAAGCCATCTGTGGCCTGTAGTGCATAGATGGAATTGGTATAATTATGACCAGGGATTATTCGGTATAATCATGACCGCAATGTTATAAATGATGTGATAAAAGTCATCATTGGCCCGTAGTGCATTGATGGACAGTTGTTGGCATGATCATGACCATTGATGAACACACGAATATCCTTGGCCCATAGTGCATGGATAATTTGTGGTCGTGATACTAAAGAATATCCTTGGTCGTAGTGCAGGGGTGATTCGATGATGTGGATTATTTATTATGCTGAGTCTCAGCGATAAAAGTGATGAAAAACTATTTAAATCATAGAAGATAGTAGATTTTATGCTCTATTTGACTCTTCTAATGGATTGCTTGTTTCGCTGCAGTTAAACTTGATGTTTGTTATATTTTATCAGTTTAACACTGTTGAAGGCTAACGATTAATTATTCTGCTTTATTTTAGTCATAATATTTCTTACTGGGCTAGTTGAGCTCACCCTTTTGCTTTCAATGTCCTATTCAGGAAATGAGAACGTAGGCAGGACTAGTTGGGGAACGAAGTGATGATCTAGATGATAGCTTTAGTAGTCCTCACTATTCTATGAAATAGTGTGATAATAAATGTATTGAGGACTCCATTTGAGTTAAATACTGTCTAAAAGACAATATTCGTTTTAAAACTCTTAGTTTATGTTTTGTCGTATTTTGCACGACAATTGTATTATTAAGTTATATTTGAATTTTGTACCATGTATTTGGCGACTCAAGATGGGTGATGTATACCTATTTTGGGGGTGTCACAACCATGGCATATAAATGACAATATAACTTCTATCAAATAAACTTCCATTATCACTATTGTAAACAATATGAAATCTTATTCTTTCTAATATACAGCTAGACTACTCTACAGACCAATGCTTGCAATTCATCAATGTTTATCTCACCAAAAGGTATTTGCAAGTTTGACTCTTATTCATAATGGAAAGGACATCGCTATCCTTATTGTGTGATATTGTACAGCCAACCAAACTAAGATGGTGGACAGTGAAATACTTTAGACAGAACAAGACTGCATTTCCATTCAAAAACCAATATTAACCACATATGTTGATTGGGTATCCACAAGGGAAAATTAAGCTTATAAACTTAGAAATTATCTTAAAGAATCCTATAGAAAGAAGGTTTACAACACAATCATAGTAATGAGTAAACTAATTGTCAAGTAAGCTTGTTCATTGTCGTGCGCTTATCGTGCGCTTTTCTGGAATCATTTTTTGAGTGGAAAAGGGTCTACTTTTTCTCAAGAAATAATCACTCCTTGCACATTCTCTCAAGCAATTTCACAAATAGTTAGTAGCTAACATAAACTCACACTCAAGCAATTCATAAACACTTAATCTGCCTTACTATGCCCATTGACAAACTACATCATTTTGAAATGTATTACATACAATAATTGAACTAATTAACCAATTAACAATACAATCATTCCAATTGCAACCCAAATTAGCTCTAAATAGCACAAAATTTATAATCAAAACCTAATTTTTAGGAAAAATTAACAAATGAGGAAATTAAAACCTCTAATTGGGCAATAACGGAGCAGAAGTTGAAGGAGAGGCCATCACTATGCCGCCACTATTAACAAAATGAAGAAAACTCACTGTACATCCATATCGATCTTAGTCATGTGTCGATTTCTTGGGTTCCTTTATTCTCAACCAAGACCATATCGAACTTAGTTGATTCCTAAGGAGAGAGGAGAAACCCAAATAGGTAGAGAAGAAACCTAGCTAACCCATCTCCTCTCTAATTGAAACATCGAATTTTGGCTAAGGAAGAGAGGTGAAACCCAATTAATCTCTATTCCATGCTTTCCCAGACCACGCACGAACACAACTCAGTACTCTGTTCCAAAAAAAAGTGTTTGATAACATTTTATATGTAAAATTATTATTTCAAAAATTAAAGATAAATCTAAATTTAAATTTTAGGATATTATAAATTAATTATAACAAATTGAAATATAACTCTTTTGTAGAACCAAAAAGTAATATTTTAACATTTATAATTTGTTCCATAAAAAGAGTCATAATTATTATAATTTTGTTTCTTGTCAATTTATAACATTTTAAAATTTAAAATTATTGTAAGTTAATATTTTAATAAATACAATTAATATTGTAAATTACATAAAAATTATTATTAAGAATAAATTTCTATTAAAATATTAATTACATTACAATTTTAATTGTAGTATATTATAAATTAAAGAACAAACTCAAACTTGACTCTTTGTGTATAACATATGAGTATTTGTTTTTGGCATTTGTGCTCTATTCTACAAAAGTGCACCACTATTTTTTTTGTCAGGATCAATGTATAAAATTTTAAAGTTTAATATAGTGTCAAATTATTTACTTTATAGTTTGTTAAAAGAAATAGTTAATACTGTAAGTTAATTAAAAAATGTTATTAAAAGTACATTTATTTATGCAAAAAAAAATTAATGTATTTATATTAAAATTTATATTCACCATAATTAATTCTAAAAAAATTATTTAGAACAAAATAGTGACCAATTTTATCTCTCACAAAAATCCTTTGAACAATAATATATAGTGAGTAATAATTAAATATGAATAATACTAGTTATGTATAGAAAAATATGCAATTAGATGAGAATTTAAATATGAATAATTTTATCATTTGACATTTTTTTTAAATTCGCATAAAATCAATGATCACTTTCATTCTCGGAGTGAGGGAGTACTTGTAAGTATATATCCTATTTCTATCTAGAAATAGGAAACACTTGGAAGCATAGATATAATAATCAGGTTTGACGAGGTTAGTTTATTTGGGTCGGAAGTCCGGAACTAACATGTTTGGCAATCGGTTGTCACGGGTACTATTTCAACAACCATAATCTGTACCGTTGATCGCAACATTGGATGACACAGATTGAAATGGATTTCCCCCTGCCGCTACAGGCTGTAATGACATGAGAAATTACTCATTTGCCCCTCATTTGCTCATGTGCTACACTGTCTACCGCTACAAGCTTTGACGGTAGTTTAGGTAACTAATAAATTAGAATGGCTCAGTAGTAGCTTAATGGCCCAATAACCTATAGGTCTTAGGATCGAAACCTAGCTCTAATGATTTTGCTTCTTATGTTATATTTTTGTGTATTAGATAAATTCTATTACCATATATATATATATATATATATATATATCGACGTCGGTATTTTTGGTGTCCCTTTTCGTTACTTGTTCTTTGGTGTTCTCATGTTAATGTGAGATTTGTTTGAAAAAACAAGTGAAAAGGGTTCGACATGTATAATGTCGACGATTGGACTTTAAGAGTCGCCAGTTGGTGTATTTAATTGGTTACACCAACGCAACTGAAAAGGTGTGCACATTGACCCAATGATGTGACACTGCTAAACGGGTCTGTGAAACCGAGATTCATTAAGGGTTCAAGGGCTTGATTATGCGGAGGGAAGGTGTTAGGCACTCCCCGACATCTGTGTTGCCACGATGACCGCCACTTCTCAAAGAAACTGTTATATGAATGTGTGTGTGTGTGTGTGTGGATTAATGTGCAATTATTTGGAAGTAGTGTTGTACCTCGTTCGCACCTATGTACAAGGGTTTGAATTTATAGAAAAATTCAGTTTTAACCAGATATATCAATGAGGTTTTGTAACAAGTGGTTTTTTCAAACCTTGTGCCCAATAGTAATTGAGGCCTTTGATACTTCCATTTTATTATCTAAATGTTAGGCTTGTTTGCTTTTATTTTCGAGATGCGAGGCATCTGCGAAAAATAATATCTATGAACAATCTTAGAACTCCTTCCAGGCATGACAACCATCCAAAGAAATTCGAGACAATCGTAAATAATGTACAAGCTACTTACAATTTGGAAAAAAGTCCATCATGGAACTTAATCTAGATTCAATGAGTACCTAATCTGTGATCACATGATTCCTAGGCTCACATTATCTTCGCAATTTGTATGCAAAGCGATGGCGATTATATATATATATATATATATAAAAGCGATAAATATATATATATATGTGTGTGTGTGTGTGTGTGTGTGTGTGTGTGTGTGTGCATGATCAACCACCACGACGCAACTCCATGGGGGATCAAAAATGTAAATAAAGCAGTAAATGCTATCAACCGCCATGAAGTGAACTCCAGGCGGGACTTGAACGTAAATAAAGCTGTAAAAAGCTATCAACTGCCACGAAGTGAACTCCGGGCAGGATGAAATGTAAAGAAAGCTGTAAAAAGCCACGGAGGAAACTTCAGGCCTGACAGAAATGTAAATATATATATATATATATATATATATATATACTTATATATAAATCGTGGTGGGACTACATGCGATGCTAATTTGATTTTACATCTATCGTTTAATTGCTTTATATATATATATATATATATATATATATATAAGCAATTAAATGCTCCAAACCGAAGTCTAGGCTCAGTCGAGGCATAACTCGATAATGTTAGTCCGTATAAAAATATATACATATATATAAGTATATATATACAGACAGAAATGAAAACCACGGACCGATGTTCGGGCAAACACACTCACATGACTCTTAACGTGTACAACAGTGTGTGATAATATGAGAAGAAAGCTTTATAGAATGTGAGAAGGCTTACAGTGGGCTGCCAAAGTAAACTTCTATGACTCTATTTGGATAAATACTCAGCTCCTGCTGGACAAAAAATAGCTATATGTGAGCTAACAGAAAAAGAAACACTCAATATAGGTTTGTACAAAACAAAATAGACAAGGCTTCCTTGCCTTTTCTCTCTCTTTTTCCTCCTAAATGGCTGACCCCTCAGCTTATATTTATAAACTGATGGCCGCAGGTACATCTACTAGCAATTGCAGCTATACCTGTGGTTTGGTCGTGAGTGGGCCCGAACATCATCAGTTCCCATCGTCTCGTAGTACGTACACTCATGCACTGTAATGTCCGCTCGAACTTGTAGAACTTCAATCCCAGCTTCCAAACGAGGTATATGTGACCTTCTTCGGATAGCTTGTGTCGAGAGTTACACAATGACATGGATTAGAGGTTGTACGAAGTTAGGAAAAGGGGACCATGCCCATGGTCTTCAAGCTTCAAATTCTATCTGGTGTACTTCCATGCGTAATAGTCACTCAGGATTGGATATCCTGTTTCTTAAAGGACACAGTTGTATGTATGTATGTATTGAAGTGTTGAGACGACGCACAGGTGATGTGGCAAGATGACGTTTGACTCTTCATCGGGGTTACCGCCGATTTGAGTTGAAAGCAGACGTTGCTCAAGGTTACATCTGAGATTGGACTACTTGTTGGTATGTCACGGTATCATCTTATAAGTGCATGTATGCCCAATTTTATCTCCAGATTTGAGAGATAAGTGCCTTGGTAGGAGGGCTGAGATTGGAGCTGATCTCATGTGTTTAAAACATGCATTTTCGGAGTTATCGCCGGAACTGCAACAGCATTCCTTGGGGTTATCGCTAAGGACGAAACTCGGGGTTATCTCTGAGGTTGGAAATGATCCTTCCAGTGTGTGTTTTGGGGTTGAGAATGAGACTCCCAATGTGTGGTCTGGGATAGAGATCGAACTTCCGGTGGTATCCGGAATAGATGTGAGCTGTCTTCCAGGGTTATCTCCGAAAGACGATTACGCCCTCCCCTTAATGTTAGTAATAGTTGTATGCGAAAAAATTTGAGTGTCTCATGATTCCCTCTTTATCATATTCATGCAATGCAAGGCATGGATATGATAAAGAATCCTAGACACTTGAAATGCAAGTGAAATAAACATGATGCTATGTGTAGCAACATGATGCAAATGTATGATGCATGATTATCATGTAATCCTGCTGGGATGACAATCAATGATGGCTTGGACATGCAATCCAAGTCTTCAAAGATGTTGACGTTGGGGCTATCACCATACTTGTGAATCCTAGACACTAGCTTGTATTCCGTAGAGGTACCTCTTGTGTGTAAGAGATCTGTGGAGATAAAGCTTTGTCTGCTTGAGGATGTGTATAACATGTTCCCTCAACCTGTTGGAGTTACTGCCAACAACCTATTGTTGTCAGGGCTGCCTTACCTTCATTGATGTGTGTATCACCGAATAGATCCCTAATGGGTGCATTGTCAAGGTTGCTTGACCTTCATTGATGTGTGTATCAATGGTCGCATTGCGTTGTAACCCCTTGAGGATACATGGATGTCCGACGATGTGGCCATGACTTCACGGGATACATATATTTTTAAAACTTCGACGTTGTAACCCCCACCGGGGATACGTATTTAATTTGTAACTTCGGCGTTGTAACCCCCGCCGGGGATACATTGATGCTCGAATTTCGTAGATTCTGCGTTGTAACCCCCGCCTAGGATACGTCAGAGTTGTCTGGCGCTCATTGACGGCATCGGACCTTTGTGGGGTATTTCCGAGCATGATTTATGAAAGCTAAGGCCACTGGTATCGTATACCTTGTATGCATGTGAATACCAATGTGGAACATGTGGAGCTAGAGTTTAACACATGAACACCAGGATTCCAAGCTATTCCGCTCAATCGTGTAGCGTTTTTATTCCTGATTTGGCCTTTTTAGCTTGTGAGACCTCCTTTGCAACTCTAACTAGAGTGAGCCGGAGGTGTGGGACCCATGTAGGAGTGCCGCAGGTACACCTACAGCAGCCGCAGGTGGACCTGCGGCAAACCATGGCTATGTAAAGCCTAAAGGTTGCTTTCATAAGTCATTTTCAAGCTGCGCGACAAAGGAAATCTGAGAGCTTCTCATCAGACTTGTGGAGTTCGGGCAACATTCTGCATAATCTGCTACCGTATAAGCGTTCTTCACTGTCCTAATAACGTATGCATGTATTCTTTTCCAATTTCTAGTCGTTGGAAAATGACTTATCACATGAAATTCATTTAGACACATAGTAGTGAATATGCATGCTGATATGACTTGATAAAAAATATTCAACATAGCAAATGTTAGTATTAAACCATGCTGAACAAAATGATGTGGAAAAATTTGACTTTTGAAACAGTCAAATTAGCACCTTTTACTGTCATTTCTTATCCTATTTGAGGACAAATGAGTAAAGGTAGACAAGAAAAATAATCCTGGTAATTAGAGTACACTTACTAATTTTTCACTACAATGTATTAAATGCATATAGGATGTATATGACTGTGTATAGGTGTGCTACTGAATGGCCACCTAGTCATGCCTATGTGCATGTGGATAGTCCCATTTACAAAGGGTCTATGGCAAAATTTTCCAAAAATATAGGAATGATTAGTCATGCATTTTTAACTCTACTGTAGATGTATGTTAAACAATGCATGCATGTTGAAAAGCTCCAGGTAAGAATTTACCACACCCTTTCTGAGGTGATTTGGAGACTTGTTGTCCAGATATTATGGATCCGGATCAGCCGAGTAGTTCCTGTAGGACTACTTCAGGTGTACGGAGGAGGGCTTTTGACGAGCCTCAGTGCCGATCTATTAGACAGCCTCGTCGTTTGGTGGAGGCAGTGATACGTCCTATCCGGGTTGTAGTGCCAGAAGTCGAGGACGAGGAGGAAGATGTACCAGTCGAGGTTCCTGCTCCTTCTGTACGTGTTCCCCGTAGGGAGCTGCCAAGAAATCAAGTGGCGAACCCAGATCTTCTAGGTGACTTGAGTCGGCATCCTTCAGTATACCTGCACGCAAACGAGGTATGAAGTTAGATCTTAATCGTCCTTATTTCCTATTGATGAGGACTAAAGGATTCTTATGTTGATTTGCATTTAATGTAGGTTTCCGGCTTCACACAGCCTCGAGGGAACTGGTTTAGCATCCACTCTATGCATCAGGCTTTGCATGATGACTACAGAGCGATTGTACATGGCTGGGGATTTGGAGCGTTCTTTTCTATTCTTCCCCGTCACTGTCCCTGGGTTACCTCAGGGCATTGTTCAGCCGTGGTTTCACCTGCATCTTTCGATCCTCCATTTGGTTGGATCAGAGGTGATGATGACCTTGATGGATTGGCGGTTTATCATAGGTATGGAGTTTGGAGGGATCCGATTGCCTTATCTGGCGGATATTACTCCTCTGCCGTCGATCCTTGTTGGGAGTTCCGTGGAGGCGCTTCAAGGGCGAGGATCTGTTAAAGACGGGTCCTTTGGCGTAGATGCTATGAATGGCCATTGAGTGAGCCTATACCCGTTGATGTGAGAGTCAGGGACCGCATTCTTCGGCTATTGTTCCTGATGATCATTAGGGGCTGCTTCATAGCAAATAATTCCTCTATGGTGTCCTTCGCTTTGATTAGTGCCACTCGACACGTGGACCATATAGGAGACTATGATTGGGGTTCCTACACCTTTGCCTACTTCCTTAGGGGAATGCGCATGCGATCGCAGGGCTTGACCAAGGCATGGTTAGGATTCTACCCATTTCTGCTGGTGAGTGTTTCTCTTATCTTTTCCCGTGTACAGGTTAAGAGTGTTGACTAACAACCAATGTTTTCCTTTGTGTTGGTAGTTTTGGGCCTATGAGAGGCTTCCATGTTTGTGTCCTATGAGCGTGTTAGGTTTAGACACCTATCCACGAGGATGGCGATGGCATCATTCCATACTGGTGGAGGTCCCTGTTGCTGAGGGTTTCACTCATTGTCGCCTACAGCTAGAGTTGTTGACAACAGGTGTCATCACATGGGTTCTCTACTCTCTGGAGCATTTTGGAGTTGGATTTGAGGATGGGTACCCAACTGGAGTTGAGTACGTCTTTTCCACCTGCAGGATTCCTCTCTTCACAGATGGAGGATAAGAGCTCTATTTAAGAGAGCGTGTTATCAGGAGCACTACAGGAGAGATTCATATGCCGATCTTGCCTCTAGCCAAACGTTATTGGCCTGTTTCATAGTCACCCGTCATTGACATCCCATTGTTGGGGATTGCCGGTTTTACATTGTCAAAGGGCCCCTGCACTCAGGAGATGTTCCAACATTGGTGGATCCCTCATACCATTGGAGCTCAGACCCGCGCCACACAGTTTATGGGGGATATGGTTCCAGTATCTGTGATGATGACGGATTGGCTAGCTTGTGTCAGAGATCCAACTCACGTGACACAGATTGATAGATTGACCCAGCAGTTGGACCGGGCACATTTCTTTATCCGACATTTGGGTAGAGATCCTTCAGAGACAGATACTTTTGATCCTTCCAATCTGGCCCGCCCCTCGGTGACCCATATGGTTTTTTCTTGCATCCTCCTTGTATATAGGCCCCGACATCCCTATAGATAGCGATCCAGTGACTCAGGAGGAGTTACATCAGGTGGATAACATCGATGATTTAGACATTGACACTATTGACTTTTTCTGATGTATCTCGTTATCTCTTTTGATAGGCCTATGTTAGCTGCTGGGTAGCTTCGCCCCATTCTCGCTATATCTTTTGATAGGCCTCTGTTAAGTTGTTGGGTAGCTTCGCCCCATTTCCCTGTATTTTAGATGTACAAAGATGTATTAGATGATGATATACTTAAGAATGTATGTACATTTTCATTCCCTATATCATATTGCCATCTATTGTATCATGCATGTTTTTATGTTATGCATATATATGTATGTCCAGAGATATTCAGCATTGTACCCCTAGATGGTCTTATGACACGGCCCGTACAGATGTCTTCTTCGATAGTTAGTCGTATTGATCATACCCCACCATTTTTGGTGGTAGCTGGTATGCGCTCATGGTATGATAGTATATCACCATCAGATATGGTGATCGTAGATGATTTGCTGCAGCATACTATGACCCTGTTGATGTTTTAGGTTCCCATAGGAATTGTAGAGAGTATGCTCAAGCACTGGGTATCGGAGATACATGTTTTCTGATTTGGGACACAGGAGTTGACTCTTACTTTGGAGGAGTATACACGGTTGACGATGCTACCGCTGGACAAACCTTGCGTGCACATGGTTATTAGAGATATGAGTAGACAGTTCATGACCCTCACCGGATTGAGACATTGAGTGGTAGAGGACGAGATTACATCCAGCCACGTGATATCCCAGCATTTTCTGTTTGACAGGTTTGGCTTTGAGGATAGTTATGCACGATATTCCGGGGATTTCACCACACCGGAGGACCATTGGCGTTCAGCCAGAGTGGATATATTGTTGTTGTGCGTATTGTCATACGTCTACATGCCACGATATATGGATGAGCTGGATATCGGCGTCATTATGGCAGTGAGAGCTCTCAGGCAGGGTCGTACCATTATACCGATGATTATTGCAGAGACACTGAGGTCGACTACATACTCTTCGCGGCTTATCCGACGTGAGTGTTCCGCAGTGTAGTTCTATCATGCTATATGTGTGATTTATGTCACACTTGGGACCGATTGGCACATTCAGACGGTAGGGGTTTTGCTTCACCCATGATATAGCCATGTCATACTCCTTTTAGCTTGCGGAGTGTACTGATGCTGCATCTTGGTCAGCTTTTCTGGCAAGGATTAGAGACCCATTTGCTATATTACCGTGTTCAGGGCTTAGCTCACCCTACAACTTCATTACTCATGCTCCGGGCATGGATTACCTCCCTCTGGCTGGATTGAGGGGCATGATTACTTACCACCCATTGGCCGTGATGTGTTAGTTTAACCAGTTTTAGGATTTTCATCCTTATGAGTGGCAGTGAGTCAGCGTTTCGCTTCACACCGTTTATCATTGGAGGACAGATCCAGGTTGTATGCCTGTTGGAATCATCGAGAGCTAGCTGATTTTTCTGTCAGTCATCCAGGTCATTTTATAGAGTATTCTGCATGGATGGAGATAGAGACGGCATTGACTGTGGTAGTATCCATAGTGCAGGAAGTTGATTCTGACGATGAGGAGCCTATAGAGGAGGCTGACATTCCCACCGATGATTTGACTGCTGGGCTGCCAGCATTTGTGATGAATTCTCCCACCCCGAGTGCCACTGTTATTAAGTATTTGGCACAACATCTGGAGCAGAGCTTACATCTGATGACCTACGAGTGAGATCAGGCTAGGGCCGCGATGTTGACAGCTCTTGATGGGAGAGACGTCGCTCTATTAGAGAGGGATAAGGCTAGATCAGCCATGGTTGCATTGATAGTGGAGCGGGATGCCGCTTTATCGACTAGGGATGTGGCCATCGCAGACAGTACTTCAGTTAGATCCTAGATGACTGTCAGTCTTGTCCACATGAGTGCTTACATTGATAAGCAATATGCCACCATACAGTTATCCTCTGATCTGCTAGCTCGTGTAGATACCCTTGGGCAGGAGCTTGCAGTGTTACCTCCGTTTACAGATCTGTAGATATCTTTTTATTATCCTGCACAGACTAGCTTAGCCATTTTGTTATGTACAACACATATGTATATATCAAACAGTATTATGTATGGCAGGGAAATATATTTTGATTCACTTCCCTTTTAGTTATGCCTTGATACTTGCTTGATATTTGCCAGTTTCTTCAGGGCCTTGTGATCTTGATGCATTCTGAATGTATCCTTGATAGATGAACATTGAGACATCGTAAGATCTCTCAAAATAGATCATTGATCTATATGAATCCCTACCATCTTTGGTGTCTTGGGACTGGTATCTGTATGAAATGTGGAGAGGAGAATGGTTTCTTCCTCTCTGAGATTGACCGCACCACAGATGGTCACCAGTACTTCTATTTGTGAGAAGTCTAGTTAATTCCATCTCTTATGGATTGGTATTGCTCTTTGAGGCACGATCGCAGCTTAGATGGTCACCGAATCTTCTATGTGTGAGAAGAGGTTGGGTAATTCCATCTCTTTCATTTGAAACCGATGAAAGGTGGTGAATTGAAGATTGATCCCAGTACCGTGTGACAAATATGTTTATCCTGGTAGGGGTTAGACTGAACCATGAATGGCTGCCTACGTACTCCTATTGAAGAGGAGATTAAGTCTGCGTAGTTTGAACCTGGTGTAAGAGGTTTAACGCTGAATATGAAAGGCAGAGAGGTGTAGAAATGTTTTTGTTGTTTTTGTTGCTTATAAAGAAAGGGGCAGAAATTTTTTTGTTATTTTTTTATTGTGATCGGGCCATATAGAATATGGTTTCCTACGTACTCCTATTGAAGAGGAGATCAGGTCAACGTAGTTCACCCCTCTAGACGAATTGAAGGCAAAGTGAAGCGTGAATCCCATGTGTAGGCTATACTTAGGGGAGAAGAAAGTTTGATCCCATAATAGGGATAAACTACAGGTGTGGAAAAAGTTTGATCCCATATTCAGGATCAACTGCAAGCGTAGAAAAGTTTAATCTTATCTTCAGGATAAACTACAGGCGTAGAAAAGCTTAATCTCGTCTTCAGGATAAACTGCAGGTGTGAAAGGTTCAATCCCGTCTCCAGGATAACCGAAATGGCATGAAGATTTGAAATAAAGTGAAAACCAGGCTGCTGGTTTGAAGTGTATGTTTCCCTGAGGGGCAGAAGAGTATGTAGAAAGAAAGGGTTCAAAACCAGAATGACTGGTAATTGGATGATCAAAACCAGGATGTTTGTTTAATGGTAACTTCAGGCATAGTACCGTTTCATGGTGTCTGAGTTGATAAGCTGTGGAAATTCATCGCCGTCTATTTCCTGTAATCTGAGAGCACCTCCTGTCAATACTTCCTTGACAACAAATGGGCCTTCCTAGTTAAGAGCGGATTTTCCCTTAGATTGATCTTGGTTGTCAATGATCTTCTTCAAAACCAAGTTATATTGTTTAAACTGCCATAGTCAGACTTTTCTATTGTAGGACCGTGCGATCCTTTGTTGATATAATTGACCATGGCAGATTGCCGCGATTCTCTTTTCGTATATTAGAGACAATTGGTGATACATGTCTTGTACCCATTGGTCCTCATCCAACTGAGCATCCATCAACACTCTGAGGGATTCCATTTCCACCTCTATCGGGAGTACTACTTCCATCCCATATGCTAATGAGTAGGGGGTTGCCCCAGTGGAAGTATGTATGGAAGTTCTGTAGGCTAATAAAGTCAGAGGCAAGAGGTCAGGCCACCCTTTGTGGTTGGCGGACATTTTCTGCATGATCTTCTTGATATTTTTATTAGCCTCTTCTACAGCACCATTCATCTTTGGACGATAGATGACAGAATTAAGGTTTTTGATGTGGAATTTACTGCATAACTCCTCCATCATTTTGTTGTTGAGGTTCTTAGCATTGTCTGACACAATGACATCTGGTTGTCCATATCGACAGACTACATTATTTCGGATGAAAGCAATGATAACTTCTTTAGTGACCTTGGGGAAGGAAGCTGCCTCAACCCATTTGGTGAAGTAGTAGATCACGGTGAAGATGAATTGATGACCATTACTGTCTTTGGGCTCGATGGGCCCGATCACGTCCATTCCACACATTGAGAAGGACCGGGGCGAACCCATATTGTGGAGCTCCCTTGGAGGGGCGTGGATAATATTCCCATGGACCTGACATTGATAGCACCTCTTGATATTCATCACAGTCAGCTTTGAGTGTAAGCCAATAATGTTCTATTCTGAGAATTTTCTAGACAAGTAAGGGGCCGTTCATGTGTGGGCCACATACTCCACCATGGATCTCATCCACGAGTCTTTGAGCTTGGTCTTTGTCTAGACATCTGAGGAGACCTAATCATGCATCTCTTTTGTAGAGTGCATCTCAGCTCAGGTAGAATTTCATAGCAAATTGATGAATCCGCCTCTTCTCAGTTAGGCTCGTCTCAGCGGGTGTAGATCCATCTCGCAGGTACTCCTTAATATGTTGATACCAAGGGTGGTGGACGGGAGGTAGTTCATCCGATACTTCTCCAACATAATTCCCATAAGCTGGGGCTTTTTGCATAGCAAATGTGATGTTTGGCATGTTTTCCTTGTTAGGTATGTGAACCAAGGAAGCCAACGTTGCTAATGCATCCGCAAAATCGTTCCTATTACGAGGAATGTGTAGAAAGGAGATTTCTTGGAACTCTAAAGCCATCTGTAGAACTTGCCGATGGTAAGGCAGCAAATGCAATTCTTTGGTTTGATAGATTCTCGTGGATTGTTTGATCACCAATTCAGAATCCCCAAAGACAGTTAACCGCCTGATGCCCATTGAACGGGCAATTTTTAGCCCCATGATACATCCTTCATACTCAGCTATGTTGTTGGTGCTGACAAACTGCAATTTGACAGCGATGGGATACTGTTCCCCAGTTCTGTATATTAGAACTACTCCAGCTCCAGAGCCTTCTACATTAACAGCTCCATCAAAATACATTTTCCACGTACAGTATGTATCGTACTGATGGTGTTGCTGAACTGTCATTACCCCTTCATCGAGGAAGTATGTTTCCAAGGGTTTATAATCCCCTATGGGAGCGGCGGCCAGTTGATCCGCAATTCCTTAACTTTGACAGACTTTTGTGTCATGTAGACAATGTCAAATTATTGTAGGATCAGCTACCATCTGGACAGTTGACAATTCGATATAGGCTTACTGAACACATACTTGAGAGGATCCACGCGAGATATGAGATGGGTTGTGTGACCATGGAGATAATGATGTAATCTCATGGAAGCCCATGCTAAAGCACAACAAGTCTTCTCAATCAGAGTGTACTTGTGTTCACTAGTGCTGAATCTTTTGCTGAGGTAATAGATAGCTCTTTCACGGCCTCTATCGTCTTTCTGCCTGAGCATGCATTCCATGTCATTGTCATTAATGGACAGGTACATAAATAGGGGAACATCATCCATAGGAGGTACCAAAATAGGAGCGTTAATCAGCTGCTCTTTAATTGTAAGGAAGGCTTTCTGGCACTCATCATTCCATTTCATGGAGGAGTTCTTCCTTAATAGCTTGAAGATGGGCTCACAGGTTGCTGTGAGTTGAGAAATGAATCTGCTAATGAAGTTGATTCTTCCCAAAAATCCTCGTATTTCCTTCTCTGTCTGAGGAATGGGCATTTCCTTGATGGCCTAGATTTTGGTAGGATCCAGTTCAATTCCTTTGTGGCTAACTAGGAAACCTAGCAACTTGCCTGATTTAACACCAAAGGCGCACTTGGTTGGATTCAACTTCAAGTTGTACTTACACAACCTGTTGAATAGTTTCTTGAGATGGTCTAGGTGGTCCTCCTCCTTTCGGGATTTGACAATGATGTCATCCATATAGATCTTTATCTCTTTATGCATTAGATCATGGAAAAGAGCCATCATAGCTCGTTGTCAGGTTGCCCCGACATTGATGAGGCCGAATGACAACCGTCTGTAATAAAAAGTTCCCCAAGGCGTGATGAAAGTAGTTTTCTCATGGTCTTTCTCAGCAACCATAATTTGATGGTACCCTGTAAAGCAATCAGCAAAGGAGTACATGTTGTATTGAGCAGTATTGTCAATAAAAATGTGGATAAAAGGTACGGGAAAGCTATCTTTCAGGCAAGCTTTGTTCAAATCCCAGTAATCCACGTAAACTCGCACCTTTCCCCCTGGTTTAGGCACGGGAACAATGTTGGATATCCACTATGGATATGTAGACACCATGATGATGCCAGCTTGAAATTGTTTCACAATTTCTTCTTTGACCTTTAAACTCCACTCATTTTTCAATCGCCTGAGTTTTTATCTAACTGGTTTGAATCCCTCTTTGATGGGAAGGCGATGAAGAACAATATCCGTGGAAAAACCCACCATGTCTTCAAGAGACCATGCAAACACATCCTGGAATTGGGTTAATAGTGCAACCATGTCATTCCGTTGGTTTGGAGTGAGGTCTAAACCAATCTGGATTAGCTTAGGACTTTCTAAGGTTCCAAGATTAAAAGGAGTGGTTTGGTTAAGGTTGGGTTTAGGCTTATCTGTGACCCATTCCTTGATCTCCTAAGGTGTCTCAATGTCCTCTTGAATATCCATCTAGTCTGAGTCCAACTTTGCATCAAAGTTACAGCCCTTGTGGAGAGAAGGCACCTCATCAGCAAGTACAGGCACATCTAAATTCAAAGTCCTGAAACAAAGTATGCTTTCACTTAATATATGCAACTGTTCGATCATATAAAAGTGTTAGCATGTACTTGATAAAATAACTGCTAGTATTGTAAAGAAAAGTAAGCAATTAAAGTTATTTATAGGGTAGAGGGATTTTCTGCCCATTTTACCCTCGTCGACCAATGCATGGAATGTTGTTCCAATTGTCGAGGGCAAAGTCCTGATGAACTGCAGTAATGGAAGAATCGTCATTGTCTTCCTTCTCCTGAATGATAACCATGACATATGGGCAATCATCGTCTTGGGTGTATCTGTTTGTATGTTCATCATAAACAATGACTCGTATGCCTGCTCAAGGTAATATCATGTTTACGTTTCTGTTCTTTTTCTTCCACTTCGGGATCAGGAATCAGCACCTCTTTTGCTTTGAAATGTACTTGTTTGGGAAACAACATAGTAATAACATGTGCTGGCACCTTGACTGGAGACTATATCAGCTCATGAGGTGCAGATTGAAAACATCGCCATGTGGCGAAATCTTGAGGAACCGACCGGTGTTTATACAGATTCCTATGACTGGAACTGGCAGAATAGCCTAGCCCGGCTGTCCCAATTTGACTGGAAATTTGAATAGGGTGCTTAATACCCTGCTTATCTTTACCAAGCCCTTGTCCAGGCTGATAACCCAATGACATCATTTCTTGAGTAGCCGACATAACCTCGGCAGAAATCTTGGGTACGGGAAGTGGTGCTTCAATAGGTTGATATTGAGTGTTGCTCACTTCTAAGGTATGAAAACTGGCCAGCTCAACTTCAGAGTTGAAACTGATGATTGGAAAATTTCCTTATTTAGGATACTCCAACTCAGCATTAATAGTGACTAGACTGTTGTTGATAATGTATTTAAGCTGTTGATGTAATGTGGAGGGAATAACTTAAGCCATATGTATCCATGGTCTCCCCAATAGCAGGTTGTATCCTGAATCCATCTTTAGGACATGGAAGGATACATTGAATGTATTTGGGTCAATCTCAATTGGCAATTCAATCTTTCCGATGGCACTTCGTCGGGATCCATCAAAAGCTCGTATAACCATGTGGCTACTTTGGATCCACTTGAGATTGACATTCATCTTTACCAAGGTGGTATAAGGACATATATTTAGAGATGAGCCTCCATCTATCAGAACTCCAGCTAGCATATACCCGGAAGACAACACTGCGATGTGCAGTGGCTTGCAATGACCGGTCCCTTCAGGTGGTATGTCATCATCAGTGAAGGATATCACATTGTTGTTGAAAATTTGATCAACCAGATGTTGAAATCTTTCCACATCCACTGATTTTGGCAGATAGGCTTCTTGCAAAACCTGCAATAAGATCTTCCGATGATCTTCGGAAGAGAAAACCAAATCCAGTATAGATATCTGGTGTGGAGCTTGTCGTAAGCTTAAAACCATATTGGCTTCATTGTGGCCCATAGTGCGAAGGAATTTTTCAATCTTCTCCATGGGAATCTTCCCCTTGGCTTTGCAAGTAGGCTTCATAACCCGTTTAGGAAGATACAGTGGATTATCCTTCGACACTGTAGTAGTAGTATGAGATGTAGATCCTTCAGCTTTTCCATAATTCCATGGAACTTTGTGCAAGCTGACAACAGGATGTTGTGGTCTGAAGAGTAGAGGAATTTGCTCAGGTGCGGCCACTTTCAAAGGATTGTCAGCTCCTTTGAGTTGAATTGGTTGTATAGGAAATACCTTGACAATCTCATTATCCACATCGAATATAACTGCGATTGATTCCTTCCATTTGGTAAGACATGCATTCCCACCCTTTAGTTGCACAGTGTAATCATCTGCAATTTGCAGGACACCGCTATCAATAAGATTCTGAATGAGATGGCGGAGTGCCCAGCATTCTTCTATGCTGTGACCGTGAGAGTGTTAATGATATTGACACAATTCATCAGAATTGAACCGTCTAGAGCGGGGATTGATTGGAGGTAGAAGGAAGGTAATTCTTCCTTTGTTGATCAAGATTTGCAATATCTCCTCCATATATTGGCCGAGATAAGTAAATTCTCTTTGATTGGCAAAATCCCGATGGGCTTTAGCACTTGCTCTCTTTGCAACCTTATCCTCCATAGCTTCGCTTTCTGATGGTGATGGTGGAGCATTCATAATAAATGGAAGGAGATAGGCATGCTCTTGTTTGATTAATTGGTGTGTGATTTGATGTTGATGAGTCACCAGTTCAGCCAATTGCTCGATTTGTTTGCAAAGAGCTTTCATCTTTCATTCCATAGTAAACTGGAACTTTGCATAATCCCATCTGTCATCACCGTCTTTGATGGACTGAGATGGCTCGCCAATAAAACTGGAACTTTTCCCAGTTCTCCAACTGATCATACTGACCTCTTCTTCTTTATGTTGAGGAAGAGGGTTATCATACACATGAGGTTGATTGGGTTTGGTGACTACAATCTCACCATTGTCTATCAAGTCTTGAATCTTGAGTTTCAAGGCCCAACAATCTTGAGTATCATGTCCAGGTGCTCCGGCATGATAAGCACACTTCCGAGTAGCATTAAAACCCCTCCCATTAGGGTTAGCTGGTGGAAGAAGACGTGTAATTTTCTTCTGAGTAGTCAGAAGAGCAAGAATATTCTCAAGCGAGTCCCCTAAGGGTGTGAACGTTCGAGGTCGCTTTGCTTCTCCATTTTTAGGCCATGGAGGGTTTGAAGATTGTGCCTGAAAAGGGGAATAGTTTCTACTTTGTATAGTCATGCTTTGATTGCCTTTTTGTCCTTGCAGTATCAAGGAAACATCCTCCTCTTTCTTTTTATAGACCCTCCGGGGGTTGTTTCCATAAGATCCGGACTGGATGTGTTCAGCAGCAGCTTTAAGAGCGGCGAGGTCTTGAATCTTCCCAAACTGCAATCCCATTTCATCCATTCCTCCGTGCTTGATTATTTCGGAGAATGGTTTCCCAATACCAGCTAGAACTCTTTCATAGAAAGGAGCTTCCTGTACATCTATGAAAGTCATGACCATTTTTGATTCTGTCATAGAAGGAATAACTTGAGCAGCAAGGCGCCTCCACCTTTGAGCATACTCTCTGAATGACTCATTAGACTATTTTTTGACCTTGGTAATTTGGTACTGATCAGGAGCCATCTGAGACTGAAAACTGTATTGAGTGAGGAAGGCGTGAGCTAGCTCTTCCCAACTATGGATCTTGGAATGGTCTATTCATGTATACCATGAACGGGCTTCTCCAGTTAGACTCTTCTGGAACAGCTGCATTCTGAGCTTTTCATCTTTCGCATAAGATCCAAGTTCTCCAATGAATACCTTTAAATGGGTATAGGGATCCCCTAATCCGTCATACTTTTCAAAATCAGGGGTCTTAAATTTCTCTGGATACTGAACACCGGGAAATATGCAAAGGTCTGTATATGAAACACTGTCGTGTGTCCCAATCCCTTTGAGAACGCGAATAGTCTCCTCCATTTGGAGGACCTTCTTCCTGATATCACCAGTGTTTGGATCTCCTTTGAGATGGGTGTTTTTAGGGTCTTTGTTAGTCGTATCCAACTGATGTTCTGGAATTGTTTTTTCTAGACCTTGGACTCCCCCTTGTGTAGAGGATTCTGTATGTGTAGGTATCTTCGTACCCTGAGTGGACTGGTCCAATTCTTTTAGTAGAATAGCCAAGTCTGTGATTTGTTTACTCAATCCGTTAAATTAAATCGGGAAACAATGTTATACTGGTCAGAAGAAGACATGATTGGTTGTAGGCTGGTGGCCTTTTTGGATTTTGAGCGGGTAACAGGCCCAATTGATTCCCTACAAAAGACTTATGTAGTTTAGTCTTAGGGTAATGTAAATGTTATCATAATAATGTCCTTTTTAGGAATCTTGTCCTGCAAAACCGGTTGTTAATTGATAACATGTTGTGTATTCATAGATATTTTTCATATTTTCCATTACATATGGATGAACATGGAATAAATTACAAGTAAATGCTTTTACAAGTAATTGAAAATGGAAAGTATGAAGAGACTTTCCTCTGCGTTTAGTTTATCAGAGGCTGACCTATCTTAGCCTTACTATCGCGGCTTTTTGGCATGAAGGTTCCCATATCATCGCAATCTACTTGATGGGAAGTTAATCCGGTCGTTCAACTGGAGAGAATCTGAGTGGTGCCTTTCATGAGCCCTGGGGAATTATTCTTCCCACGGGTCCAGTAATCAAACACCGATAGGATAGCCTCCTGGTGGAGGGACCACACAACATACATTCACATAAAACGTGTCTCACCGTTTATGCAAAATGATGACATGTGTGAAGCACTAATATCACAGATAGATACTTAGCAGTGCAGTAATTAAGATCCATTCGTACACATTCATCATAAATGTAAATGCAACATTCACACACAAGCATATAACAATTTTGAAAAGCTTGTAATAGCGGCTTAAGCCCTCTTCTTTGAGTCCCAAATGAGTCGCCACCGTCGACGTCGGGGATTTTGGTCTCCTTTTAAGATTACTTGTTACGTGGTGTTCTCATGTTAATGTGAGATTTGTTTGAAAAAACAAGTGAAAAAGGTCCGACATGTATAATGTCAATGATTGGACTTTAAGAGTCGCCAGTTGGTGTATTTAACTGGTTGCACCAACGCAACAAAAAAGGTTTGCACATTGACCCAGTGATGTGACACTGCTAAATGGGTCTGTGAAACCGAGATTCATTAAGGGTTCGGGGGCTTGATTATGCGGAGAGAAGGTATTAGGCACCCCCCGACATCCGTGTTGCCACGGTGACCGCCACTTCTTAAAGAAACTATTATATGAATGTGTGTGTGTGTGTGGAACAATGTGCAATTATTTGGAAGTAGTGTTGTACCTCGTTCGCACTTATATACAATGGTTTGAATTTATAGAAAAATTCAGTTTTAACCATATATAGCAATGAGGTTTTGTAAAAAGAGGTTTTTTCAAACTCTGTGCGCAATAGTAATTAAGGCCTTTGATCTTCCATTTTATTATCTAAATGTTTGACTTGTTTGCTTTTATTTTCAAGATGCGAGGCATCTGCGAGAAAATAATATATAGCAGTGCCGAACTCCTTATGGGCATGACAGCCATACAAGGAAATTCAGACACTGTAAATAATGTACAAGCTGCTTATAGCTGGAAAAAGTCCATCATGGGAACCGAATCTAGATTCAGTAAACTGAATCTGTGATCACATGATTCCTAGGCTATCATGATACTGCAATTTGTATTGAAAGAAGTAAGCAATTATATATATAAAAGCGGAAAATATATATATGTGCATGATCAACCACCACGAAGCAACTCCATGGGGGATCAGAAATATAAATAAAGCAGTAAATACTATCAACCGCCATGAAGTGAACTCAAAGTGGACTTGAATGTAAATAAAGTCAGTAAAAGCTATCAAGCGCCACGAAGTGAACTCTCAGACAAGACGGAATGTAAAGAAAGTAAAAAGCCACGGAGAGAAACTCAGTGCTGTGAAATGTAAATATATATATATATATAAAAAGTAGTAAATGCTCTTATATGAAATCCGGGCTCATCTGGATATGTCCGAAAACAATTATATATATATATATATATATATATATATATATATATATATATATATACCGAATGTAAAATTGTGCTCATCGAATGAGTCTCGACCCACAGCTTTTATATATATATATATATATATATATATATATATATATATATATATATATATATATATATATATAGAATGTAAAATTAGTGCTCATCGATGTAGTCGACCACGATTTATATATATATATATATATATATATATATATATATATATATATATATATATATATATATACCGAATGTAAAATTGAGCTCATCGGGTAGTTCGACCCACAGCTTTATATATATATATATATATATATATATATATATATATATATATATATATATATAAGCCAATAAACGCGCTCGAGATCAAGTTCAGGCTCAATCGAGGCATAACTTCGATAATGTTAGTCCGTATAAAATATATACATATATATATATATAAGTATATATATATGACAAAATGAAAACCACTGGATGAAGTCAAGTCCTGCAAACACACTCACACGACTCTCAACGTATACAACAGTGTGTTATAATATGGGAAGAAAGCTTTATAGAATGTGAGAAGGCTTACAGTGGGCTACCAAAGTAGACTTCTATGACTCTATTTGGATAAATACTCAGCTCCCGCCGGAAAAAAAACAGCTATATGTGAGCTAACAGAAAAGAAAACACTCAATATAGGTGTGTACAGATCAAAATGGACAGGGCTTCCTCGCCTTTTCTCTCTCTTTTTCTTCTTAAATGGTTGACCCCTCGACATATTTATAAAACCGATGGCCACAGTACACTGCAAGCACCATGATTGTACCTGCGATTGGTCGTGGTGGGCCCCAGATTCATGGGTCCCATCGTCTCGTAGTACGTGCACTTATGCACTGTAATGTCCTCTCGAACTTGCAGAACTTCAATCCGAGCTTTCGAACGAGGTATATGTGACCTTCTTCGGATAGCTTGTGTCGAGAGTTACGCAATGACATGGATTAGAGGTTGTACGAAGTCAGGAAGAGGGGACCATGCCCATGGTCTTCAAGCTTCAAATTCTATCTGGTGTACTACAACGCGTAATAGTCACTCGGGATTGGATATCCTGGTTCTTGAAGGACATAGTTGTATGTATGTATGTATTGAAGTGTCGAGACGACGCGCAGGTGATGTGGAAAGATGACGTTTGACTCTTCGCCGGGGTTATCGCCAGTTTGACTTGAAAGCAGACATTGCTCAAGGTTACATCTGAGATTGGACTACTTGTTGGTATGCCGCGATATCATCTTATAAATGACTGTATGCCCGGTTTTATCTCTGGATTTGAGAGATGAGTGCCTCGGCATGAGGGCTGAGATTGAAGTTGATTGCATGTGTTTAAAACAAGCATTTCCGGAGTTATTGCCGGAACTGCAATAGCATTCCTTGAGGTTATTGCCAAGGACGAAACTCGGGGTTATCTCCGAGGATGGAAATGATCTTTCCGGTGTGTGTTCTGGGGTTGAGAATGAGACTCCTAGTGTGTGGTCCGGGTTTGAGAACTGATGTTCCCGGTGTGTGGTCCGGGTTGTGAACCAATCCTCCGGTAGTATCCGCCATGGAGATCGAACTTCCGGTGGTATCCGGAATGGATGTGAGTTGTCTTCCAGGGTTATCTCCGAAAGACGATTCTGCCCTCCTATAATGTTAGTAACAGTTGTGCACAAAATTTTTGAGTGTCTACAATATATATATATATATATATATATATATACGATCCGGATCAAATGCATAGCCCTTATCTTACTCACCCTTGCTCACCCCCCTTTAGCGACGGACTGGCGGCGGTTCGGTCATCATATAGTAAATGCCTATACTTTTAGCGACGCTATATGTTGTCCGTCGCTAAAAGTATAGATGACGATTGTATGACCAAAAAATGTTTGTTCGAATTCCGTCGCTAAAGGGTGTGAGCACGGGTGAGTCAGATACGGGGTATGCACTTGATCTTTGCTCTCTCTCTCTCTCTATATATATATATATATATAATAAAAAAATTAAAAAAAAATAACTTAGTTTGTCAAACACTAAATAATAACAAATGAATTATAACTTAGTTTGACAAACTTATAAGTCATTGCCAAACACCCTCTAATTCAATATATAAAAAAATTTAATATTTCATTATAAAAAAATTTACAAGTCAAGAAAATGGAGAATTTGAAAAAGGGGAGTTAAAAAAGAACTTACACACCATTGGCGCAACTTAATTGGTCTATGTCGGAACCATTGGTGCGACTTAATCGGCGCAACTTAATTGGTCTATCCCGGAATCAACGCCACTTTAAAAAATATTTTTTAAAAAAATGAATTGAAAAAAATTATATTTTTCTAAAACGATTTTATTTTTTAAAAGAACTTTGAAAAAAAATAAAAATGCGATTCAATGCCAAATTAACCGGCATTGTAACATTTTAAAATTTTTTTATAAACCAAATTTCTAAAAAAAAGAGTAAGATGTAACATCACTTTAATTGACGTTGGAATCTCTTTTTTTTTTTAATTTCTTTGATCTCTTGTACATGTTTACAAACATCAATATTAACTACAAACTTTAATTTTTGTAAATTAGAAAATATATCTATATGTGCTCAATTTTAATTTCAAAAATTATAAATTAGAAAAAAAAAAATTGGGCATTTGTTTTGAGACGGACGGAGTATATAAGACTTCAGCAATAAAAAAATTAAAATTAAAATTTTAATGTCAATTAAAGTGACGTTGCATCTTACTCTTCTTTTTTATAAATTCATTTTTTAAAAAAAAAAATTAAATAAAATAGGGATAAAATTGATATTACATTAATATGGGTCAAACTAACTTATTAGGAATGACTTATAAGTCATTTTAAATAACTTTATTCTGTTTTAGTTCATAAAACATAATAAAATTTTCTTCATCTTTTATGTTTTCTCTTAGAACTGAGAGTATTATAATTTACTTTTATAATATATTTTGAAAAAAGGAAAAAGGAGAACTAGGAATAGCTAGGGGTATACCATTACTATCTAGAAATAGGAAACATTGGGAAGCATAGATATAATAATCAGGTTTGATGTCATATAAATATTTATAAACAAATATTCATATAAATTTATCTTTAAATTTTATAAATTTATAAATATTTCATCTAAAATTTAAAAATTTAGATACAAAATATTTTTTATAAATATTTATATGAATATTTAGAGATAAATTTATAAATATTTATATGAATATTTGTATACATATATATATATATATATATATATTTATATGTAAGACCCCAACTTATTATAAATAAAATTGAATTTTCTCTATTTATTATTTTGAAATAGTAAGGGTTGATTTGATTAATGTGGTTAGTTATGGGTAAATTGCGCAAATATTTCAAATAAGCAAGTGGTTATAAAATATTCATTGATGTCGGGAATATTCGTATGCGGCAAGTAAGAAATTTGTGTGGGCCCTATAACTGAAAAGCGATTGGATGAAGAAAATCGACAAGTATAAGTTATTATAAATAATAAAGTAGTTGTTACACAATTAATATTAAAGTACCTTATGGTTAAAAACACAAGAAGCACATGGTATTGCACTAATTATTGATTCTTACGTAAGAAGGCACTACTCAATAATTGTTAGAGTAATTACTATTTAATATTTTATTGATTCAATAATTGTTGTGTTGATATTTTATATTATTGTTGTTTCAATAATTATCACTACACAATATTTTCATTATCAAATTAATAATTCATATTATTTGAATAATATTATTAGATAACATTATTGGCAATGTCTAGAAGAGGTTTGGTCACCTAATTGCGCGCCAGTAAGGAGAAATCCTTATTGAAAAGCCCCCTCTTTCCTGGGAACGGCCTTGGTTGCTAGTATTGTGATTCTATAATATTATTTGGGAGTAATTAATTATTGATTTATATGATAATAAAAATATTCATTTTATGTGGATATAGATGGAGAAAATTTTAAAGTGACAATTGTTGAAAAATTGATATTTTATCTTTTCTGATAAAATAATTCATTTAAATATATTATTATATTTTAATAATATAATCATGGTGATATTTTTACAATGAATGTGGGATATATGAATATATGAGGAGGAAGAGTATTTTTGTTGCAAAAGTTATTTAAAACATGTTAAACATGTCTGTGGGCCCATTTATTGACTGAAATTTGATTATAGCCTGTAAAATCGCCCGTTTGTGGATTTCGGTCAACTTCTGTTTGGAATTTGGAAAAACTTTCTTCTGCAAAGTTGTAGAGAATGGAATTTCCTATGGGAAGGACATAAGGTTTGAATTTTTCTGATAAAAGGGTTATTTATTATGAATTATTGAAGTTCTGAAGTTCCAAAATAATTGATTTTTGGAGTTTAAAATAATTATTTTAAGAAAAATGTTTTTTTTTCACTTGGGTGGGCCCCACATGAATGTTAAGCATGCTGAATTGAATCTTCTTGGTGTGTGTAGGACAAATTTTAGAAAATATTATTATTTTATTAAATTTTCTGCTTTGGTGTTCTAAGCATTTTCCTATAAATAAGGTGCTAAGGTTAGAATTGACAATCACACCAGAAACTGAAGTTTTCCCTCTCTATATTATCGAGCGTATTCTTGTGAGTATTTTGATACTTTGAGTGTTGTTATACGGTGCAAGTTCCCTTCAGCACTATATCCAGTATTCTAGTCAGAAGTACTGTCTTTTCGAGGTAAGGGATATTATTTTTAAAAAAATGATATTATTTCTTCTAATTCATTATGCCGGAATATTGGTAAGATTTTTCTTGTAAAATTCTTGTCTTTTAGTGTCGAGGTTACTATTCACGTATATGAATCTATTCACTAATACGACACTATTCACAAAAAAATTAATTTTTTGTTTTTTTGTCCAAAATATCTATTATGGATACTAGCTTTGATTGTATCCATGTTTTGATCATTCTTGAATTTTACTTCACTATGAATATTTATGAAGTATTTTTGAACTCAGATTGTTTAAAGTACGAATCCTTAATATTTGTTCTTTTGTTTCACTAGATTCGTTTTCTTTAAAATATTTTTCATCATCCTCAGTCCTAAATGATGGTGTTACTGAATATCTTTGGCCTAAAGTGCAAAGATGATTGATTTTCTTATGAATATCTTTGGCCCGTAGTGCAAAGATGAACAGGTGTTGAGATGAACATGACCAACTGATGAATATCTTTGGCCTGTAGTGCAAAGGTGAATATTTAATTCACGATGTATATTGATTGATGTTACAGGGATAAAATATTGATGATGGGCTTTTAAATTTATAGATAATAGTAGATTTCATTCTCTATGTAACTCTTCTATGAATTATTATTTCCGCTGCGAATATTGATCTGAAACTTGTTATCTATTATATTTTATCAGATTTTTCCCTGTTGAAGATTAACGATAATTTAATCTATATTATCTTAGTCATAATATTTTTTACTGGGCTAGTTGAGCTCACCCTTTTCTTTTTTGTTCCATTTTTCTTCTCAGGAGGCGAGAATGTAGTGAGTACTAGTCGAGGTATGGAATGAAGGTTCTAGAAAGTTGTTTAGTAGTCCTCACTATTTTTGTAAAATAATATATCAATAATTGTAATGAGGACTTATTTGGGTATGAATATTGTCTAGATGACAATATTTGTATTTAAACTCACAGTTTTTATGTTGTATTAATAAAGTTGTAGTTGTTTCTGTACCATGTTATTGATGACTCAAAATGGGTGATGTATACCTATTTTGGGGCGCCACATTATATATTAAAATATTCCTAGTTACTTTATATATATTTACTTTAATGTTGAGATTTGTTTAGTATTTTATTTAGTTTGATAAGAAATTTTGAAATATATATATATATATATATATATATATATATATATATATATATATATATATATATACACACACACAGACATACGTACATATCATATGTGGACGGGCTGACGTGGCGAATATTGAACTTTATCCCAAAAAATATATTGATTCACAGATTCGAACCGAAGACCTCCAGTTTGGAATATTAATCCAATGACCATCCGAGCATACGGGCCTAGTTGTGACGCCCCCAAAACAGGTATATATCACCCATCTTGAGTCGCCAAATACATGGTACAGAATACAAATAAAAACTTAATTATACAATTGTCGTGTAAAATACGACAAAACATAGCTGAGAGTTTAAACAAGAATATTGTCATCTAGACAATATCCACACTCAATGGTGTGCTCATTACAATTATTATCACATTATTCCATAAAATAATGAGGACTACTAAAGCCATTTATCCTGGACCATCACTCCATTCCCCGACTCGTCCCAGCTATATTCTCATTTCCTGAAGAGAAAAATAAAAAAAAGGGTGAGCACAACTAGTCCAATAAGAAATATTATGACTAAGAAAATGTAGAATAAATTATCCTCAGCCTTAAACAGTATAACAACTGATAGAATACAATAGACAACAAGTTTTAGATCAACAACTGCAGCGGAAATAAGCAATCCATTAGAAGAGTCAAGTAGAGCATAAAATCCACTATCTTCTATGATTTAAAAAATTTTTCATCAACTTTATCGCTGAGACTCAGCTTAAAAAATAAAATCGAATAATCCCTGCACCACGACCAAGGATATTCATGTAATCATCAATGGTTATGATTATACCGAATAATCCCTGGTCATAATCATACCAACAACTGTCCATCAATGAACTACATGCCAATGAGGACTTTTACCACATCATTCGTCACATTACGATCATGATTATACCGAAAAATCCCTGGTCATAATCATACCAAGTCCATCTATGCATGTAAGTCAAAGATGACTTTCATCACAATATAAGCATGAGGATGATGACTATGATATAAGCAATAATCAGCCGAAATCAAATCAAACAAAATCAAGGATAAAAGACTTTAAATTTATCCAGAGTTTAAAGATATCCAAATGGTCAACATGATACTGCCTTTTAGAGTAAAATTCAAGAATAATATTCATGTACCAAAAATAATTTGAACAGAAAAAAAAATATTTTTAGGTAAATAGTACCCTATAAATAGTACTTAGGGTTAGTACCTCGTGAATAGTACCCCGACATGAAAAGTACTCCAAATACCCGAGTGAATAATATTCAGGTGAATAGTAATTAGGTGAATAGTAACCCATGAATAGTAACTCGTGAATAGTACTTCGGCATGAAAAGTGCCCCGAATACCCGATTGAATAATACTAGAGTGAATAGTAACTGGGTGAATAGTAACCCGTGAATAGTAACTCGTAAAAGAAAAATACCAAAGAAAATGATATTTCATGACGAGTACAAAAGAAATGATATCTCGATTTATATAATAGAATATACTGGCTCATGAATGGATTTTCACTCGTCAATGCAGTAATCCACGTGAGATGATTATTTCCAAAATTTAATAAGGAATGAATACAAATGATCATTCACCATGCATGCGCAGTAATCCACATAGATATGTTATTCCAATGTAATAATAAATAATAGAATAATGTAAGAATTCACCATGCATGCGATAGACCGCATGCATGTGTTATTCCCAACAAAATAATAAAGAATGGAACCAGTCATCATGCGTAATCCGCATGCATGTGATTTTCCAACATAATAATAAAGAACGGAACCAGGTCATGCGTAATCCGCACAGACATGATTTTCCAACATAATAATAAAGAACGAAACTAGGTCATGCGTAATCTACACTGACAGGATATTCCAACAGAATAATAAAGAATGGAATAACAACAGAATTCACCAGGCATGCGATAGGCAAATGCAGACGGGTGTTATTCCAATATAATAATAAAGAATGGAATAATGTAAGAATTTCACCATGTATGCGGTACTTCAGATGTAGTTATTCCAACATAATAATAAAGAATGGAATAATAACCCTTACGAGTATTGAAAGAAAATAACTCTCTTCATGAATACGAAAGAATAATACCACTTACCTTAGAAGAAACTGGATACGAGAATAGTGAGGTAGTTGACTTCTCTTCTTCTTTCTCTCTATAATAATTGCTCTATAGCTTTAGTGAATTGGTGAAAAATAATGAAGGAATGAGCTTCTATTTATAGGAAAATATAGTTTCAATAATTGCACATTTTGGAGCTCGAAATATTACAGTATAATACCTTCCTCTTTTTCATTATTTTTAATTTAGTCCTGCAAGTATTATCAAACTTGCACCACCTCCCCTAATAGTAAATCATGTGAATTAATAGTTCATTCATTTGACTCAATAGTATAATCATGTGAAAAAACTAATTACAGTATAGTACCTTCATCTATACCTCCATTTTTAATTTAGTCATGCAAGTATTATCAATCTTGCACCAACTCCCCTAATAGTAAATCATTTGAATCAATAGTACACACATGTGAACACATAGTTATAAGCATATGAATTAATAGCAATTAATTGCCCATTTATCCGGTGAATTACCCGATTGGTCAATATAACCTCCAGGCATCAATTATTATCGAAATAAATATCGATATCCATTATCACTAATAATCCCAACACAATGGAACTATCAATTTCATCTTTAATCAACACGAACTTATTCATCATTAATATTTTAACTCACAATATTTAACAACCAGGTCCTACCCAAGAAAGAGGGGGTTTTCTGATAAGGATTTCTCCCTATTGGCTCACAATTAGATTATCTAACCTCTCCTTGATAGAACTTCTAGACATTGTTAATATTGCAAATAATAATATGAATGACTTTGTCGTCTCAATTATTGATTTAATAATATAAACATATGATACTGTGACAATAATTGAATCAATAATATGAGATATATATGAAAGAATTATTCATGAGCAATAATTGAGTATAACTGAGTGACTTCTTACGTAAGCATTAATAATTAATACCGTGTGCTACTATGCAACCACGCATATTACTCTACTTTTACTACCAGATAGTTCAACAGTTTTAAGGGTAAAACTCTCGCCGTTATTTTTAATAAAAGATAATTCTGTCATTTTCTAACTACGACAATACTTCCAATGTGGGGTCTACCAATGATTGTGCCGTCGTACGAATATTCCCCGACAAAAAGAATATTCTCCGAGCAAACGAATATTTTATAACAACTTGCTTACTTTGCAAAAAAAATTCAAATATCACCCTTAACTTTAACCTTTTATCAATTTAACCATTTACGAAATAAAATAATAATTATAAGAAAATTGAATACTTTCATTTCATAAAATTCGGGGTCTTACAATCTCCCCTCCTTATGAAATTTCACCCTCGAAATTTACGTACGTACCTGGTATTCCGAATAGGTGAGGATACCTTGACTTCATTTCATATTCCAACTCTTGAGGTATAACCTTTGAGTGTCGAATATGATCCTTCTTATCCAAGATTTTAACATGTATCTCCTCATACATTAAATCTTCTACTATCTCGTCTAGTTCCAATTCAATAATATGGTTCGGGTCGTCCATATATTTACGTAACATCGATATGTGAAAAACATTATGAACACGCGACATACTTGGCGGTAAAACAAGTCTATAAGCCACAGTTCCTACTCGATCGAGGATTTCAAATGGGCCAATTAAATCAAGGGTTGAGATTTCCTCTCTTCATCGATTCTTGCTTCCAGAATAACGCCTTCTTGAACCTTTTTCTTCACATTCATCAGCTCTAGGTGTATAGCAGAGCGGCCTTTAACTTTATCGATTAAAGTCGATTCTTCTCGTATAGTTGATATCACCACGTGGGTCCCTACAGTCTTTAACTCTATCTTCATCATTTGTAAGTTATACGAAATGGGTTTTTGTGTTAACAACGTCACACACGTAACCGCATACGATCTTCTACTCAACGTGTCAGCTACCATGTTCGCTCTTTCATGATGATATTGAATGGTATGGTCGTAATCTTCAATAGCTCGAGCCAACGTCTTTGGCGCATTATACGTTCGTTTTGGTTAAAGAAATATTTGAGGGTTTTAGAAATGGGTTTTGTACTGAGGTCAATACAAAATTCGATTTCACGCTCTAGGGGTAAGCTAAGAAGTCTTCAGGAATACGTCAGGAATTTTATTAACAATAGAAATATCATTCAAAACTGTGACTCTCATCTAAGACTTGGATAGCACGTCACATTGATACCTATCAACTTGCCACCGTTATTCATAACGTCCCCTACGGATATTCTAGCTTTGGTGTATTCCAAGACTTGGAAGTCACCAACGAAAGGCTCAGGGCTCTTTACTTATGGCTTAATATAACAGTAATTGACTTTAGTGGTTTTGTTACTTGAATTCGCATAACAGGTTAGTTAGGAATATAAAAGCTAACAACCTTACGAAAAGCATGATGAGTAGTTAACCAATCGATTCCTAAAATCACATCAAAGGCAAGTATTTTCAAAGAGACAAGATCGATAGGTAACATGAAAGTGTTGATTTGTATCAACAAGATTTATAAACAGTGGAGGTAACGAAGGTTTTTACTAACGAAGTTTCAACCAATCAGTCAAAGTCTAATTTCTCCAGAGTCAAATTTAAACGTTGAGCGCAAGCAAGAGAGATAAAAGAATGGGTAGAACCGGTATCTAATAAGGTATAGACTTCGTAAAAATTTATAATTAACTAACCCGTGCTAACTTCATTTGGGTTACTCGAATTTTGAGAAGTCATAAAAAACGCTCTTCTTGAAACCACCGACTTTGTTTTGTCCGTATCCACCTTTGGTGCCACCGTCCCATCTGGACTTGACTTTGGTGCATGACAAAATTAGGCTAGGTGACCTTCTTTTCCACAGTTGTAACTTGCTTTGGACTGCATCACGCAGTTTGGACTTATATGTCCCTCCCCTCCACATTTGAAGCATACAATTGGTGGTCGTTCTCCTTCCTTGAAAAAGGGTGTTGGTGCTGCTGTCTTTCCATCGTTGTTGAATGTTCTCTTCTTAAAATTTCCACTCCTATTATCTTGGCCATGATTGCCACCGAAGTGGTTACCATTCTTGGCATGATAATTTCCGCCATGATGGTTATCATTATTCCGATGGTCGTTGCCACTGGTATGATTATTATCATGTTACTGGTCATTACCTTTTGGTTGTGCTGACTCATTATCGCGCTCCAATAACTGAGCCCTAATCACAACATCTGAATATAAACAAAGTTCGTGAGAAATGAGGTATTGACATATATCGGGTTTCAAACCTCTTACAAACATTCACGTCATTCTCTCCTCATTATCAACCAAATGGGACACAACCCGAGATAACTCAGCACACTTAGCTTTGTACTGCACCACGGTCATATTGTTTTGCTCAAGCTTGACGAACTCTACCTCCTTCATGTGACGAATACTTTCAGGAAAGTACTTGTCGTTGAATAGTTCTTGGAACTTCTCCCAAGACATCTTCAGTGCAGCAGGTTGAGTACGCTTTACAGATTCCCACCAGTAATCTACCTCTGCTCGCAACATGAAGGTGGAAAAGAAAACCTTTTGCTCCTCGGAGCATCCCAAGACATCAAATATCTTGTTGATTTGCTTTATCCACGTCTCTGCCTTAAGTGGTTTTGGCTCTCCAAAAAAACTCCGGTGGTCTCAGCTCCTTGAACTACTTAGCGGTGATCATCCGAGAGTTGTCAGTGTTTCCACCTGCATTTTGGACAGGAGCCGCCCTCGCCTGAGGATTATTGTCTTCCTGTTGCACATTATCTTCGGTATTGATTGTTGGTGACTCAACGGTCTCATGTGCTTCATTGCTGATCTCAACATTTTCATATGCCATTTTCAAACATTATCACAAAACAAGGGTTAATTGACATATCACATATTATCCCTATACTCTGACCGACCAATTAAATACCAAATAAACTTAGGTAGGTCTAGCGAAGGAATTCCCCGTCTCTCCCCTCCTAGTTCTTATCTCACATCTCAGCCAGGGATCATATCCCTAAGCTTTGATACCAACTGTGACACCCCCAAAACAGGTATACATCACCCATCTTGAGTCGCCAAATACATGGTACAGAATACAAAAAAAAACTTAATTATACAACTGTCGTGTAAAATACGACAAAATATAGCTGAGAGTTTAAATAAGAATATTGTCATCTAGACAATATCCACACTCAATGGTGTCCTCATTACAATTATTATCACATTATTCCATAGAATAGTGAGGACTACTAAAGCCATTTATCCTTGACCATCACTCCATTCCCCGACTCGTCCCAGCTATATTCTCATTTCCTGAAGAGAACAATGAAAGAAAGGGTGAGCTCAACTAGCCCAGCAAGAAATATTTTGACTAAGATAATGCAGAATAAATTATCCTTAGCCTTCAACAGTATAACAACTGATAGAATACAATAGACAACAAGTTTTAGATCAACAACTACAACAGAAATAAGCAATCCATTAGAAGAGTCAAGTAGAGCATAAAATCTACTATCTTCTATGATTTAAAAAGTTTTTCATCAACTTTATCGCTGAGACTCAGCTTAATAAATAAAATCGAATCATCCCTGGACCACGTCCAAGGATATTCATGTAATCATCAATTGTCATGATTATACTGAATAATCCCTGGTTATAATCATACCAACAACTGTCCATCAATGAACTACAGGCCAATGAGGAGTTTTATCACATCAGTTGTCACATTATAGTCATGATTATACCGAATAATCCCTGGTCATAATCATACCAAGTCCATCTATGCATGTAAGCCAAAGATGACTTTCATCACAATATAAGCATGAGGATGATGACAATGATATAAGCAATAATCAATCGAAATTAAATCAAACAAAATCAAGAATAAAAGACTTTAAATTTATCTAGAGTTTAAAGATATCCAAATGGTCAACATGATACTGCTTTGTAGAGTAAAATTCAAGAATAATATTCATGTACCAAAAATAATTTTGACAGAAAAGAATATATTTTTTGGGTAAATAGTACCCCGTGAATAGTACCATGTGAATAGTACTTCGGGAATAGTACCTAGTAAATAGTACCCCGACATGAAAAGTACTCTAAATACTCGAGTGAATAATATTCGGGTGAATAGTAATTGGGTGAATAGTGACTCGTGAATAGTACTCCGGCATAAAAAGTGCCCCGAATACTCGAGTGAATAATACTAGAGTGAATAGTAACCGGGTGAATAGTAACCCATAAATAGTAACTCGTAAAAGAAAAATACCAAAGAAAATGATATTTCATGACGAGTACAAAAGAAATGATATCTCAGACGAGTATAATAGAATATACGAAACTACAAATGGATTTTCACCCGCTATGCGATAATCCACGTAGACAGATCATTTCTACAATTTAATAAGGAATGAATACAAAGGATCATTCACCATGCATGTGGTAATCCATATAGACAGGTTATTCCAACAGAATAATAAAGAATGAAATAACAGAAGAATTCACCATGCATGCGATAGACCGTACAGACAGGTTATTCCCAATAGAATAATAAAGTATGGAACCAGGTCATGTGTAATCCGCACATATAGGATATTCCAACAGAATAATAAAGAATGGAACCAGGTCATGCGTAATCCGCACAGACAGGATATTCCAATAGAATAATAAAGAATGGAACCAGGTCATGCGTAATCCGCATGCATGTGATATTCCAAATGTAATAATAAAGAATGGAATAACAACAAAATTCACCAGGCATACGATAGACCGCACAGACAGGTTATTCCAACAGAATAATAAAGAATGGAATAATAGAAGAATTTCACCATGTATGCGGTACTTCGCATAGACAAGTTATTCCAACATAATAATGAAGAATGGAATAACAACCCTTACGAGTATTGAAAGAAAATAACTCTCTTCATGAATACGAAAGAATAATACCCCTTACCTTAGAAGAAACTGGATATTGAAATAGTGAGGTAGCAGACTTCTCTTCTTCTTTCTCTCTATAATTTCTCTCTATAATTTCTCTCTATAATAATTGCTACATAACTTTAGTGAATTGGTGAAAAATAATGAAGGAATGAGCTTCTATTTATAGGAAAATATAGTTTTAATAATTGCACATTTTGGAGCTCGAAATATTACAGTATAATACCTTCCTCTTTTTTTCTTTTTTAATTTAGTCCTGCAAATATTATCAAACTTGCACCACTTCCATAATACTAAATCATGTGAATTAATAGTTCATTCATGTGACTTAATAGAATAATCATGTGAAAAAACTAATTACAGTATAGTACCTTCATCTATACCTCCATTTTTAATTTAGTCATGCAAGTATTATCAATCCCACACGAACTCCCCTAATAGTAAATCATGTGAATCAATAGTATACACATGTGAACATATACTTATAAGCATGTGAATTAATAACAATTAATTGCTTTATCCGGTGAATTACCCGATTGGTCAATATAACCTCCAGACATCAATTATTATCGAAATAAATGTTGATTTCCACTAACACTAATAATCCCAACACAATGGAACTATCAATTTCATCTTTAATCAACATGAACTTATTCATCATTAATATTATAACTTATAATATTTAACAACCAGATCGTTCCCAAGAAAGAGGGAGCTTTCCGATAAGGATTTCTTCATATTGGCGCGCAATTAGATTATTTAACCTCTCCTTCACAGAACTTCTAGACATTCTTAATATTGCAAATAATAATATGAATAACCTTTGTCGTCTCAATTATTGATTTAATAATATAACATATGATACTGTAACAATAATTGAATCAATAATATGAGAGATATGATGCAACAATTACTGTAGCAATAATTGAGTATAACTGAGTGACTTCTTACGTAAGCATCAATAATCAATACCGTGTGCTACTATGCAACCACGCGTATTACTGTACTTTTACTACCAGGTAGTTCAACAGTTTCAACGGTAAAACTCTCGCCATTATTTTTAATAAAAGATAATTCTATCGTTTTCTAACTACGACAATACTTTCGTTGTGGGGTCCACCAATGATTGTGCCGTCGTATGAATATTCCCCGACAAAAAGAATATTCTCCGAGCAAACGAATATTTTATAACAACTTGCTTACTTTGCAAAAAAAAATTCACATATCACCCTTAACTTTAACCTTTTATCAATTAAACCATTTACGAAATAAAACAATAATTTTAAGAAAATTGAATACTTTCATTTCATAAAATTTGGGGTCTTACAATCTCCCCTCCTTATGAAATTTCGCCCTCAAAATTTACGTACGTACCTGGTATGCCGATCATGTGAGGATACCTTGACTTCATTCCATATTCTAACTCTTGAGGTATAACCTTTGAGTGTCGAATATGATCCTTCTTATCCAAGATTTTAACATGTATCTCCTCATACATTAAATCTTCTGCTACTTGTCTAGTTCCAATTCAATAATGTGGTTCAGGTCGTCCACATATTTACGTAACATCGATACGTGAAAAACATTATGAACACGCGACATACTTGGCGGTAAAATGAGTCTATAGGCCACAGTTCCTACTCGATCAAGGATTTCAAATGGGCCAATTAAATCAAGGGTTGAAATTTCCTCTCTTCATCGATTCTTGCTTCCAGAATAACGCCCTCTTGAACCTTCTTCTTCACATTCATCAGCTCTGGGTGTGTAGCTTGAACGGTCTTTAACTTTATCGATTAAAGTCGATTCTACTCGTATAGTTGATATCACCACATGGGTCCCTAGAGTCTTTAACTCTATATTCATCATTTGTAAGTTATACGAAATGTGTTTTTATGTTAACGTCACACTCATAACCGCATACGATCTTCTACTCAACGCGTCAGCTACCATGTTTGCTCTTCCACGATGATATTGAATGGTATGGTCGTAATCTTCCATAGCTCGAGCCAATATCTTTGGCGCATTATATGTTTGTTTAGGTTAAAGAAATATTTGAGGGTTTTAGAAATGGGTTTTGTACTGGGGTCAATACAAAATTCGATTTCACGCTCTAGGGGTAAGCTAAGAAGTCTTCAGGAATACATTAAGATTTTATTAAGAATAGAAATATCATTCAAAACTGTGACTCTCATCCAAGACTTGGATAGCACGTCACATTGATACCTATCAACTTGCCACCATTATTCACGACGTCCCCTACGGATATTCTAGCTTCGGTGTATTCCAAGACTTAAAGTCACTAGCGAAAGACTTAGGGCTCTTTACTTATGGCTTAATATAACAGTGATTGACTTTAGTGGTTTGGTTACTTGAATTCGCATAATAGGTTGGTTAGGAATATAAAAGCTAACAACTTTATTATTGTTATTATTATTATTATTATTATTATTATTATTATTATTATTATTATTATTATTATTATTATTTAAGGCAACATTTGAATAGTCGTTTAAAAAATTGTATAAAATATGCAACGAAAATAAAAATTGTTGCCAATGAATATGGTCCATATTAGGCAACGAAATATAGCAACAAAGAAATACTTTCGTTGCACACGATGAGGAGAAATCAAGTGGTTGGAAATTTTGTAACGAATTTCTAACGAATTTTGTTTCCAAATTTTGCAACTACTTATGAATTTTGTTGCAAAAATTGAAAGCCTGACACAATCTATAATGAAGGACAAGTTTCGGTCCTAAACATACACTTTTAGCAACGACTTATAAAGTCGTAGCCTAAAAAATTGTTGCTAAAGCCCCATTTTTAGCAACAAAAAAATTTTGTTGCCCACGATGACGGGAAAGTAAGTGGCAAAAAATTTTGCAACGAATTTCTAACGAATTTTTTTCCCGCCAATGAATTAGCAACGAAATTTTGCAACTACTTATGAATTTCTTTGTAAAAAGTGAAAGCCTAACACAATCTGCAACGAAGGGCAAATTTCGTTGCTAAGCATATACTTTTAGCAATGACTTATAAAGTCGTTGCCCAAAAAATCGTTGCTAAAGGCCCATTTTTTTGTAATGTTATACACTTATATGTAATATAATAATATAGATAAAATTTTAATTTTTAACAATTGTCACTTTTATAAAAATTCCTCCATTTATATCTACATAAATAAATATTTTCCTTATCATATAAATCAATAATTAATTATTGACTAATAATATTACAGAATCACAATAATGACAACCAGGTCGTTCCCAGGAAAGAGGGGGCTTTCCGATAAGGATTTCTCCTTACTAGCGTGCAATTAGGTGACCAAACCCCTTTCTGAAGCGAACTTCCTTAGACATTGTCAATAATGCTATCTAATAATATTATTCAAATAATATGAATTATTGATCCGATAATGGAAATCTTCATGTGATGACAATTATTGAAACAACAATAATATAAAATATCAACGTAGCAATTATTGAATCAATAAAATAAAACATTGAACAGTAATTACTGTAACAATTATTGAGTAGTTCCTTCTTACATAAAAATTAATAATTGGTGCAATACTGTATGCTACTGTGCAACACCGCATATTACTGTGTTTTAACCACCGGGTATTCCAACAGTGTTAATGGTAACAACTACGCCGTTATTTATAAAAAAACTCATACTTGTCATTTTCTTCATCCAATCACTTTTCATTATGGGACCCACACAAGGCTGCACTGTCATACGAATATTCCCTGACAGTAAGAATATTCCACGACCAAACAAATATTCCCTGATAATAATGAATATTTTATTACTTGCTTATTTATGATATTTGCGCATTTTACCCATAACTAACCACATTAATCAACTCAACCCTTACTATTTCAAAATAATAAATAGAGGAAATTTAATTTCATTTATGAAAAGTTGGGGTCTTATAGGTTTCTGTATGGATATGTGTGACTTTTCCTATCTGGGATTAACCGCACCACAAATGGTAGCCAGTACTCATATTTAAGAGGAGCCCAATTAGTTCCATCTCTTATGGATTGGTGTTGTTCTTCAAGGAATCAACCGCAGCTTAGATGGTCGCCAACTCTCCCATTTATGGGGAGGTCAGGTAATTCCATTCCTTTGGTCTGAAGCCGATGAAATATGGTGGATTGAAGTTTGATCCCAGTACCATGTGACAAGTATTTATGTTTTGGTAGGGAGTTAGATCGAACCATAAATGGCTGCCTATGTACTCTTATTGAAGAGGAGATCAGGTCTGCGTAGTTCGAACCTGGTGTAAGAGGTTCAACGCTGAATGGTGTAAGGGTAGAAAGGTGTAGAAATGTTTTTGTTGTTTTTGTTTATAGAGAAGGGTGTAGAAATGTTTTTGTTGTTTTTGTTTTATTGCGACCGGGCCATATAAAATGGTTGCCTATGTACTCTAAGGTATCGGGGAGATCAGGTCGACGTAGTTTACCCCATGTTCAGGACGATTTGCAGCCAAAAAATTTTGATCCCATGTTTAGGACAAACTGTGGGGAAAAGTTTGATCCCATGTTCAGGACAAACTGTGGGTGTGAAAAAGTTTGATCCCATGTTCAGGACAAACTGCAGGGGGAAGGTTCAATCCTTGGTGGGATAACCGAAATTTATGGAGTGTGAAATGAAAGATCTGATGATCTGAAAACTAAGCTGCTGGCTTAAAGAATGTGTTTCCCTAATGGGGAAAATGGGTATGAAGAAAGGGTTGTGTGTAATAAGGGTTAGAAAACCTAAAATGACTGGTGATCTGGTGATCCAAAACCAGGATGTTTGCTTGATGGTAACTTCAGACATAGTACCGTTTCACGGTGTCTGAGTTGATGAGCTATGGAAATTCTTCGCCATCAATTTCCTGTAATCAGAGAGCAACTCCTGTCAATACCTCTTTGACAATAAACGGGCCCTCCCAGTTTGGAGAAAATTTTCCCTTTGCTTGATCTTGGTTGTCAATGATCTTATTCAAAACCAAGTCATATTGTTTAAACTGCTGTAGCCAGACTTTTTTGTTATACAATCTGGCGATCCTTTGTTGGTATAATTGACCATGGAAGATAGCATCACTTCACCTTTCATCTATTAGAGATAATTGGTGATATCTGTCTTATAACCATTGGTCTTCATCCAGCTGAGTGTCAATCAACACCTTGAGGGATTCCATTTCCACCTCTATGGGGAGCACTGCTTCCATCCCATAGGTCAATGAGTAGGGGGTTGCCCCAGTGGAAGTACGCATTGAAGTTCTGTAGGCTAATAGAGTCAGAGGCAAGAGGTCAGGCCATCCTTTGTTCTTGATATTCTTATTAGCGTCTTCAAAAACATCATTCATCTTTGGACGGTAGATGACGGAGTTAAGGTGTTTGATGTGGAATTTACTACATAACTCTTCCATCATTTTGTTGTTGAGATTTTTAGCATTGTCTGACACAATTACCTCTATTTGTCCATATCGACAAATGACATTGTTTTTTATGAAAGCAATGATGACTTCTTTGGTAACCTTGGGGAAGGAGGCTTCTTCTACCCATTTGGTGAAGTAATCGATTACGGTAAAGATAAACTGATGCCAATTACTGGCTTTGGGCTCGATGGGCCCGATCATGTCTATTCCCTACCTTGAGAAGGGACAAGGTGAACTCATATTATGGAGTTCCCTAGGAGGGGCGTGGATAGCATTCCCATACAATTGGCACTAATAGCACCTCTTGACGTGATCATCACCGTCAGCTTTAAGCGAAAGCCAGTAATGCCTTATTCTGAGAATCTTTTAACAAGTAAGGGGCGCTCATATATGGGCCACATACTCCACCATGGATTTCATCCATGAGCCTATGAGCTTGGTCCTTGTCTAGACATCTGAGGAGACCTATTCCTGCATCTCTTTTGTAGAGTGCATATCCGCTCTAGTAGAACTTCATAGCCATTTGATGGATCCACCTTATTTTAGTCGGGCTTGCCTCAGTGGGTGTAGATCCATCTCGTAAGTACTCCTTGATATGTTGGTACCAAGGGTGTTGGATGGGAGGTAGCTCATCTGATACTTCTCCAATATAATTCCCATAGGCTGGAGCCTTTTATTGGGCAAGTGGGATGCTTGTCATGTTTTCCTTATCAAGTATGTTGATCGAGGAGGCCAAAGTTGCTAGCGCATCCCCAAAATCATTCTTATTCCTAGGAATGTGGAGGAATGAGATTTCTTCAAACTCCAAAGCCATATGTAAAACTTGTCGATGGTAAGGCAACAAATGTAGTTCTTTAGTGTGATAGATTCTTGTGTTTGTCTAATGACCAATTCTGAATCCCCAAAGACATTTAACCACTGGATACCTATTGATTGGGCAAGTTTGAGTCCTATGATACAACCTTCATACTCAGCTATGTTGTTGGTGTTGACAAACTGTAATTTGACGACGACGGGATACTGCTCCCCCGTACTGGATAGTAGAACTGCTCCAGCTCCAGCTCCAGAACATTCTATGTTAATAGCTCCATTAAAATACATTTTCCACGTATGGCATACATTGTACTGATAGTGTTACTGTACTGTCATTACCCCTTCATCGGGGAAGTATGTTTTCAAGGGTTTGAAATCCCTTGCTGGTGCGGCGGCCAGTTGATCCGCAATTCCTTTACCTTTAACAGACTTTTGCGTCACATAGACGATGTCGAATTGTTATAGGATCAACTGCTATCTGGACAACCGATAATTCAATATAGGTTTACTGAACACATACTTGAGAGGATCCACGCGGGATATGAGATGAGTTGTATGACCATGGAGGTAATGTTGTAACCTTATGGAAGCCCATGCTAAAACACAAGTCTTCTCAATCAGAGTGTACTTGTGTTCACTGCTGCTGAATCTTTTGCTGAGGTAGAAGATAGCTCACTTTTGGCCTCTATCGTCTTTTTGTCCTAGCATGCAGCCCATGTCATTGTCATTAATGGACAAGTACATGAACATGGGAACATCATCCCTGGGTGGTACCAAAATAGGAGCGTTAACCAGCTACTCTTTGATTATAAGGAAGGCTTTCTAACACTCATCATTCCATTTCATGGAGGAGTTCTTCCTTAATAACTTGAAGATAGGCTCACAGGTTGCTGTGAGTTGAGAAATGAACCTGCTAATGAAGTTGATTCTTCCCAAAAATCCCTGTATTTCCTTTTTTGTCTGAGGAATGGGCATTTCCTTGATGGCCTAGATTTTGGTGGGATCCAGCTCAATCCCTTTGTGGCTTACTAGTAAACCTAGCAACTTGCCTGATTTAACAACAAATGCGCACTTGACTGGATTCAACTTCAAGTTGTACTTACACAACCTGTTGAAAAGCTTTCTGAGATGGTCTAAGTGGTCTTCTTCCCTCCGGGATTTGACAATGATGTCATCCACGTAGATCTCTATCTCTTTGTGCTTTAAATCGTAAAAAAGAGCCATCATAGCTCGCTGGTAGGTTACTTCGACATTAATGAAGCCGAATGACAACCGTCTATAGCAAAAGGTTCCCCAAGGCGTGATGAATGCAGTTTTCTCATGATCTTCCTTAGCAACCATTATTTGATGATACCCCACAAAGAAATTAGCAAATGAGTACATGTTATATTGAGCAGTATTGTCAATGAGAATGTGGATAAATAGCACTGGAAAGCTATCCTTAAGGCAAGCTTTATCCAGATCCCGGTAATCCACGCAAACTCGCACCTTTCCTCCCGATTTATGCACGGGGACTATATTTGATAGACATTCAGTATATGTGGACACCATGATGATGTCAGCTTGAAATTGTTTCACAATTTCTTCGTTAACCTTTAAACTCCACTCAGTATTAGCAGTTATTTTTATCAGTACATGCTAACACTTTGTATGATTGAATAGTTTCATATATTAAGTGAAAGCGTATTTTATTTTAGGACTCTGAATTTAGATGTGCCTGTACTTGTTGATGAGGTGCCTTTTCTCCACAAAGACTGTAACTTTGATGAAAAGTTGGACTTAGACTTGATGGAAATACAAGAGGACATTGAGATACCTCAAGAGATCAAGGAATAGGTCGAACACAAACCCAAACTAAATCTTGATCAAACCATCTCATTTAATCTCGGAACCTTAGAAAGCCCTAGGTTGATCCAGATTGGTATAGACCTCACTCCAAAGCAAAGGAATGACATGGTTGTGCTATTAACCCAATTCCAGGATGTGTTTGCATGGTCTCACGAAGACATGGTGGGTTTGTCCATGGACATCGTCATCCATCGCTTTCCCATTAAAGAAAAGTAAGCATTAAAGATAGCTAATACTGTATAGAAAAGTAAGCATTTAAAGCTATCTCAAGGGCAGAGGGATTCTGCCCTTTTTACCCTTGGGGACAAATACAAGGAGTGCTACTCCAATTGTCAAGGGTGAAGTCCTGGTGGATGGCAGTAATGAAGTGACGATCATCGTCCTCCTTCTCCCGAATAATGACCATAATGTCAGGACAATAATCGTTTGAAGTGTATCTATTTATGTGCTTATCATAAAAAAGGATTCGTAGATGAGACAAACTCCTGACAATGTCTTGTTTACATCTTCATTCCCTCTCTTCCACTTCAGGATCAGGAATCAGGACCTCTTTTTCTTTAACCGGTATCCGTTTGGGGAATAGCATAGCCATAACATGGGCTGGAACCTTTACCAGAGACTGTATAAGCTCAGGATCGGGAGGTGGAGATAATCACCGTATGCCTGAAGATGAAGGAATCTTTTTATGCTTGTGATGATTCGTGTGACTGGAACTAGCAAAATAGACTAATCCAGATGTCCTTGTTTGACTAGGAACTTGAATTGTGTGCTTAACACCCTGATGATCTTTACCCAACCCTTATCTAGGTTGATGACCCAATGATATCATCTCTCGAGTGGCTGACATTACCTCGGCAGAAATCTTGGGTATGCGAGGTGGAGCCCCAATGGGATGGTAATGAGTGTTGCTCACCTCCAGGGCATGGAAACTAACCGGCTCAATTTCTGAATTGAAGCTGATGAGTGGTATGTCACCTTGTTCAGGACATTCCGGCTCAGTATTAACAGTAACTAGGCTATTATTGATAATGTACTTGAGTTGCTGCTGAAGGGTGGAAAAAACAGCTCCAGCCATATGAATCTATGGTCTTCCCAACAGCAGGTTGTATCCTATAGCTATTCTAAACACATGAAAGGATACACTGAATGTATATGGACCAATCTCCACTGGTAGTTCAATATCTCCAACGGCATTTCGTCGGGACCCATCAAAAGCTTTGATAACCGTATAGATTCTTTTGATCCTCTTGGGGTTGATATTCATCTTCTCCAAGGTAGCATAAGGATAGATATTCAGAGATAAACCTCCATCTATCAAGACTCCTCCTACCATTTATCCAGAGAACAAAACCGCTATGTGCAATGGCTTGCAATGACCAGTCCCTTCAGCGGGTATGTCATCATTAGTGAACGATATCACATTGTTGTTAAAAATGTGATCAACCAGATGTTGGAATTTTTCCACATCCACTAATTTCGGTAAATGGGCTTCTTCCAAGACCCTTAGCAAGATCTTCATGTGATCTTCAGATGAGAAAACCAAGTCTAGTATGGAAATTTGTTGTGGAGCTTCTCTCAAGCTTAAAACCACCTTAGCTTCATTATGGCCCATGGTACGAAGGAATTCTCCAATTTTCTCTATGGGAACTTTCCCATTTGATTTGATGGTAGGCTTCATCACCTGATGGGGATGATATAATGGATTCTCCTTCGCCACTGCAATAGTTGTATGTGATGTAGATTCTTCAGCCTGTCCATAATTCTATGAGACTTTTTTCAAGCTAACAACAGAATACTGTGGCCTGGATGGCAAGAGAATTGGCTCTGGTGCAGTCACTTTCAAAGGATTGTCAACACCTTTGAGTTGAATTGTTTGTATTGTGAGTGGTCTGGCAGACAAATCATCCTCATCGGATATGACTGCTATGCCATCCTTCCATTTTATAGGATATGTATTCCCACTCTCGAGTAACAAAGTGTCGTCATCTGCTATTTGCAGGACACCACTGTCAATTAAATTCTGAATGAGGTGGCGGAGTGCCTACCATTCTTCTGTGCTGTGACCGGGAGAGTGGGAGTGGTACTGACAGACTCCATTAGAATTAAACCATCTAGAACGGGGATTGATTAGAGGTAGAAGGGATGTAATTCTTCCTTCATTGATCAGCATCTAAAATATCTCCTCCATAGGTTGGCTAAGGAATGTAAATTCCCGTTTATTGGTAAAATCCTGACGGGCTTTTGTACTTGCCCTTTTTGCAACTTTATCCTCCAGTGTTTCACTTTTTGAAGGTGATGATGGAGTATTTATGATAAAAGGAAGGAGACTAGCATGCTCCTGACAGACTAATTGGCGTGTGACTTGGTGTTGATGGATCACCAGTTCTGCCAATTAGTCTATTTGCTTGCAAAGAGCCTTAATCTTTCATTCCATCATACACTTGAACTGCGCATAATCCCATCTGTTAGTACCGTCTTTGCTGGTCTGAGAAGGTTCACCAATGTAATTGGAACTTTGTCCACTACTCCAAATAATCATATTGACCTCTTCTTCTTTGTGTTAAGGAAGAGGGTTGCATATGAGGTTGGTCGGGTTTAGTCACGACAATCTCCCCATTGTCGATTAAATCCTAGTTCTTGTGTTTCAAGGCCCAACAATCCTGAGTGTCATGTCCCGGTGCCCCGACATGATAAACACATTTTTGTGTAGCATTGTCACCTTTCCCATTCGAGTTGGCTGGTGGAAGAAGATGTGTAATTTTCTTCTGAGTAGTAAGAAGATTGAGAACATTCTCGAGCGAATCCCCTAGGGGTGTGAATACTCTATTATGTCGGACTACTCCACCCTTTGGCAATGTAGGGTTGGAAGATTGTGCTGGAAAAGAGGAGTAGTTTCTCCTTTGGATATGCATGTTTTGACTGCCTTTCTGAACTTATAGTATCAAGGAAACATCCTCCTCTTTCTTTTTATGGACCCTCCAAGGGTTATTTTCATAAGTTCCAGACTGGATGTGCTCAGCAACAGCTTTCAGAGCGGCTAGGTCTTGAATTTTTCCTGACTTTAATCCCATCTCAGCCAACTCTCCATGCTTGATCATTTCAGAAAATGGCTTGCCAATGCTATCTAAGACTCTCTCATAGAAAGGAGCTTCTTGTATGTCTATGAAAGTCATCACCATATCTGACTCCGTCATAGCAGGAATAACTTGAGCAGCAAGGCGCCTCCACCTTTGAGCATACTCTCTAAATGACTCATTAGACTATTTCTTGACCTTGGTAATTTGGTACCGATCAGGAGCCATCTAAGACTAGAAGCTGTACTGAGTGAGGAAGGCATGAGCTAACTCTTCCCATCTATGTATTTTAGAATTGTCTAATCTAGTGTACCATGATCGGGCTTCTCTAGTTAGGCTCTTTTGAAATAGCTGCATTCTGAGCTTCTCATTCTCGGCATAAGATCCGAGTTCTCTAATGAATACCTTCAAATGTGTGTAAGGATCTTCTAACCCATCATACTTTTTAAAGTCAAAAGTCTTGAACTTTTATGGATAATGAACACTAGGGAATATACAAAGCTGAGCATAGGAAACACTCTCGTGTGCTCCAATCCCTTTTATAAACTGAATGGTCTCTTCCATTTGAAGGACTTTTTTCCTGATATCACCGGTGTCTGGATCTTCTTTAAGATGGGTATTTTTAGGAATTTTATTGGTCGTATCAACTGAATTTCAGGAATTATTTTATCCGAACCTTGTGTTCCTCCCTGTGTATATGATTCTTTATGTACGGGTATTCGCAAACCCTGAGTAGATTGGTGTAGTTCTTTAAGCAGAACAACCAAATCTATAATTTGTTTGTTTAATCCATCAAACTTTTCTCGAGAGATAGGAGCAGGATTAGACTGGTCAGATGAAGACATGATTGGTTGTAGGCTTGTGGCCTTTTTGGACTTTGAATGGGTAACAGACCCAATTATTTCCCTATAAAAACTTTTATAGTTTAGTCTTAGGGAATGTATAAAATGTTTACATGCTATCATAATGTGTCCATTTTAGGAATATTATCCCATAAAACGGGTGTCATTTGATAGCATGTCAAGCCTTAATATGCATGTACATATATTCTTTATATTTTCCTTCACATAGAGATTAACATGGAATAAAATTATAAGTACTTGAAAATGGAAAGCATGAAGAGACTCTCCTCCGCGTTTAGTTTATCAGAGGCTGACCTATCTTAGGTTACTCTCGCGGCTTTTTGTCATGAAGGTTCCCAGATCATCGCAATTTACTTAACGGGAAGTTAATCCGATCTTTCAACTGAAGCGAATCTTGGTGGTGCCTTTCCTGAGCCTCATTGGAATTAGTCTCCCTACGAGTCCAGTAATCAAACATCGACAGGATAGCTTCCTGGTGGAGGAACCACACAACATACATTCATATGCAACGTGTCTCACCGTTATGGGAATGATGACATGTGCAAAGAACTAATATCAGAGATAGATATATTGCAGTGCAGTAAGTAAAATGCATTCGTACATATTAATCAAAAAATGTATATGCAACATCCACACACAAGCATGTAACAATTTTGAAAAGCTTGTAGTAGCGGCTTAAGTCCTCTTACTGGAGTCCCCAGCAGAGTCGCCACCTGTCGACGTTGGGATTTTTATTGTCCCGATTCTGTTCTTGTTTTTTGGTGTTCTCATGTTAGGTGAGATTTGTTTGAAAAAACAATTTGTGAAAAGGTCCGACATTTATATGTCGACGATTTGACTATAAGAGTCGCTAGTTGGTTTTTTAAATGGTTGTACCAACACAACTGAGAAAAGGTTTGCACATTGACCCAGTGATGTGACACTGCTAAACGGATCTATGAAACCGAGATTCATTAGGGTCCGGGGACTTGCTTTATGCCGAGGGAAGGTGTTAGTCCCGACATCCGTGTTACCATGGTTACCACCACTTTTCAATTAAACTATTATATGAATGTGTCTGTGTGTGGGTCAACGTGCAGTTATTTGGAAGTAGTGCTATGCCTCGTTCGCACCTATATACACAGGGTTTGAATTTATATAAAAATTTAGTTTTAAACAAGATATAGCAATGAGGTTTTATAAAAGAGGTTTTTCAAACCTTGTGCTCAATAGTAATTGAGGCCGTTGATACTTCCATTTTATTAAATGTTCGACTTGATTGCTTTTATTTTTGAGATGTGAAGCATCTTCGAGAAAATAATGTGACACCCCCAAAAATAGGTATACATCACCCATCTTGAGTCGCCAAATACATGGTACAAAAATACAAATACATCTTAATAATACAACTATCGTGTAAAATACGACAAAACATAAACTGAGAGTTTTAATAAGAATATTGTCATCTAGACAATATCCACACTCAATAGAGTCCTCATTACATTTATTGTCACACTATTTAACGTAATAGTGAGGGACTACTAATGCTATCATCTAGACCGTCACTCCGCTCCCAGACTAGTCCAATACTATATTCTCATTTCACGAAGAAAAGTGAAAGAAAGGGTGAGCTCAACTAGCCCAAGAAGAAATATTATGACTAAGATAATGCAGAATAAATTATCATTAGTCTTCAACAATGTTAAACTGATAAAATACAATAGACATCAAGTTTAACTACAGCGGAACAAGCAATCCATTAGAAGAGTCAAGTAGAGAATAAAATCTACTATCTTCTATGGTTTAAAATGTTTTCATCAATTTTTATCGCTGAGACTTAGCTTAATAAATAAAACACATCATCTACTCATCCCTGTACTACGGCCAAGGATATTCATTAAATCATCAATGGTCATGACTATACCGAACAATCCCTAGTCATAATCATACCAAAAACTGTCCATCAATGCATTACAGGCCACTGAGGACTTTTACCATATCATTTATAACATTACATGTCTTGATTCTACCAAATGATCCCTGGTCATAATCATACTAAATCCATCTATGCACGTAAGCCAAAGATGACTTTCATTACAATATAAGTATGAGGATGATGACAATGACATAATAATTCAATAAAACAAGTTCAAGAATTAATTTATCCAGGAACCAACAACGTCCAAATTGTTAACATGATACTGCAAATGGATTTTCGCCCGCCATGCGGTAATCCACAAATACAGGTCATTTCCACGATTTAATAAGGAATGAATACAAAGGATCATTCACCATGCATGTGGTAATCCACGTAGAAGGTTATTTCAATAGAATAATAAAGAATGGAATTATAGAAGGATTCACCATGCGTGCGATAGACTGCACAGACAGGTTATTCCCAATAGGATAATAAAGATTGGAACCAGGTCATGCATAAATGCATAGACAGGATATTCCGACAGAATAATAAAGAATGGAATAACAACAGAATTCACCATGCATGCGATAGACCGTACAGACAGGTTATTCCAACAGAATAATAAATAATGGAACCAGGTCATGTGTAAATGCACAGACAACATATTCTGATAGAATAATAAATACGGAATAATAAATAATGGAACCAGGTTATGCGTAAAGGTATAGACAGGATATTCCAACAGAATAATAAAGAACGGAACCAGGTCAGGTGAAATTCGCACCTACAGGATATGCCAACAGAATAATAAAGAATGGAATAACAACTGAATTTCACCATGTATGCGCAGATGCCGCATCAACAAAGTTATTCAATGAATAATAAAGAATGGAATAACAATGAATTTCACCATGTATTGGTATTTGATAAATAGGTTATTCCAACAGAATAATAAAGAATGGAATAACAATAGCTCTCTTCATGAATACAAAAGAAATAATACCCCTTACCTTGGAACAAACTGGATATAGGAGTAGTGAAGTAGCATAATACTTTTTTTCTTTCTCTCTATAGTTTTCTCTCTAGAGTTTCAAATTGAATTAAATCGAAAATAATGAAGGAATGAGCTTCTATTTATAGGAGAATGGACCTAATAGTAACTAATTCTGAAACGGTCCAGATTGATTTACTTTTAAACGGACGACCAAGATTGGTTTACTATAAAATATTCTAATAAAATAAAATCTTTTAAATAAAATATAATATATTCTATTTAAAATCTAATAAAACGAATAACTTTATAAAAGTATTCTGTTTTATATAAAAAGTTTTTACTATGCAAACACTATGCAGCACTATGCATAATAAAATATAATATATTCTATTTATAGTATAATAAAATGAATAACTTTATAAAAGTATTACATTTTTTATATAAAAATATTTTATTATGCAAAACACTATGCATAATAGAATAGAATATATTCTATTTATAGTCTAATAAAATGAATAACTTTATAAAAGTATTCTGTTTTATATAAAAAGCTTTTCTATTTTATTACAATAATAATACTAATAAAACAAAACTTTATCATCATTATTATAATTCACAATATTAATCGACCAAGTCTTTCCCAGGAAAGAGGAGGCTTTCCAATAAGGATTTCTCCCTATTGGCGCGTAATTAGATGACCAAACCTCTCCTTGGTAGAACTTCTAGACATCTCAAATTATTAACAACTTCGTCATCTCAATTATTAATAATAATATTAATAACTTCGTCATCTCAATTATTGATTTAATAATATATAAAATATTGACAATAATTGAATCAATTAATGTGAGATACTATGCAACAATTACTGAAGCAATAATTGAACAAAACTAAGTGACTTCTAACGTAAGCATCAATAATCAATACCGTGTGCTACTACTATGCAACCACGCCGTATTCCTGCATACTTTTAACACTGGGTGTTTCAACAGTTAACGATAAAACTTCCGCCGTTATTTTTATAAAGTATTTTTGTCATTTTCTCAATCCGACAATAATTTTGTTGTGGGGTCCACCAATGATTGTGCCATCGTACGAATATTCCATGTTAGAACGAATATTCCCTGACCAATCGAATATTATATAACAACTTGCATACTTTGTAAAATTTATAAATATTACCCACGACTATAACATTATATCAAATTCATTCCATAATATTCAAAAATGATAATTATAGAAAATTCATCTTTATTCATAAAAATTGGGGTCTTACAATCTCCACATATGAAATTTCGCCCTCAAAATTAGGGTACGTACCTGGTTTGTCGAAGAGATAAGGATACCTTAATTTTATTTCAGATTCTAACTCCCAGGTCATTTCCTCAACATCGTGATTTCTCCACAAAACTTTGACTTGAGGTATAACCTTAGAGCGTAGAATATGTTCCTTTTTATCTAAGATTTGAACAGGAACCTCTTCATATGTTAAATCTTCCGCTATTTCGTCTGGTTCTAACTTAATAATGTGGTTCGGGTCTTCCATATATTTACGTAACATGGATATATGAAAAACGTTATGAACACGAGACATACTTGGCGGTAAAGCGAGTCTATAAGCCATAGTTCCTACTTGATCGAGGATTAAAAATGGGCCAATGAATTGAGGATTGAGCTTTCCTCTCTTTCCAAATCTTGTAACTCCTTTCCATGGAGCAACACGTAACAACACATGATCTCCAATATCGAATTCCACGTCCTTTTGATAAAGATCAACATAACTCTTTTGTAGATCTTGTGAGGTTTTTATACATTGTCGGATTGTTAAAATATTTTCCATAGTCATACGTACCAACTCTGGTCCCAACAACGTTGCCTCACCTACCTCATCCCAACATATTGGAGAATGACACTTTCTTCCGTACAACGCTTCGAATGGAGCCATGCCAATACTTGCTTGATAGCTATTGTTGTAGGAAAACTCCACCAACGGTAAGAACTTGTCCCAACTTCCCTTGAAGTCAAGGACACAACGTCTTAATAAATCTTCAAGAGTTTGAATAGTCCTCTCTGATTGTCCGTCCGTCTGAGGATGATATGCCAAACTAAATCGTAAATCTGTGCCCATAGCTTTTTGCAAACTAACCCAAAATCTTGAAGTGAATCTTGGGTCTCGATCAGAAACTATGGATACTGGCATACCATGCAGTCTTACAATCTCATTTATGTACATACGAGCAAGACGTTCAAGTGTATAAGTTTCTCGTATTGGTAAGAAGTGAGTAGACTTGGTCAATTTATCAACAATGACCCAAATTGCATCTATGCCTTGAGAAACCTTGGGAAGACCAGTAACAAAATCCATGGTAATGTGCTCCCACTTTCATTCTGGAATTTCAAGTGGTTGCAATGGACCTTTTGGTACTTGATGCTCCGCCTTGACTCGTTGACAAGTTAGACACCTTGAGATAAACAGTGCTATCTCTCTCTTCATATTGCTCCACCAAAATGTATGACGAAGATTAGGATACATTTTGGTACTCCCAGGATGGATTGCAAACGGTGTGTTGTGCGTCTCCATCATGATTTTATACTTTAAATTAGGGTCGTTAGGAACACAATGTCTAGAGTTGACTCGAAGTATTCCTTCTTCATCAATTCTTGTTTTCGGCATAGCATCTTCTTTCACTTTCTTCCTCATACGCATCAGCTCTAGGTCTGTAGGTTGAGAAGCTTTAACTTTATCGATTAAAGTCGGTTCTACTCGTATATTCGCCATCATCACATGGGTACCTAGAGTCTTTAACTCTATCTCCATCCTTTGTAAGTCATACAAAATGGGCCTTTGCATTGATAATATTGCACTCGTACTCGCATATGCTCTTCTACTCAATGCATCAGCTACTACGTTCGGTTTTCCAAGATGGTATTGAATAGTATGATCATAATCTTTCAACAGTTCAAGTCAACGTCATTGCCGCATGTTGAGTTCTTTTTGAGTGAAGAAATATTTGAGGCTTTTATGATCTGTATAGATTTCCACCTTCTCCCCATACAGGTAATGCTTTCAGATCTTAAGCGCAAAAACAACAGCTTCCAACTCTAGATCATGAGTAGGATAATTCCTCTCATATTCTTTGAGTTGTTGTGAGGCATAGGCTATGAATTTCCCATGTTGCATGAGAACACATTCTAACCCTTTGCCTGAAGCATCACTGTAAATGACAAATCCCTCTGTGCCATATGGTATTGTCAGAATAGGTGCAGAAATGAGTCTCCTCTTGAGTTTTTGAAAACTCTTCTCACATTCCTCGTTCCAACCGAATTTTGTATCTTTTCGAGTCAGCTAAGTTAATGGAGTAGCGATTCGACAAAATCCTTCCACGAATCTCCGATAATAACCAGCTAAACCGAGAAAGCTACGTACTTCGGTCACTGATTTAGGTTGCTCCCAGCTTTGAATTGCTTCAATATTTGTCAGGTCAACAGATATTCCATGACTTGATACTACGTGCCCAAGGAATGCTACTTCCTCAAGCCAGAACTCACATTTCTTTAACTTGGCATAAAGCTTGTTTTTACGAAGCTTTTGGAGTATCAGTCTCAAGTGTTGCTCATGATCTTCACGGCTTTTGGAATATATGAGGATGTCATCAATAAAGACAACCACAAAGTGATCCAAATATTCCTTGAATACTCGGTTCATCATATCCATGAAGGCACCAGGAGCATTAGTCAATCCAAAAGACATGACTAGGAATTCATAATGCCCGTACCGAGTTCTGAAAGCCATCTTTGGAATGTCATCGGTTCTAATCTTCAATTGGTGATATCCGGAACGAAGATCAATCTTTGAAAAGAATTTGGCGTCTTGCAACTGGTCAAATAGGTCATCAATGCGAGGCAATGGATATCTATTTTTGATAGTGACATGGTTCAACTCCCGATAATCAATACAAAGTCGCACACTCCTATCTTTCTTCTTCACGAATAGAACAGGAGCACCCCAAGGAGACGTACTAGGATGAATGAAACCGATGTCTAACAATTCCTGTAGTTAGGTTTTTAACTCCTGAAGTTCAATAGGAGCCATTCGATATGGGGCTTTGGAAATGGGTTTTGTACCGGATTCAAGGTCGATACAAAATTTAATTTCACGCTCTAGGGGTAGGCCAGGAAGTTCTTCAGGGAATACGTCAGGAAATTCATTAACAATAGAAATATCATTCAAAACTGACGTATTTTTGTTTAGATCCGTGACATGAGCTAAGAAAGCTTGACATCCGTTTTTCAATAAATGAATAGCTTTATGGCTTGAGATGACAGTAATGGATTTTAATGGTTTGGTTGCTTGAATTCGCATAATAGGTTGGTTAGGAATATGAAAGCTAACAACGTTACGAAAATAATCAATTTTTGCATGATGAGTAGTTAACCAATCAATCCCTAGAATCACATCCAATGCAAGTATTTTCAAAGAAATAAGATCGACAGGTAACGTGCGGTTACCGATTTGAATCAAACAAGACTTATAAACTGTGGATGTAAGGAAGGTTTCTCCCAATGGAGTTTCAACAGATAAGTTAAAGTCTAATTTCTCTGGAGTCAAATTTAAACGTTGAGTGCAAGTAGGAGAAATAAAGGAATGGGTAGAACCGATATTAAATAAAGTTTAAACTTCGCTAGAGTTTATGATTAGCTTACCCGTGATCACCTCGTTCGGATTCCTCATTTTTTGGGAGGTTACGACAAACGCTCTCCCTTGAACTATCGGTTTTGTCTTGTCTGGGACACCCTTGGATGCCTCCATCCCAACTGGACTTGACTTTGGTGCACGAAAAAATCGGGCTAGGTGACCTTCTTTTCCACAATTATAACATGCTTTGGACTGCATCGTACAGTTTAGACTTATGTGTCATTCCCCTCCACATTTGTAACATACGACCGGCGGTCGTTCTCCTTCCTTAATAGCGGTTGCTGGTGCTGACGTCTTTCCATCTTTATTGAACCTTCTCTTCTTGAACTTTCCACTCCTATTATCTTGGCCATGATTACCACCAAAGTGGTTATCATTTCAGGCATGTTGATTCCCTCCACGTTTGTTGTCACCGCTTTGATGACTGCTACCATTGGTATTATCGACTTGTCAGCTGCTCTCTCTTGGTTGGGTTGACTCATTATCGCGCTCCAATAACTGAGCTCTATTCACAACATCTGAATACAAACACAGTTTATGAGAGATAAGGTATTGACGTATCTCGGGTTTTAAACCTCTTAGAAACATCCTCGTCATTCTCTCCTCATTATCAACCATGTGGGACGTAAACCGAGACAACTCGGTAAACTTAGCTTCGTACTGCGCCACGATCATATTATTTTGCTCAAGCTTGATGAACTCTACCTCCTTCATGTGATGAATACTTTTAGGAAAGTACTTGTCGTTGAATAGATCTTGGAACTTCTCCCAAAACATCTTTAGTGCGACAGGTTGAGTACACTTTATAGATTCCCACCAGTGATCTGCCTTTGCACGCATAACATGAAGGTGGCAAAGGGAACCTTTTGCTCCTCGGAGCATCCCAAGACATCAAATATCTTGTTTATTTGCTTTATCCACGTGTCTGCCTTAAGTGGTTTTGGCTCTCCAAAAAACTCCGGTGGTCGCAGCTCCTTGAACTTCTTAGCGGTGACCGTCCGAGAGTTGTTAGTGTTTCCACCTGCATTTTGGACAGGAGCTGCTTTCGTCTGATGTTGCATGAATTGCATAAAGCCTCTGACCATCCCATCATTCACCATTTCATCGGTGTTATTGTTTTTATGAGGATTATTGTCTTCGTGTTGCACATTAACCTTGGCATTGATCGTTGGTGACTCAATGGTCTTATGTGCTTCATTGCTTATCTCAACATTTTGGGATGCCATTTTAAAATACTGCAACAAAATAATGGTTAATTAACATATCACATATTATCCCTATACTCTGACCGACCAATTAAATACCAAATAAACTTAGGTAGGTCATACTAGCGAAGGAATTCCCTGTCTCTCCCCTCCTAGTTCTTGCCTCACATGTTAGCCAGGGATCATATCCCTAAGCTTTGATACCAACTGTGACGCCCCAAAAAAGAGGTATACATCACCCATCTTGAGTCACCAAATACATGGTACAAAAATACAAATACATCTTAATAATACAATTGTCGTGTAAAATACGACAAAATATAAACTGAGAGTTTAAATAAGAATATTGTCATCTAGACAATATCCACACTCAATTGAGTCCTCATTATATTTATTGTCACACTATTTAACAGAATAGTGAGGACTACTAATGCTATCATCTGGACCGTCACTCCATTCCCCGACTCGTCCCAACTATATTCTCATTTCCTAAAGAGAACAGTGAAAGAAAGGGTTAGCTCAACTAGCCCAGTAGGAAATATTATGACTAAGATAATGCAGAATAAATTATCATTAGTCTTTAATAATGTTAAACTGATAAAATACAATAGACATCAAGTTTAACTGCAGTGGAACAAGCAATCCATTAGAAGAGTCAAGGAGAAAATAAAATCTACTATCTTCTATAGTTTAAAATGTTTTCATTAATTTTTATCACTAAGACTCAGCTTAATAAATAAAACACATCATCTACTCATCCCTGTACTACGGCCAAGGATATTAATTAAATCATCAATGGTCATGACTATACCGAACAATCCCTAGTCATAATCATACCAAAAACTGTCCATCAATGCATTACATGCCACTGAGGACTTTTACCATATAATTTATAACATTACAGGTCTTGATTATACCGAATGATCCCTGGTCATAGTCATACTAAGTCCATCTATGCATGTAAGCCAAAGATGACTTTCATTATAATATAAGCATGAGGATGATGACAATGACAATGACATAATAATTCAATAAAACAAGTTCAAGAATTATTTTATCCAGGAACCAACAACGTCCAAATTGTCAACATGATACTGCAAATAAGTCTAGGCTCAATCGAGGCATAACTCGATAATGTTAGTCTATATATATAAATATATAAGTTTATATATACAGACATAAATGAAAACCACGGACTGAAGTCCGGGCATACCCACATAACACGACTCTTAATGTGTAGAATAGTGTGTGCAAAGATGAAGAGAAAGGCTTTATAGAGTGGGAAAGCTTACAGTGGGCTACCAATGCAGACTTCTATGACTCTATATGGATAAACACTCAGCTCCCGCTGGTAAATGTGTGACACCCCTAAATCCAGGTACTTCATTCCCACAGGATCTGGTGTTCACTTAATCAAACATTCATATCTAACTACCCAATCACAATAAAACTGGATAAATAAAACCTTTCCCATTAAAGGGTTACATAATAAAATCTCCCAGGTTATCTAACCTTTAATTACAATCATTCAAATGCAAAAATTAAATAAACATCATTAAAACCAAGTCTAAGATCATCATAATAAAAATCTAACATCTCAATCAAAGTAAAATTACAAGTCTTCATCACTTGCACATTTTTCCCTTTCCTTTGCTAGACGAAGGTTCATCTACCTTCTCTTCTTTAGCTGCAATGAGTTTTAAAATATGCAAGAGTGAGCAAAACAATTGCTCACTAGATACAATATGAAATCAACAGGAGTATAGTAATAATAACTACCAATAATAGGCTCATCAACAATGAATAGTACTTTATCATCAATAATCAAAAACTGAAATCCAAAATATAGAATAACTATAACTGAGGGTTATAAGACCATGAACTATGTCCACAGTTGCGAGTAATCTTTCAACTCCAACTTTAACAGTCATAAGACTATAAGGACTCCTCGTACTTAGGGGGATCAGCCCTTCGTACCACGTATTGTGCACAAACATTTAACGCTACGTGTAAGTTATCCCCTAATAATAATAGGGTTGTTCATCTCAGTATTTGGAGTACAAGTCCGCACCAAAGAGAGTTTGGTTTTGATAAGCTTTCAAGGGTAATTTGAAGTTCAACGATCATCAACTAGAGGACTAGTTGAAGTAATAACATCATATTACAGAATAATCGTAATTGAATCAACATGGTAAACCAAAATCATGCTTTAGGAATAATCTAATAGCATATATTTTGAATAATTATAACATGCCTTGCTTGAACAATATTAAGTCAAGGTTAAATTAGAATTGGGTACTAAACATACATAACAGTTTGAACGATGAAATTGCTCAACATTAGTATAAATAGTTGTGCATGCTAAACAACAAGTTAAATACAAGAATAACTTGTCAACATTAAACCAAAGTTTAGAAAGTTTGCATCATTTATAAGGTAATCGAATTGAAACAATAAATAGTTCAACAAGATAAAGAATTAGAAATCTTGCATTTTTATATTAGGAACAATAATTGATTCCATTTACAAAAGTAGAGTTAGAGAACTTGCTCAATGTAAAAAGAAGGTTTAGAAAACTTTCCTTGCTCGTAGGCCAAACCAAATCAATATGAATCACAATATCCTATAAACATATGTCATCATGACATAATTAGTCATTACCATCTTACAAACATAACTAAGTACGTTCATCATTTAAAATTGGATTTTTAATCACATAATCGAGTTATAACACAGGTTAATTGTTAATAACATACTTATAGTATAGAAATACTAAAATCAACATTTAGCAGTCCTACTATCATCACATAACTTTTCGTAAAATTTCGTGTACAAAAAGTACACTATCAGACCATTCTTTAACTTTCATGCCATGACGCCACGCTTACATCGTGGGTCGTGCATTGCCAAGGAGTATGGCATCATGCATGGCGTGAATAAGGCTACAATACGCCTTTACTACGGCGTGGTCTTTGGCCAAGGGCAAGTGAAACTACTATCATTGTTGAGCACTGCACGAAATCAGCTAGATTCGATCGATGACTTGAAGAATCTTGGTGAAAAAGCCAATTTTGGCCTTCAAGTTCATTTCTAACAGACTGATTTACATATAATTCATACAAAACTTCATGTAAACATAATTCAAGGATTCCTAACATGTTTCTACTCATATAACAACATAAACAACAAAATTAACACACCCAATTCCATTATTTTTGGCTAAAACTCATTTTTTTGATATTTTTAAAGAAAACAACCACTGTAATTTTGTTTTGCAACCAAAACCATTAATTCAAAGCATTTTATCAAAGTATATATATACTCTAACAAATTGAAAAGCCAATTTATCAATAAAACAACTATTCAACCATAATTTCTATTTTAACTAGACAATATATAATCACCAAAACTCACTGTAAAATATTTTTCTTCCCAAATTACATACATATCATCAATTCATAGATTATAACTTATGAAAATCATTTTAACATCACCAATAAGTCATATAAAGCCACATAACACAATAATTAATGCTTACACAAAAATTCTACAGAGAATTTGGGAAGAGAAACTAAACTTTTAAAACTAAAAAGAAATTGGAGAATACCTTGTTAGAAGATGATATGGCTACTCTTTTCTCTCTCAAGCCTCTCCTTCCCCAATCTCTAGACTTTCTTTCTCTCTTCGTTTTTTCTTCTCTTCTTCTTCTTCCTCTGAATTTTCTTTCTTCTCTCTAACCTCTCTCCTCTAACATACGTCTTAACAAATAACGTATATAGATATTATATATATTAATTATATAATATAATTATAAACATAACTGATATCAGTTATGTGAATTTTGAAATCAAAAGCCATAAGGCTTGTTTGGTTACTAACTAAAAAAATAACCCATTAACCGTACACCTTGTTGGGTAAAACTCAAATAAATTAAAGACTTAATAGGCATTAGGCCTTGTTTGGCCAAAACGGAATTAAAACTCCTTTAAGTTATTTTAATAACTCCTTTATAAAAGGTTTTTTGTCACACATTAACTTAATTAAATTAATTCTAAAAATAATTTATCAAATCACTTTAACACATAAATCAATATCACAAAATTATAATTTTCTATATAATTATAACTTTATTTAATCAACTAACACATCCTTTTTAATTACAATTCCAATAAAAGAATAGTAATTCAATTAATCAAAATTCTCTAACTTAATAATTAAATTAAATTAGCAAAATAATTAATTTTCCTTAATTATTTATTTAACAAATAATTAACCACATCAATTCAAATTTGAATAATTATTTATTCAACAATAAACACATCCATTAAATATTTAAATAATTCAATAAATATTTAATATAAGAATTAAAAATCTAAAATGTTACAAAATGTATAACTATATGTGAGCTAACAGGTGTTTAGAAAGAGCAAGCACTCAATATGGGGGTGTACAAAGCCAATTGGACAGGGTTCCCTCCCTATTTCTCTTGAAAATGAAGCCACCCCAAGGCCCATATATATAGAGGGGGGTGCCGCAGATACACCTGCAGCTGCCCAGGGCACTGTGGGTCTCGTCGTGTTGTAGTATGTACACTCGGACAACGCATTATTCGCTCGGTTGCTCATAACTTTCAATCCGGGAGTCCGATGGAAGCGTGCCATACCATTATGGAAAGCTCTTTTCAAGAGCTACACAATGACATAGGATTTGACCTTTTTTGATTCTGGGAAGATGGGTCTGTGACAAAAATAGCATTTTCAGGTTTTCGTCAGGCAATCCGATGATCCGTTTTGCGTAGTTTTCGCTTTGAAGTTCAGATATGGTTCTTGTGCTACTTATTTTGAAGCGATTTGAGTTGAAATGAGTGTATTTGATTTGAAGTGAAGCTGAGCTAGAAAAATGACCATTTTGCCCTTCCAGGTGTTATCTCCGTTTTTTACTCAGTTGTAACAGTCTTTTCTCAGGGTTATCTCTGAGGTTATCATGTTGTTAACTTTGAATGTCCCAGGGTTAACTTTGGGGTCGGGAAATGATGTTGTAGTCCTCCAGGGTTACCTCTGGAGTGTGAAAAAGACGTTTTTGCCCTCCTGCATAGTTAGTAATAGGAAAAGAAAATTTTGAGTGTCTACAGATGCCCCTCTTTATCATTTTTATGCAATGCAATGGAATGAGCATGATAAAGATTAGTAGACACTTGAAATATGACAAGGTATTTTTAATGATGTAAATCGCAATGTAGTGAATGTGATGATGAATGTTAAAATGTATTTGCAAATCGCAGTTTGCAAATCGCACATCGCATTTCATATTTCACTTTTTGTATTTGGCCAATCGCACTTCGCAACTTGCACATCGCATTTTGCATATCGCATATCGCAAATCGTAAATCGCAATGTAATGAATGTTATGATGCATGTTTAAAATGTTTTCATAAATCACTTTACCTTTACCGATCATTGCTGATGCCTATGCTGGTGTTGACTCCAATGGTTTGGCATTTAATCGTTAACGCTTATTTGATGAAGATAAGTTGAGATTTTTTCCACATCTCTGATGGGATGACGTTCTAAAATCATGAGGCCTTCCCGATGTATACGCTGGTAGTTTGCAATGGTGCCTACCCTGTTGGTAGTTGAATACGCTGTCATTGCCCAATTGTTTCGGCTCCCACTCGAACGGTGGTATTCAAAACATTCATCACTGAACTGTCTTGATGTTGAGCTGAGTTGAAGATAATGGTTTTGAATATCGGATCTTCTGATACCTTCGCTGAAGTAATATTCAAAGGTTTGCTTCACCAGACTCTGCTTGATGTTACGCTTGATAGAAATGTAAGTTGATGTAGCGCTTCACCCTTTTTGAGGTGATTTGGAGTTTCCTTTCGCTGTTGGGTGCTTGTGCCCAATTTCCTTAAATATTTAATTCATAACCCTACTGAACTGATGACCTGAATGCCATTGATATCCCTTGAGGGTGTAGCTCACTTTTTCACTGTCGAACTTTTGAACTTTAGTGTAGAGGCCTCAATTTATGAGGATTTGACGCAAATTAACACATTTGTTGGTGTAGATTTCATTCGCCAGACCTTTTTTCCTTGGCCTTGAGTTAAGAACTTTTTGAGAATTTTCCCCTTCATTCGTAGGGGCACGCTTATGTCGCCATGATTTCTTTCAGGAGTTTTCTTTCTTTTGATGAGCGGCCTGATCCCGCCTAAAAATCCTTCGCTTTTTTGGAATCGAAAAATGCACCAGTCCTTTCACATATTGTTGACGGGGATTCATATGATAAAGTCACTTTGTTGACCAAATCGCGAGTGAACAATATCCGAATCGCCAGTGAAATAATATGAGGGAAGCTCTGATGATGATGGACCATGCTGATAGTGTTGACTGGTGCATTTTCCTCCTTATAATGGTTGATAAATGCCTAGTGTTGAGTTGTCGATGTTTCCAAGATTTCCCCAATCTTATTGTAAGTGTCCCAATATCAAGTTATCTCCGATTTTTAAATTGCCCCAACCTTACTTGTTGTCTGGGATAGTTGCTTTGACAGATGGGTTGATAAGATACCGAGCTCGCAAGAGGCTTTTACCTCCGTACCAGATGGTGAGTAGGTAGTGGATTTAGGCTTGGATGTCCGCAATCATTGTTCTTGACTTGTTCGCGTAATCGACTTTGATGATTTTCTTTTGATTTGATGAAGACTTGTGATTGAGGGTTTCAGCTCTTTGAAGGTCCTCGCTGCTGGTTGTATTAGTGTATCGTTGTTTCTTCCTTTCTGGGATTTCTACCAAAATTGATGGAATAACATTGAAGTGTTGTTGGGTCTTCTCCACATGGGTCGCTAACTTGGAGGGTTGTTCTTGGGCGTAGACTTGGGATTAATGTTTGGGTTTGGATGTTTCTTTTGAGGTTTAGACCGCACCACTTATGGTTGCCTACGTACTCCTGTATGTGAGGGAGATCAGGTCTGCGTAGTTCGAACCTGGTGTAAGAGGTTCAACGCTGAATGATGTAGAAGGGTGTAGGAATGTTTTTGTTATTTTTGTTTATGTAGAGAAAGGGTAGAAGTGTATTTGTTTTTTTTGTTTTTGTTTGGTTTGACCGTACCATAAATGGCTTCCTACGTACTCCTATTGGAGAGGAGATCAGGTCTTTTGTAGTTCAGGCTTGATGAGCTGAAACTTGAATGACTTGATTTTTGATTTTTTTATCTTTTCTTTTTTTTCTTTTTTTGATTTTTCTTGTTTTTTTTCTTTTTTTCTTTTTTTTTTCTTTTTTCTTTTCAATATTTATATGCATGGAAAATAAAAGGAATACTACGAAGAAAGAGATATCGTCCCAGTATCTTCTGGAACTCACATCTTTATCCCCTGGATCTACATCTTTTTGCCTAGTCGAGGCCTGATAGTCCAGTCGTTAGTGGTTGTGCTGCCTTCAAGGCTCGCGACAGAGGTTACTTCTTGGTTTTGAATGTCTTCACTTATGACCATAACTTGATTGCTTCCTGGTTCAGTACATTCCTCAGGGATGCTTGAGCTGGACCCATCGCAAAAAGGTATGAACTCTTGATTCTTTGATGGGTTGGTTTCCCCGACAACCTCACCACCTTTTCCTTCATCTATTCCTTCACGCTTTTCCTGGGCTTGAGAGGATTCGACCATAAAAACTCCCTCGAACTGTTGTCGCATTTCTTACAAGGAACTTTCCTTTTTTGCTTTTTCTTCCTTGGAAAGGATCAGTATTTCCTCCACATCATCCAAGGTTATAAGATCTGGAATGTGGTTGTCATCTTTGGATCACAGGATGTTGGATGTTGGCGGAGGAATCTCCTTTGGGGATTCTCTTGTTTCCTCTATCATTTCCTGCATTAGGATCATTCCATCTTGGGTTTTTCCAGTATTATCACTCATAGCATTCACCTCATTTGAGTTGCTTGTCTCAAGTGGACATCTTAAGCTTTTTATTTCCTTTTTGCCTTTTTTGGTCATGGGAAATTCTATCTTTATCTTTCCATTTTCAATGAGATCCTGGATTTTATGTCGCAACGACCAGCATTCCTCAGTCATATGTCCAAGTGAGTTAGAATGGTAGAGACTTATCTTGGTGGAATCATAACTCTTCATCTTGGGATTTATAGGAGGCATTAGCACAATAATCCTTCCTTCGCTTATCAGAAGGTGTAGCATTTCTTCATTGGATTTGCTTAGAGGGGTGAATTTTTGGACTCTTGTGGAGGTTGTTTGATCTTTCTTCTTTGAGAATTTGCATTCCCCCGAGCGATTTTTCCATTGGCGAGATCTTCTAGCAATTTTATCATCCCCCTTTTCTTGACCTTCTGATAGTTGAGTGAAAAACTGTCTCATATCTTGATGTTGGCGCACTATTAGCTTAGCTAGCAAATTTACTTGATTCTGGATTGTCTCTAATCTTTGCATTACTATCATACCCTCCTTCGAGTTTTCCCACTTTAGGACATTTGATCTGTGCCTTTGGGGTTATTCTTTTATCTTACGAATTGGATACCTTTTAGCACTTTCTCACCTGATCATGTTTACTTCCCTCATATCATGCTGCAACGGAAGGTTGGTGTTGACATTCGGTTTATCAGGTTGTTGAACCACAATACAACCACTTTTGATCAAATTTTGAATTTTATGCTTTAATGACCAACAATCTTGTGTATCATGCCCTGGAGACCCTGAGTGGTAAGCACATCTCTGGCTTGGATTGTATCTTTTGCTCCCTTGTTCCAAAGGTGGAGCCACTTCGGTAATTTTCTTGTGATCCATTAATATTGCCAATACATTTTCAAGGGAATCACCCAGTGGAGTGAACACCCGATTTTCTGATCTTTTAAATTTTCTTTTCCTGTCTGGGTATTGGTTGAATGCAGCCTGTGGTTGAGATGGCAGATTGTCTTGCATTTTCCAAATGGGGGGGACTGTAGGTTGGTCTCCTAATTTTCCCCTATACAACAAGGGATATATCTTCATTGCCTTTATTGAGTACACCCTTGGGATCGCTCGCATACTTGCCAGTCTATATATGCTTGGCGACTGCTTTCAAGGTAGTGAAGTCTTTAATCTTGCCTGCCTTTAGGCCCATTTCTGCCATTTCGCCGTGTTTGATCATTTTCGAGAATGGCTTTCCTATGCCTGCTAGGATCCTCTTATAGTAAGGCGCCTCTTGAATGTCAATAAACGTCATTACCATCTCAGTTTATGTCATTAATGGAATAACTTGCGCTGCGAGATGTCTCCACCTTTGGGCATATTCTTGGAAAGATTCAGTACTTTGCTTTTTGACTTTAGTCACTTGGTATCGATCAGGTGCCATTTGTGACTGAAAACTGTACTGACTTAGAAAGGCATAGGCCAATTCTTCCTAGTTGTGGATTTTGGCATTGTCAAGTTACGCATACCATGCCTTAGCCTCTCCAGTGAGACTCTTTTGAAAAAGCTTGACTGCCCCCTGGTGTGGATGACTCTGGTTGAGTAGACATTGTGTGGCCCTGGATTCCTCCATGTGTAGAGGATTCTAGGTTGATGGGTATTTGGGTACCCTGAATGGATTGGTGTAGTTCTTTGAGCATAACAGCCAACTCTATAATTTGATAGCTTAATCTTTCGAACTCTTCACGAGAGACAGGAGTAGGATCAAGCTGGGCACTTTTATCCATGTCTAACTGTGGGCTTAATGCGCTTTTGGACTTTGAATGGGAAACGGGCCCAATTGCTTCCCTACAAAAACTTATGTAGTTTAGTCTTAGGGAAATGTATAAAAATTTTACATGGTATCATAACGTGTCCATTTTAGGAATATTATCCTGCAAAATGGGTGTCATTTGATAGCATGTCAAGCCTTAATATGCATTTACACATATTCTTCATATTTTCCATTACATTGAGATTGACAAGTAATTGAAATTACAAGTAATTTAAATGGGAAACTATGAAGAGACTTCCCTTCGCGTTTGGTTTATCAGAGGCTGACCTATCTTAGGTTACTCTCGTGGCTTTTCGGCATGAAGGTTCCCAGATCATCGCAATTTACTTGACGGAAAGTTAATCCGGTCGTTCAACTGAAGCGAATCTGGGTGGTGCCTTTCCTGAGCCTTGTTGGAATTAGTCTTCCTACGAGTCCAGTAATCAAACACCGACAGGATAGCTTCCTAGTGGAGGAACCACACAACATACATTCACATACAACGTGTCTCACCGTTTACAAAAATGATGACATGTACGAAGCACTAATATCACAGATAGATATTTTGCAGTGCAGTAAGTAAAATGCATTCATACACATTCATCATAAATGTAAATGCAACATTCACACACAAGCATATAACAGTTTTGAAAAGCTTGTCATAGTGGCTTAAGCCCTCTTCTTCGGAGTCCCCATCGTAGTCGCCACACAATCGACGCGTCGGATTTTTTTTTTATTTGTCCCTTTTCGTTACTTGTTCTTTGGTGTTCTCTTGTTAATGTGAGATTTGTTTTAAAAAACAAGTGAAAAAGGTCCGACATGTATAATGCCGACGATTTGACTTTTAAGAGTTGCCCGTTGGTGTTTTTAGTTGCACCAACACAACCGAAAAGGTTTTCACATTAACCCAATGATTTGACACTGCTAAACGGGTCTGTGAAACCGAGATTCATTTATGTTCGGGGGCTTGATTGTGCGGAGGGAAGGTGTTAGGCACCCCCCGACATCCGTGTTGCCACGGTGACCGCCACTTTTCAAGAAACTGTTATATGAATGTGTGTGTTTGTGTGTGGGTGGATCAATGTGCAATTATCTGAAAGTAGTGTGAGGCCTCGTTCTCACCTATATACAAAGGGTTTGAATTTTATAGAAAAATTCAGTTTTAAACAGAATATAGCAATGAAGTTTTGTAAAAAAAAGTTTTTTCAAACCCTGTGCTCAGTATGAATTAAGACCTTTTCATACTTCCATTTTATTATTAAATGCTCGGCTTGATTGCTTTTATTTTCGACATGCGAGGCATCTTCGAGAAAATAATATACATCAGTGTCGAACTCCTCATGGGCATGAAAGCCATCTAAGGAAATTCAGACACCGTAAATAATGTACAAGCTGTTTACAGCTACAAATGTCCATCATGAGAACCGAATCTAGATTCAGTAGACTGAATATGTGATCACATGATTCCTAGGCTCATATGATACCGTAGTTTATATGAAAAGCAGTAATCAGTTATATATATAAAAGATGTAAATATATATATAATTGTGATAACCCAAAAATTTCTAAAATCTTAAATGATTAGAATAAAGGTTAAAGAATAAAACCTAGATGAGAATTTGAGGATTTATTTAAAATTTTCAAGTAAAACCTATATGGTTTGCTATTCGAATGAGAATAGAGAAAATATGGGATTACAAAATTCCTAAACCCTAGAAATGAATTAATATGTACTTGGAGGAATATCAAGAATAAGGTATTACGATACCTGTAAGTTCGATGTAAACTGAATAGTCTAAGAAATGTTATATAAGTACATATGGAAATTTTATTATTGGAAATAAGATTTCCATGAAGAGATGCTATGAGGTTAAACGAAGATGAGTATATGTATAGAAATATATATATATACTTAGTAAAGTGCTATATATATTTTAACAAGAAGAATGATGAATTAAGTTAATGATATGAGGATCAAGATAAAACTATGTTAGTAATTAACATAGCTTGAGTGTTGGCCTTGACTGACAAATAAGAATTTGAATAAGTATAAAGTCGTTAGTTAAAACGATTAGTAATGAGAATGAAGTAATTTAAAACTCAAAATTTGAGTTAGAGATAGAATTTTGAAGCATGGACTGCTCGGTTGCGTCGAGCGTCAATTTAGTCGAAATGGACAATAAGCACAAAATGTGTAAAGGTTGACTTTTGGTCAAAGTCAACAGTTGACTTTTATGGAAAAAAATCAAAATTAGTGTGAGAAGTGAAATATGTTATGATTATGTGAATTATGTATATGAGTAAGTAAATATACATTATATAATGGGAATACATTTATTTTGTATATATAAAAGTGAAATAAAATTAAGTTATGTAACCTAATATATATATTAGGTGTGATAATTAAATAACCTAATTGGTTATCGTTATTTAGTGGTCCTAATATTTTATTTTAGTGACCTAATTTAAGTGAATTGTGGAACATGTCCCAATTTATTAAATTATTTTGTTCGAATAGGTGAGTAAAGGAATATGAAGATTATGTGATAGTTTATATTTGTTTATTATATAAACAAATAAAAGAAACTAATGTGATCCTAATTATAAATTAGGAATGAAAGATTTAATAACTTAAGGGTTATGGGAAAAGAGAATTATGGTATTTAGAATATATACCAATTATGAGAGATTTATTTTATACATCTCAGTTAATTAATTTTATAGCCTAATTATAGCAAGTCTAATTAGGTTAAGATATTAAATGTACTTAAGTAAGAATTTTTATTTCACTTGAGTGCATGTAAACCCTAATATAATGATAAGGGTAGAGTGGGATAGAATTAAAAGTAATGGGCTATAATAATATCATAACCCAATTAATTTAAAGAGAGTCCAAGAGAATTATATTCATTGGACTAAGGAGGTTATATTATTTAAACAAGTCCAATTAATTTATTTGAGCATGTGACTTGTAGATAAAGTGATTAAGGGCAATTAATTATTTAATCTAGCCCAATATATTATGTATGAGACAAGTATTATAATGACCCAATTAAATTTTGGGTGGAAGCCCAAGTTAGTTTTTGTTAGTAACTAATACAAGTAAAAAGGGCTAGCTCAATGGAATTATTAAAGGCCCAAGCTAAGCCACTTGTGATAGAATAATAAATTATATTAAGTTAAGAGATATATTGTTATTATCTCAAGTTACTAATTTTATAACTTAATTTAAGTAAGTTTGATTGGGTTATAAAAATTTAGTGTACTAGAGTAATGATTTAAATTCTAAATATTTGGAATGGGTACCCTAATTAAATATTTAGGGTGAGACAAATTGAAAATGATTGGACTATGTAAATATTACATAGCCCAAAAGAATTAATTGAAAGCCCAAGAGGTTATATATAATTAGCCCAATTGTTGGCCCAATTTTTGATCCAAGATTGGAGGATATATTTGAACAAGAAAATGTAAAGGAGGGGCATTTTTGGGACAAAGAAATTAAGCCAACATGTTAGTGATAAGGCCACTTGGCCGGATCTTTATTAAAGAAAGAAGGGGGATAAGAAGAAATTAGAATAAAAAGGATAAGAAAGAAAAGAAAGAGAACGGGAAAGAGGAATAGAGAAAGAAAGAGCAGAAGATCGATAGCCATGGGAGAAGAAGAGAGGGGCGGCAGCCCCTTGAGTGTCAAAGAGGAGGAGAAATCACCATGGAAGAAGGAGAAGAAAAGCAAAGGGTATAACTTCTCTCTCTCTCTAATTTTTTTTTTTTTTTTCTATGGAATTTTTATGAAAGGAGTTTTTGATTTGGGTGTATAAAACCCTAAGATCTATGTGTTTTCTATGGATTTATGTATGGATTTACTCATTTTTGATGTTGATTTGGGTGAATCAAAAGAATAAAGAAAATTTATTTTCTAGTTTTGAATCCGAAATTTCCTAGTACTTTGAAATTTCACCGTTTTAAATCTATGACTTCTTTTTTGCGATCCGTCAAAAAGGGATGTTAGATATATGTGTTTAGTAGTTAACCCAAGTGGTAGTACTCAAAAATGTTGAGTTTACATGGGGTAGTGACTGATTTGGTGAAAACAGTTCCGTTTTTATAACCAAAAATGGGCAGATTCGGGGCAGTCAGTAGCAAGGGCAATTTCGTCCAGTTTTTGTGCTTTAAAAATTCTGGGCTTTTGATATGTTGTAGTACTCTGTTTTAGCTTTCCATAGACTCGAACGGACTAATTCCGACTCGGATGAGGTAGTTATATAGCGTTTGGAAGGTGCGTAGCAAAACTGTTCCTCAATTTCCGAACAGCCTTCTTGATGTAAATTTTTTGGACTGTTGTGTTCTGATTTTGGAAAAATGTCGTGAGACAAAAGTTGTAGCCCTGGAAGTTATCTTCGTGTGGGCTCAAGAATCGCTCAAAAATGTTTTAAAACGCGAGAGTTATGGCTGTTTTAGCGAGGCTGGGTAAAATATTTCGAAAATCAAATTGTCCAAAAATAGGAAAAATGTAATTTATGACGTGAGACCCTTGAGCATGGCGTATGCAAGTTTGTAATGAAGTTTTGGGTCGGGTTTAAGGTGTTGTGATGTTTATGACATTTTAAAATGTTTAAACAAGTTTATTAATTACGGGAAGGAAAACAATTGAAATAATTGTTTATTTATGTGATTAATGACTTAAGTTATTTTTATATGACTAATAATATTGTATTGAGATATTATTAGTAGTATTTGATTGGAATGTTATTAAAAGGTTGATAACCTTAGCATAAAATATTATTACATAATTAATAATATTCGACGGGAAATTTAATAAGAGATTTATGATATTTTTCAATGTAATTATTGAAATTGATATTCAATGAAGTATATTATGTGTTTGGGCATATGATAGGGAAATAATAAGTCATAATAATCTAATAAAGTCTTATGGTGCGAAATTTGACTATAAGTAATATTTTATGCCGAGAAACTTTCTTTCAGGCATAAATAAAGCAATAAAAATATGTAATAAATATAAATTACATATTTAAAATATAATATATATATATATATATATATATATATATATATATATATATATATAAAAAATTATTTTGTGGTGGAACAAAGAATGTAAAACCTTTGAAATATTGTATTAATCATAAAAATGATATTTTGAGGTTTTCGGTGCTCAAAATGAAGTTTTTGAGCTGAGATTTACGTAATGAAGCAAAAATGTGAATAATTGTAAAATGAAAAAAATAAAGCGAATGTGCTAGTGAGATAAAATGTTTATATATGAGGCAATAGTCAGTGTTGACTCATGAACGGACAAACTGAAGTAAAAGTTATTTAAAGTGAAGAAATAATATAGTAAATTGATTTTTACTATGAAAGCTATACATTAGTTGTTTAAACTCCGAATTTGCGAGTAGAGGTAAAAGATATTTCTAAAATGAAATTTAAATGGTTTAAGTTTCAAGGTGTAAAATATTTGCATCTTAAAATGTGTGAGACCTTTATTATTTATGAAACAAGTAAAATATTATTACATGATTAATAATATTAGAAGGTGATTACAATATTATTAAATGAATAATAATATTAGTAAAGGATTTAAATATTATTAAGTTATTAATAATATTTGTGAATGATAAATATTCTATTAACTGATTAAAAATATTAGACAAAAGTTTAAGATAATGGTTAAGTGATAGTAATATTATTAAGGGATAATAATATTACTAATGAGTTAAAGAATTATGCAATGTTTAATTATGTGGCTAAATGTTAGCTAATTTATTATTTGAGTAATAGTGTTGTGGGATAAAATGTATTATGCTAATTGGAGGATTGATCTTATTAATGATAGGTCTTTTATAAGAGATTAAATTGATTGCTTAGCTGTAATCAATTCAGTGCAGCAAGTTCCTAAACTTGAACTTCTAATTATTGTGCAAGTTTCCTAACTCAACTTGAGTTGTTAATTCAAAGCATGTTAGTGGTTAATCATTGTTGATTTTACCACGTCCATAAATTATCGATTCGCATATTGTGCATGTTGTATATGTTCATCGTATGAAAGGTCGATCACCTTCATTACCATATATGTTTCAGCTTAAACTTGTTCATGTTAATTGTTGACATCCATTATTATTGGTTCACTCATTCAATCGTTGAAAAATTGATTCATGTTATTTCACAATTATTATATTGTTGAAAACTTGAAAGCTTATCCATTCTTTTCAATCATGATATATCTCCTTTGTATGTAAAACTTGCTGGGCAAATTTGTTGCTCACCCTTGCTATATCATGATAAAATTTTCAGATTAAGATGAAGGCTTGAATAAGGACAGAGGCAAAGACAAAGTGCAAAGTTTCTTTATGTTGTAGTTAAATTTATTAAATTTTCTGATGAAAATAGTATTGTAAATCTTCTAAGATATTGAAGGTATGTATTAAGTTAAGGTTGTAGACCTTGGGGAATGATGTGTAAAAGTTTAATGTATAAACAATTTATGTTTATATCTTCCGCAATAGTGATAGAAATAGTATACCGGATCCGTGGCGATTTGGGACCCGGATTCGGGGATGCTACAATATATATATATATATATATATATATACAATCAAGTAAATGCTCCTATATAAAATCCGGGCTCATCGACATGAGTGCAAAATGCTTTATATATGTATATATATATAAGCAAATAAACGCTCCAGACATAAGTCTAGGCTCAATCGAGGCATAACTCGATAATGTTAGTCCATATATAAAAATATATACATATATAAGTATATATATACAGACAAAAATGAAAACCATGGACCGAAGTTCGGGCATACGCACACAACACGACTCTCAATGTATAGAATAATGTGTGCAAAGATGAAGAGAAAGGCTTTATAGAGTGTGAGAAGGTTTACAGTGGGCTGCCAATGCAGACTTCTATGACTCTATATTGATAAACACTCAGCTCCCGCTGGTAAATGTATAACTATATGTGAGCTAACAGGTGTTTAGAAAGAGCAAGCACTCAATATGGGGGTGTACAAAGCTAATTGGACAGGGTTCCCTCCCTATTTCCCTTGAAAATGAAGCCACCCCAAGCCCCATATATATAGAGGGGGTGCAGCAGTACACCGCTGCTTTTTCGGGCGCTTGAGGCACCGTGGGTCTCACCGTGTTGCAAGACGCGATACTTGCACTCGACACGACTGCTTTGCTAAGCTCGCTCATAACTTTCAATCCGGGAGTCCGATGGAAGCGTACCATACCATTATGGAAAGCTCTTTTCAAGAGCTACACAATGACATAGGATTTGACCTTTTTTGATTCTGGGAAGATGGGTCTGTGACAAAAATAGCATTTTCAGGTTTTCGTCAGGCAATCCGATGAGCCGTTTTGCGTAGTTTTCGCTCTGAAGTTCAGATATGGTTCTTGTGGTACTTATTTTGAAGCGATTTGAGTTGAAATGAGTGTATTTGATTTAAAGTGAAGTTGAGTTGGAAAAATGACCATTTTGCCCTTCCCGGGGTTATCTCCGATTTTTGTTCAGTTGTAGCAGTCTTTTCTCAGGGTTATCTCTGAGGTTATCATGTTGTTGACTTTGAATGTCCTCAGGGTTATCTCTGAGGTTAGCTTGACCTCCCGGGGTTAACTCCGGGGTCAGGAAATGATGTTGTAGTCCTACAGGGTTACCTCTAGAGTGTGGAAAAGACGCTTTTGCCCTCCTGCATAGTTAGTAACGGGGAAAAAAAAAATTCGAGTGTCTACACACATGATTCCTAGCTCACATGATGCCACAAATTATATTAAAGTAGTAGCGATTATATATATTAAAGCTATAAATATATATATATATATATATATATATATATATATATATATATATATATATATATATATATATGATCAACCACAACGAAAGCACCTCCATGGGTATCAAATCGAAAATGTAAATATATAAAAGCGGTAAATATATATATAGAGACATGATCAACCACCACGAAGCACCTCCATGGGGGATCGAAATGTAAATCAAGCAATAAATGCGATCAATCGCCACGAAGTAAACTCTAGGCACGATAGAAATATATATATATATATATATATATATATATATATATATATATATATATATATATATATATATATATAAGCAATAAACACAAGAATAAAATATGTAATAGCCAAATAATATATAGGAACAAATAATAATTCAAATAATAAATCCGTATAATAATTCATAAAATTCATTGTAGTAATAAGTTAATAATTATTACTACAATTCAGAATTAGTTAAAATTGATATAATTTCTTCACCCAGAAGGAATTCAACATTCAACAACGATGTTGGCTCGAGCTGTTGAAAGATTCTGATCATACTATTCAATACCATCCTAGAAAAGTGAACGTGGTAGTTGACGCGTTGAGTAGAAGATCATATGCGGGTACGAGTGCGATATTTTCAACGCAAAGGCCCATTTGGTATGACTTACAAAGGATAGAGATAGAGTTAACGACTCCAGGGACCCATGTGATGATGTAAAATATATGAGTAGAACTGACTTTAATCGATAAAGTTAAAGCTGCTCAAGCTACAGACCTGGAGATGATGTTTATGAGGAAGAAAGTACAAGAAGGTGCTATTCTGGAAGCAAGAATCGATGAAGAAGGAATACTTCGATTCAAATCTAGACTTTGTATTCCTAACGACCCTGATTTAAAGTATAAAATCATGATGGAGGCACACAACACACCGTTTGCAATCCATCTTGGGAGTACCAAATTGTATCATGATCTTTGACATACATTTTGGTGGAGAAATATGAAAATAGAGATCGCAGAGTTTATCTCAAGGTATCTAACTTGTCAATGAGTCAAGGCGGAGCATTAAGTTCTAAAAGGTCCATTACAACCACTTGAAATTCCAGAATGGAAGTGGGAGCACATTATCATGGATTTCGTTACTGGTCTTCCCAAGGTTTCTCAAGGCATATATGCGATTTGGGTCATTGTTGATAGATTGACCAAGTCTGCTCATTTCTTACCTATACAAGAACTTATTCACTTGAACGTCTTGCTCGTATATTCATAAATGAGATTGTAAGATTGCATGGTATGCCAGTATCCATAGTTCCTGATCGAGACCCAAGATTTACTTCACGATTTTGGGTTAGTTTGCAAAAAGCTATGGGCACAAATTTACGATTTAGTTCAGCATATCATCCTCAAATGGATGGGGAGTCGGAGAAGACTATTTAAACTCTTGAAGATCTATTAAGATTTTGTGTCCTTGACTTCAAAGGAATTTGGGATAAGTTCTTGCCATTAGTGGAGTTTTCCTATAACAACAGTTATCAAGCAAGTATTGGCATGGATCCATTCGAGGCGTTGTATGGACGCAAGTTTCGTTATCTAGTATGCTGGGATGAGGTGGGTGAAATAACATTGTTGGGATCAAAATTGGTATGCATGACAACTAAAAAGATTCAAATGATCCGACAACGTATAAAAACCGCACAAGATCGACAAAAGAGTTATGCTAATCTTCCTCAAAGGGACGTGGAATTCAATGTTGGTGATCATGTTTTGTTACGTGTTACTCCATGGAAGAGAGTTACAAGTTTTGGAAATAGAGGAAAAGGTCAATCCTCGATTTATTGGCCCATTTGAAATCCTCAATTGAGTCGGAATTGTGGCCTATAGACTCACCTTATTGCCAAGTATGTCTCGTATTCATAACGTTTTTCACATATCCATATTACATAAATATGTGGAAGACCCGAACCACATTATTGAGTTAGAACTGGATGAGATAGCGGAAGATTTAATGTATGAAGAGGTACCTGTTGAAATCTTGGATAAGAAGGAACATATTCTATGCTCCAAGGTTATACCTCAAGTCAAAGTTTTGTGGAGAAACCACGATGTTGAGGAAATGACCTGGGAGTTAGAATCTGAAATGAAATCAAGGTATCCTCATCTCTTTGACATGCCAGGTACGTACATTAATTTTGAGGACGAAATTTCATAAGAAGGTGAGGTTGTAAGACCCCAACTTTTATAAATAATGATGAATTTTCTCGAAAAATATTTTGGAATATTATGGTGTGGATTTGATATAATTTTATAGTTGTGGGTAGTATTTATAAATTTTGCAAAGTATGCAAGTTGTTATAAAATATTTGATTGATCAGGGAATATTTGTTTTATCAGGAAATATTCGTACGACGGCACAATCATTGGTAGACCCCACCACAGAATTATTGTCGGAGTTAGAAAATGACAAAAATATCTTTTTATAAAAATAACGGCGAAAGTTTTACCGGTAACTATTGAAATACTCGGTGATAAAAGTACAGTAATACGCGTGGTTGCATAGTATCACACGGTATTGATTATCGATGTTTACGTGAGAAGTCACTCAGTTATATTCAATTATTACTACAGTAATTGCTGCATAGTATCTCACGTTATTTGATTCAATTATTGTTCACCTAATTGCGCACCAATAGGTATACATCTCCCATTCTGAGTCCCCAAATACATGGTACAGAAATAACTAAAACTTTATTAATACAATTTTCGTGCAAAATACGACAACACATAAATTGTGAGTTTAAATACAAATATTGTCTTCTAGACAATATCCACACTCAAATAAGTCTTCATTACAATTATTGATACACTATTTTACAAAAATAGTGAGGACCACTAAAACAACTTTCTAGAACCATCATTCCATACCCCGACTAGTACTCGCTACATTCTCGCCTCATGAGAAGAAAAATGGAACAAAAAGGAAAAGGGTGAGCTCAATTATCCCAGTAAAGAATATTATGACTAAGATAACATTGAACAAATTATCGTTAGTCCTCAACAGGGAAAAATCTAATAGAATATAATAAACAACAAGTTTCAGATCAATATTCGCAGCGGGAATAATAATTCATTAGAAGAGTTAAGTAGAGAATGAAATCTACTATCATCTATGAATTTAAAAGTCCATCATCAATATTTTATCCCTATAACATCAATCAATATTCATCTTGAATCAAATATTCATCTTTACACTATAGGCCAAAGATATTCATTAGTTGGTCATGTTTATCTCAACACCTGTTCATCTTTGCACTATGGGACAAATATATTCATCAGAAAATCATTCATCTTTGCACTACAGGCCAAAGATATTCAGTTATTTCATCATTTAGGACTGAGGATGATGAAAAATATTTTAAAGAAAACGAATCCAGTGAGACAAAAGAACAAATATTAAGGATTCGTACTTCTGTTTATCCATGTTCAAAAACACCTCATAATATACTATGGTTGAGTAAAATTCAAGAATAATGATCAAAACATGGATAAAATCAAAGATAGTAACAAAAATAGACATCTGGGACAAAGACCAAAAATTTAATTTTTTTGTGAATAGTGTCGTATACGTGAATAGGGCCATATACGTGAATAGTAACCCCGACACAAAAAGACAAGAATTTCACAAGAAAAATCTTACCAATATTCCGGCATAATGATATTGAAAGAAATAATATCATTTTAAAAAAAATAACATCCCTTACCTCGAAAGAATAGTACTTCTGGTTGGAATATCAGATATAACGCTGAAAGGAATTTGTACTGTATAGCAACACTCAAAGTATCAAAATAATCACAAAAAATACGCTCGATAATATAGAGAGAGAAAACTTCAGTTTCTGGTGTGATTTTCAATTCTAACGTAGACACCCTATTTATAGGAAAATGCTTAGAACACCAAAGTAAAAAATTTAATAAAATATTAATATAATTAAAAAAAATTCACGTCCACCTTAGAAAAATTGATTTCAGCATGTTTACAACACATGTGGGGCCCACCAAATGAAAAAAACATTTTTATTAAAAAAATATTTAAAACTTCAAAAATCAATTATTTCGGAACTTCAATAAGTCATAATAAATAGCCCTTTTATTAGAAAATTTTGAATCTTATGTCCATTCCATAGGAAATTCAATTCTCTACAACTTTATAAGTTTAAGTTTTTCTAAATTCCAAGCAAAAATTGACCGAAATCCACATACAGACGATTTTACATGCTATAATCAAATTTTAGTCAAAAATGAGGCACACCAACATGTTTAACATGTTTTTAATATTTATTGTAACAAAAATACTCTTCCTCCTCATTTATTCATATATCACACATTCATTGTAAAAATATCACCATTATTATATTATTAAAATATAATAATATATTTAAATAAATTATTTTATCTGAAAAGATAAAATATCAATTTTCAACAATTGTCATTTTACTAAAAATTCCTCTATTTCTATCCACATAAATAAATATTTTCCTTATCATATAAATCAATAATTAATTATTCATAAATAATATTACAGAATCACAATAATGACAACCAGGTCGTTCCCATGAAAGAGGGGGCTTTTCAATAAGAATTTCTCCTTACTTGAGCGTAATTAGGTGACCAAGCCTCTCCTTAGACAGAACTTCTTTAGACATTGTGTGACGCCCCAAAATAGGTATACATCACCCATCTTGATTCGCCAGAAAAATACACTATAAAAATCATTTATAGCTTCATTTATACAACTATCGTGCAAAATACGACGACATGTATAATGTGAGTTTAAATACAAATACATATACTTACTCTGACTCATGTCACAATTGCACCTTACATAAAGGTACACCAAAAACCTGCTTTTAGAAATTAAAATCTTTGGAAAGTGCTCAAGAAACCTTCAGATATATAGGAGGCCATGAATCTAAGTTATGATAGATATCATATGTCAAGAGAATTATCCTTGGTTGACCCAATAAACCCCAAAGAAAAATGAGAAGATTACTATCATGTTCCTTCCAATGGTGAGTTTTCTCTTGACATATAACTATCTTCACTGTCTCCAAGTGAAAATTATATTTCAAATAAACCCCAAGATCATATAGGTAGTGCTCGTAGATACTCAAAGAAGTGGATGTGCACAACCTCGTCTTATGATAACACGAGGTTGTATGTCATTAGATATCTTATATGATAGTGACAAAACACCCTTCAAAGTTGGGTTCGCCTCACCCTATTCGGTTCACCAAAATTAAATATCAAATGACGTATACAATACGACACACACTTATCTAAAGTTCTCAATAAAATTATTTACATACTATTTAGGGAGAACCTCAACGACTATAGACCAATCGCTCTATTCCTCATTATCCCCGGCCGACTCCAAATGGCTACACTCTTATTACACGAAAGGAATTGTGAAGCAAAAGGGCGAAAGCGAACTATCCCAAAAAAGAATATCATAACTAAAGATAATTAAATTATCAATAGCTTTTGTCAATAATAAATCAGAGATTTAGAATATATGGTAGATGATAAAACTTTTCAACCATAGTTACAGCAGAATGAGCAATCCATTAAAAGAGTCAAATAGACCATCAGGTCTATTATCTTCTCCATGTTAAAAGTCCACCAATAATGTTTTATCCTTGTTACATCAATCATCAATTCTTGTCCACAATCATATGAATAACTCATAATCATAAATGTGATTCTGAATTCCTTTTCGCACCTAGGACGAAGATAATTTTCATCACCTATCTTCACCTGAAATATCAAAAATCATGGTTATACCAAATCACAATCCCTGCTCATAATCATACTAATAAATTCATCTTTGCACTACGACCAAAGATATTCATTAACAATTCATCTTTACACTACAGGCCAAAGACATACAACTGTATTTTAGAAGAGTCAAGTAGACCATGATATCTACTATCTTAAACGAATTTAAAAGTTTATTATCAATATTTTATCGCTGAGACTCAGCTTAATAAATAATCCACATCATCGAATTACCCCTGCACTACGACCAAGGATATTCGTTAATATCACATCCATGAATTATCCATACACTACTGACCAAGGATATTCCTTATTATCACATCCACTGATTAATATTTCATTCTTTGAGACTCACTTCAATAATTAATTCACATCATCAATTCTTCCCCCTTTATAGGCCAATGATATTCTTTTAGTATCACGACCACGAATTATCCATGCACTACGGGCCAAAGATAATCGTGTTTTCATCAATGATCGATCATGCCATAAAACAATTCATCTTTGCACCCTTGTCAAAGAGAATCCATAGCCATAATCATACCAAAAATCGTCCATCAATGCACTACTACTGACGATGAGGACTTTTTCCACATCATTTGTAACATTACGGTCATGATTATACCGAATAATCCCTGGTCATAATCATACCAAGTCCATATATGCACTACACGCCACAGATGACTTTCAACATAATATATACATGAGGATGATGACAATGATATAAGTATTAATCAAACGAAAATAAGGATAAATATTAAAGACTTTAAATTTATCCAAGTATTATCAATCACTTAATAAACTCATAATCAAATATTATTAATATTATAATAATATTTTAATCACTTCTTAAACGTATAAACAATTTATTTTAATTGTTTACACTTTACCAAATAATGCATTTAATTATTCAAAAATTCCATACTCATAAGATTTCATCAGCAATGATCAAATCCTTTATAAAAAATATCTGCATATACCTTATATAGGATTCCCAAGCCATAAAATCCTATTTACCAATTTTCAACTTCACATAACATATTTAACTCATATACTCATAACTAGTGCATTTTCATGAAAAATAACAAATCAGTCCCAAAAATATTTCTTTTCTAGGATTTAGCAGAATATAGTCCCATATTGAACATATATTTTTCTAGAAATTTTTAAAATTCATTTACTATTTTTCAAAAAGCATTTTCTAATTATTTCCTTAAGAAATTAGCTACCTCAAGTTTATCTCCGGAAATTCCCAAATCTTGGCAGGATCTTACACATGTTAACGTTATCTTCCAGTTTAAATTTCAAGGTCATCGGAGTTATAGAACTCCGATTATAGCATTTTTTGTCGGAAAAACCTAAATATTGAAATGGTCATAACTTGCTCATTTTAAGTCATAATGAGCTCATTTTTGGACAGGAGGTACTTTATATCATATATTTTCATGTCCCAAAAGGCCAGAATTTTTCTCACAAATTAAGTGGCCGAAAATGCCCTTTTAAAAATATGGACAGTAGCTTTTTAAGCATTTCCAGATTTTTCATCCTTTACTAAAATCATTCCACACGAAAATCTGTAAATCCTTTTTAAGTGATTCTACTTGGATAAGTTAGGAAACTCATAGATCTTAACTCTAGAACTTGACCACACTCAAAAATTCAAAATATAATAGGAGATATGGTCAATTGAATTTCATATTCTATTTTCACCAAAATTTAAATTTTCAACCCTTTGTGATTTCTAAGAAACTTTCATGTTTTCTCATAATAACCAACATAACTCATCATAACACTTACTAATACGTCATATACCCATGATTTTTCATCAGTCCAATACTTTTATTATGACTTTCATCATAATCCACGTAAACAGATCATTTCCACAATTTAATAAGGAATGAATACAAATGATCATTCACCATGCATGTGGTAATCCACATAGATAGGTTATTCCAACAGAATAATAAAGAATGGAATAATAGAATAATTCACCATACATGCGATAGACAGCACAGACAGGTTATTCTCAACAGAATAATAAAGAATGGAACCAGGTCAGGCGTAATCCGTACCGACAGGATATTCCGATAGAATAATAAAGAATGGAACTAGGTCAGGCAAAATTCACACCGACCGGATATTCGAACAGAATAATAAAGAATGGAATAATAACAGAAATCACCATGCATACGATAGACCGTACAGACAAGTTATTCCAATAGAATAATAATTAATGGAACCAGGTCAGGCGTAATACGCACCGATAGGATATTCCGACAGAATAATAAAGAACGGAATAATAGAAGAATTTCACCATGTATGCGGTACTTCGCATAAACAGGTTATTCCAACATAATAATAAAGAATGGAATATCAGAAGTTCTCTTCATGAATATGAAAGAAATAATACCCCTTACGAGTACAACAAATAATATCCCTTACCTCAAAAGAAGACTGGATACTGGAATAGTGAGGTAACAGACTTCTCTTCCTCATTCTCTCTATAATTTCTCTCTATAATAATGGCTCAAAAGCTTTAGTGAATTGGTGAGAAATGAAGGAAGAATGAGCTTCTATTTATAGAAAAATATAGTTTCGATAATTGCACGTTTTGGGGCTCGAAAAATACAGTACAATACCTCCAACTTTTCTTTCATTTTTAATTTAGTCCTGCAAGTATTATAAAACTTGCACCACCTCCCCTAATAGTAAATAATGTGAATCAATAGTTCAATCATGTGACTCAATAGTTCTAGACATGTGAAAATACGAATTACAGTATAGTACCTCCATCTATTCCTCTATTTTTAACTTAGTCATGCAAGTATTATCAATCTTGCACCAACTCCCCTAATAGTAAGTGAATGTGACTCAATAGTACACACATGTGAACAAATAGTTACATAATCATGTGAATTAGTAGCAATTAATTCCTCATTTATCCGATAAATTACCCAATTTATCAATATAACCCCCAGACATCAATTATCATCGAAATAGATGTCAATTTTCACTAACACTAATAATCCCAACACAATGGAACTATCAAATTCATCTTTAATCAACACGAAATTATTCATCATTAATATTATAACTCATAATATTTAACAACCAGGTCGTTCGAAGGAAAGAGGGGGCTTTCCAATAAGGATTTCTCCCTATTAGCACGCAATTAGGTGATCAAACATCTCTTTGGCAGAACTTCTAGACATTGTAAATATTATAATTTAATAATATGAATAACTTTGTCATCTCAATTATTGATTTAATAATATATCATATAATGCAGATGATACTGTGACAATAATCGAATCAATAATATGAGAGATATGATGCAACAATTACTGTAGCAATAATTGAGCTAATAAAACAAAACTTCATCATCACTTATTTTGAAAAATTTTCAAATGTCACCCTTAACTTTAAACTTTTATCAATTTAACTATTCACCAAAATAGCAAAATTGAATACTTTTATTTCATAAAATTCAGGGTCTCACACATTGCCAATAATGCTATCTAATAATATTATTCAAATAATATGAATTATTGATCTGATAATGGAAAATACTGTGCAATGACAATTATTAAATCAACAATAATATAAAATATCAACGTAGCAATTATTGAATCAATAAAATATTGAACAGTAATTATTGTAACAATTATTGAGTAGTGCCTTATTACGTAAGAATCAATAATTGGTGTAATACTGGTAATATCTTTGTGCAACGTGTATTCTTGTGTTTTAACCAAGGGTATTCCAACAAAGCAGTAATTAGGTAACAACTACGCCATTATTTATAAAAAAATTATACTTGTTGTTTTCTTCATCCAATCGCTTTTACATTATGGGGCCCACATTGGTCATTGGGCAAATCATTTAATATTCCCCGACAGTAAGAATATTCCACGACCAAACAAATATTTCCCGACAATAATGAATATTTTATAACCACTTGCTTATTTAAGATATTTGTGCATTTTACCCATAACTAACCACATAAATCAAATCAACCCTTACTATTTCAAAATAATAAATAGAGGAAATTCAATTTCATTTATAATAAGTTGGGGTCTTACAACCTCCCCTCCTTATGAAATTTCATCCTTGAAATTGACGTACGTACCTGGTGTTTCGAAAAGGTGAGGATACCTTGCTTTCATTTCCGTTTCCAACTCCCAGGTCATTTTCTCAATAGCATAGTTCCTCCCCAAAACTTTGACTTGTGGTATAACCTTTGTGCGTAGGACATGCTCCTTCCTATCCAAGATCTTGACAGGTACCTCCTCATACGTTAAATCTTCGGCTATTTCGTTGTGTTCTAACTCAATAACGTAGTTCAGGTCTTTCAAATATTTATGAAGCACAGATATGTGAAAAACATTATGAACACGAGACATACTTGGAGGTAACGCAAGTCTATAGGCCACATTTCCTACTCAGTCAAGAATCTAAAATGGACCAATAAATCATGGATTGAGCTTTCCTCTTTTTCCAAATCTTGTAATTCCCTTCCATGGAGGCACACACAACAATACATGATCCCCAATACTAAATTTGAAGTCCTTTTGATGAAGATCCACATAACTCTTTTGTCAATCCTGTGCCGTTTGTATACGTTGTCGAATCATTTGAATCTTTTCTGTAGTAATACGTACTAACTCTGGTCCCAACAATGTTGATTCACCCACCTCATCCCAACATACTGGAGAACGACACTTTTGTCCATACATTGCTTCGAATGGAGCCACACCTATACTTGCCTGGTAACTGTTCTTGTAGGAGAATTCAACCAATGGTAAATACTTATCCCAACTCCCTTTGAAGTCTAGGACACAGAGTCTTAATAGATCTTCAAGAGTTTGAATAGTCCACTCTGATTGTCCATTTGTTTGAGGATGGTATGTCGAACTGAATCATAAATCCATGCCCATAGCTTTTTGCAAGCTAACCCAAAATCGTGAAGTGAATCTTGGGTCACAATCTGAAATAATGGATACTGGCATGCCATACAATCTCACAATCTCATTTACGTACATACGAGTAAGACATTCAAGGGAATAAGTCTCCCGTATCTGCAAGAAATGAGTAGAATTAGTTAATCTATCAACAATAACCCCAATCGCATCTATGCCTTGAGAAACCGTGGGAAGACCTGTAACAAAATCCATGGTAATGTGTTCCCACTTCCATTTCAGAATCTCAAGTGGTTGCAATGGACCCTTAGGTACTTGATGCTCCGCCTTTACACGTTGACAAGTTAAAAACCTTGAGATAAACTTCATGATCTCTCTCTTCATATTGTTCCACCAAAATGTATGTCGAAGATCATGATACATTTTGGTACTTCCAGGATGGATTGCAAATGGTGTATTGTGTGCCTCCATCATGATCTTGTACTTCAAATCAGATTCGTTAGGAACACAAATTCTGGAGTTGACTCGAAGTATTCCTTCTTCATCGATTCTTGCTTCTGGGATTACACCTTCTTGCACTTTCTTCTTCATACGCATCAGCTCCGGGCCTGTGGCTTGAGCAACTTTAACTTTATAGATTAAAGTTTGTTGTATGCGTATACTTGACATCATCGCATGGATCCCCTGAGTCTTGAATTCTATCTTCATTTTTTGTAAATCACGAAAAATGGGCCTTTGTGTTGACAACATCGCACTCGTTCCCGCATATGATCTTCTACTCAACGTGTTAGCTACTGTGTTCGCTTTTCCAAGATGGTATTGAATAGTGTAGTCATAATCTTTCAATAGCTCGAGCCAACTTCGTTGCCGCATGTTGAGTTCCTTTTGGGTGAAGAAATATTTGAGGCTTTTATGGTCTGAATATATCTCCGCTTTCTCCCCTTATATATAGTGCCTCTAGATCTTTAGCGCAAAAATGACTGCTGCCAACTCTAGATCATGAGTTGGATAATTCCTCCCATATTCTTTAAGTTGTCGCGAGGCATAGGCTATGACTTTCCCATGTTGCATAAGAACACATCCTAACCCTTTGCCTGAAGTATCGTTGTAGATAACAAATCCATCCGAACCAGACGATATTGTCAGAACAAGTGCCGAAATGAGTCTCCTCTTGAGCTCTTGAAAACTCTTCTCGTATTCCTCGCTCCATACAAATTTTGTATCCTTCCGAGTCAACTAAGTTAACAGAGTAGCGATTCAGGAAAATCCTTCCACGAATCTCCGATAATAACCAGCTAAGCCCAGAAAGCTACGTACTTCGGTCACCGACTTCGGCTGCTCCCAACTTTGTATTACTTCAATCTTTTCTAGGTCAATAGATATTCCATGTTTTGACACCACGTGCCCAAGGAATGCTACTTCCTCAAGCCAGAACTCGCATTTCTTCAACTTGGCATATGGCTTGTTTTCACGAAGCCTTTGGAGTACCAGCTTCAAATGGGGCTCATGATCTTCACGACTTTTGAAATATATGAGGATGTCATCAATAAAGATAACAACGAACTGATCCAAAAATTCCTTGAATACTAAGTTCATCATATCCATGAAAGCCGCAGGAGCATTAGTTAATCCAAAAGACATGACTAAGAATTCATAATGCCCATCCTGAGTTCTAAAGGTAGTCTTCAGAATATCCTCAGTTCTAATCTTCAATTGATGATATCAAGAACGAAGATCAATCTTTGAAAAGAATTGTGCTCCTTGCAACTGGTCAAATAGGTCATCAATGCGAGGTAGTGGATACCTATTCTTAATGGTGACATGGTTCAATTCCTGGTAGTCAATACAAAGTCGCATACTACCGTCTTTCTTCTTTACAAATAAAATAGGAGCACCCCAAGGAGATGTACTTGGACGAATGAAATCGATGTCCAATAACTCCTGTAGTTGAACCTTTAACTCCTAAAGTTCAATATGAGAAATTCGATATGGGGTTTTAGAAATGGGCTTTATACTAGGTTCAAGGTCAATAAAGAATTCAACTTCATGTTCTAGGGGTAGACCGAGAAGTTCTTCAGTAAATACATTAGGAAATTCATTAACAACAGAAATATTATTCAAATCTGACGTGTCTTTATTCAAATCCATAACATGGGCTAAGAAAGCTTGACATCCGTTTTTTAATAAACGAATGGCTTTATGGCTTGATATGACAGTGACTGATTTTAGTGGTTTAGTTGCTTGAATTCACATATCAAGTTGGTTAGGAATATGAAAAGTAACAACCTTACGAAAATAATCAATTTTGGCATAATGAGTATTTAACCAATCAATCCTTAATTTGGGACAATTCCATCATCAAGGAATTTAACAATTCATTAGAAGAGTTAAGTAGATAATGAAATCTACTATCATCTAGGAATTTAAAATTCCATCATCAATATTTTATCCATGTAACATCAATCAATATTCATCTTGAATCAAATATTCATCTTTGCACTATAGGCCAAAGATATTCATCAGTTGGTCATGTTCATCTCAACACATGTTCATCTTTGCACTACGGGCCAAAGATATTCATCAGAAAATCATTCATCTTTGTACTACAAGCCAAAGATATTCAGTTATTTCATCATTTAGGACTAAGGATGATGAAAAATATTTTAAAGAAAACGAATCCAGTGAGACAAAAGAACAAATATTAAGGATTCGTACTTCAGTTTATCCATGTTCAAAAACACCTCATAATAGACTATGGTGGAGTAAAAAGCAAGAATAATGATCAAAACATGGATAAAATCAAAGATATTAACAAAAATAGACATTTGGGACAAAGAACGAAAATTTAATTTTTCTGTGAATAGTGCCGTATTCGTGAATACTGCCGTAGACGTGAATAGTATCGTATACGTGAATAGTAACCCTAACACAAAAAAGCAAGAATTTCACAAGAAAAATCTAACCAATATTCTGTCATAATCATATTGAAAGAAATAATAGCATTTTAAAAAAAAATAACATCCCTTACCTCGAAAGAATAGTACTTCTGGTTGAAATATCAGATATAACGCTGAAAGGAATTTGCACCGTATAACAACACTCAAAGTATCAAAATACTCACAAAAATATGCTCGATAATATAAAGAGAGAGAAAACTTCTTTTTCTGGTGTGATTTTCAATTCTAACCTAAGCACCCTATTTATAGGAAAATGCTTATAACACCAAAGCCGAAAATTTAATAAAATATTAATATAATTAAAAAAATTTCACGCCCACCTTAGACAAACTGATTTCAGTATGTTTACAACACATGTGGGGCCCACCAAATGAAAAAAAATGTTTTTATTAAAAAAAATATTTAAAACTTCAAAAATCAATTATTCCGGAACTTCAATAATTCATAATAAATAGTCCTTTTATTAGAAAAATTCGAATCTTATGTCCATTGCATAGGAAATTCAATTTTCTACAACTTTGTAAGTTTATGTTTTTCTAAATTCCAAGCAGAAATTGACCGAAATTCACATACGGACGATTTTACAAGCTATAATCAAATTTTAGTCAAAAATGGGGCACACCAACATGTTTAACATGTTTTTAATATTTATTGTAACAAAAATACTCTTCCTCCTCATTTATTCATATATCACACATTCATTGTAAAAATATTACAATTATTATATTGTTAAAATATAATAATATATTTAAATGAATTATTTTATCAGAAAAGATAAAATATAAATTTTCAACAATTGTCATTTTTCTAAAAATTTCTCCATTTCTATCCACATAAATAAATATTTTTCTTATCATATAAATCAATAATTAATTATTCACAAATAATATTACAGAATCACAATAATAACAATCAGGTCGTTCCTAGGAAAAATGGGGCTTTCCAATAAGGATTTCTCCTTACTGGCGCGCAATTAGGTGACCAAATGTTGGTTGATTTCGCAATCGATAAACACGCGCAAGTATACGCGGTCCACAAGTAATATATGTAAGTTGAGATTCGAACCCACGAGGACGAAGTCTTAACAGGAAACAATTACTACGGCAAGTCGTTCCTAATCTTATCTAACTAGTAAAACAAGTGGTTGGTTAAGCTATTTCAAGAAGATTATAAACTTAAGAGAAGTAGATGTGTTAGGAAGTCAAGATAGAATTACAACTCCCCTAATGCGTCGCCTAATCTTCTAACTCTCCTAAGTACAAACGAATCAAGGAATGGTCAACCAAGAACTTTAATAAGCATAAGCTTCTGTCGAAGACCAAATGCATATCCCTAACTAACTAGAACACAATATGTCTATTGGTGACACTAACTAGGTCAAGGTCATTAAGCTAAGTCTCAAGCTCACACAAGGCAAATAAGGATATGCCTATTCCATTAGCATATTATGCACACAATCTGAAGTCATGGTCATAACAGGTGTTGTTATATTTTAAAGATAGATAGTAACATCCATTTATCAATTTCCATCACTATCAATACCAATTTCTTTATCAAGCAATCAGACATTAAACAAAAAAATACAACAACCCATTCCAAAATGATTCATTATATAAAATGAGAGAGAAAGTTGATTAAGCTAATCATAAGGTTACATTGCAATCCTAAAAATGGAGTTAGTTCATAATTATTGTACTAACACGCATTTTCAATACATTAAACATTATCAGACAAATACAATAGAATGGGAGATTTGGAATAAGAAAACCCCTGTTTGAAGTGTTCTTCCTCCAAATCTTCTCTTCACGTGTAAACTCTGAGTTGTATGTTGGATGCAATAACTTTTCTTCCCTTCACGAGCTTCTTTCTCTTTTAAAAAAATAGAGAATAAAATCCTATTTTAAGCTGTAATAAATTTAGCTCTGATATCTCTCTGATATCCGATGTCTTTAATGCCGCAGCAGCGCTATCTATCTATACAATCCCCTATTTTATCTAGGTCATTAAAAGAGTTTACTGTTTGGGAACCAGAGATCGCGCTGCGGCGCAAGCCTAAACACTGTCAATGGCGCCGGGGCTTGACTTCTGGCGTCGGGGCGCGAAGTATGATGGTGTCTGGGCGCGACTCTCGGCGCTGGGGCACAACTAACCAGTAGCATTAAACTAATTCCAGCGCTGCGGCGTGGCTCTTTGCACTAACAATGACGCCGGGGTGCCACTTCTGATGAGAGTCAAGTAATGGTATTTGAAACCTAAGTTTGATGTTATTGGCGCCATTTTCCAGTACAATGCTCAAGCAAGCTAAAATCATCTGCAAAGCCAGCCTGCAGAGAACTAAACAGATAAACATTAAAATAACTATGCAAGGTATCCAAAAGATAGAAAATAGGCAACAATTCAAGTAACAAAAAGGGGCAATTTCGCGGGTATGAAACCCACTCATCAAATACCCCCAAACTTAAGATTTTTCTTGTCCTCGAGTAAACTAACAGACAATCAAACCCTATACTACAGGGACGATGCAACACTAAAATTAACAACTATAATTAAGGCCCCTAAACAATATTCACAACATCCTCTAAGAATAGGGCAAAAAAACATACGAATGAAAGCATAACGCTTAAAACAAAAACAGGAGGCTGTAATTGATCCACACAGTGTGTGTGAAGACCAAATTTCTATACTAGCCATAACCCAAATCAATCAAACAGTAGACCGAGATAACCAATAGGCAGCCAAGCAACTCCTATACATAACAAGTGTTAGACAAGACGTAAGCGAAGTAAAATCTAATTTAGATAGAACTTGATTACTTTTCGGCAAAACAGAGCACTCATTAGCAAGCTTTTGATTAATGACTCCCAAGCCAGAAGACTTTAGGGCACTAGGTGTAAAACACCCCTCAGAATCTAATAACTCAAGCACAAAGGCCACGTAAACAACATAAGTCCAAAATAGATTTTATGAGCCTACGTTTATGGGTGAGTGTGTTTCCACGCTCCATCTCAAAACACCGTAGGACAAATAATATATAATATTTTTTTTTTAAACTAAAGAGCCGAACATGTTAAAACATCTAAGTCATAAATAACTTGAAATTTACAGAGTATATAATAGTGCAACATATTTTCAACATGGTAGACGTCAATCAAAACTTGGAAAACTACTAAAGAGATAAAAGGTCAGTGCTCGCAAAATCGGATGGATCCAAGACAGTTTCGATTTATACAAAGTGCAAACCCACAATCATATAACTTATGCCACTAGCCCAGGAAAATGATATACTAGAAAGACAACCCGACAGAGGCCACAAACACCGCTTAACGCTAACTACCCTAACCCAAAATATAGACAATTACAGAAATGAGGCTAGGATTAGTCAAAATATAATATGCAAAATTTATAGACTATAGAGTGCCCTTTTCATCATAGGGCAAAACCATAAAACATGGCATCAAGTATACCAATAAATCATTAAAAATCCCAAAAATAGGCTTAAGGCAAGACAATATCTGACTTAGTCAAGATATTCCCTAATGAAAAGATAAATAACCAAAAGCATATAATAATATGAAACATAGAATACTGCTAAGCCAAGACATGCATCCAAGATAATTTAAAGCATGCATCCAAAAACCGAAAGATATTCCACGATAATAAACACAATAAATAGAGTTTAGAATTAAAACATGAGTCAGGGGCTCTCAAGCCCTAATACCATCCTAACATAATATTAGAAATATAAATATGATAATACTAACAAAATTCATATATAATTAAAATACTAGCAGAAAATCTCCCCCAAACTTGAACATGAGCCAGTGCCCTCACTGGCCAATACTGCACATCAAACATTGGCATCCCCGCCGTCATCACCATCAAGACCAAAGTCTTCATCAGCACCGAACAGCTCCAGGTCGTCATCATCATCTCCATCATCGTCCTCCATGTTTACAGGCTGGTACTTGCAGGCCTCTTCAGAAGGCGGCAGAAACTGCGGCAGATAAGGGGCATAAAGTGGAGCCGTTGGAAATGGGAATGACATGAAATCCCCGTCCTCGCCACCTTGAGCAACATGGATATTGGCTAGCGTATCGGCAAACTCAGCATGGTAATGATGAAATTGGCTCTGCAACTGGGCAACTATGTCAACCTTGCAATGCAAAAAATTCAGGCTGTTCATAATATGTGCAAGGGCTCCCGAATCAATGGCATCGACATAAGGGGGAATTAGTGCCTGACTAGAGGTTCCTGCCGCAGTTGAAGGCTGGGGGTCATCAGAAGGCGGCGGCGCTGGCAAAAATCCCTCTCCTCGGGGATGCGATGGTGCGCCATCCCAGACAGCATAGCGATTAATCAATTAATGGTCAATGACTGACATTGCCGGGAGGGTGACATCTTCCGCCTCCCATTGAACACCTGCTCTTTTGCAAAGTCGTGTAATAAGAGAAGGATGGGGAAGGCCAGACATGACCTTGCTTTTGATGGCCTTCTTGATAGATTCATTGATTAGAGCCCCCACATCGATTTTTAACCCCAACACAATGGCATAAAGAAGCGTGGCCCTCTCCCGAGTTACATCACTCACATGACGCGTAGGCTGAAGGTTAGCATACATAAAGGCATACCAAGCCTTACCATAACGACTGAGCGCCTGTGAAGGAAAAGACGTACGTTCGCCAGTGTACTCATTGGTTTTCCAGACAGTCCCATGCTTACAAAGCTTGCTAATAACTTCATCAGAATTATAACTTCGAATCCCATTCTCCTGGTAGTCATGCTTGTCAAAATTAGGAGTCCCATACACTTCATTGATGGCTTTGACATCAAATGGAATTAACTTTCCCCTCACAAGTGCTGCCGGCGGGTCGTCCTGAATGACATTAGCATAAAATTCCTTGACCACCGCTACCACAGCGGACTCCGGTGGCTTAGTGAAGTGGATCCACTTCATAGCACTGATCATGGCGTTCATTTGGCCATCCAATTTGTCATCGGGCCGAAGGCCACGCTCAGGAACCAGACTTCGCAACTTGAAATTTTGGGTGTAGTGTTTATATGCCTCTTCGAAAGGAAATTTGACAGGATCCCAAGGAGTAATCTGACTACGGGAAGAGGATTGAGGAGGGCTAATGCTAGTCCTATGGCGCTTGGAAGCCATGGCTAGATATACTAAAAAAAAATTGCCACATAATCATACCTTGCTTGGCCTTATAAAGCCGAGTAGGCGACGAAGCAACGGTAAAAAAATGAACCGTGAAGTCGGTTGGGCACCCAAATGGTAAGAAACCGATCGATGGTTGAATAAAGGACAGACACTCGAACGGCAGGCAATGCTTGGGGAGAGAGATCTTCGGAGAGCAGCAGCTGATAAAAGAGGAGAGAGAGAGAATACTAAACGATTGAGTTGAAATGCTTACTTAATCTTTGAAATGCGCTAGTGGCGTCGGGGCGCCAACTATGGCGCCGGGGCACGAAGGATGGCGTTGGGACGCGACACATGGTCTTTGAAGCGCAAAATCAAATCATCAGTCTTTGGTGCCGAGTTTGCGATATGACATGCATTAGACTTAGGCGTCGGGCACGCGACAAAACAAGCAATGGGGCGTGAATTAGCAGTGTATATCTGCATTGAATGGCGCTTGGGGTGCGATCTTGTGTTTGAAGCGCGTGAGATGGCGTTTGAAGCGCGAGTTCAAAGATATTAATCATGGCGTGGCCATTGATCTCTCAAAGAACTCTGAACAATATAAGCTTACATATCAGCAAACTATATCAGTAATCCAAATAAAACATGTTATTGCCAAGCTCAACAAAGGGAAGAAATAAACTAACAACATGAACTATACAGACTATAAACACTATACAGAACACAGACAATAACTAGATAATCAAAGTAAGACTTAAGAAAAATACAGATAAAATAATTTGATTGATACTGAGATGGGGATGCCTCCCATCAAGCGCTTGATTTTGAGTCATCGGCTTGACTATACTTTCGTCTTACACTGGGTCTCCCAATGTGATGGAGGTATTCTGTCGGTCGACCTAGCCGCCCCATTAATGCTTTAACCTCTGCCCATTGACCATGAATGTTGTGTCAGAATTTGGGTCCTCAACCTCTATTGCCCTGTATGGATACACCTTGGCAACTGTGAAGGGGCCCGACCATCGGGACTTTAGCTTCCCAGGAAATAACTTTAGCCGGGAATTAAAAAGAAGAACCTTCTGGCCTGGTTCAAAGTGTCTCTCGAGAATTTTCTTGTCATGCCACCTCTTGGTCTTTTCCTTGTATAACTTAGCGTTTTTATATGCTTGCAGACGAAATTCATTTGATTCATTCAGTTGCAACAGTCGCTTTTCGCCGGCTGCTCCAAGATCAAAGTTGAGCTTTTGAATAGAACAGTAAGCGTTGTGCTCCAATTCAACTGGGAGATGACATGCCTTACCACAGACAAGCATATACGGAGACATTCCGATAGGCATTTTATAAGCTGTGCGGTAGGCCTATAATGCCTCATCAAGCTTCTTAGACCAGTCCTTACGGTTTGGGTTAACAATCTTTTCCAAGATTCGTTTCACCTCCCAATTCAAAATTTCAGCTTAGCCGCTGATCTGTGGGTGGTAGGCAGTGGCGATCTTATGAGTTACCTCATACTTGGCTAGAAGGGCTTCAAAGTATTTATTGCAAAAGTGAGACCATTCATCGCTTATGATGGCCTGAGGTGTGCTAAAACGGGTGAAAGTGTTCTTCTTGAGGAACTGAAGCACCACCTTAGCGTCATTAGTCGGCAAGGCAACTGCTTCCACTCACTTAGAGACATAATCCACTACCACACAGATGTATAGATTGTTGAAAGAGGACGGGAATGGTCCCATGAAGTCAATGCCCAATACATCAAACAACTCCACTTCTAGGATATTCTGCAGTGGTAACTCATGTCGTCTGGATATAGTGCCCACCCTTTGGCATCTGTCGCAGTGCAACACATATGCATATGCATCTTTGAATAGGGTGGGCCAGTAAAATCCCAACTGAAGCACCTTAGCAGCAGTTCGTTGGCCTCCAAAATGACCTCCATAGTTGGATGAGTGGCAATAATGTAGCACACCTTCAATTTCTTCTTTCAGCAAGCATCTTCGCAGAATCTGATCCGAACATTGCTTGAACAAGAAGGGCTCATCCCAAAGATAATGTTTGGCATCCTTGAGGACTTTCTTCCTTTGTTGATAGCTCAGATTATGGGGAAGAACTTGGCAAACAACATAATTGGCGAAGTCCGCATACCACGGAACCTTGCCATTGACCACAAAAAGTTGCTCGCTCGGAAAAAATCATTTACGGCTTTTTCAGCGTCTTCTAAGGGCGAGCTATTTTCCAATCTTCACAAGAGATCAGCAACCTATTTTCTGTCCCCTTCTTATTTCGGATTTCCAAATCAAACTCCTGAAGAAGCAGAACCCACCTTATCAATCTCGACTTAATATCCTTCTTTTCTATCAAATACTTGATGGCCGAGTGATCGGTGTATACAATCACCTTCGTTCCAATAAGGTAGTAACGAAACTTGTCAAAAGCATAGACTACTGCCAGCAGCTCCTTCTCAGTGGTGGTATAATTTAACTGAGCATCAGTCAATGTCTTGCTGGCATAGTAGATAGTGTGGAAAACCTTCTCCCTTCTCTGGCCCAACACTGCCCCTATTGCAAAGTCACTAGCATCGCACATTAGCTCAAAAGGGTAGGTCCAGTCGAGAGCTACCGCAATAGGCAACGTGACAAGTCTTATCTTTAATGACTCAAAGGCGCTCAAGCAGGCGACATCAAATTGGAAAGGCTGATCCTTTTCCAAAAGGGTGCACAACGGTTTGGTGATGCGCAAGAAGTCCTGGATAAACCTTCTTTAGAACCCGGCATGCCCAAGAAAACTCCTTACCCCTTTCTCTGAGGTTGGTGGTGGAATGTTAGTGATTACATTTATCTTCGCTTTATCAACCTCAATTCCGCGTACAGAAACCCGATGACCCATAATAATGCCCTCTTCGACCATGAAGTGACACTTCTCCCAATTTAGCACAAGGTTGGTTTCGACACATCGATGGAGAACAACAATCAGATTTGTCAAGCAATTGTCAAACGAGCTCCCAAAAATTGAGAAGTCGTCAATGAAGACCTCCAAGGTCTTTTCAACCATGTTAGAGAAGATTGACATCATACACCGCTAAAATGTTGCGGGAGCATTACATAGCCTGAAAGACATTTTTCGAAAGGCAAAGGTCCCGTATGGACATGTGAATGTCGTCTTCTCCTGATCTTCAGGATCAATAGAAATCTGATTGTACCCCGAGTACCCATCAAGCAAACAATAATATTCATGCCCAGCCAACCGGTCAAGCATTTGATCAATGAAAGGAAGGGGAAAGTGATCCTTACAGGTCGATTTGTTAAGTTTCCTGTAATCCATGCACACTCTCCACCCGGTCACCATCCTCATGGAAATCAACTCGTTGTTCTCATTGGATACAACTGTCATCCCGCCTTTCTTGGGCACACACTGGATTGGACTAACCCAAGGACTATCCGAGATGGAATAGATAATGCCCGCATCTAGCAATTTAATCATCTCCTTCTTGATGACCTCTTTCATAATGGGATTTAGCCGCCTCTGGTGCTCTATAGATGGCTTGGAGCCTTCCTCCAAAAGAATCTTGTGCATACAAAGAGTTGGGCTGATCCCTTTTATGTCAACAATTGACCACCCCAAGGCCATTTTATATTTTTTGAGCACAAGGAGCAACTTCTCTTCCTGACACTTTGTTAGAGAAGAAGAAATTATCACAGGTAGGGAAAGTGAATTTCCTAAATATGCATACCTCAGATGGTTAGGAACGGTTTTAGCTCGAGAACAGGAGGCTCGATGATCGACGGCTGAGCCTTAGATGTAGATGCTTTATTATCATTCAGAGACTCGAATTGTCGGTGGAATTGCTTCGATCTTTGAGGTTCATCAAGCCACATGGCACATTCCACATGTGAGGGCTCTTCCGTAGTACTAGCCCCAGTTAATGTAGCTTCCAAAGGGTCTTGAATGTAAGTTTCTAAGAATACCCCCTTCACTAAATTATCAATTGTGTTCATCTGGAAGCAATCCTCAGGTGTATTAGGATACTTCATCGATCAAAAGACATTGAACGTCACTTCCTGATCATGTACTCTCATTGTTAATTCCTCTTTTTGGACATCGATGAGGGTCCTCCCAGTTTCCAAGAATAGCCTTCCCAATATTATCGGGACCTCCCTATCTTCCTCAAAATCAAGGACTATGAAATCCGCTTGAAATATGAACTTGTCAACCTTCACTAGCACATCCTCCACAATTCCCTTTGGATAAGTCAGAGACCTGTCAGCCAATTGCAGGGTGACGTTTGTCGGCTTGGCTTCATTAGGCCCAGCTTCTTATAAATAGAGAGGGGCATCAAGTTGATGCTAGCCCCTAGATCACACAGAGCTTTCCCAATAAACTAGTCCCTAATGGTGCATGGGATTGTAAAACTTCCCGGATCTTTGAGCTTCGATGGAAGCTTATTTTGGAGGATGGCACTACTCTGTTCTATCAGAGCTACCGTCTCATAGTCTCCCATTTTGCGCTTCTTAGCAGAATGTCCTTCATGAACTTGACGTAACTGGGCATTCCTTCCAATGCCTCTGCAAAATGAATATTTATGCGTAGTCTTTTGAACACCTCCAAGAATTTGGAAAACTGCTTATCAGGCTTCTGTTTCTGCACTCGCTTGAGGAAAGGCAACTGTGGGAGAGGCTGATTGACCACCGTCGTTAGAGGAGATGGTGTTGGAGGTCTGTCTTGACCACTTTCTTCACCCCCACTTGTCTCAGCATTCTCCTTCGCAGGAGGTTCCTCTTCAGTCACTACATCATCTTCTACAGGAATACCCTCTCCACTTTGTACTTTAGTGGTTCTCCCACTTCTGAGGGTTACTGCTTTACACTGCTCCTTGCCTTCCCATTTTGGGTTGACATCAGTGTCACTTGGCAATGTGCCTGGTGGACGACTGTTTAATGCAGTAGCCAACTGGCCCATCTGTACTTCAAGATTCCTAATGGAGGCTTCTTGATTGTTACTTCTGGTTTCGTTCTGGGCTATGTACCTTGACAGAAGATCTTCTAAACTGGGCTTCCTTTCCTGTTGAGGTGGAGGATGGTGAAACTAATTCTAAGTGCTCTGTGGCTGTGGGTTGAACTGAGTCTGAGGTTGGAATCCAAGAGGGTTAGCATAATTCTTCCTAGTAGATGGAGGTTGAGGTTTGTTGGGGTTGTTACTGTTGTTGTTGTTGTTGTTGTTGCCCCATGAAAAGTTTGGATGATTTCTTAGGTCGGGGTGATAGTGTGTGGGAAGATTTGCATTTTGTTGCCGCCCGTAGTTGGACACAAATTGAACTGACTTAGGGCTTATCGCACACTGATCAGTATGGTGGCCACCTTGACATAATTCACATTGCACCCCCACACTCTGCACATTTTGAACCATTGCAGGTCCCATTGTATCCAGCCTTTTTGTTAGCACTGCTACCTAAGCTGCTAACGATGTGAAAGAGTTCATTTCATAAACCCTCGCTGCTCTTCTCGGGGCTTGCCTATCATTTGGCCATTGATAATTATTGGCCGCCATTGTCTCCACCAGCTCATATCCCACTGTGTGATGTTTGTCCATGAATGCCCCTCCAGATGCGGCATCTATACTCGAACGAGTTTATCCGGATAACCCATTGTAAAAAGTCTGGATGGGAAGCCACTCTGGCAGACCATGGTTCGGGCATTTCCTCAGAAGATCCTTAAATCGCTCCCACGAGTCATATAAGGATTCAGATTCAAACTGAACAAAGGATGTGATGTCATGCCTGAGCCTAGCTATTTTGGCAGGCGGAAAGAACTTCGCCACAAATTTCTAAGCCAAGTCGGCCCATGTAGTAATGGAGCCTGACGGAAGTGAATGAAGCCAGCTCTTGGCTTTGTCCCTTAAAGTAAATGGAAACAAATGGAGTCTGATGGCATCGTCAGACACTCCGTTGCATTTAAAGGTGTCATAGATCTCCACAAAATTTATCAGGTGATCATTGGGATCATCATTCGGCAGTCCCCAAAACTGAATGTTGGTGCACATTTGAATGGTGCCCGGCTTGATTTCGAAATTATTAGCTTGAATGGTGGGCCTCAAAATGCTCGCTTGGAGATCATCTATGTGAGGCATAGCGTACTCCCTCAGAGACTTATGAAGCTCCCCAACCATATTGATGGGAGCAGGTATGTCCTCGGGTGTATCCACAGATTTTTCTCTCCGCAGTCGTTTGAATGTCCTTTTAACCTCGGGATCGATAGGTATTAAATTTTATACCTTCCAAGGTGGCATAAACAATGAAGACTACCTGAAAAGAGAGTTGAGTAGAAAAATCAGTTTAAAGTAAGATCATAATGACTTAGTTTTAATATTTTAAAACAATTAATTCTAAGTCCCCGGCAACGGCGCCAAAAACTTGTTGGTTGATTTCGCAATCGATAAACACGCGCAAGTATACGTGGTCCACAAGTAATATATGTAAGGTGAGTGTCGAACCCATGAGGACGAAGTCTTAATAGGAAACAATTACTACGGCAAGTTGTTCCTAATCTTATCTAAACTAGTAAAATAAGTTGTTGGTTAAGCTATTTCAAGAAGATTATAAACTTAAGAGAAGTAGATGTGTTAGGAAGTCAAGATAGGATTACAACTCCCCTAATGCGTCGCCTAATCTTCTAACTCTCCTAAGTACAAACTAATCAAGGAATGGTCAACCAAGAACTTTAATAAGCATAAGCTTCTGTCGAAGACCAAATGCATATCCCTAACCAGCTAGAACACAATATGTCTATTGGTGACACTAACTAGGTCAAGGTCATTAAGCTAAGTCTCAAGGTCACACAAGGCAATATGTCTATCCCATTAGCATATTATGCACACAATCCGAAGTCATGGTCATAACAGGTGTTGTTATATTTTAAAGATAGATAGTAACATCCATTTATCAATTTCCATTACTATCAATACCAATTTCTTTATCAAGCAATCAAACATTAAACAAAAAAATACAACAACCCATGCCAAAATGATTCATTATATAAAATGAGAGAGAAAGTTGATTAAGCTAATCATAAGGTTACATTGCAATCCTAAAAATGGAGTTAGTTCATAATTATGGTACTAACACGTATTTTCAATACATTAAACATTATCAGACAAATACAACAGAATGGGAGATTTGGAATAAGAAAACCCCTGTTTGAAGTGTTCTTCCTCCAAATCTTCTCTTCACGTGTAAACTCTGAGTTGTATGCTGGATGCAATAACTTTTCTTCCCTTCACGAGCTTCTTTCTGTTTTAGAAAAACAGAGAATAAAATCCTATTCTAAGCTGTAATAAATTTAGCTCTGATATCCGATGTCTTTAATGTCGCAGCCTCACTATCTATTTATACGATCCCCTGTTTCATCTAGGTCATTAATAGAGTTTACTATTTGGGAACCAGAGCTCGCGCTGCTGCGTGAGCCTAAACACTGTCAATGGCACCGGGGCGACGTTGGTGACGTCGGGGCGTGACTTCTGGCACCGGGGGGCGAAGTGTGATGGCGTCGGGGCGTACTGTTGGCGCTGGGGCGCGACTAACCAGTAGCATTGAACTACTTTCAGCGTTGCGGCGTGGCTCTTTGCACTAACAATGACGTCGGGGCGCCACTTTACAGTAGAGTCAAGTAATGGCTGGTGCTAGGGCGCCAAGTTTGGTGCTGCGGCGCCATTTTCCAGTACAATGCTCAACCAAGCTAAAATCATTTGCAAAGCCAGCCTGAAGAGAACTAAACGGATAAACAATAAAATAACTACGCAAGCTATCCAAAAGATAGAAAATAGGCAATAACTCAAGTAACAAAAAGGGAAAATTTCGCGGGTATGAAACCCACTCACCACTAAACCTCTCCTTAGACAGAACTTCCTTAGACATTGCCAATAATGCTCTCTAATAATATTATTCAAATAATATGAATTATTGATCTGATAATGGAAAATACTGTGCAGTGACAATTATTAAATCAACTATAATATAAAATATCAACGTAAAAATTATTGAATCAATAAAATATTGAACAGTGATTACTGTAACAATTATTGAGTAGTGCCTTCTTACTTAAGATTCAATAATTGGTGCAATACTCATGTGCTATTGTGCAATAAAGCGTATTCCAACAGTGTTAACGGTAATAGCTACGCCGTTATTTATAAAAAAAATTATACTTTTCGTTGTCTTCATTCAATCGCTTTCCATTATGGGGCCCACATAAGGCTGCGCCGTCGTACGGATATTCCCCGTCAGTAAGAATATTTCATGACCAAACGAATATTCCCCGACAACAATGAATATTTTATAACCACTTGCTTATTTAAGTTATTTGCGTATTTTACCCATAACTAACCACATTAATCAAATCAACCCTTACTATTTTAAAATAATAAATAAAGAAAATTTAATTTCATTTATATTAAGTTGGGGTCTTACACTCGTGAATTCGTTCGTGAAATCCTTCAACTGTTCACCCGTGATTATTTTAAAATAGTATCCTTCCATTCTCCTATAAATAGGATGCTTAGTTTAGAATTAAAAATCACACCAGAATCAGAAAATTCTTCTTCTATAATATTGAGCGTATTTCTTTAGAGTTTAAGGAAGCTTTGAGCGTAGAAAATAGTACAAGTTTTTTTTCAAGAATATCCCCGCTATACCAGTTGGAATTCTCTCCTTTTTAAGGTAACGGATATTATTTTTATTCAATATTCGTAAGAAATAATATTTTCTTCCATTCTGTATAGTATGTAAGTAATATTATTTCGTTTCAGATTCCGAATTCTATACTCATTTTGTTAAAGTATGGCTTATATACTCCTTGAAATTAGTAGAATATCCTTGAAATTTGCGCTTCTTCTAGTATCTTTTCATAGAAATATTATTCTGAGCATTCTTGATAAGTTTTAACTTTTCATACCAGAGTACTGTTCACGGGGTACTATTCGCTCGGGTACTATTCATCTGGGGTATTATTCATGATAAAAATTGATTTCTTTTAGGTCCAAATCATTTTTGGTACAATATTATTCTTGAATTTTACTCCACAAAGCAGTATCATGTTGACAATTTGGACATTATTGAATTCTGGATAAATTAAATTATAAATCTTTAAATATTTATCCATTGCTTTCTTTTAATTGAATTCTTATATCATTGTCATCATCCTCATGCTTATATTGTGATGAAAGTCATCTTTGGCCCGTAGTGCATGGATGGACTGTTGATTGGTATGATTATGACTAGGGATCATTCGGTATAATCATGACCCATAATGTTAAAAATGACGTGGTAAAAGTCCTCGTTAGCCCGTAGTGCATTGATGGACAGTTGTTGGCATGATCATGACCATTGGTGAAAACACGAATATCCTTGGCCCGTAGTGCATGGATAATTCAGTGATGTGGATTATTTATTAAGTTGTGTCTCAGCGATAAAATTGATGATAAACTTTTTAAATCATAGAAGATAGTAGATACCATGCTCTACTTGACTCTTCTAATGGATTTCTTGTTCCGCTGCAGTTAAACTTGATGTTTAACTATTATTTCATAAAATAATATTATTATAAAATATTTCTCATGAACTATTATTATTTATACTTATTTTTCGGTTAATTCATAAAATATTTTTTATGTTCGTGATTCTGTGTCCCGAGAGGAGTTTGAAAGACTTAAAAAGTAAATAACAGATTTGGTTATCTTCTTGAAAGAACAAAGTCAAAGCACTTTTGGACAGACAGTGCCTACTCAACAAAATTTCACCTCACAAGGTGGTAATTAAAGTGATGACAAAAATTGGGAAGTATAAATACTTGAACCCCATTCTAGGGAGGGAACCAACAAAACCCCTGAAATCATTAACCCCATGGATGATCGAGAAATCGGGGACATAAGAAAGAAAGCCCAACAAATGGAGGAAACCATCCGATCAATCAAAGGAACAAGAAACTATGGAAGTGCCACCTATTAAGATCTCTGCATATTCCCAGGGGCTCGATATCCTGAGAAATTTCAAGTCCTGGAGTTTGAAAAGTACAATGGGGCAGGCGATCCATATACACCTAAAAGTATACATTAGCGAGCTAGGGTCTTATGCTGAAGATGAAAGTCTCAGAATACAATTTTTCCAAAAGAGACTCACTAGAAAGGCTAAATCTTTGTATACCCGACTTGACAATGCCAAAATCGACAACTAGGAATAGTTAGCCCACATCTTCCTAAATGAGTACAGCTTCCGGTCATAAATGGCTCCAGACAGATATCAAATTACCAAAGTTAAAAAGCAAAACAATGAATCTTTCCGTGAATATGCCCAAAGATGGAGACGTCTGGCAGCGCAAGTCATTCCATCAATTACAGAAACTAAGATGGTAATGAAATCCATTGATATACAAGAGGCACCTTACTATGAGAAGATCCTATCTGGAATAGGAAAGGCATTCTCAGAGATGATCAAACACGGTGAAATGGCAGAGATGGGTCTAAAAGTAGGTAAGATTAAAGATCTCACGGCCTTGGAAGCAGTCACCGAGCATATACAGTCTGGCGAGTATGCAAGCACTTCCAAAATGGTACCTGATAAAGGCGATGAAGATGTATCCCTTGTTTTATATAGGCAAGCTAGGAGATCAACCTATAGACCCCCATTTGGAAGAAGCAAGGCAATCTACCATTTCAACAACATGATGCATTCAACCAATGCCAAGACAGAAAGAGAAAATTTAAAAGAATAGAAAATCGGGTGTTCACTCCACTAGGAAATTCCCTGGAAATTGTATTGGAGTTATTAATCAAGCTGAAGAAAATTACCGAATTGGCTCCACGTATGGATCCAAAAAGTAAAAGATACACTCTAAGCCAGAGATGTTTTTACCACTCAAGGTCTTTGGGACACGATACACAAGATTGTTGGTCTTTAAAGCATAAAATCCAAAATTTGATCGAAAGAGGCGATGTTGTGGTCCAACGGCCTAACCAGCCAAATGTCAGCCCCAACCTTATGTTGCAGCTTGATACGAAGGGAGTGAACATGATCGGGTCAGGAAGAGCTGAAATGCATCCAAATCGTAAGTACATACGAAGGATGGAGGAGTTCCCCCAAAGGAGCATAAAAAATGTCTTAGAGTTGGAAAATTAAGAGGAATATAGGACAGTAAGTTAAATATTGGAAACGATTCAGAATCAAGTAACTCTCCTGGATAATCTGATAGTGCGCCAACATAAGGTTACAAGGAAACTTTTCAATCAATTATCAGAAAGCCAAGAAAAAAGAGGAGTTAACCAAAATTCAAGCTTATATCCCTCCAGGATGAGCCAGCTAAATGAAGAAGATCAAAGCAGGCTTAATGGATAACAAAGTTGGAATGATAAAATTACTAGAAGATCTGGCCAGTGGAAAAATTGCTCGAAGGAATACGAATTCCAAAATCAAACAACATTCCAAACACTGAAAAACCCCAGAAATCCTACGGCATCGAGAGTGGAGGAGAGTAGGTGGAGAATGGTATTCACACCTTTGGGGGACTCATTAGAAAATGTGTTAGCACTGTTGGTTGCACAGAAAAAGATCACTGAGCTTGCTCTACCCGCTAATCTCAAAGGAAGGCATTATGATCTCAACAAGAGGTGTACTTATCATTCCGGAGCACCGAAACATGCGACCGAGGAATGTTGGCATCTGCAACACAAAATTCGAGAAATCATTGAAAATGGAGAGATGGAGATAGAAATTCACATGACCAAAAATGGCAAAAAGGAAATAAAGAGCATAAGATATCCAGTCAAGACAAATATTTCAAAGGAGGTGATGGCTATGAGCACCAATCCGGACCAAGAACAAGGTGGACTGATCGTAATGCGGGGAGTGGCAGAGGAAATAAGAGAGTCAACTAAGGAAATTCATCCGCCACCATTAAACATCTTGTTCCCCAAAGTCAGCAACCACATTCCTGACTCTACCTTCTTGGATGATGAGGAGGAAATAATGATCATTCCCAGTATACAAAAAGCCAAAAAGGAAAGTTCCTTGTGAGAAATACAATAAAAGTTTGGGAGAGACTTCATAGTAAAATCCTTTAAAGTTCATGGAAAAGATGAATGAACAAATGAAGAAAAAGATGGTGAAGTTTTCAGAGAAGCCAACCAATCAAGGAATCAAGAGTTCATCCCTTTTTGCGATGGGTTCAGTTTAATCATCCTTGAGGGATGTGCCAAATCAGGAAATGATCAAGTTATGGACATGATTGAAGATATTCATAATCAGGAGGTAACCTTTATCATGAGCCTCGAAGGTAACATAACCACTGACAACTGGACTATCAGGCCTCAGCTAGCCAGGAAGACGTAGATCAAGAGGATAAAGTTGTGAGTTCCAAGAGATGTTGGGAAGATATCACTTTCTTTGCGTTATGCATTTTAATTTCCATGGATGTAAATATTAAAAAAAATTAAAAATTAAAAAATCAAAAAGTCAAAAAAATCAAAAAATCAAATCAGTCAGGTCTCAGCCAAGCCTGAACTACGAAAGACCTATTCTCTCCCTTCCACGGGAGTACGTAGACAGCCATCTATGGTGCGGTCAAACAAAACCAAAAATCCAAACTTTCATCAAACCAATAAAAATAAACACCTTTTAAATCCCCATATACTAAACTCAAGAATATTAGTTTCCAACCATTCAGGCCAAGCCTAAACTACGAAAGACCTGATCTCCCCCCCCCCATCAATGGGAGTACGTAGACAGCCATTTATTGTGCAGTCAAACCAAATAGAAACAAAAAAAACTCATCCAAACCCAAACATCAATCCCAAGACACCAAAATCAAACCTAAAAAGTCTACACCCAAGAAAGACCCTTAAGGTTAACGACCCATGTTGAGAAGACCCAACAAAACTTCAATGTTATTCCATTAAATGTGGCACAAGTCCCAAAAAAGAAGAGACAGTGATACATCAAGATAACCAATCACAGGGATGGAATAGCAATCATCCTGAGATGCAAACCTTTAGCAACTCATCACTCCCAAAGTACGAGAAGACTTGATCTCTTTTGACCTATAGAAGCACATAGGTTGCCATCGTGGCAAAGTCTATCTCATACCCGGTGACCTATTCCCTGAGAAAAGGCCATATATGAAACCTCATAGATCAAATCCAGTTAAAGCCATCACATCACTAACCAATGTAAGCTTTTAGATCCAATTCAGTGGTGTCCGATGGCCTCTCGATATCAATCATCAAAGTTGGAACAACAACACAATGATATATCAAGCATGATCATCAGCAAGAACCTTCAAAGAGATAACACCCTCAATCTAAAACCTTCATCAAATCAGAAGGAAATCATCAAATCCAATTGCACCTACAAGTCAAAATGAGGATTGGGGTAAACCAAATGTCAAAGCTGCACTACCAGTTCACCATGTGGGTCATGAGGTAAAAGACTCTTGCGATATCGGCATCTTATTAGCCCATCTGTCAAACATATAATAAAGCAATTACCCTATATGACAAGCAAGATTGGGGAAATTTTAAAATCAATAACAACCGATATTGGGACCCTTACAATAAACAAGACTGGGGCAATTTTAGAAGTAGCGATAACTCAAACACTAGGGTAATTATCGACAATCCTTAAAAGGAAAATACATCAGTCAGCACTATCAGCATGGCCTGTCATTATCAAAGGGATCCTCATATCATTTCACTGGCGATCCGGTATGATCAATCGGTCTTTTCCAATCATAATTTTCTTAGAATTCAGCGATCCACCTATAAGGTATGACTCTTTCATCTCCTTATGTGATTTCAATCTCTATTTACATGCATTAGCGATAATATACATGTTAAGTATAGATAAAACTTTCATTAGAATATTAGAAAAAGGTTTTTTCTTAAAAAGATTTCGTTTAACTTGTTATGAATTAGATTAATTTCGATGAGTATCCTTGAACCAAGAATCACGAGAATGATCAAAAAAATTAAAAAAATTTAGAATTCTAGTTCAAGGTGATGTTTGGAGTAGAATTGACCTTATATGTCTGTCTGCACTTTGCAGTTACCTGACTCTTAGTTGTGGGGTATAAAACTATGACGACGGAAATGGAAATTAATGAGTAGATAGTTAGCTATTCTAATTTCTCAAATCTTGGTCTAAGTTACTCGAGTAATTATGCCTGAGGGGTGTCTTAACACCTGGTGCCCTAAAATTGTCTGGTTTGGGAGTCACCGACCCAACACTCGCTATATGGGTAACTTAGAGCCTAAGAAAACAAATCTTACACAAGATTAGGCGAAGTGGAATAGAGTAGACCGCCTGACTTGTCTCGAAGTGTGGCCTTTGTTACTCAAGACAGTAATCCTGAAAGGGTGTCTTAACACCTAGTGCCCTAAAGTCTTCTGTTTTAGGAGTCATTGGTCCAAAACTCGTTAAATAGGTAACTTTGAATAGCCTAAGAAAATGAGATAATTTAAACAAGTAAAGCAGAAAAAGAAAAATTTTGTAAAGTTAAAATGAAATCATCTAAAGTCATAAAAAAGAAACCCCTTTTAAGGGTTGCTTCACTCATAGTGCTCGTGTCATATGAAGCCAATTCTGCAAAGAACGGTGCCTAGAGCGAAGCTGAAATAACTTACCCATGCACAATGACCATAGATTCTTAAAAGTTTTCATACAATTTCATAACTTGTTAAATGAAAATTTTGTCAAAATTAAAAAAATTAAAACCTTGCAGTTAGTTATTCACAACTTGTTTAGAAAAATTGCATTTTCATACTCAATTTTAAGATCTTTAGTGATAAGATCAGCATGAAAGCATTAAATTTCATGAACTTTAACTTCTTTGACAAGATTATACTAATCTCGATGGCTCCAGCCATCAAGCTTTTGGCATATTTTGTTATTTGTCTAATGTGCAAGATATTTCTCACTCTAGATGTGGTCAACAAAGCAATTTTATTATGTAAACATACGAAAGGGATGGGGCATATTTCCATTCAAAGAAATGAAAGGAGTCTAAGATGGGACCAAAATCATCATCAAAAGAAAAGGGAGAACTCCTAAAAGAAGTCACGACAACATAAGCTTGGCCCTATAAAAGAACGAGAAAATTCTCAAGAGAATCCTTAACTGAAAAGTAAAAGCCCAACGACAAAAGGTCTTGAAAATGAAATCTACATCATCAAACATGTCAACCTGGGCCAAGTCCTCACAAGTCGAGGCATGTACATGAAAATTCAAATATGGGTAATGAAAAAATGAACTACACCCTCCAGGGACGTCGGTGGCACCCAGATCATCGGTCTACCCGGGTCGCGAATAAAAAGCATAAGGAAATGGGACACAAGCACCCAACAGTTGAAAGAAACTCCAAATCACCTCAGAAAGGGTTAGGTATGTTTCTATATCTAGTCAATTCAATTAAGCATGTGCATCAACCAAGGATAATAGACTCCTAAGGATAAATTTAGATCATCACATCATGCATGGTCTGCACATGTGCAATCGCGCTATATCAACGCATATCTCCATTAAAATTTTAAGCATACATCCCCAGTAGAGTCAAATATACATACACATTAAATGCCCAGACTTCAAAAAAATTCACTGTTAAAAACTATTGTTAGAGTAAGCATCGAGACAGTCCAGTGATCAACCGTTGTCAACTACCAACAAGGTAGGCACCATTGTTAATTACTAGCAGGGTAGGCACCGTTGTCAATTACCAACAAGGTAGGCACTATTGTTAAATCAGTAGGGTATGAACCATTGTCAACTACCAATACGGTGGACACCGTTGTTAACTACCAGCATGGTGAGCACCGTTGTCAACTACCAGCAGGGTAGGCACCATTGTCAACTACCAGCAGGGTAGGTACTGTTGTCAAATACTAGTAGGGTAGACACCATTGTTAAGTACCAATGGTGTAGACACCGTTGTTAACTACTAATAGGGTAGGAACCATCGTTAAATACGAGTAGGGTAGGCACCATTGTCAACTACTAATAGGGTAGGTACCTTTGTTAACTACCAGCAGGGTAGGCACCATTGTTAACTACTAGCAGGGTAGGCACCGTTGTTAACTACCAGCAAGGTAGGCACCGTTGTAAACTACCAACATATACATCAAGAAGGTTTGGTGATTTCAGAACATCATCCCCAACAGAGATGTAGAAAACATCTCAATTTATCTTCATCAAACAAGCATCGGTAACACTGACAAAAATTAAATTGTTGAAGTCAACACCAGCATAGGCATCAGTAATAACTGGTAATGGTAAAGCAATTTACGATGTGCGAAGTGTGATTTACGATATGCGAGGTGTGATGTGCGAGTTAAAAAAAGCGATTGGCCAAATAAGATGTGCGATTTGCGAAAGCATCATAACATTCATCATAACATTCATTACATTGTGATTTGCATCATTAAATATAGCTTGCTATATTTCTAGTGTCTACTACTCTTTGTCAATTTCATTCCATTATATTGCATAAACATGATAAAGAGGGACATATGTAGACACTTGAAACTTTGTTTCCTTGTTACTAACTATGCATGAAAACAAAAATGTCTTTTTCACAATCTCGAGATAACCCTGTAGGACCAAAACATCAAATCTAACCACAAAGACATCCCCGTGGAATATCAAATCAACCTTGGAGATCAACCATAAGGAAAGGAAAAGTTAGACGCAATCAAACCTTGGAGACAACCTAGAAAGACACCCAAAAGCCCCATCAAACTTAGAGACAACCCCCATGAGGGAAAAAAGGTCATTTTTATAAGTCAACATCAACAACCCCAATACAGCTGTAAATAGGGTCACAAAAAGCCATTACAACACTTTAAAGCGTAAACTACGCAAAAAAGCTCAACGGACTGCCTACAAAGATGTCATTTTGGTCATGGACCCATCTTCCTGGATTCAAAAAAGAGCAAGCCCTATTTCCTTGTGTAGCTCTCAAAAAGAGCTTTCCAAAATGGTATGACACATATCCATCAGATTCCCGAATTATAGGTTACAAGCATTTCAGCGGACTACACGTCAATTGGGATTGCACATACTTCGAGGTGGCAGGGCCCACCAGGGGAATTTTACAGGTATACTAATGGAAGCCACAGGTATACCATCAAAAGCCTGGGCCTATATATATGGCCTCTCCCCGTTACTTCTAGGAGAATAATAGAGAGAAAGAAAGTGAGAGAGGGGCCAGAAGACAGAGAATCAGTCAGAAGGAGCTCGAGTCTTGCTCTAATTTTTGTAGAACTTCTTTTTAAACACTCATATACATATATAATACAACATATAAAATTTTAACAAGTGGAAATCGAGTCTAAGGGCGCTGAAAGTCGTTTCAAAGCCGTTTGAAAGCCATTCTCACGCTTAACGGTAAGATCCATTCAGATTTACTACTTTTTTTACTTATATATATATATATATAAGTATATATACATATATTTATACCAATTACTTATGCCCGGATCGTGGATCTATGGCTTTTTCTCTCTTGTATATATATATATATATATATATATATATATATATATATATATATATATATATATATATATATATATATATATATCTATTGTCCTGATCTTAAGCTCACCTTTATCTAACTCACATTGCTCACACCCCTTTAGCGACAGACCGGGGGCTGATTCGGTCTATCGCTATATGTTCGGTCCGTTGCTATATGTTGTCCGTCGCTAAAAGTTAAGACGACGGTTCTATATATAGCAACAGACCGAATCGTCGCTTGGTCCGTTGCTAAAGTGGGGTAAGCAAGGTGAGCTAGATAAGGCTGAGCTTAAGATCCGGACCGATATATATATATATATATATATTATTGAATAGTTCTTGGATTGCAAATCTGTGGCCTTTTACTGCTTCAATATATATATATATATATATATATATATATATATAAGTAATATATATACATATATATATATAGTTAATTATTATGATTAAATATCAGTTTTAACAATTCATTTGATGTAAATATGCAATATTTAAATTTTGCTGACTAGATTTATTTAAATCTAGCTATATCTAGCTTTTAATCGTTTCAAAAGTTGCGAAACTAGAACCGTTGAGCTAGAATGGCTAAGATTTATTTAAATCTAATTTTTTTTCTAGTTTGTAAATATATAGCAACCACGCTGTAAGACCCCAATTTTTTACGAATAAAAATTTAATTTTTCTAATTATTATTTTGAATAATAATGTGTTGATTTGATATAATGCTTTAGTTATAGGTGAAATATGCAATTTTTTCAAAGTAAGCAAGTGGTCATAAAATATTCATTTGGTCGGGGAATATTCATACGACAGTACAATCATTGGTGGACCACATAACAGAATAACTGTCGGATATAGAAAGCGACCGAAATAACCTTTTTATAAAAATAACAGCAAAACTTTTACCGTTAACTGTTAAAAGACCCGGTGATAAAAGTACAGTAATGCGCGTGGTTGTATAGTAGCAAACGGTATTGCACAGTATTTTTTATTATTGATTCTTACGTAAGAAGTCACTTAGTTTCATTCAATAATTGCCACAATAATTGTTGCATAGTATCTCATATTATTGATTCAATTATTATCACAGTATCATCTATACAATATTTTATATTATTAAATCAATAATTGACACGACACAATTATTCATATTATTAGTTAGCATTATTGGTAATGTCTAGAAAGCTCTGTCGAGGAAAGAGGTTGGTTATATAATTGTGTGCCAATAAGGATAAATCCTTTTCGGAAAGCCCCCTCTTTCTTGGGAATGATCTGGTTGTTAATATTGTGAGCTTATAATATTAATTATGAATAATTATTATATGGTGGATATTTGTTCAATTTTGATATAAATGAAGGAATTCAACATGAGATATTTGTTGAAAGTTTGACATATTTTTCTGTGGAATTATAATTATTATCTCCGATAAAATATTCATTCAAATATATTGTTATAATATATTATAATTATTTAAATAATAATATTATTATAATATATATTTAAGCATGTGAATATGTTAAAGGCAAGTGGAGATGAGAATTTGGCTTTGCATTCCTTTATTATTCAAAATTGAGTATTGCATTACTTTTTCAAAACCATGCGCTGGTTTTGTTTTTCTCCTGCAAAGGAATTTCAAGCATATGCTTTCCAATGTGTGGGCCTTCAACTAATTAAAAGGAATAGAAAGTTAGGAATAAGTTAGGCGTAGAAAATGTTTGGCAGAGTTAGGCAGCCTGTTTGTTTTTCTTTCGAAATCTCACTATAAATAGGGGGTAACCCCTCCTTCCTAAAACACACCTTCAATATCAGAAATTCTTATTCTATAGTATTGTGAGTATTTTTCTTGAGTATAAGGATACTTTGAGTGTAGCTTTTTATGTAAGATTTTCTCAGAATAATATCTGATATTCCAGTCAAATCCAGTTTCTACTAAGGTAAATGATATTATTTTATTGCAATACTCGTAAGAAATATTATTTTCTTTCATACTCCATATTATGAAAGGGATAATATTTTATTTCATATTTCTAAATTTAAACTTACTGTAAGTATTGCTTTTATAATTTCTGAAATGATTAAAAATTCCTTAAGTTTTACGCTTCATCTAATATCATTTGGTTGGAATATTGGTCTGAACATTCTTATTAAATTTTAATAATTTCATGTATGGGTATTATTCATACGGTACTATTCATGGGCACTATTCACACGGTACTATTTATACAATACTATTCACGAGTACTATTCATAACAGAATTTTATTTTCTTTATGTCCAAAATATTTTTGATACATGAATATTATTCTTGAATTTTACTTCACAAAAAGTTATCATGTTGAAAATTTGGACATTTTTGAACTCGGGATAAATTGAATTAGAATTCTATAATATTTATCATTTATCTCACTGGATTGAATTTTTTTATCATTGTTGTCATTCTCATGCTTATACTAGAAGTCATCTTTGGCCCGTAGTACAAAGATGGACTGTTGATTAGTCTGATTATGACCAAAAATTATGTATTGGTATAATCATAACCTTTAATGTTACAGATAAGGTTTGTGGTGAAAGTCCTATTTGGCCCGTAGTGCATAGACGGACAGGTGTTTGGCATGATCATGACCACTGGTGATATCAATGAATATCCTTGGCCCGTAGTGCATGGATAATTTGTTGATTAAAAATATTTATTGAATGATGTTACAGGGATAAAATATTGATGATGGACTTTTAAATCATAGAAGATAGTAGATATCATGCTCTACTTGACTCTTCTAATGGATTGTTATTTCCGCTGCAGTTGTGTTCTAAAACTTGTAAGCAAGTTGTCATAAAATAATCGTTGATAAAAGTACAGTAATACGCGTTGTTGTATAGTAACACATGGTATTGTACAGTATCTTTGATTATTGATGCTTATGTGAGAAGTCACTCAGTTTTATTCAATTATTGTCATAATATTTATTATTATTAAATCAATAATTGAGACGAAAAAGTTATTCATATTATTATTGGCAATATTGACGATGTCCAGAAAGTTCTATCGAGGAGAGGTTTGCTCACCTAATTGCGCGCTAATAGGGAGAAATCCTTATCGGAAAGCCCCCTCTTTCCTGAGAATGATCTATGTTAGTTCTCGAAGGCACAATAGTTATCTAGAAGGGGGGGTTGAATAGATATTTAAAAATCTTTTCTTTTTACTTTGTCTGTTTTGATAATGATTTAAGCACAACATAATTAAGGTTTGTTTGATCTCCCTTTTAGATAGTGAGTTAATGAGAGTGAGGTAGTTATAACAGTTATAGAAGTTATAGCAGTTATAGCAAGAATGAAATAGACACATCTGTTTTAAGTGGTTCAGAGCACATAAAGCTCCTAGTCCACTCTTCTACTTCTCGAGTAAGAAATCCACTAAGGATGTCTTTTACACTTTTTGAATCTCACAGATTCCTTCTAGACCAGTAGTCTAGGCACTTCTTAGTTCACTCTTAAACTCTTCAAGTCTAGCAGACTTGGTTCTTCACAGTTCACTTAGAACTCTTCAAGTCCTTCTGACTTGGAACTCTTACTTCAGTTGATTGGTAGTTATTGAGTTCTTGATTGGTGCTACTCAGTTGCTGTTAAACACTTGTTCGAAAGAGTTGAGTAGCTGAGCAAGCTTCCTCTTTTTCTCAAATCGTAGAGTTGAGCGTTGAGTGTTCTTGTGTGTTTTGTTCAATGCTTGCTTGCCTTTTTTTTCTCATCTGCATATGTTCTGCATATATGTGATCCTTCAAATCTATCCGTTGAAGCCATTTGTTGAAGCATTAAATGCGTTTGACATTTCTGAACTTTGATGGAGACTTTTCTGCACACCTCCTGAATTGCATTCTGGCCCACTAACACAACAGACTACTTTCTCACCTAACACCTAAAAAGGTTTTTTCCTTTGTCCTATGGTCCTTTCCTTAGCTTCTTGAATACGTTTCTTTTATTGTATACTAAGGATATCTTTTGTGCCGTTGGGATTGGTGAGGACTTCAACATTTAAAACCCATTCCACATTTGTTGGAATTTGTCTCCAAACAAAAGGTAGGGCTCGATGCTTCTGACACAAGGCAAATGATACTCTACGATCCATATCGTGGTGTCTTGTCACCTTGGTGCTTGGTCTGATGAGAATACTACGATCTCTCTCAAGGATTTGCACACTACGATCTTCACTTGCTTGTCTTGCAGACTCTACGTTTCCGAAAGCACAATACGATCTCTGAGTTAGCTTCGGTAAACGTCTTGACCACTCTATGATTTATGGAAAGGCCCTTCAAGTCTGATACACTACGATCTTCTAAGCTCTATGATCCTGCCTTGGCTTCTGTAATCTCTTGATCAGCTTGATAGACTGTGATTCTTGTTGAAGCCTATCTATTCCTTTCATGACATATATCAACCTAACATCTTTGATCTCTTTATCTATACATTCGTTTATAGAATGATAAACATTAAAAGCTTAGATCAACCTAACAAATTTGATTTATCACTAAGTCCTTGTACATATATTCCTTGAAGGACTTTACATACAATCATGAGCATTTTACTTTAAACATCAAATCAACATATCAACTTTCCCAACAATCTCCCCCTATTTCATGTTGACATAATCAAGGAGATTTGTTATCATGATTAATAGTTTCTAGATGCATTTTCAGGAAAGTAAACATGACTTAATATTTCAATGAGCAGCTGAATTTTCTAGAGAATAAGCATGAATTTATTGATGTTTGAAGAATAGATATTACAGTTAAGCTTTACATCAATAAGAATTTAAGTTTCAACTTATCTCTATTACTTTGATCTTTTGCGTGGAGAATTGGCATACTCCTCAGCTCTTCTTTTTTTCTTGCTTCATCTCTTCTGGCTACATCTTCCAACTCACTTGGGCTTAGCCTAGGATTGTGATCATGCCTATTCATGAATGCAGGATCTCCAATTAGCATTCTTAGGCCTGTGGTGGTCACATTTTGTGAGCTGATAGTTGGCCCTAGACTCCTTATTGGTTGAGCCATTATAACTTCCTGCTGATCAGATCGTTGAGTCTGATGGCCGGATCATGGAGTCTGTTGATGGGATTGCCTTGTAGGAGGACTCCTTGAAGATTGAGTTTGGAATTAACCTCTGCCTCTCCCCTTGCCTTAAACTCCTTTCCCTTTATTCTCCCCCTTTATGTCAGCATCAAGGGTTTGAATATCTTTGAATAGGTGAGTCACTCCTTGGATGAGCTCGTTGAGTTGGCTTTGAGTTTGAGCAATGTCCTCTCTATTCTCTTTGATCAGAGCATCAGATCGAGCTTCCCTATTTTTGAAGACAGCTAGAACATTGTCAGTCTGCTGGCTTTGGTTGACATAAAATTGTTGGAATTCTCATACGGCAGTTTGCATATTGATGAAGCTCTCCATCATAAGTTTATTCTGAGCTTCTTGAGTGGTCTATAAGATAAGAACAACATCTATGTGTCTTTTGGCTATGAGAAAGTGGATCCCATCCCTGTCCTTTATGCTCTGAATCATTTCCTTGATGATCTCCTTAAGCTTCTTTGTGGGCTCAGAGCTTAGGGTGCTTGGGAGACTATTTGCAGCACTGATCATTGTTGTTAATCTCATTTGAATGAGTTCAGTGTGTTCTTCAAGACTATCATCGATTTCCTTGATCACTTTCTTGGACATTTCCGACAAATCAGTTTTGGTGGGCAGTTCTGAAAGAAGTTCATTGAGTTGGGGAATGTGTGAAGGAGGGGGTGTTCTCTTGTATTGATCTTGTAATGAGTAGAGGGCAAGATCAAGGTTGAAGTATTCATTTGTGGATGAGGAGGGAATATCGGATGGAGGGGCCTGTGTTTGGGTGTTTGGAGTTGGTGACTCCACGATTTGAGCGAGGGACTCTTCGATGGGGTTAGAGTCAGTAATCATAGAGATGAGAGGAGTTGGGATCAATATGAAGTTAGGCACAGAATTTTGGGATTCTATAACTGAGAATTGATTTAGTGGATTAAGAGCCACTTCCAACCAGCTTGGAAATTTATAAAATTAGCAGAAAAAGGATAGGGGATAGTGATTAACTCTGAAAAAGATTGGGATAGATAATACTTCGTACACAACACTTGAAGAGGGACCATTTGTGATGAGCTATTTGGCAAAGTTGAAGTTGCCTAGAAATCCATGAGCCAACACAGAGATGCCTGGATATTCTTTATAGCTCCAAAACATGTGATTCCAGGAGTTTAGAATTTAAGCTTGATGAAAAGGCATCATGGGTAAATAGGAGAACAACTGATCGTAGATAGCTTTCCTGTACCCATTATATCCTACAGCGATGATCTCAACCTCGTCATCTTCGTCCTCTTCTCTGTCTTTATTGAAGGAGTCCACTATATCAATGGCTTTATTTTGTTCTTGCTCTGGTTCTCCCTTATTTTCTGTGGGAACATCTTCTTCTGTCATGGGGATATCATGAAGCTCCCCCTCAACATGATCATCCATCTGTAGGACTAGTAGCTGGAGCATTTTCTAGGGTGAGAACTTCAGGTATCTCCCCCTCAGCTTGAGCTTTGTCCTTTTGGCTTTCTTTGGATAGTTCCTTTTTAACAGCCATCTTTTTGTCTTCCTCTTTGAGTACTCCTTCATTGACAAGGATGTACTTCTTAACCAATTTTTATCTTGGTTTTCTAGGTTGAGCCACAACCTCAGGACTTCCATGAGCTTCAGCTCTATCCTGTTGATCAGCCAGAACATCTGGTATAGCAACTTCCTTGCTCGAGGTGTTCAGTCTGGTCTCTACGATCGGTAGAGACTCTACGATCGAAGAGACATATGGCCTCTTGAATTTGTGACTAATTTTTTTCTTCTTCAGCAGCTGTGATATGGTAGCTCTGTCTTCATCTACCTCAGCATGATGTTGTTTTCTTCTTAGGATCCTTAGAGTCTCAATGTCAGAAGACTCTACAGGTATATCAGTAGTTGATCCCTGGGGTTCTTCTGCCATTCTAGCCTTTAGCTTTCTCTTGCCCTTGCTTTTTCTGACCAGGGCAGTGGGTTCTTCCTTGTTGATCTCCTCCTCTTCTTCTTCAGTCTCTTTGATGACTAACATGTTTCCTGGAATCCTTGATTCCTTTATATCACCAGTTCTTCCACTAGACTCAGACATCATACGTTCATTTTCTGGTGGATTCCTTTTCCAATTCTCAAACAGTTGCTGGGTCATCTGTCTGTTTGGATTGATGGACTCTCCTTCATTGTCCCGAATTTTGTCACCCAGAGCAGACTATAGGATGATGCTTATAAATCGCTCGTAGAGCATCTTTTGAGAGCTCTTTGTCTTCTTCAAGCTGGTGATCCACTTCCCAATCTATTCAAGCAGTAGAGCTCCATAGTTAAGTTATATTCCACAACTTATGGCAGTCATGAGCTTGAGTTGCACCTCATTTACAGAATCATGGCCAAAGCTCTTGCAACATATACACTTCCCAAGCCTATCATACCTCTATATTGAGTTATATCAATACTTTTACCTTTTTCATCTGTCAAGCTTGGTTGTAGGAGCAATTGGGGTTTTCATGGGAGAGGTTGATTATATGCCATACTTCTTAAGTAAGTCTTTAATGTACTTGACTTAGTTTATGAAGATTCATTCATCAGTCTGCTTTACTTGCAGTCCAAGGAAAAAGTTCAGCTCACCCATCATGCTCATTTGAAACTTGCTCTGCATAAGCTTGGAGAATCTTTTGCATAACTTTTCGTCAATAGAACAAAAAATAATATCATTAACATATATTTGAACCAATAGGATTTTGTCTTTATGCTTTCTAAGAAATAGTGTGGTATCTACTCTACCTCTAGTGAACCCATTTTCAATAAGAAAGTTAGTTAGTGTTTCATACCATGCTCTAGGTGCTTGTTTAAGACCATATAAGGCTTTGTCTAATTTATAAACATAATTTGAAAGAGATGGATTGATGAAACCTGGTGGTTGCTCTACATAAACTTCTTCTTGAAGTTCTCCATTCAGGAATGCACTTTTGATATCCATCTAAAAGACCTTGAATTTTATGTAAGCAGCAAAGGCAAGGAATATTTTGATGGCTTCTAGTCTGGCAACAGGTGCAAATGTCTCATCGTAGTCAATGCCTTCTTCCTGAGAGTAGCCCTTGGCCACTAGTCTTGCCTTATTCCTGGTTATTACTCCATCTTCATCCATCTTGTTTCTGAAGACCCACTTGGTTCCAATGACAGGATGACTTTTTTGGTCTTGGAACCAATCTCCATACTTTGCTTCTTTCAAACTGATTAAGTTCTTCCTGCATGGCTTCTATCCAGCTGGAGTCTTCCATAGCATCCTTTATCTTTTTAGGTTCCATTTGTGATAGGAAGCTTAGATAAAAACATTCATTTTGGGTGGCAGCTCTTGTTTTGACTCTTGCACTCGGATCTCCAATGATTAAGTTTTGAGTTTGATCTCTTGCTGACATCTGTCCTTATGCCTTCTTGTCTTAGATCTTCAAGATCTATTTCTTTTTCTTGGTGTGGAGGTTCGTTATCTGACATAGGCCTCTCTACGATCTTATTTCCTTGCTTAACGATTTCACTATCTGGCACTACGATCATAGTGTTGAGCTCGACGACCTCGTTCATAGTGTCTGAACTATCGGTCGTAGTGTCTTAAAGCATTGTTTTGTCTAAAGTCTGTCTCATCAAAGATGACGTGAATCTAGACTTCAACACTCAGTGTCTTCTTGTTGAACACTCTGTATGCCTTACTGTCTGTGGCATATCCAAGAAAGATTCCTTCATTTGACTTGGGTTGAAACTTTGTCAAGTACTTCTTTCCATTGTTGAGAATGTAGCATGCACAGCCGAATACATAAAAGTAGCTGACACTTGGCTTTCTTCCTTTCCACAGTTTATAGGGAGTCTTCTTAATCGTATAGTGTATGAGTGATCTGTTCTGAGTGTAGCATGTAGTGCTAACAGCTTCTGCCCAGAAGTATTCAGGCAGATGGGCTACTGCTAATAGAGTTCTTCCAGCCTCTATCAATGTCATATTCTTTCTCTCAGCTACTCCATTTTGTTGAGGAGTTCTTGGAGCTGAGAAGTTATAACTGATGCCATTGTCTGTGCAGAACTGGTCCATTTTGGAGAAGTCAAACTCTCTGCCATGATCACTCCTTATAGCCTTAATTTTCTCCTCTTTATCGTTCATTACTAGTTTGAACATCTTGATTAGTTGAGAGCTTATTTCATCTTTCGAGGTCAGAAAGAATACCTATGTAAATCTGGTGTAATCGTCGACAATGACTAGTGAGTATCTCTTCTCTCCGAGACTCGTTGTTGGAATTTGCCCAAATAGATCCATGTGGAGCAACTGCAGGGGCTTGTCAATTGAGTTGATAGTTTTGCTCTTGAATGAGCTTCGGGTCTGCTTTCCAAGTTGACAGTCATTGTACGACCTTTCTTTAACGAAGTTAAACTTGGGTAAGCCTGCAACTAGATCTTTTGAAGCTAATTTGGACATGCTTTTGAAGTTGAGATGAGATAGTCTTCGATGCCATAGCCAACTCATTTCAGATGCTTTAGCCAGAAAGCATATTGTCTTGTCTGAACTTAGTTGTCCAAGTTTTACTGTGTAGACATTTCCTTCTCTTGTTCTGGTTAACTTTATAGCAGATGTCTTCAGGTCTCAGACTTGACATTGATTGTTGAGGAATGTTACTTGATGACCCTTGTCGCAGAGTTGGCTAATGCTTAGAAGATTGTGTTGTAAACCTTCCACATAGGCCACTTTACTGAAGGATAATGTACCATTTCCAGCTGAGCCATATCCTCTTGTCTTGCCAGAGCTGTTGTCTCCAAAGATGACTAAGGGACCCTCCTTCTGTATGTCGTTAGATAGAAGGGCTTTGTTCCCAGTCATGTGCCTTGAGCATCCACTGTCCAGATAAAAGGTTGTGATTGTGGAGCTCTTTTCCTGCTGTAACATTAAACCTTCATTTTCGTACCCATACTTGCATGGGTCCTACTTTGTTAGTACCCTTGGGGACCCAAATCTGCTTGATTTTGGGTCTCATATGTATGGAATTATAATGATATTTTGCAGCCTAGTGGCCAACTTTGTAGCACACAAAACATCTAATATGATGCATGTTTGTGTGTGTGTGAGAATTCTTCTTCCATTTGGACTTTTGTGGATCTTTAGTTATTCTTCTGTTGAGCTGATTTTCCTTCTTCCATGTATCCTTATGTTTTATGATTTGTGAGGAGTGTACCTTACCTCTACTGTACCTTCCCAGTTGGTTCATAGAGTTGGTCTTACTTGACTCTACGATCCTTCGAGGTTGGTGAGTAGTGGCTGGGTTACTCTTCTCTTTTCTGAAACTCAGGCCGGCATGAGATCCCTTACTCCTTGGAATATGGATTGAATTAGTAGAGCAGGATTTGACTGGCTTATCCTTTTGTGAGGATTTCACAAATTTAATGCCTTTACTAAAACTTAAGGCATTACTAGTGCTAGTTTCCTTTACCTTTTCCACACATAGCTCTGAGGCAGATTCCCCAAAGCCTAAACATGTTCTATCAGAGACACTTCTCTGGCTAGAGATTAGGGAGTCCATGGATGAAGAGGATTTATTCCATGTTGAGATTGTCTTTTCTAGTTCCTCAATTTTAGAGGTTAGACTTGACTGTTAGACTTGACTCTCTTTTTGCATTAAGTTCATTGGTCTGTTTCAAGAGCTTATTCTCAGCTACAAACTTGGAGAGAGAATTAGTACTTAGAAGAGCTGTTCCAGTTCTTCTTGAACTTTTTCTTTCTCCTTTTGAAGAAGTGAATAATCTTTAGTCAGAACTCTAAACCACTTCATGTATTGATGCAGATCAGATGTTATGCCATGTAGTGCAGTTCTTAAATCATCAATGTATACATCAGGAGAGTTGAAGTCAAATACCTCATCTATACTTACTTCATGTATGTTGGAGTTCTGTTTGTCCTTTGTATTCTTGGCCATCAGGCAGAGATTTGCCATTTGAGGATCTTCATCATCTCCAGATTTCGGAGTTGAGTCATTGTCTAAGTGATGAGTGAGTTTTATACTCATAATTGAGTGCTTTTGAGCTTAATCTTTTGGTTGATTTTAAGTGTTTGTGTCTATTCATGCACGTTTTATGTTGTTTTGTAGGAATTGGGACAAAAGTTAATTGGATCGACGCTCGGGGTGGCTAGATTCGCGTTTTTGGCTTGTCATTTACACAATAGACACTTCAGAGCCAATTTGAGTATTGCTCCGGACCTTATTTCGAAAAACGCAAGGAATGAAGGTTGTAGATCTACGTCTCCTCTTTCCCGAACATCTTGAATCATTGAAATCAAAGTTCGGACGAAGAAGTTATGGCCATTTTCCCAAAGGACGTTAGAGCAGAAAATTTCCAGAAAGTGGCCAGCGCTGGGACGTGTTGGTAAGGCTTAGACGTGTTTTGGGGCAAATTTTGACACCTTTTTGACTCCAAATTGGATTGGGTTTGTTCCTAAGCTAAAAATTGGACTTGTAACCAATAAATACATGATGTAAGGCATAAAATAAAGGGGGAATACATAGATTAGCCTAGATAAAACACTCCATTAGATTAGAATATAAACCCTAGTTCTTAATTAGCCATTGGAGATTGAAGCAAATTGAAGAACACTGAAGATCAAGAGAAAGAGCAAGAGGGGAGCATCAGATTTGCTGACAACAAATTCTATTCTCTCCTCTTATCATACTTTTATCTTTTAATGTCTATTCAGTTGTGGATTCTTGGTTTTAATTCATTAATTATGAACTAACTCTTTTATTAAGACTACCAATTGAATCTTTTATGTCTATAAATTAGTTATTCAATTAATTCTAATTATTTATGTCAAAAGTGAATTGTTTATCTTACCTTGTGCTAATTGCTTAATTATCTGATCAGTAATTACCTTGTTACTCTAGAAAGAATTGAAAGAGGAATTCTAGGGTTAGAACAGGGCATGATATCATGTGACTTAGTTGTTTGCATAGCGAATAATTAGGTTTGTGAATTTAATGGAAATATATGTTCACCGCATGTAACATATAAGGAATTGGAATTGAAGGAGTTTAATTCAATTGTTTTGCATAGGAATATAGCAAGATTAATCTGGATTAAATAGAAGTCATTTGATCACTTGGAAAAGGACTTTTGGCATTTAAGAATTCCTGTTAACAATTCAGTAGGCATAATATTTGGGATAATTGGATAATTTATTTATAGTTCATAATTGGGGATATTGTAGTCTTAACCTTTATTTATTTTAATTTATTTATAAAGCAATTTAGTTTAATTAGTTAATTTAGTTTTCTTAATTAGAAAAATCACAATTTGAGATTGTTTAAATAAAATTAGTTTGGTTAAGAATTAGTACTTGGTGATTTTTATTAAATAATTCCTCGTGGGAACGATACTTTCTACTTTCACTTTATTACTTGTTGATAGTGTATACTTGCGTATTCATTGATTAAGTGAAATCGATCAACAAGTTTTTGGCCTTTGCCGGGTAATTAATTTAATATTTCTTTACCAATATTAATTTCAATCAAATTAGTCTTAATTTAAACATTTTTATTTTTATTTTTAATTCTCTTCCTATATTTCTCTATTTTTAGGTACCATGGATGACTTTGCGTATCAATGGCCATACACGTACATTACTCAACCAAGGGAAACAGGGATTAATGGACTTAATATATCTTCTATAGAGCCAATACAAATTGAGGCAACTTCGAAGACGTTAGAGGTTATCGCAGCCCAACGGAGTCGAAGGATGGCAAGAATGACTCAGCCAAGGGGAGCGGAGATTGACAGACTCGCGACACTTTCTGCATTGTCAACACAGCTTGAGACAATTTCGAGGAAGTTAGACGTTTTTGAAGTTCAACGTCGTCAAAGTGTGGCGGTTACTTGTGATTATTTTGCTGGAAATCATATGAGTCATCGATCGCCATCGGTTTGAGTTTAAGATGCAGATGGGTGGTGATTACCCCAATAATTATGTCTATCCTAACAACTATTATCAGGATTGGGGGTATCACCCGGATTTTTCATGGAGTAACAATCAAGCTCAAGCACCTAGACAACAAAACACATCTGGATTTTAAAATTAGACTCAACAATAGCCAGAGAGGAAAACAAGTTTGGAAGAAGCTTTAGAAAAATTCATTTTAGCTACTGACAAAAGGATCGGTGAACAAGATAAGTTATTGAGTCAAGTAGATATGAATGTGAAAAGCCAAGGTGTTTCATGGAACCATACTCATCAAGATCAATTTTATGCTCCAAGTCCAACGTACCCACCGGATTTCTCGTGTCCACCTCCACTATAACAGGAAGAACATTTAAATTTGGAGGAAGTTTTATCCAAGTACATAACTTTATGTGAGGAGCGGAGGATTAATCAAGAGATATTGAGTCAAAATTTAACGAACCAAATGGAACAACTAACCAATGCCTTGAACATTTGTCCACAATACACTTGGCTCTTTGACATGGATGACGAGACTGATGATTAGCCCGAACCAAATCTGCAACCGGATCTGCCAAATGATATAGATGTTGAATGAGAGGAAACAATTGGAAACCAAGAAAAGGAGAGCAACGAAGATTTAACTGTAAGATTCAACGTAGATGAACCGATTTCATTAGTATCCCATGTGCCTCCTCCACCAAAGTTCAATAATCCGGGAAATTTTACAAAACCATGCCCAATTGGCAGTCATGTCGTCGGCAAAGTTCTTTGTGACATAAGAGCTAGTACAGTTGTGGAGTCATGGTGGGATGAAAAGGAGAAGATAGAGGAAGATTCCATTATGTTTATTAAGCTTCAATGCCCTAATCTAATCATCGACATAATGGAGGAAACACCTAGTTTTTGGACGTTTTTAATGGGGAACATATATATAAAGAGCATGCTAGGTGACTTTCATTCAAGGGTCATTACTAATGGGAACCTCCCAAAAGAGACATTGCTACTGATGGAAGGAGGGTTCCTCAATTTTAAATGAGGGAATTGGATAGAGAATTGAAGAAGTCGAGTTGAGACTATAAAACAAGCGCTTATTGGGAGGCAACCCAGGTTTAATTTTTATTTTTAGTTTTATTAGGTTTTATATTAGTAGTTTTGAATTTGCATTTATTTAGGATTTAATAAAATTGCTTCTATCATGGTTTTACAGGTTATTCAAGTCAAATTCAAGTGTGGTGCCCAATTTGTTCCATGTGCCTAGCATATTCTCCAAACTTAGCGGACAAGGAGGAAGATTGCTATATTTTCAGAGAAGTCCTCTGCGTTAATTTTTTCTATTTTAGTCATTGAGGACAATGTCTAGTTTAAGTTTGGGGGCATTTTAGTGTCGTATTTCATATAGTTAGTTATCTGCATAGTAGTTCATTTTTTTATGTGTTAGCATTGTGTTTTTTTTAGGTTGCATATAATACATGGTAGTTATTTGCATGTTCATATATGTGTTGCATTAGTATGTCTTCATGTAGTATAATTGTAATTTTTTTTTTGCATGAATCTGTGTGATTGGTTGGTGTGGTCTTAGCTCGACCTATGATAAGATTGGTTTTGCATGTTAACTTGAACCGTGTTGATAATTGATGATGAGTTCTAATTTTAATCATGAAGATAATCTGAGCCTGTCTGAAACTTTTGTAACCGGTTAGCACTTAAAGTTTAACTATTTTAATCCACTTGGTTCAAGGGTTTCATAATTTGTTTCTGAGGGAAAATCTTGGTTAAAATTTAAAGAAATTAACGAACTAGCAATAAAGGTTGGAATGACGTAAAAGCTTGAGTTTGGGGGAATCTATGGGGTATATATATACAAAATGAAAATGAAAAAAAAAGAACAAAAAAGAAATGATGAAAAGAAAAAAAAGAATAAAAAATTCAGAAAAAGAATAAACATCGTGGCATGCTTGTCTAGTTTTGTGGTCTTTGTTACTTTAGTAAGTAAGCCCGATGGGATTTTCTTTACACCTAGCGTCCTAAGGTCTTAATAGCTTTGGAGTCGTTGGTCGAAAGCTCGTTAAGGTAGCACTGAAAAGCCTAAGGGAATAAGACATTGCACAGCCATGAGAAAAAATAAAAAAAATGAATAAAACACGAGAAAGAGCAAAAATGCCCTCGTGATTGAATAAAAGTAGAAATAAATCCAGTATTTACCCTTAGACTTGGTAATGGCTTAGTTTTAACTGGAGTTGTCATGTTCACAAAAGTAATTGAATTGGAACTAAAATTTTCCTTCTAAGAAGTTTGTTATGTGATTATCTTGAACTGTTGTTGGATAGAATGGTTAACAAGCACACACACACAACATTGGTGATGACTGGTTTGGATTGACTAATTGGTTAAATTTATGGATTTTGACTTGATTGGATATATTGTTTGAGTACCAATGGTATCTTTGAGTCCTGTTGCTATATATTATACTAATTTATTACTGGGTTTGTAGGTATATTAGAAAGTAGATCATGCATATGCATTCATGTAGTTGAGTTAGTTTATTTATTTTTAGTTCTTTTGTGTTTCTGCTTGAGGACAAGCAAAGGTTTAAGTTTGGGGGTATTTGATGAGTGAGTTTTATACTCATAATTGAGTGCGTATGAGCTTAATCTTTTGGTTGATTTTAAGTGTTTGTGTCTATTCATGCCCGTTTTATGTTGTTTTGTAGGAATTGGGACAAAAGTTACTTGGATCTACGTCCGGGATGGCTAGATTCGCATTTTCGACTTGTTATTTACACAACAGTCACTTCAGAGCCAATTTGAGTATTGCTCCGGACCTTATTTCGGAAAACGCAAGGAATGAAGGTTGTAGATCTACGTCTCCTCTTTCCCAAACATCTTGAATCATTGAAATCAAAGTTTGGACGAAGAAGTTATGGCCATTTTCCCAAAGGACGTTAGAGCAGAAAATTTCCAGAAAGTGGCCAGCGCTGGGGCTCCAATTTCAGGCCTATGCCAAGCGTCGAGAACCTTTGAATGGCAGATCTTGCGTCGTCGTGCCCAGTATTTGAGGAAGAGTCTGGTAAGGCTTGGACGTGTTTTGGGGCGAATTTTGACACCTTTTTGACTCAAAATTGGATTGGGTTTGTTCCTAAGCTAAAAATTGGACTTGTAACCTATAAATACATGATGTAAGGCATAAAATAAAGGGGGAATACATAGATTAGCCTAGATAAAACACTCCATTAGATTAGAATATAAACCCTAGTTCTTAATTAGCCATTGGAGATTGAAGCAAATTGAAGAACACTGAAGATCAAGAGAAAGAGCAAGAGGGGAGCATCAGATTTGCTGACAACAGATTCTATTCTCTTCTCTTATCATACTTTTATCTTTTAATGTCTATTCAGTTGTGGATTCTTGGCTTTAATTCATTAATTATGAACTAACTCTTTTATTAAGACTACCAATTGAATCTTTTATGTCTATAAATTAGTTATTCAATTTATTCTAATTATTTGTGTCAAAAGTGAATTGTTTATCTTACCTTGTACTGATTGCTTAATTATCTGATCAGTAATTACCTTGTTACTCTAGAAGGAATTGAAAGAGGAATTCTAGGGTTAGAACTGGGCATGATATCATGTGACTTAGTTCTTTGCGTAGCGAATAATTAGGTTTGTGAATTGAATGAAAATATCTGTTCACCGCATGTAACACATAAGGAATTGGAATTGAATGAGTTTAATTCAATTGTTTTGCATAGGAATATAGCAAGATTAATCTGGATTAAATAGAATTCATTTGATCACTTAGAAAAGGACTTTTGGCATTTAAGAATTCATGTTAACAATTCAATAGGCATAATATTTGGGATAATTGGATAATTGATTTATAGTTCATAACTGGGGATATTGTAGTCTTAACCTTTATTTATTTGAATTTATTTATAAAGAAATTTAGTTTAATTAGTTAATTTAGTTTTCTTAATTAGAAAAATCACGATTTGAAATTGTTTAAATAAAATTAGTTTGGTTAAGAATTAGTACTTGGTGATTTTTATTAAATAATTCCTCGTGGAAACGATACTCTACTTTCACTTTATTACTTGTTGGTAGTGTATACTTGCGTATTCATTGATTCGAAATCGATCAACAAGTTTTTGGCGTCGTTGCCGGGGAATTAATTTAATAATTTTTTACCAATATTAATTTCAATCAAATTAGTCTTAATTTAAATATTTTTATTTTTATTTTTATTTCTCTTCCTATATTTCTCTCTTTTCAGGTACCATGGATGACTTTGCGTATTAATGGCCATACACGTACATGACTCAACCAAGGGAAACAGGGATTGATGGACTTAATACATCTTCTATAGAGCCAATACAAATGGAGGCAACTTCGAAGACATTACAGTTAGCAATGAAGTGGCCAGGTTTCTTGCAATTGTAGCATAGATCATTCATTTGCTCCTGGCTGCTGTAGTTGTTGACTTTTTTTGGCTTGCTGGTTTTGCCTTGACGTATGAACCTTCTAAGTCTCTTTACAAGCATTGCAAAGTCCTCATCATCATCTTCATCATAGTCAGAGTCAATTTTAGTGTTGACCTTGGAGGTGCTTTTTTTTGCTTTGAGAGCAACACCCTTATCCTTCTTTCTTCCTTCAAATAGAGTTTCTACTCGTTGAGTCAGCTCCAATTCGTATGTAAGAAGGTTGCCATATAACTATTGAACGGTCATCTCATGGAGATTCTTTGACTCTCTAATAGCAGTGGTTTTGGCATCCCACTTTCTTGGTAAGGCTCTCATGAGTTTTATGATTAGATCTTTGTTTGGATAGATCTTTCCATAGGCTCGTAGAGAGTTGAGCAGAACGTTGAATCTCTCGTAGGTGGCGGTGACGTTTTCTCTTTGAATGTGTGCAAACATTTCATATTGTTGTGTCAGAAGAGATTGTTTGTTTTCTTTAACTTCTTTCGTTCCTTCATGCATGATGAGAAGTGCTTCCCAAACCTCCTTTGCTGTTTTGTTATTGACCACATTTTCGAATAGATCATCTTCTAAGGATTGAAATAAAATGTTCTTGGCCTTTTTGTCGAGTTGAATAGCTCTCTTCTCGTTGTTTGTCCATTCTCCTTTGACCTTGATCTGTATTCTATTCGGATCATCTATAGTTGGTACAAGCTTTGTAGGAACGTAGGGCCCATTCTGAACAGTTTCAAATAGATCTTCATCTATTGAATCTATGTAAGCTTGCATCCGAACTTTTCAATTAGCGAATTTATCTTTGTTGCACATAGGTGGCTTGCTGCCTCCTCTAGTCTTTGATTCACATGGTAAGTGTGCCATTAGATCTATTCAAGCTTTGTAGGCTATATAATAGAACCTGCTCTGATACCAATTGTTAGTTCCCGAAGGCACAATAGTTATCTAGAAGGGAGTTGAATAGATATTTAAAAATCTTTTCTTTTTACTTTATCAGTTTTGATAATGATTTAAGCAAAGTGGAATTAAGGTTTGTTTGATCTCCCTTTTAGATAGTGAGTTAATGAGAGTGAGGCAGTTATAACAGTTATAGCAGTTGTAGCAAGAATGAAATAGACACAGCTATTTTAAGTGGTTCAGAGCACTTAAAGCTCCTAGTCCACTCTTCTACTCCTCGAGTAGGAAATCCACTAAGGATGCCTTTTATACTTTCTGAATCTCACAGATTCCTTCTAGACCAGTAGTCTAGGCACATCTTAGTTCACTCTTGAACTCTTCAAGTCCAGCAGATTTGGTTCTTCATAATTCACTTAGAACTCTTCAAGTCCTTCTGACTTGGAACTCTTACTTCAGTTGATTGGTAGTTGTTGAGTTCTTGATTGGTGCTACTCAGTTGTTGTTAAGCACTTGATCGAAAGAGCTGAGTAGCTGAGCAAGCTTCCTCTTTTTCTCAGATCGTAGAGTTGAGCGTTGAGTGTTCTTGTGCATTTTGTTCAATGCTTGCTTGCTTTTTTTCTCATCTGGATATGTTCTGCATATATGTGATCCATGAAATCTATCCATTGAAGCCATTTGTTGAAGCATTAAATGCGTTTGATATTTCTGAACTTTGATGGAGACTTTTCTACACACCTCCTGAATTACATTCTGGCCCACAGACACAGCAGATTGCTTTCTCACCTAACACCTGAAAAGGTGTTTTCCTCTGTCCTATGGTCCTTTCCTTAGCTTCTTTAATACGTTTATTTTGTTGTATACTAAGGATATCTTTTGTGCCATTGGGACTGGTGAGGACTTCAGCATTTAAAACCCATTCCACATTTGTTGGAATTTGTCTCCAAACAAAAGGTAGGGCTCGATGCTTCTGACACAAGGCAGATGATACTCTACGATCCATATCGTGGTGTCTTGTCACCTTGGTGCTTGGTCTGATGAGAATACTACGATCTCTCTCTAGGATTTGCACACTATGATCTTCACTTGCTTGTCTTGCACACTCTACGTTTCTGAAAGCAAACTACGATCTCTGAGTTAGCTTCGACAAACGTCTGGACCACTCTACGATTTCTTGAGAGGCCCTTCAAGGCAGATACACTACGATCTTCTAAGCTCTAAGATCCTGCCTTGGCTTCTGCAATCTCTTGATTAGCTCGATAGACTGCGATTCTTGTTGAAGCCTATCTATTCCTTTCAAGACATAGATCAACCTAGCATCTTTGATCTCTTTATCTATACATTCGTTTATAGAATGATAAACAATAAAAGCTTAGATCAACCTAACAAATTTGATCTATCACTAAGTCCTTGTACATATATTCCTTAAAGGAATTTATATATAGTCATGAGCATTTTACTTTAAACATCAAATCAACATATGAACTTTCCCAACAATCTGGTTGTTAAATATTGTGAGTTATAATATTTATGATAAATAAGTTCGTGTTGATTAAAGATGAAATTGATATTTCTATTGTGTTGGGATTATTAGTGTTAGTGGAAATCGAAATCTATTCCGATAATAATTGATGTCTGGAGGTTATATTGACCAATCGGGTAATTAATCGGATAAATAAGAAATTAATTGTGATTAATTCACATGCTTATAACTATTTGTTCACATGTGTGTACTATTGATTCACATGCATGTACTATTAGGGGAGGTAGTGCAAGATTGATAATACTTGCATGACTAAATTAAAAATGGAGGTATAAATGAACGTATTATACTGTAATTATTTTTTTCACATGTATAGAACTATTAAGTCACATGATTGTACTACTGATTCACATGATGTACTATTAAGGGGGGTGGTGCAAGTTTGATAATACTTGCAGGACTAAATTAAAAATGAAGGAAAAGATGAAGGTATTATACTGTAATATTTTGAGCCCCAAAATGTGTAATTATCGAAACTATATTTTCCTATAAATAGAAGCTCATTCTTCCTTCGTTCTCACCAATTCACTAAGACTCACAAAAGCAATTATAGAGAGAGAAGCTATAGAGAGAAAGAAGAAGAGTAATCTGCTACTTCACTATTCCAGTATCTAGTCTTCTTCCAAGGTAAGGGGTATTATTTATTTCATATTCTGAAGAGATATTATTTTTCGTATTCGTATGAATTTTAGTTTCATTCAATATTAAGTAAGTAATATCATCTTTGTTCAATATTAAATAGGAATATTATTTTTAGCTCAACCGCTATATAAAGGGTATTATTTATTTCATATTCGAAGAGATAATATTTTTTAGATTCGTATGAATATTATCTTAGCTTCAATATTAAATAAGGAATATCATTTTAGTTCAATATTTATTGTCTTCGTTCAATATTCGTAAGGAATATTATCTTCGTTCAATATTCGTAAGGGATGTTATTTCTTTCTTATTCGTAAGGGTTATTATTTTTTCTTACTATTCACTCGGGTACTATTCACTCAGGGTATTATTTACGGGGTACTATTCACTTTAGGTATTATTTATGGGGTACTATTCACTCAGGGTATTATTTACGGGGTACTAGTACTATTCACTCAGAGTATTATTTACGGGGTACTATTCACTCAGGTATTCGGGGAACTTTTCATACCGGAGTACTATTCACAAGTTACTATTCATGGGTTACTATTCACAAAGTACTATTCACGAGTACTATTCATAAAGTACTATTCATGGGGTACTATTCACAAGGTACTATTCTCGAAGTACTATTCATATGGTACTATTCATGGGGTACTATTCACCTAAAAATATATTTTTTTTCTGTCCAAATTATTTTTGATACATGAATATTATTCTTGAATTTTACTCCACAAAGCAGTATCATGTTGACAATTTGGATATTTTTAAACTCTGGATAAATTTAAAGTCTTTAATATTTATCCTTGATTTCGTTTGATTAATGCTTATATCATTGTCATCATCCTCATGCTTATATTGTGATGAAAGTCATCTTTGGCTTGCGTGCATAGATGGACTATTGATTGGTATGATTATAACTAGAGATCATTCGGTATAATCATGACTTGTAATGTTACAAATGATGTGGTAAAAGTCCTCATTGGCCCGTAGTGCATTGATGGACAGTTGTTGGTATGATTATGACTAGGGATTATTCGGTATAATCATGACCATTGATGATTACATGAATATCCTTGGTCCGTAGTGCAGGGATGATTCGATGATGTGGTTTATTTATTAAGCTGAGTCTCAGTGATAAAGTTGATGAAAAACTTTTTAAATCATAGAAGATAGTAGATATCATGCTCTACTTGACTCTTCTAATGGATTGTTTATTCCGCTGCAGTTGTTGATCTAAAACTTGTTGTCTATTGTATTCTACCAATTGTTATATTGTTGTCATAATATTTCTTACTGGGCTAGTTGAGCTCACCCTTTTATTTCACTGTTCTCTTCAGGGAATGAGAATATAGCTGGGACTGGTCGGGGAACGGATTGACGGTCCAGATGGTTGTTTTAGTAGTCCTCACTATTCTGTGAAATAGTGTGATAATAATTGTAATGAGGACTCCATTGAGAGTGGATATTGTCTAGAAGGAAATATTCTTGTTTAAACTCTCAGCTATGTTTTGCCGTATATTACCCAACAGTTGTGTAATTAAGTTTATATTTGATTTATGTACCATGTATTTAACGACTCAGAATGGGTGATGTATACCTAATTTGGGGGCGTCACAGTCTACGAGATAATATTCGTATTAAAACTCACAGTTTACGTTTTGTCGTATTTTACACGACAGTTAATAATTGTATAAATGAAGTTTGTATTTAATTTCTATACCATATTTTTGGCAACTCAGAATAGGTTATGTGGACCTATTTTGGGGGCCTCACAGTTAGTATTAGAGCTTAGGGATATGATCTCCGGTGGAGATCTGGGATTAGAACTAGGAGGGGAGAGATGAGTAAATCCTTCGCTAGTGTGTCCTACCTAAGCTTATTTGTTATTGGTCGGTCAGAATATAGGGTTAATATGTGCATGTTAATTTCTTTAATTAATCCTTGTTTTGTGGCAGTATTTGAGAATGGCATCTGAAAATTTTGAGATGAGTAATGGAACACATGCGACCATTGAGACACAGACAATCAACAATCAGGATAATGTGCATTAAGAAGGCAATAATCCTTATGTAAACAACAACATCGGCCAAATGATGAACGATGGGATGTTTAGGAGCTTTTTACAATTCATGTAACACCTAATAAGAGAAAATCTTGTTCAAAATTTAGGAGGAAACAATGGCAACTCATTGCTGGTCACTGCTAAGAAATTCAAGGAGTTGGGATCGCTGCAGTTCTTGGGAAAGCCAGAACCACTCAAGGCAGAAGCATGGTTTAAGAATATTACCAAGATATTTGATGTGTTGGGATGCACTGAAAAACAAAAGGTTCCCTTCGCCACCTTTATGTTACGCGGAGAGGCAGATTAATGGTGGGAATTCGTAAAACATACTCATCGGTCCGCACTTAAGATGTCTTGGGAGAGGTTCCAAGAATTGTTCAACGGCAAGTACTTTCCAGAAAGTAGTCGTCACATGAAGGAGGTGGAATTCATCAAACTGGAGCAGAACAATATGACTATATCGCAATACGAGGCTAAGTTTATGGAGTTATCCTGGTTTGCATCCCATTTGGTAGATAATGAGGAGAGAATGACGCAAATGTTTCTAAGAGGTTTGAAACCCGAAATTCATCAACATCTCATCTCTCATAAACTCTGTTTATATTCAGATGTGGAGAATAGAGCTTAATTATTAGAGCGAGATTATAAGTCAGCTCAACCAAAAGACAGCAACTGTGACGCCCCCAAATTTGGGTATCTTCCGACCCGAGAGATGGTGCTCCACGGTGCTACAGTTCACATAAACATTCAATCGAAAAGTCTCAAAAGAATGAATATGTCTTATATATATATATATCGTAAATCAATATTACCATTCCCCAGGTTCTTTATAACCATTACATTTGTTCTTATCATAATATCATTACAAACCTATACTATTACATAAGTGAATCTATAGGTTCGTCTTTGCCTTTCCTTTATCCTTGCCGGATCCTTCGGTCCGTTCGGTCTTAGATGCATTCATATGGTTCAAGCAAGAGTGAGCATGACTAGCTCAGCAAGTACAACAATTTTATTAACAATATGCTTGAATCATACAAATCATATATCTTCAATAACTGAACAATAGATATGAAGTACCATCAATAATTCAACACTTCTCTTTTCTTTAAAACATTTTACAATAATAATATTCAGTAAAACATCAATTCCGGTTCAAGACCTTGAGCATTTCATACTTTCTTTGAAAAGGACATCCCGACACTAAGTTCATAAGTCCGGTATTTCTTACGAGCATGTCTAGGTGATCAACCTATAGTACTCTATGTTGATCAACACTACATTCATTAAATACGTTTAAGTTGTGGCAACCTCACGTGCCTGTCGTTTGACGAAAAAACATTTTAGCATACTCAGTCTTCATTTGAAAACCACACCAATATAACTTGGTAAAACATTGACCATACTTTGATAGATTATAAGAAATCCAACATATCATAAGTTTAGCAGAAAGAATTGGCTTTGACTTTATCATACAACAATTCATACGTAAGAATACATGAACCACAAAGCTTGTCTAGATTGAACATAGACAAGGGTTAGAATACTTGCCTTCAGCGTCTGCTACTGTTATTATATGTTCACTTTAAGTCTTTAAGGTCTCTACAGTAGATGATCACATCATATAACACATTAAGTCATGAATAGACATACATGATTCTTAATGAATTTTACTCTTCTTCTCAAACTAATCATATATTAGACTTGTTACTTATAGGTTCCGGCTTTCCAATATAGTTCACATTATTCTTATGTTCATGTTTGATTACTTATCTTCAACCTTTATGTATCATAATTAAGGTTTCACAATGCCTTACAATGCTATAATTAAGCTTTACTTCATTTGTTAAATAATTACAATTCATTCTATACATTCAAACCTTCTTCACTGACCAAACCATAGGACCTGGTCTTTGCGGCACCAAATCATTACTCTCAACTTCATGCATATGCACTACGGGTTTCAATACCTCTTATCCGGCCTTGGCGTTGTAGCACCACTCTCGATCTTTGAGACTCGCGTTCTTGCATGCCACTTTCCATGAGGTCAAGACACTATGCATGGTAGTCTTTGCGGTATACAGATTAGCCTTGAGGTGAAATACCAGCACGCCGACTCTATCACCTGAGATACTTGACAGTTTTGATTTGCACAACAAACTTCCCAGACTCCAAATTTGATCATTTGAAGTCTGAATTGGCTCGTTTAAAAGCCATTAGCTCACAAATGACATACTCTACGTGTTCATGCAAGAATTTTATATTTTCGATTTCGTTAACTCAAAATTCACCAATTAGTTCATTTTTAACGAAAATGATAAACGTCCGTGAACATTCAACGCTCGTTTCTTCGTTCTAAGTTGGAATTTAGCCATTTTCGAGTCCACAACTCTATAATGCCAAATAAGACTTTCTCCCATCGAAAACCAACATTTTCGAGGACAAAATCAAAATTCGACCTCTAATCCGAGAATTTCACGAATTCGACGATTATCGTCCAATCGTGAGAATTCCGGCATAACTTCGTTACTTATGATTTGATTATCATTTCAAATGGATTCTATCTATCATATTGACATCTTAACCTACATATTACATCAACTTATTTTCATGACTAGTTAGGGCTTATTCTTCATGAGTTTATAACTTATCAAAGTATAAACTACTTATAGTTTCAATTCTCATGACTTATGATAGTTTAAGTCCTTTAACCATCATTCCTACATCTTATTAACATATAACTTCAATCATGTAAAGATGTTATAAGACTTACAAGTTCTTCCATAGTTCATAGCTTATCCATGAACAAAGTACTTATTCTCGGCTTATTTAGGACTTAAGTCCTTATTTTATTCATTTCTATCATTTCTTAGCATACATGTCCCTTAATCCACACATCTCTTATCAACCTACAATGGTAGAGATGGAAGACTAATGACATGAGAGGCTTACCCTTGTTGAACTAGCTTTTCTTCTTCTTTTCTAACAATGGAGGTTCAACTTATTCTTGCTTAATCTCACTAACCAATAAGTAAAAAAGTGTTGGATGAAAAAGAACAAGCAACAAATGAAATCCTAGCTTTCTATTTATAGGAAAACTAAATTGAGGGCATTATGGCCAAAAGCCACATCCCACCTCCTTAATAACCACCATATTATTCATTACCTATCAACTAAGTAAATTTGCTCACCACACTAATATCTTGGTCATCACTTAATTATCTTGGTCATCAAGAATAACTACATGATCATGGGTTTCCCCATGGATCACCTTAATCCAATGGATCATAGCTTGGGCTTAGGTTTAATTCGTTTAACTTAAGATTTGGGCTTGCATTAATAACTTACTTGGGCTTCACATTTAACAAAAACTTGGGCTTGCTCATTCAATTCCATTGGACTCTACAAATTATTACACAATTCTACAAGTCCAATTTATTTAGCTTAAAGCCTTATAATGTATTGTTTATGTATTATTCTCGTATTCTAACTCGTATACTCATTCATAATATACAATATTCCATCCTTCATACATACTCCTATAATACTTCGTATCATACTCTTATTCTTTACCTCACACAATACATACATATCATACGATCATCACATTAGCTCCTAACGCTGTCTTTTCCCTAACATTCTCGAATTACGCTCGCATGTGAAAAAATTACATCTTCAATACTTGAATTATTATTACATAATCCAACTTACTTCGATATTCTATCATTACGTATTTCTCAGAAGTTCAAAAATAATTCCCAAGCAGAAATCGATGAATAATGTTTTTCGAAAAATTTCTCGAAAAACTTTTATTTTCGTCTTGGAAATTCAAACACTTTAATTCTCTTACGTAGTCAAAATCCTATGACGTTACGATGTTTCTAGGTTATAGAGCGACATTCATCTTACTAACACATAACAATAATAAATAATATAATTTTATTAGTTATTATATTTATTAAAATTATTTTACAAAGGATTCGAATTTCTCAGTTGTTACAGCAACCGGCAGCAAGATAATAGTCATACCAGTGGCAACAGTTGTGACGCCCCCAAAATAGGTATACATCACCCATTTTGAGTCATCGATAACATGGTACAGAAACAACTACAACTTTATTAATACAACATAAAAACTGTGAGTTTAAATACAAATATTTCCATCTGGACAATATTCACACCCAAATAAGTCCTCATTACAATTATAGATACATTATTTTACAAAAATGGTGAGGACTACTAAACAACTTTCTAGAACCTTCATTCCATAACCCGACTAGTACTCGCTACATTCTCGCCTTCTGGGAAGAAAAATGGAACAAAAAGGAAAAGGGTGAGCTCAACTAACCCAGTAAAAAATATTATAACTAAGATAATATAGAACAAATTATCGTTAGTCTTCAACAGGGAAAAATCTGATAAAATACAATAGACAACAAGTTTTAGATCAATATTCGCAGCGGAAATAATAATTCATAGAAGAGTTACGTAGACAATGAAATTTACTATTATCTATGAATTTAAAAGTCCATCATCAATATTTTATCCCTGTAACATCAATCAATATACATCTTGAATCAAATATTCATCTTTACACTACAGGCCAAAGATATTCATCAGTTGGTCATGTTCATCTCAATACTTGTTCATCTTTGCACTACGGGCCAAAGAAATTCATAAGAAAATCAATCATCTTTGCACTACAGGCCAAAGATATTCAGTAACACCATCATTTAGGACTGAGGATGATGAAAAATATTTAAAAAAAAAACGAATCCAGTGAAACAAAAGAACAAATATTAAGGATTCGTACTTTAAACAATCCGAGTTCAAAAATACTTCATAAATAATCATAGTGAAGTAAAATTCAAGAATGATAAAAACATGGATACAATCAAAGCTAGTATCCATAATAGATATTTTGGACAAAATAATGAAAATTTAATTTTTCTATGAATAGTGTCGTATACGTGAATAGTGCCGTATACGTGAATAGTAATCCTGACACTAAAAGACAAGAATTTCACAAGAAAAATCTTACCAATATTCTAGCATAATGATATTAGAAGAAATAATATCATTTTAAAAAAAATAATATCCCTTACCTCGAAAAGACAAAGACATCCGATTTGGAATCTTTGGATATAGTCTTTGAAGGAACTTGCAATCAGTATAACAACACTCAAAGTATCAAAATACTTACAAGAATACGCTCGATAATATACAGAGAGAAAACTTCAGTTTTTGCTGTGATTTTCGATTCTAACCTAAACAACCTATTTATAGGAAAATGCTTAGAACACCAAAGCAGAAAATTTAATAAAATAATAATATTTTCTAAAAACATTCCTACGCACACCAAGAAGATTGAATTCAGCATGCTTAAAATTCATGTGGGGCCCACCCAAGTGTAAAAAAAATGTTTTTCTTAAAATAATTATTTTAAACTCCAAAAATTAATTATTTTGGAACTTCGGAACTTCAATAATTCATAATAAATAGCCATTTTATCAAAAAAATTCAAAAATTATGACCTTTCCATAGGAAATTCCATTCTCTACAACTTTGCAGAAGAAAGTTTTTCCAAATTCCAAACAGAAGTTGACCGAAATCCACAAACGGGCGATTTTACAAGTTATAATCAAATTTCAGTCAATAAATGGGCCCATAGACATGTTTAACATGTTTTAAACAACTTTTGCAATAAAAATACTCTTCCTCCTCATATATTCATATATCCCACATTCATTGTAAAAATATCACCATTATTGTATTATTAAAATATAATAATATATTTAAATGAATTATTTTATCAGAAAAGATAAAATATCAATTTTTCAACAATTGTCACTTTAAAATTTTCTCCATCTATATCCACATAAAATGAATATTTTCCTTATCATATAAATTAATAATTAATTATTCACAAATAATATTATAGAATCACAATACTGGAAACCAAGCCGTTCCTAAGAAAGAGGGGGCTTTCCAATAAGGATTTCTCCTTACTGGCGCGCAATTAGGTGACCAAACCTCTCTTTAGACAGAACTTTCTAGACATTGCCAATAATGTTATCTAATAATATTATTCAAATAATGTGAATTATTGATCTGATAATGAAAATATTGTGTAGTGACAATTATTGAAACAACAATAATATAAAATATCAACGCCATAATTATTGAATCAATAAAATATTAAACAGTACTTACTGTAACAATTATTGAGTAGTGCCTTTTTACATAAGAATCAATAATTGGTGCAATAACGTGTGTTACTGTGTTTTAACCAACGGGTACTTTCACAGTATTAACAGTAACAACTACGTCGTTATTTATAACAACTTATACTTGTCATTTTCTTCATCCAATCGCTTTCCGTTATGGGGCCCACACAAGGTCATACCGTCGCATTTAATATTTCCCGACAGTAAGAATATTCCATGACCAAACGAATATTCCCCGACAACAATGAATATTTTATAACCACTTGCTTATTTGAAATATTTGTGCAATTTACCCATAACTAACCACATTAATCAAATCAACCCTTACTAGAGAAAATTCAATTTTATTTATAATAAGTTGGGGTCTTACAACCTCCCCTCCTTATGAAATTTCATCCTCAAAATTGACGTGCGTACCTGGTGTTTCGAAAAGGTGAGGATACCTCGCTTTCATTTCCGTTTCCAACTCCCAGGTCATTTCCTCAATAGCATGGTTCCTCCACAAAACTTTGACTTGTGGTATGACCTTTGTTCGTAGGATATGCTCCTTCCTATCCAGGATCTTGACAGGTACCTCTTCGTACGTTAAGTCTTCGGCTATCTCATCCGGTTCTAACTCAATAAGGTGGTTTGGGTCTTTCACATATTTACGAAGCACATACATGTGAAACACATTATGAACACGAGACATACTTGGAGGTAACGCGAGTCTATAGTTTATATTTCCTACTCGGTCAAGAATCTAAAATGGACCAATAAATTATGGATTGAGCTTTCCTCTCTTCCCGAATCTTGTAACTCCCTTCCATGGAGCTACACGCAATAATACATGATCCCCAATACTAAATTCCACGTCCTTTCGATGAAGATCCGCATAACTCTTTTTTCAATCTTGTGTCGTTTGTATACGTTGTCGAATCATTTGGATCTTTTCCGTAGTCATATGTACCAACTCTGGTCCCAACAATGTTGCTTCACCAACCTCATCCCAACATACTGGAGAGCGACACTTTCGTCCATACAATGCTTCAAATGGGGCCACACCTATACTTGCTTGATAATTGTTGTTGTAGGAGAATTCCACCAATGGTAAATACTTATCCCAACTCCCTTTGAAGTCTAGGACACAGAGTCTTAATAGATCTTCAAGAGTTTGAATAGTCCTCTCTGATTGTCCGTCTGGTTTGAGGATGGTATGCCGAATCAATCAGAAATCTGCGCCCATAGCTTTTTGCAAACTAACCCAAAATCGTGAAGTGAATCTTGGGTCACGATCCAAAACTATGGATACTGCCATGCCATGTAATCTCACAATCTCATTTACATACATATTAGCAAGGCGTTAAAGGGAATAAGTCTCCCATGTCGGCAAGAAATGAACAGACTTGGTTAATCTATTAACAATAACCCAAATAGCATTTATACCTTGAGAAACTGTGGGAAGACCCGTAATGAAATCCATGGTAATGTGTTCCCACTTCCATTTCAGAATCTCAAGTGGTTGCAACGGACCCTTAGGTACTTGATGCTCCGCCTTTACACGTTGACAACTTAAACACCTCGATATAAACTTTGTAATCTCTCTCTTCATATTGTTCCACCAAAATGTATGTCGAAGATCACGATACATTTTGGTACTTCCAGGATGGATTGCAAACGGTGTAGTATGTGCCTCCGTCATGATCTTGTATTTCAAATCAGAGTCGTTATGAACACAAAGTCTAGAGTGGACTCGAAGTATTCCCTCTTCATCAATTTCCGCTTCCGGAATAGCACCTTCTTGTACTTTCTTCTTCATACGTATCAGCTCCGGGTCGGTGGCTTAAGCAACTTTAACTTCATCGATTAAAGTTGGTTCTATGCGTATACTTGACATCATCGCACTCATTCCTGTATATGATCTTCTACTCAACGCGTCAGCTACCAAGTTTGCTTTTCCATCATAGTATTGAATGGTGTGGTCATAATCTTTTAATAGCTCGAGTCAACGTCGTTGCTGCATGTTGAGTTCCTTTTGGGTGAAGAAATATTTGAGGCTTTTATGGTCTGAATATATCTCCACTTTCTCTCCATATAGATAGTGCCTCCAGATCTTTAGCGCGAAAACGACTGCTGCCAACTCTAGATCATGAGTAGGATAATTCCTTTCATACTCTTTAAGTTGTCGCGAGGCATAGGCTATGACTTTCCCACGTTGCATGAGAACACATCCTAACCCTTTGCCTGAAGCATCGTTATAGATAACAAATCCATCCGAACCAGATGGTATTGTCAGAACAGGTGCCGAAATAAGTCTCCTCTTAAGCTCTTGGAAACTCTTTTTACATTCCTCGCTCCATACGAATTTGGAATCTTTCCGAGTCAGCTGAGTTAACGGAGTAGCGATTTGAGAAAATCCTTCCACAAATCTCCGATAATAACCAGCTAAGCCCAGAAAGCTACGTACTTCGGTTACCGACCTCAGTTGCTCCCAACTTTGTATTGCTTCAATCTTCGCCGGTTCAACAGATACTCCATGTTTTGACACCACGTGCCCAAGGAATGCTACTTCCTCAAGCCAGAACTCGCATTTCTTCAACATGGCATATAGCTTGTTTATACGAAGCCTTTGGAGTACCAGCTTTAAATGGTGCTCATGATCTTCACGGCTTTTGGAATATATGAGGATGTCATCAATAAAGACAACAACGAACTAATCCAAATAATCCATGAATACTCTATTCATCATATCCATGAAAGTCGCAGGAGCATTAGTCAATCCAAAAGACATGACTAAGAATTCATAATGCCCGTACCGAGTTCTGAAGGCAGTCTTTGGAATATCCTCATTTCTAATCTTAAACTGATGATATCCAGAACGAAGATCGATCTTTTAAAAGAATTGTGCTCCTTGCAACTGGTCAAACAGGTCATCAATACGTGATAGCGGATACCTATTCTTGATAGTGACATGGTTCAATTCCCGGTAGTCAATACAAAGTCGCATACTCCCGTCTTTCTTCTTTACAAATAAAACAGGAGCACCCCAAGGAGATGTACTAGGACGAATGAAACCAATATCCAACAACTCCTGTAGTTGGACCTTTAACTCCTGAAGTTCAATAGGAGCCATTCGATATAGGGTTTAGATATGGGCTTTATACCAGGTTCAAGAACAATAAAGAATCCAACTTCACGTTCTGGTGGTAGACCGGGAAGTTCTTCAGGAAATACGTAAGAATCAATAATTGGTGCAATAACGTGTGCTACTGTGTTTTAACCACCGGGTGCTTTAACAGTATTAACGGTAACAACTACGCCGTTATTTATAACAACTTATACTTGTCGTTTTCTTCATCCAATCGCTTTTTCGTTATGGGGCCCACACAAAGGTCATTACCGTCATTGCATTTAATATTCCCAAGCAAAGAAGAATATTCCACTACCAAACGAATATTCCCAAACAACAATGAATATTTTATAACCACTTGCTTATTTGAAATATTTGCGCAATTTACCCATAACTAACCACATTAATCAAATCAACCCTTACTATTTCAAAATAATAAATAGAGGAAATTCAATTTTATTTATAATAAGTTGGGGTCTTACAACAGTCATCAAAGAAGTGATAGCTAACGTGCAAGAAATGGTAACCACTTCGGTGGTAATCATGGCTAAGATAATAGAAGAAATGGCTCATGTAGAAATTTCAAGAAGAGAAGATTTAACAATGGCAGAAAGACATCGGCAGCAGCACCAGCAACAGCAACAGTTTCTAAGGGAGGAGTGTTGGGTAAAATCTATATACGCACAACACGCAAGTATACGTGGTCAACAAGTAATAAAGTGATAAGTAGAGTATCGTTCCCACAGAGACAATTTAATAAGAAACATAACTTCACAATTATCAATTTCCTATTAATCCTAATTTTCTTAAACTATCCAATTCAATGATTAACAATAATTATTCTAAATTAAAAAGTAATTAAACTATCACAAACCAATCACAAATATCAAAATCTGGAATTTTAAACAATTAATAGAGAATTAGACTTATGATTTCACCCTAAGCTTCACTCTAATTTTAACACTTTTATTCCAATTCAACTCACTATTCCAGTTTATTAATCAAGAACACGAACGTAGTACTAACCACCTCTTGATGAACTAATATCATATTAACGTCAATCCACAATTAAGATAGAAATCCGTTAAACACCTTAAGCAACTAAATCACTATATCTCTATGTGAATTACAATTGAAGAAGGTTGAAGAATAAGTTCTCTATCCGATTACATGCGGTGTCAAGCATGTCTCTACCTTAACACTCATCAAGTTTAAGCTATTAACAAAATCCTAAACACATGCTTTATCAACTAGGTCTAGATTTGAATATCCTCTCTCGATTCCATCCAACTCCACAAAGAATTATTGATTAGGCAATTCATAGATTCAAGCTCAAATCAATATAGATAAACTGGAAATAGCTTATTAAATTAGAAATCAAAGCTTACAAAACCATCGATTCGCTTAAGGATCCATCACAAGCCTAAAAAAAGAATTAGTTCATAATAAACAAAATAAGCACTGAATAAATCATGGAAATCATCCTTTCAATTACAAATAATAGACTAAGACGAAGAATATTGAAAAACACCCTTCACGTAGCCTAGAATCGCAATCGTCTCGAAAATCTCCTTGACATACTCCTCCAACGCTTGCTTAGAAAAACTGAGATTAATCTTAGTAATTTGCCTTGGGTGTCCCTTAATCTCAGTGTTTGTTGCTAATTATATACTACAACCTGTATTCTGATTAAAATTATATGCGAAAAACGAGTCCCAAGTCATCATCATCACTAAAACTTCACACTTGTAGTACTAGGAACCAACTAGGAGACTTCAAAATCGAGTAAGCAAGCCCCTACCGGTATTTCCCTTTACACAAGCCACCCGGGCTTGGTACCTTCATCGCTAATGCTCCCGGACCCCGACCCCTACCGGATCCTAAAACACAAAAGGTCCAAATTTCCGACTTGCCCCCAATCATCAATTAATTTTCTTTGTTGGAACCTCCTCTCTAAAAGCGCTATAACGTTTAAATGGGAGGAGTTACGGGGCCCGCAAACTATCAAATCTAAGCAATCGACGAGATCTACAACTTTCATTCTTTGAGATTTCAGAAATAACAAATGGATGACTGTCGAAATTGCATCGGAAGCAGCTGTTGCTGTGTAACGACAACCGAAACAACTCTTAACTTTGTCTTTGTTGCTTGAAGGCCATACTCTCGCATCCGAACTTCCGATTAAAATGATACAAGACGTTACGGGACGCCAAGAAAGAGTTCCTTAACATAATCCAAGTTCCACGCAACGAACAAGAAATGCACATAAAATGAACATGAAAACCCGAACTTTATCAATAATTTCTTTTCATTGCAAATTGTATACCAATAGTTACTCACTCCGCTTCCAAGCATATAATCTACAAAATGGAAACAAAATCATAAAAAGTAACTAAGAAACACGAGATTAAGCAAATAATTCACGTAATAGATGCCAGATAAGTAGGTATAAAACCTACTTATCAAATAACCCCAAACTTAAACATTTGCTTGTTCTCAAGCAAAAACAAAACAAAGATGAAACACAATGCAATGGAATGGAATACAACTAATCTACAAGCCTACAAATCCAGCAGTATTGATAAACACAAGTCTTTTCGCCCAGCCTCAGAGAAATCCAGTAAACATGATAATACATCATATCAAAACTCATCATTAATTTATCGATCAATCATCAAATCTTAGACTGTTATTACGGATATAGTGCGTGTGTGCTCAACAACAATGCTAACTGATATAAAATCAAATTTAACACATAACAAGTCTGTTTGAAGACATCATACAGTGTAAACTCAAGAAATCCAAAAACAAGCTAGATCCAACTAAAATCAAACAATTACCAATATCGAGGGTCAACATGGGATACTTATGCTTTACTTTTCAACTACGGGGGCTTTTTGCTCTTATTTCCCATTTTACTCTTCTTTTTTTCTTTATATACACACAGCGATACAATGTCTTATTCCCTTAGGCTTTTCAATGCTACCTTAACGAGCTTTCGACCAACGACTCCAAGACCATTAAGACCTTAGGGCGCTAGGTGTAAAGGCAATCCCTTCGGGCTTACTTACTCAAGTAACAAAGGCCACAAAACTAGACAAGCATGCCACGGTGTTTATTCATACTTTTTTTTTTAGTTCATATAGCTTATATACCCTAAATATTCCCCCAAACTTAGGTTCTTGTCTAACTTTAGCCATCACTACTTATTCTTGTCATTCTTTCATTCAAACTAGCATTATCCTTTAGAGTCCCATTATGTACCAATTTAAACTCAATCAATCAACAAGTTTTTTTTACTGTGCTATCCTTATTATACCAGTTTCCAACAGAAAAAGATTCAATTCACAACAAGAAATCACATCAAAAGCTCTAATAATCAGTATTATACTTGTCTATCCAATCCCATTCTCATCATTGGCCAAAATAGAATGTAACTATCAAACAGCTGGACTCATGCAAGATGAACATATTAAATAACTATTATTTTTGAATTTTTAATTTTTTTAACTGGAAATATGTGGTAAATATAACATGAATACAAAGATAAATAAAAACTATTTACATTATTTACATTCCTAAGCTACTTATGCAACTACATGATTACCTGAATGCAACACTTAACAATCCTAAACATAAACAATGAACTAACATATGCAAATGAAATTAAATAAGCACATGCAACATGCAACTAAATCCCCTAAACTTGAAAATTACAATGTCTTCATTTCATAGATAAAGCAATGAATAAGAGAGGACTTCCCTATAATCACCTAAGTCTGGGTTGGTGGTGGTTGTTGTTCTTCATCGGAATCGCTGGGTGGGAACCTTGGCATTGTGGCTGGTTGTTGGTATGGGAATTGGGCAGTAAGATTGAAACTCTGGAGCGTAGTGTTCAATGAGGCGAAAGATAAATTCATGGCCTCAAACATGTGGTCCTGCCTTGCTGCTAGTCTCCGTATTTCTCTCCGTGCCTCCTTGTTGTGCTCATCCACTTGTCGTTGAAGGTTGAGGAATTGAGGGCTAGATATTACTCCGGGCTGTTGTGATGTCTCTCTCATTGCCGCATTCCCCTGAAACTCATCATCATCCGAGGTGTCCTCAGCGTCAGCCTCATCCTCTGAGGCTGAGGGAAATACAAATCCTACTCCTCTCGGGTGCGACTCGCCTCCGGGCCACATAGCATATCTTGCAATCATTGTTGAGTTTAAGTGTCTGCAGTGGCATCTGGGTTATCTCATCATCTGACCAACACACTCCCGCCTGTATACACAATCCACAGATAAGTGATGGGTGTGGCAATCCGCCAGAGTATGGTCCTCGAAGGCATCTTCGGATTGAAAAGTTAATTATAGCCCCTATGTCGATGATGAAATCTTGTACCATAGCATATAATAGCACTTCCTTGTCCTTAGACACATCTGACGTGTGTGTAGATGGAAGTAACTTAGCACACAGAAAGGTGTACCATATCTTCCCATACCGACTGAGATCCTTACTACGAAAGGCAGTGCCTCCATGATTTGATTTTTTCCATGAGGTACCTGGCTTTGTCATTTCCTGCATAATGGCCTCATAATCTAGATCATTATCACGTAAGTGTTGGTACTAGCAATGTCTCGGTGCTCGCAACTGATAGTACGTGTTGATGGCATCAGCACTGAAAGGCATTAACCTACCCCGTATAAAAGCATTAAAGGGGGCCTTATCCTCGGCGTTAGCGTAGAATTCTTTTACCACACTTACAATTGCGGGTTCGGGCTCTGCTGTTAATTTATTCCAACCTTTTTGATATATTTGTTGCATCATTTCGCCATCCACAGGCTCAGGTGCCAACCCCCGCTCAGGTGTGAGTGCTTTTGTCACCATATAGTCGTAACGGTCAGCGGCGGTGGCACTTATGAATTTTCTCCTATCAAAGGTTCGTGTTGGTTATGTGGCCCTCGAACTCTCTCCTCGTTACCTCTTTGATGTCGGTTTTGGTGCCATTGATTTGGAATTGATGAGCTTTAACAAAAAATTTCCTTAACTTCACTTCAATAATTTGTCGAGCACTTGATGTGCGAGACTTGAAATTCCCACAAACTTGGTGATTTGGCTTGAACTATGGTGATAGAAGATGAGTAATTGGAAAACCAACTTCTTACTTTCAATATATGTCGAATTTGGTTGTAGAGATTTGCACAAATCCTAACCTTAAACTTCCAATTGGTGTGAATTAAGGTTGTGATATTGTGTGATGAATGGGTGGATTTATAGAGAGGATTTTATGGAGGTGGGTAGTGGGTGACTAGGTGGGAGGAGTGGGATTGTGTTTAATTGTTGTGAGGAATGGGATTGTTGATCGTGGGTGTAGGTTGTGAAGGTGTGGGATGGTATGAAGATGAAGTGTGATGGGATTTGACAAAGAATCGCTGCTGTACACTAATCGCCAGAATGGCGATGTAGATGGTAGGAAGTTCAAGTTGCAAAGGAATTAGTCAGCAACTGCCGTGTCTAACTACTCTATGAACTTCGGACACCCAGCCCCGGCTTGCCGTGTTGAACTGTGATAAGCCGGCCGGCTTGGGGTATTCTCTAAAAGGCGATAAGGGGTCCAAATTTCCATTGGATGATTTGTTCTGCAAGAGTCCAAATTTCGGCCAGGGGGTCTACATTAAAGCGCGATGAGGGTCCCATTACCGTTTGGATGTTTTGTTCAGTAAGGGGCCGAATTTTACCGGTCATGTGCTTTGAAGGGCAAGCTTTAAAGGCTTGCTAGTGGACCGTCAAGGCATCTTGAGCTGCTAATACATGGTTTCTTCTGCCTAACTTCATGTGCATCCCATAGCTTCTTCTTTGAATACCTGAGCACATGAAAAATATATTTATGAGTGAATATTGAGCAAATTCAAGCATGGAGGGTAAGCTTATTTAGCTATCAAGTATACTTTAAATACTTCATGACTATTTTAGACCAAAACAAGGAGTATTCTTTAGACCGTTGACCTTAAAGGTTTCTAAAGGATTCCAACTGTAGATTTCAACGGCGCCATGTGAGAACACCCTTTTTATTGTAAATGGTCCTGACCATCTTGACTTAAGCTTGCCTGGGAACAATCTCAACCGTGAGTTAAACAAAAGGACTGATTGCCCTGGCTCAAAAGTTCTTTGCATAATTTTCTGGTCGTGCCATCTTTTCACCTTTTCCTTGTATAACTTGGAGTTCTCGTAAGCTTGAAGACGGAATTCGTCGAGCTCATTTAATTGCAGTAATCGCTTATCCCCTACAGCTGTTTGATCAAAATTGAGTTTCTGAATCGCCCAATAAGCCTTATGTTGTAATTCGACTGGTAAGTGACTAACCTTTCCGAACAGTAGTTGATATGGTGACATCCCGATTGGTATTTTATACGCAGTCCGGTAGGCCCATAATGCATCATCCAACCTGAGCGACCAATCCTTTCGATTCGGATTCACCACTTTTTCCAAGATTCTCTTTACTTTCCTGTTCGAGACCTCAGCTTGTCCACTGGTTTGGGGATGATATGCTGTAGCGACCTTATGGTTGACCCCATACTTCGCCAATAGAGATGTGAATGACTTGTTGCAAAAGTGACTACCTTCGTCACTGATAATTGCCCTTGGCATGCCAAACCTTGTGAAAAATGTGCTTTTGTAGGAATTTAAGGACCACCTTGGCATCGTTTGTTGGTAATGCTGCAGCTTCAACCCATTTTGATACGTAGTCCACTGCGAGTAGAATATACTGATTGTTCAGAGATGAAGGGAATGGCCCCATGAAATCAATGCCCCATACATCAAAAATTTCAACTTCAATAATCATTTGTAGAGGCATCTCATTCCGTTTTGAAATATTTCCCACCCTTTGACATCTATCACATATTTTCACAAAATGGTGGGCATCCTTGAATAGTGTAGGCCAATAAAACCCAGATTGCAACACCTTCGCTGCTGTCCTCTCACTCCCATAATGTCCACCATATGCAGATGAGTGACACTCATGCAGAATGTTCTTTACTTCACTGTAAGGCACACATCTTCTAATCATCTTATCGGTGCACTGTTTGAATAAGTAAGGGTCATCCCACATGTACCGTTTCACGTCATGCAGAAAATTCTTTTTCTGTTGTCTGGTGAGATCAGGTGGAAGTACGTTGCTCATAAGATAATTTGTATAATTTGCATACCAAGGAAATTCTGCATTTAGTCCAAATAGTTGTTCATCCGGGAATGATTCATTGATTTAACATTTGTCCTCTTTCAAGTTCCCTTGGTTTTCCAGCCTAGACAAGTGATCGGCTACCTGATTCTCTGTCCCCTTTCTATCTTTTATTTCCGGATCAAACTCTTGAAGTAGGAGAATCCACCGGATAAGGCGTGGCTTAGTATCCTTTTTCGCTATCAAATACTGAATAGCCGCATGATCCGTGTAGACTATCACCTTTGTTCCGATCAAATAGGCCCAAAATTTATCAAATGCGTACACTACTGCAAGTAATTCTTTTTCTGTAGTTGTGTAGTTCAATTGAGTCTCTGTGAGTGTTTTACTTGCATAGTAGATAGCATGAAATATCTTATCTTGGCATTGACTCAAAACAGCCCCAACTGCATAATCACTTGCATCACACATTAGTTCAAACGGCATATTCCAATCTAGAGCAACGATCACGAGAGCTGTAGTCAGCTTTTTCTTCAACAACTCGAAGGCCAACTTACACTCCTCATCAAAGTTGAATACCGAATCCTTCTCTAGAAAACTGCACAAGGGTTTTGCCATTTTAGAGAAATCCTTTATGAATCTCCTATAGAACCCAGCATGTCCTAGAAAGCTTCTAATTCCTTTGACTGAACTTGGCGGAGGAAACTTCTCAATTGTTTCCAGCTTTGTTTTATCGACCTCCAATCCTTGCGCCGACACTTTGTGTCCCAAGATTATACCTTCTTCCACCATAAAGTGGCATTTTTCCCAATTAAGGACCAAATTTGTGTTGGTGCATCTTTGTAAGACCATTACCAAATTTTCCAAACACGTGTCAAAATTATCTCCATAGACAGAGAAATCATCCATGAAAACTTCCACATTCTTTTCCACCATATCCGAGAAGATGGCCATCATGCACCGCTGAAAAGTCGCAAGTGCATTACATAATCCGAATGACATCCTCCTGAATACGAACGTACCATATGGGCATGTAAATGTAGTCTTGTCTTGATCCACAAGAGCAATGACGATTTGATTGTAGCCCGAGTATCCATCCAATAAGCAATAATACGCATGTCCCGCCAATCTGTCCAACATTTGATCGATAAAAGGTAGAGGGAAGTGATCTTTGCGGGTTGCTTTATTCAATTTTCTGTAGTCCATACAAACCCTCCAAACCGATCAACATCCTCTTTTGAATCACTCATTTTTATCGTTTTGCACCATCGCTCGATCCTCCTTTTTTTTTAGACGCATTGCAATTTGGACTCACCCATTTGCTGTCAAAAATCGGGTAGATGATGTCGGCATCTAACCACTTCAAGATTTCTTTCTTCACAACTTCCTTCATAATCGGGTTAAGTCGCCGATGTTGCTCCACTGTCGATTTTGCCACATCTTCCATTAAGATCTTATGCATGCAAAATGAAGGGTTGATTCCCTTTATATCTGCAATTATCCACCCGATCGCTGATTTATGTTCCCTAAGCACCCTCAGCAGCTTTTTCCTGCAATTCGTTAAGTGCAGCAGAAATAATAACAGGTAAAAAATTTGAATTGCCTAAATACGCATACATGTGGTGTTTAGGGAGTGTCTTAAGTTCCAGCTTTGGTGGCTCTACCAATGATGGTTTCAGTTTTTCTGCGGCTACTTCCTCCGCATGCAATGGTTCAAACGGTGTTCTAAATCTGGAAACTCGTGGAAATGAGTCTAGTATTTGCAAGTACTCCACCAATTCTAGATCATCGACCCATTCATCCCCCAATAACATTGTTTCTAACGGATCGTGAGCCAAACCCTTGCTTATATCTTCACCGATGATTTGCTCAATTAAATCCATTCGAAAGCATTCTTCTTCATCCGTGGGAAATTTCATGGCCTTAAACACATTGAATTTTACTTCTTGATCTAGGACCCTCATAGTGAGTTCTCCCTTTTGTACGTCTATGAGTGTCATGCTCGTAGCCAAAAATGGTCTCCCTAGGATAATTGGGATGTTCTTATCCTCCTCAAAATCTAGAATGATAAAGTCCACAGGGAATATAAACTTATCCACTTTCACTAGAATGTCCTCTACTATACCTCTCGGATATGTGACTGACTTATCCGCTAACTATAATGTGATGTTCGTGGGCCTTGGTGCAGGCAAACCCAATTCTAAGTATACTGACAATGGCATGAGGTTTACACTCACCCCCAAATCACATAAACACTTGTTGAAATGCATATTCCCGATCGTGCATGGAATAGTGAAGCTCCCCAGGTCCTTGAGTTTGGGTGATAATTTCTGCTATAATACCGCACTACACTCCTCGGTTAGTGCAACTGTCTCAAAATCTTCCCATTTCTTTTTCCTTGACAGAATCCCTTTCATAAATTTTGCGTAGCTCAGCATTTTCTCTAGGGCCTCTGCAAACAGTATATTGATTTGAAGTTTCTTGAAAATTTCCAAAAATTTTGAAAATTGCTTGTCTAATTTCTGTTTTTGGACCCTTTGTTGAAATGGTGGTGGTGGATAAACAATTGGCTTATTATTTATACTTGGTTCCTCACTCTGTTTATCCTCACCCTTGCTTACTTCAATTTTTGTGCTATCATCAACTTTTTCATCCGGAGTCACTAAATTTTCCGCGTTAGTGCCCTCAAGCTGTTTCCCACTTTGCAATGTGACTGCTTGACACTGTTCATGATTACCCTTCGGATTTCTCTCGGTGTCACTTGGTAATGTCCCTTGTGGTCTATTATTCAATGCCAACGCCATTTGACCTATCTGACTCTCTAGATTCTTAATCTCCCTATCTTGTGATTTCATAGTCATGACGTGATCTTTTATAGCCAACTCGGTGGTAGTTATGAATTTTGCCAACATTTCCTCCAAATTAGATTCCTTTCTTGATATTGAGCTGGTTGTTGCTGGTTCTGAAATCTTGGGGGATATGATTGTCGTGAAGCATGATTTTGCTGGTTGTTGCTCCATGAGAAATTCGGATGATTCCTATTTCCTTGATTGTATGTATTCTGATATGTATTTTGCGGAATTCTGTTGTAATTGTTGATGAACTACACAACTGCTGGATTAATCGCGCATTTCTCTGTTGGGTGCTCTCCCGCGCACAACTCGCATATTATTGCCATTTGTTGTACTTGTTGTGTTTGTTGTGCTTCTTTGTGTTTGTCTTTGCTTTCACCGACTCCAACATCTTTGAAAGTCTGAGATATCTATGCTTGCATCATTTGTCATACTATCTACTTCTAACACCCCAGCTGCCTTTGCCTGTGTTATTCTTGCTGTGGGCCACTGGTAGTTATTAGTCGCCATGGTTTCAATCAACTCGTATGCTTCCTCGCAACTCTTAGCCATGAATTCTCCGCCCAACGCTGCATCAATACTTGTCCTGAGATTCCCATGTAGTCCATTGTAAAAGGTGTTCATTTATAGCCACTAGGGAAATCCATGATGTGGGCATTTTCTGAGCAGTTCTTTGTATCTCTCCCAAGCCTCATATAATGACTCCCCATGTTGCTGTTCAAACATCGTAATCTCGTTCCTCATCTTCGCAGTTTTCACTGGTGGAAAGAATTTTGCGAGGAATTTTTGAGCTAAATCCTCCCATGTTGTAATCAAACCGGACGGTAGAGAATGCAACCAACTCTTCGCCTTGTCCCGTAAAGAGAATGGGACCAATCAAAGTCTCACCGCCTCATCCGAAACCCCATTGAACCTAAAAGTGTCGCACATTTCCAGAAAGCTGACCAAATGCTCATTCGGATCGTCATTCACAAATCCCCCAAACTGAACTGAATTCTAAATCATTTTTATCATCCCAGGCTTAATTTCGAACATATTTGCTGCTATTGCTGGCCTAGTGATGCTTGACTGCAGTTCAGTCACCTTAGGTGTTGCAAAATCCCTTAATGCTTTTCGATCTTCGGCTGCCATTACTGTTACCTCTTCCTTTTCAGATGTTTCAAATTCTTGCCTTATTTCCTTAATACACTTACTCAACCTCTGAAACCTTTTCTCAATGTCGTCCTCAAAAGGCAACAAGTCTGGATTTTTGGACCGAGTTTGCATAAACTGCTTCCTCACCTGAAATAGAAGAAACAATACAAAAATAAAAATGTCTAAGTAAAACTGGATTAATTAAACTGATATTGTAAAACTATTAAGAATTATACTAAATAGTCCCCGGCAACGGCGCCAAACACTTGTTGGGTAAAATCTATATACGCACAATACGCAAGTATATGTGGTCAACAAGTAATAAAGTAATAAGTAGAGTATCGTTCCCATAGAGACAATTTAATAAGAAACTTAACTTCACAATTATCAATTTCCTATTAATCCTAATTTTCTTAGACTATCCAATTCAATGATTAACAATAATTATTCTAAATTAAAAAGTAATTAAACTATCACAAACCAATCACAAATATCAAAAATCTGGAATTTCAAACAATTAATGGAGAATTAGACTTATGATTTCACCCTAAGCTTCACTCTGATTTTAACACTTGTATTCAATTCAACTCACTATTCCAATTTATTAATCAAGAACACGAACGTAGTACTAACCACCTCTCGATGCACTAATACCGTATTAACGTCAATCCACAATTAAGATAAAAATCCGTTAAACACCTTAAGCAACTAAATCACTATATCTCTATGTGAATTACAATTGAAGAAGGTTGAAGAATAAGTTCTCTATTCGATTACATGCATTGTCAAGCATATCTATACCTTAACACACATCAAGTTTAAGCTATTAACAAAATCCTGAACACATACTATATCAACTAGGTCTAGATTTGAATATCCTCTCTCGATTCCATCCAACTCCACAAAGAATTGTTGATCAGGCAATTCATAGATTCAAGCTCAAATCAATATAGATAAACTGGAAATAGCTTATTAAATTAGAAATCAAAGATTACAAAATCATCGATTCGCATAAGGATCCATCACAAGCCTAAAAAAAGAATTAGTTCATAATAAACGAAATAAACACTAAATAAATCATGGAAATCATCCTTTCAATTACAAATAATAGACTAAGACGAAGAATATTGAAAAACACCCTTCACGTAGCCTAGAATTGCAATCGTCTCGAAAATCTCCTTGAAATACTCCTCCAACGCTTGCTTAGAAAAACTGAGATTAATCTTCTTAATTTTCCTTGTGTGTCCCGTATTCTCAGTGTTTGTTCCTAACTATATACTACAACATGTATTCTGATTAAAATTCCATGCCAAAAACCAGTCCCAAGTCATCACCATCACTAAAACTTCACACTTGTAGTACTAGGAACCAACTAGGAGACTTCAAAATCGAGTAAGCAAGCCCCGGCTGGGTATTTCCCTTTGCACAAGCTAGACCCAGCTTGGTACCTTACTGCTAATGCTCCCAGACCCCCAGCCCCGGCTAGATCCTAAGGCACAAAAGGTGCAGCCCCGGTTTGCCCCCAATCTGTCAATTAATTTTGCTGTTGGGACCTCCTCTGCTAAAACTACCATAACTTTTAAACCGCAAGGATTTACGGTGCCCGCAACCTATCAAATCGAAGATATCGACGAGATCTACAACTTTCATTCTTTGATCTTTCAGAAATAACAAACGGATGACTGTAGAAATTTCATCGGAAGCAGCTGCTGCTGTGTAACGACAACCGAAACAACTCTTAACTTTGTCTTTGTTGCTAGAAGGCCATACTCTCGCATCCGAACTTCCAATTAAAATGATGCAAGACATTCCGGGATGCCAAGAAAGATTTCCTTAACATAATCCAAGTTCCACGCCACAAACAAGAAATGCACATAAAATGAACATGAAAACCCGAACTTTATCCAGAATTGCTTTTCCTTGCAAATTGTATACCAATAGTTACTCACTCCGCTTCCAAGCATATAATCTACAAAATGGAAACAAAATGCATGAAAAGTAACTAAGAAACATGAGATTAAGCAAATAATTCACGTAATAGATGCCAGATAAGTAGGTATAAAACCTACTTATCAAGGAGAAAGACCACTAGTTAGATTCTACAGATGCGGAGGGGAGGGACACATAAGTCCAAAATATTCACAGCCTTTCAAAGTATGTTTCAGTTGTGGAAAAGACGATCATATAGCTCGATTTTATCCTGTAGTGAAGTCAAGTTCAACTGGGACGGTGGCACCAAATGATGTCCCAGACAAGTCAAAATTGATGGTTCAAGGAAGAGCATTTGTCGTGACGTCCCAAAAGGAGAGAAACCCGAACGAAGTTATAACGGGTAAGCTAATCATAAACTCTTGCAAAGTCTATACCTTATTAGATACCAGTTCTACCCATTCTTTTATTTCTTCTGCTTGTACTCAACATTTGAACTTGACCCCTGAGAAATTAGACTTTGACTTATCTGTTGAAACTTCATTAGGAGAAACCTTCATTACATCCACTATTTATAAATCTTATTTGATTCAAGTCGGCACCATCACATTACCTGCTGATCTCATCTCTTTAAAGATACTTGCATTTGATGTGATTTTAGGGATTGATTGGTTAACTACTCATCACGCTAAAATTGATTATTTTTGTAAGGTTGTTAGTTTTCATATTCCTAACCAACCTGTTATGCGAATTTAAGTAACCAAACCACTAAAGTTAATCACTGTCATATCAAGCCATAAAGACATTCATTTATTGAAAAATGGATGTCAAGCTTTCTTAGCCCATGTCATGGATTTGAACAAAAATTCGTTTAGATTTGAATGGTATTTTTGTTGTTAATGAATTTGCTGACGTATTTCCTGAAGAACTTCCTGGCCTAACCCCAGAGCGTGAAATCGAATTTTGTATTGACCTTAAACTTGGTACAAAACCCATTTCCATAACCCCATATTGAATGACTCCTATTGAACTTCAGGAGTTAAAAACCCAACTACATGAGTTATTAGACATTGGTTTTATTCGTCATAGTACATCTCTTTGGGGTGCTCCTATTTTATTCGTAAATAAGAAAGATGACTATCGGGAGTTGAACCATGTCACCAACAAAAATAGGTACCCACTACCTTGCATTGATGACCTGTTTGACCAATTGCAAGGTGCTAAATTCTTCTCAAAGATCGATCTTCATTCTGGATATCATCAGTTAAAGATTAAAACTGATGACATTCCAAAGACTACTTTCAGAACTCAGTACGGGCATTACGAATTCCTAGTCATGTCTTTTGGATTGACTAATGCTCCTATGGCTTTCATGGATATGATGAACCGAGTATTCAAGGAATATTTGGATCATTTTGTGGTTGTTTTTATTGATGACATCCTCATCTATTACAAAATCTGTGAAGATCAGGAGCAACACTTGAAGTTGACACTCCAAAAGCTTTGTGAAAATAAGTTATACGCCAAGTTGAAGAAATATGAGTTCTGGCTTGAGGAAGTAGCATTACATGGGCACGTGGTATCGAAGTATGGAATATCAGTTGACCCAACAAAGATTGAAGCAATACAAAGTTGGGAGCAACCAAAGTCAGTAACCGAAGTACTTAGCTTTCTAGGCTTAGCTGGTTATTATCGGAGATTTGTGGAAGTATTTTCTCGAATCGCTACTCCATTAACTCAGATGACTCAAAAAGATAAAAAATTCAGATGGAGCGAGGAATATGAGAAGAACTTCCAAGAACTCAAGAGGAGACTCATTTCAGCACCTGTTCTGACAATACCATCAGGTTCGAAGGGATTTGTCATCTACAGCGATGCTTCAGGCAGAGGTTTAGGATGTGTTCTCATGCAACATGGGAAAGTCATAGCCTATGCCTCATGACAACTCAAAGAATATGAGAGGAATTATCCTACTCACGATCTAGAGTTGGCAGCAGTTGTTTTTGCGTTAAAGATCTGGAGGCACTACCTGTATGGGGAGAAAGTGGAGATCTATACAGACCATAAAAGCCTCAAATATTTCTTCACCCAAAAGGAACTCAATATATGGTAATGACGTTGGTTCGAGCTATTGAAAGATTACGACCATACCATTCAATACCATCCTAGAAAAACGAATGTGGTAGCTGACGAGTTGAGTAGAAGATCATATGCGGGTACGAGTACGATGTTGTTAACACAAAGACCCATTTTGTATGAATTACAAAGGATGGAGATAGAGTTAAAAACTCTAGGGACCCATGTGATGATGTCAAATATATGAGTAGAACCGAATATAATTGATAAAGTTAAAGTTGTTCAAGCCATAGACCCGGAGCTGATGCGTGTGAAAGAGAAAATACAAGAAGGTGTTATTCCAGAAGCAAGAATCGATGAAGAAGAAATACTTCAAGTTAACTCTAGACTTTGTGTTCCTAATAACTCTGATTTGAAGTACAAAATTATGACGGAGGCACACAACACACCATTTGCAATCCATATCGTGATCTTCAACATACATTTTGGTGGAGCAATATGAAGAGAGAGATCGTGGAGTTTATCTCAAGGTGTTTAACTTGTCAACGTGTCAAGGTGGAGCATCAAGTACCAAAGGGTATATTGCAACTACTTGAAATTTTAGAATGGAAGTGGGAGCACATCACCATGGATTTTGTTACTAGTTTTCCCAAGGTTTCTCAAGGTATAGATGTAATTTGGATCATTATCGATAGTTTAACCAAGTCTTCTCATTTCTTGCCTATGCAAGAAACTTATTCACTTGAACGTCTTGCTCGTATGTACATAAATGAGATTTTGAGATTGCATGGTATGCCAGTATCCATAGTTTCTGATCGAGACCCAAGATTCACTTCACGATTTTGGGTTAGCTTGCAAAAAGCTATGGGCAATGATATACGATTCAATTCTGCATATCATCCTCGGATGGATGGACAATCAAAGAGGAATATTCAAGCTCTTGAAGATATATTAAGACTCTGTGTCCTAGACTTCAAATGAAGTTGGGACAAGTACTTGTCATTGGTGGAATTCTCCTACAACAACAATTATCAAGCAAGTATAGGAATTGCTCCATTCGAGGCGTTGTATGGACACAAATGTCATTCTCCAGTGTACTGGGACGAGGTGGGTGAAGTAATGTTTTTGGGACCAGAAATGGTACGCATGACTACGAAAAAGATTTAAAATAATCTGACAACGTATAAAAACCTCACAAGATCGACAAAAGAGTTATGTTGATCTTCATCGAAGAGACGTGGATTTCAATGTTGGAGATCATGTATTGTTACGTGTTTCTCCATGGAAAGGAGTTACGAGATTCGGAAAGAGAGGAAAACTCAACCCTCGATTCATTGGTCCATTTGAAATCCTCGACCGAGTAGAAACTGTGGCCTATAGACTCGCTTTACCACTAAGTATGTCTCGTGTTCATAATGTTTTCAACATATCCATGCTACGTAAATATGTGAAAGACCCAATCCACATTATTGAATTAGAACCAGACGAGATAGCAGAAGATTTAACGTATGAGGAGCTACCTGTTAAAATCTTGGATAAGAAGGAACATATTTTACGCTCAAAGATTATACCTCAAGTGTAAGACCTCAACTTTTTATAAATAAAATTGAATTTTCTCTATTCATTATCTTGAAATAATAAGGAGTTAATTTGATATAATGCTTAGATTATGGGTGAAATGTGAAAATTTTGCAAAATAAACAAGTGGTTATAAAATATTCATTGTTGTCGGGGAATATTCATTTGGTCGTGGAATATTCTTGTTGTCGAGGAATATTCATACGACGGTGCAGCTATTTGTGGGCCCCATAACGAAAAATGGTCTGATAAAGAAAATGACAAGTTTGAGTTTTTATAAATAACGACGTAATTGTTACCGTTAACACTGTTGGAATACCCGTTAGTTTAAAGTACAATGTACTGCCGTAGTTGCACAAGAAGTGACACCAGATTGCACAATATTGTTGGATTATTGATTCTTACATAAGAAGGTACTACTCAATAATTGTTAGAGTAATTATTGTTCAATATTTTATTTTATTGATGTGTTGATATTTTATATTATTGTTATTTTAATAATTGTCACTACACAATATTTCTCGCTATCAGATCAATAATTCATATTATTTGAATAATATTATTAGATAACATTATTGGCAATGTCTAAGGAAGTTCTGTCTACGAAAGGGGTTTGTTCACCTAATTGTGCGCCAGTAAGGAGAAATACTTATCAGAAAGCCCCTTCTTTCCTGAGAATGACCTGGTTGTCATAATTGTGATTCTATAATATTATTTGTGAATAATTAATTATTGATTTATATGATAAGGAAATATTTATTTTATGTGGATATAAATGATGGATAGGGAAATATTTATTTTATGTGGATATAAATGAAAGAATTAATGCTAAGGTGTTTTATCAATATTTTATCGGAATGGACGTATTAAAAATTGTCTGTATATGGATTTCGGGCATTTTCTGTTTGGAAGTTGGAAAAAATTTCTTCTACAAGGTTGTAGAAAATTCGATTTCCTATGGAATGGGCTTATAATTCATATTTTTCTAATAAAAGGGCTATTCATTATGAATTATTAAAGTTTCGAAAATAAATATTTTTATTAAAAAAACATGGTGGGTCCCACTTTTGGTTGGTGTATAAAATCTGATTTTGGTGGGCCCCAGTAGAGGTGTGCTGAGTTTTGGGCAAAGATGGTGGGCGTAGAAATTTTTAATAAATTAATATTTTATTAATTTAATCTCCTTTGGCATTCTAGCATTTTCCTATAAATAGGGTGCTTAGTTAGAATTGAAAATACACCAGAATCATAAGTTTTTCTCTCTATATTATCGAGCATATTTTGTGAGTATTTAGATACTTTGAGAGTTGCTATTCAGTGTAAGTTTCCTTCATCATTACATCCGATATTCAAGTCAGAAATATTGTTCTTTTGAGGTAAGGGATGTTATTTTCTTCGTAAATGATATTATTTCTTTCAATATCATTATGCTGAAATATTGGTAAGAATTTTATTGTGAAATTTCTATCTTTTTGTGTCGGGGGCACTATTCACGAATACGGCACTATTCACCAAAAAATAAAATTTTCTCTTCTTTCTCCCAGTTGTCTATTATTGTTAATATCTTTGATTGTATCCATGTTTTGATCTTTATTCTTGAATTTTACTCCACTATGGTTTATTATGGAGTGTTTTTGAACTTGGATTATCTAAAGTACGAATCCCTAATCTTTGTTCTTTTGTCTCACTAGATTCGTTTCTTAAAAATATTTTTTATCATCCTCAGTCCTAAATAATGATATAACTGAATATCTTTGTCCTGTAGTGCAAAGATGAATGATTACCAGATGAATATCTTTGGCCCGTAGTGCAAAGATGTGTTAGAGTTTGTGCCCTAGATGCAAATTATTTGATATAATTGCTTAACATTCTGATATTATATTTGATTGAATGTATGAATTATTTTATTATGGTTTTATTTATTACGTTATATAAATGTTAACATAATAAAAATTCCTTAGAATAGTGATACAAATTATATAGTTTCAAGTATGTGACTTGAACATGAGATTATATAATTATAATTAGTATCATTATTCTTAAAAGTCCCTAGTCGAGTATCATTGTTGATGGGACAACAATGATGCATTGAGACTAATATGTGGATTGACTGATGACCAAATCTCATTGGTCATAAATATATGAGATATTAAGTTAATGCATAGGTACATGTTAGAGAAAGATGTACTGGACAGACCCACTATGAGAATTTTATGTGGAGCATTATGCGAAGTGTCATTAGCGATTCTCATAGTGACAATGATTTAATGATCCTCCGACCTGAAATCACTATATTACTACACGGGAATTTATGTGTCTTGATATCATCAAAGGTCACCATTAATAGGGTGGACTATAAAGGTGATTATTGGGTACATCATGAATCGTGTGAGGAATATGAGTGATCTATATGGAATTTAACCCTCCTATGTATTAGGGATGATATTCATAGGCCTCTTGATTGAGTAGGGCTATGAAATGCATGGCCATGCTCAAATAGTGATTTGTTTCATATAGTCTACTCATTGATCAAGAAAACTCAGATTAAATTATGAAGAGTATGACACATTCCATGACTCGAGTTTAATCTAGGATATTAAGGCTAAAATGATTAAATTACATTGAAACATTGGTTCCGAAAAGGTTGCATCGAATCATCGATCTTATTATTAATTGGGTAGCACTGATGCATTACTAGATGTCACTCACTGTTTATAACTTTATAATATGATTTTAAAATTATTGCCAACGTAATAATAACCTATAGGGTCACACACATAGAACGTTATTAAAAGGGAATTGATTTAAATTGTAAGGATTTAAATATATCAATATGATTTAAATTAAAAGGATGACTTATATATATATATATATATATATATATATATATATATATATATATATTAAGTAAGTAAGACTTAATTAAGATACAATATATATAAATTCAGATTTTATTTTAATTAGATTATGGTTTTGATTAATTCTGATTTATTGTTATATATATATGATATATCAGCATTTTACGGATGTGAATCATAACCAAAAACCCTAGCCGCTCTTAGAGAGAGACTAGAGAAAAATTTTGAAAATCCTAATCCTTGGTGGCTAGTACTGCAGTTCTCTTCACTGCAGATCGTGCGACAATTCGCGAGGCATTCGTGTGGATACCATAGAGGCGCGGTTCTGATTGGATTGCGTAAGGGATTCGAAGCCATTTCAGAACTCTTTCATAATCGGTATAATATCTAAACCACTTCATTAATTTCTGTTTTGCATGGATCTTATTTTTGGGTTTCGAAAATTTCTTTGATTATTTTATATTTCCGCTGCGTTTTTGTGGTGAAATCTCTACAAGATGAACAGGTGTTGTGATGAACATGAACAACTGGTGATACAAATGAATATCTTTGGCCTGTAGTGCAAAGATGAATATTTAATTCAAGATTTATATTGATTGATGTTATAGGGATAAAATATTGATGATGGACTTTTAAATTCATAGATGATAGTAGATTTCATTCTCTACTAAACTCTTCTAATGAATTGTTATTTTCGCTGTGAATATTGATCTAAAACTTATTATCCATTATATTTTATCTGATTTGTTGAATGCTAACGATAATTTGTTGTTCATTATCTTAGTCATAATATTCTTTACTGGGCTAGTTGAGCTCACCCTTTTCCTTTTTGTTCCATTTTTCTTCTCAGGAAATGAGAATTTAGCAGGAATTAGCCGGGGTATGGAGTGATGGTTCAAGATAGTTATTTTAGCAGTCCTCACTATTATGTAAAATAGTGCATCAATAATTGTAATGCGAACTTTATCTGAGTGTGGATATTGTCTAGAAGATAATATTTGTATTTAAACTCACAATTTATGTGTTGTCGTATTTTGCATGACAATTGTATTAATGAAGTTATAGTTGTTTCTGTACCATGTATTTGGCGACTCAGAATGGGTGATGTATACCTATTTTGGGGGTGTCACAGTTGGTATCAGAGCTTAGGGATATGGTCTCTGGCGGAGATCGGGGAATAGAACTAGGAGGGGAGAATGGCAGCTGAGAACGTTAACAATGGAGTGTATGAGACCGTGGAGACACCTTTAATCACCAACAAGGAGAATGTGCAACAGGAAGGAAATATTCCTCCTGTAAACAACACTAACGAACAAATGATGAATGATGGGATGTTTAGAAGCTTTTTGCAATTCATGCAAAATCAGAGAAGGGACACTCGTGTACATAATACGGGTGGAAATGATAGCAACGTGCGGTTTATCACACTCAAGCAGTTTAAAGAGTTGGGACCACCAGAGTTCTGGGGAACGAAAGATCCAATTAAGGCACGGAGGAACAGAAGGTTCCATTCGCCACCTTTATGTTCCGTGGTGAGGCAGATTACTGGTGGGAATTTATGAAGCATACCCTGCCAGCCGCACTCAACATGTCTTGGGAAATATTTCAGAAACTGTTCAATGACAAGTACTTTCCTGAAAGTATTCGTCATATGAAGGTGGTCGAGTTTATTAGACCGAAACAGAACAACATGACGATGTCCCAGTATGAGGCGAAGTTCGTGGAGTTATCCAGGTTTGCACCTCATTTGGTAGAGAATGAGAAACGTATCACGCAAATGTTTCTGAGAGGTCTAAAACCCAAAATTTGTCGATACCTTATCTGTCAAAAAATTTCTCTATATTCAGATGTTTTCAACAGGGCTCAATTATTAGAGCGAGATAATGAGTATGTTCAACCGAGGGACCACAACCAGGGTCATACCCATGACAGCAGTCATCTAAGCAATGATAACCAGCGGAGAGGGAAAAATACGGACAAAAGTGGTAACCACTCTGGTGGTAATCGTGGCTATGATAATAGGAGAGGTGAGTCAAGTGAAATTTAAAAAAGAGGAGATTCAACAATGACGAGAAGATATCAGCAGCAGCACCAGCACCAACAACAAATTTTAGGGGAGGAGAACGACCACCAGTTAGATGCTACAGATGCGGAGAGGAGGGACACATAAGTCCAAACTGTTCACAGCCTTCCAAGGTGTGTTTCAGTTATGGAAAAGACGGTTATATAGCCCAATTTTTTTCGGTAGTGAAGTCAAGTCTAGCTGGGACGGTGGCACCAAAGACGACTATGGACAAAACAAATCCGGTGGTTCAAGCGAGAGCGTTTGTCGTGACTGGTCAAAATACGAGAAACTCAAACTAGGTGATCACGGGTAAGCTAATCTTGTGCTCTTGCGAAGTTTATACCTTACAAGATACCAGTTCTACCCATTTTTTTATCTCTCCTACTTGTGCTCAACGTTTAAACTTGACTCCGGAGAAATTAGACTTTGACTTATCTGTTGAAACTCCATTAGGAGAAACTTTTGTTACATCCACTGTTTATAAATCTTGCTTGATCCAAATTGGCACCATCACATTACCTGTTGATCTTATCTCTTTAAAGATACTTGCATTTGATGTGATTTTAGGGATTAATTGGTTAACTACTCATCATGCCAAAATTGATTATTTTCGTAAGGTTGTTAGTTTTCATATTCCTAACCAACCTGTTATGCGAATTCCAACAACCAAACCACTAAAGTCAATCACTGTCATATGAAGCCATAAAGCCATTCATTTATTAAAAAATGGATGTCAAGCTTTCTTAGCCCATGTTATGCACTGGAACAAAAATACGTCAGATTTGAATAATATTTCTATTGTTAGTGAATTTCCTGACGTATTTCCTGAAGAACTTCCTGGTCTACCCCCAGAACGTGAAGTTGAATTCTTTATTGACCTTGAACTGGGTATAAAGCCCATTTCTAAAACCCCATATCGAATGACTCTATTGAACTTCGTGAGTTAAAGGTCCAACTTCGTGAGTTGTTAGACATCGGCTTTCATTCGGTCCTAAGACATCTCCTCATGCGGTTCTCTATTTTATTCATAAAGAAGAAAGACGGAGTATGCAACTTTGTATTGACTACCGGAATTGAACCATGTCACCATCAAGAATAGGTATCCACTACCTCGCATTGATGACCCGTTCGACCGCCATAAGGAGCACAATTCTTTTCGAAGATCGATCTTCGTTCTGGATATCATCAGTTGAAGATTAAAACTGAGGATATTCCAAAGACTGCTTTCAGGACTCGGTATGGGCATTATAAATTCTTAGTTATGTCTTTTGGATTGACTAATGCTCCTGCTTCTTTCATGGATATGATGAACCATGTATTCAAGGAATATTTGGATCAGTTCGTTGTTGTCTTTATTGATTACATCCTCATCTATTCCAAAAGCCGTGAAGATCATGAGCACCATTTGAAGTTGGTACTTCAAAGGCTTCGTGACAACAAGCTATATGCCAAGATGAAGAAATGCGAGTTTTGGCTTGAGGAAGTAGCATTCCTTGGGCACATGGTGTCAAAACATGGAGTATCCGTTGACCCGACAAAGATTGAAGCAATACAAAGTTGGGAGCAACCGAAGTTGGTGACCAAAGTACGTAGCTTTCTGGGCTTAGCCAGTTATTATCGGAGATTCGTGGAAGGATTTTCTCGAATCGCTACTCCATTAAATCAACTAACTCAGAAAGATACAAAATTTGTATGGAGCGAGGAATGCGAGAAGAGTGTCCAATAGCTCAAGAGGAGACTCATTTTGGCACCTATTCTAACAATACCATCTAGTTCAGATGGATTTGTTATCTAGAACAATGCTTTAAGCAAAGGGTTAGGATGTGTTCTCATACAACATGGGAAAGTCATAGCCTATGCCTGGCGATAATTCAAAAAATATGAGAGGAATTATCCTACTCATGATCTGGAGTTGGCAGTTTTCGTTTTCGCATTGAAAATCTGGAGACACTACCTGTATGAGGAGAAAGTGGAGATTTATACGGATCATAAAAGCCTCAAATATTTCTTCACCCAAAATGAAATCAACATGCAGCAACGACGTTGGCTCGAGCTATTGAAAGATTACGACCATATCATTCAATATCATCTTGGAAAAGCGAACGTGGTAGCTGATGCATTGAGTAGAAGATCATATGCGGGTACGACTGCGATGTTGTTAACACAAAGACCCATTTTGTACGACTTATAAATGATGGAGATAGAGTTAAAGGCTCCAAGTACCCACGTGATGATATCAAACATACGAGTAGAACCGACTTTAATCGATAGAGTTAAAGCTACTCAATCCACAGACCTAAAGATGATACGTATGTAGAAGAAAGTATAAGAAGGTGTTTTTCCAAAAGAAAGAATCGATGAAGAAGGAATAATTTGAGTCAACTCCAGACTTTGTATTCCTAACGATTCTGACTTGAAGCATAAAATCATGATGGAGGCACACAACACAACGCTTGCAATCCATCTTGGGAGTATCAAAATGTATCATAATCTTCGACATACATTTTGGTGGAACAATATGAAGAGGGAGATTGCGGAGTTTATCTCGAGGTGTTTAACATGTAAACGTGTAAAGGCGGAGCATCAAGTGCCAAAAGGTCCATTGCAACCACTTTAGATTACGAAATGGAAGTGGAAACACATTACCATGGATTTCATTACGGGTCTTCCCGAGGTTTGTTAAGGCATAAATGCAATTTGGGTTATTGTTAATAAATTAACCAAGTTTGCTCATTTCTTGCCTATACGTGAGACTTATTCCCTTGAACGTCTTTCTCGTATTTATGTAAATGAGATTGTGAGATTTCATGGCATGCCAGTATCCATAGTTTCAGATCGTGATCCAAGATTCTCTTCACGATTTTGGGTTAGCTTGCAAAAAGCTATGGGCACAGATTTACGATTCAGTTCGGCATAACATCCTCAAATGAACGGGCAATCAAAAAGGACTATTCAAACCCTTGAAGATCTATTAAGACTCTGTGTCCTATATTTCAAAGGAAGTTGGGATAAGTACTTGCCATTGGTTGAATTCTCCTACAACAATAGCTATCAAGCAAGTATAGGCATGGCTCCATTCGAGACGTTATATGGACGAAAGTGTCATTCTCTAGTATGCTGGGATGAGGTGGGTGAAGCAACGTTGTTGGGACCAGAATTGGTACACATGACTACAGAAAAGATCCAAATGATTCGACAACGTATACAAACGGTACAAGATTTACAAAAGAGTTATATGGATCTTCATCAAAACGACGTGGAATTTAATATTGGAGATTATGTACTGTTATGTATTGCTCCATGGAAGGGAGTTACAAGATTCAGAATGAGAGGAAAACTCAATCCACGATTTGTTGGTCCATTTGAGATTCTTGATCGAATAGGAAATGTGGCCTATAGACTCGCATTACCTCCAAACATGTCTCGTGTTCATAATATTTTTCACATATCTATGTTTCGTAAATATGAAAGACCCAAACAAAATTATTGCATTAGAACCAGACGAGATAGCCAAAGATTTAACGTACGAGGAGGTACCTGTCAAGATCTTGGATAGGAAAGAGCATGTCCTACGAACAAAGGTTATACCACAAGTTAAGGTTTTATGGAGGAACTATGCTATTGAGGAAATGACTTAGGAGTTAGAATCGGAAATGAAAGTGAGGTACCCTCACCTTTTCGAAACACCAGGTACGTACGTCAATTTCGAGGACAAAATTTCATAAGGAGGAGAGGTTGTAAGACCCCAACTTTTTATAAATAAAATTGAATTTCCTCTATTCATTATCTTGAAATTAATAAGGAATTAATTTTATATAATGCTTTGGTTATGGGTGAAATGTGCAAATTTTGAAAAATAAGCAAGTGGTTATGAAATATTCATTGTTGTCGGGGAATATTCGTTTGGTCGTGGAATATTCTTGCTATTGGGGAATATTCGTAAGACGGCGCAGCCATTTGTGGGCACCATAACAGAAAACGGTCGGATGAAGAAAACAACATGTTTTAGTTTTTATAAATAACGTCGTAATTTTTACCGTTAACACTGTTGGAATACCTGGTGGTTAAAGTACAGTAATACGCGTGGTTGTACTATAGCACATAGTATTGCACAGTATTGTTGGATTATTGATTCTTACGTAAGAAGGCACTACTCAATAATAGTTATTGTAATTACTGTTTAATATTTTATTTTATTGAATTAATAATTGATGCGTTGATATTTTATATTATTGTTGTTTCAATAATTTTTACTGCACAGTATTTCCCATTATCAAATCAATAATTCATATTATTTGAATAATATTATTAGATAGCATTATTGGCAATGTCTAAGGAAGTTCTATCTAGGAAAGGGGTTTGGTCACCTAATTGCGCGTCAATAAGGAGAAATCCTTATCGGAAAGCCCCCTCTTTCCTGGGAACGACCTAGTTGTCATAATTGTGATTCTGTAATATTATTTGTGAATATTTAATTATTCATTTATATGATAAGGAAATATTTATTTTATGTGGATATAAATGATGGATAGGGAAATATTTATTTTGTGTGGATATAAATGAAGGAATTTGTAGCGTCCCGAACCCGGGCCCCAAATCACCTCGGATTCGGTACACTATTTCTATTATTAATTGCGGAAGATATAAACATAAATTGTTTATACATTACATTACACATTATTCCCCAAGGTCGAGTAACCTTAACTTATACACATTTCATAAACTATTTATTACATAACAATATTTATCACAATACGCTATTACAAACTAGTCAAGACTTTATAACCCAAGTTTAACTTGGCTTTAATCGCTTCTCTCAGATCCTAACGCTTTATTCTTATCTCGCAATGTTTTATCATGATATAGCAAGGGTGAGCATGAAAGTTGCCTTGAAGAGTTTAAATACAACAATATAAGGATATATCATGATTGAAGAGTATGAATAATAAGTCGGCTATAATTCATCAATATAATTGAGAACTAGCAGAACAAACTTTTAACCTAACAAGTTTTAAACATGAACAAACATTTCAACCAACTGGTAATGAAGGTGATCACCCTTTCATACCGACTTATACATGCAAGATGTACAGAGTACAATTTTCATGGCAATCGTGAGAATGATTAACCATAAGCTTGAATAAAACACTCTTATTAGAGTTAAGTAAGAACAAACTTGCTCAGGCTGCTGATTACCGCAACGCAATTTATAACACTTTACCCAAGACCTAATATTAATAATATAGATCTCCAATATTAGAATCACAAAGACAATTACATATATTTAAATACAAAGAATAACCTAAACACATAACACATAACCCTATAAGTCTATACAAAGACATAAGACTTAGCATCAGGTCAAACTATTTCAGTCTGACTTAAAACTAACATCATTCTATCATCCTGACGGTCTAGTCGGACAATACTCGAGTTTAAGTTCAATTAAACTCGCTTAAACACTTAACACTTATCACGAGATAATTTTCTTAGCAATCAAAACATTTTTCCTAGGCTCGTAATAATTTTCTTGATAATTATTACCATTTATCATGATTTTCCAATCATTAATATCGTATTTAAATACCACAATATTTATTAATCATTAATATTCATTTAATATAAAATATTAATAAAAATCATAACATAATATTATAATATAATTATAATATTTCAAAATATTTTAATACCTTAAAATCATAATTATATGACTTTTAAACACTTAAATCCATTATCCGATAATTGATATTAATATTAAAATATTAATATTTCCATGCCAAAATATCAAAAGTTATATTTTATAACTTAAAATATTTTTATAACACTAAAATCATTTTAAATGATTTTTAAAACATTAATTCTATTTTTCCTTAATTTATTTAATATATTTATTAAATAAACTAATTACCATTAATATTAAAATATTAATGAAATTTATCATAAAATATTAAAAGTCATCAAAAATAACTTAAAATATTTTCTTTTACAATAATATTATTTTTCATGATTTTTCATGAATTAAAACTATTTTTCATAATTTATTTAATATTATAATTAAATAAATAAATACCTTTTATATTCCAAAAATATTAAATATTTTCAAAATATACTCAAAATAGTTAAAAACTATTTTTCAGCATTTAAAATAATTTTTCATAATTTATTATGTATTTTTTAACAATTTAAAATCATTTTTTCTAATTTTTTAATCATTTTCCGGAAAATAATAATAAACTGTCGCTAAAGGGTCCTTAGGTGACAAAAGTGTCGCTAATTGTGTTCTTGGTGTTCTTGGCCAATTTCCAGATCTTCATGTCAAAATTCGAGGGGCTAGGTTTGACCACTTATAAATTCTTGATCCTAAGGTTTTTGGGAAATCTAATGTATTGATGTTGTAGTATAAGTGTAATATTACAACTATCAACCAAGATCCTAGCCAAAACACAACATACCAGTGAGATCTAATCAACAGAAAAACTTGTCAGACATGTTCTTCAATTTCTGGGTTTTCCAGAAATTGAAGAACAGTCGAGGTGCTTCATTTGAACCATTAAATATTTACTTTAGTGGCTTGTTTTATGCGATATGAAGGTTCCACCATATATTCCATATGTCAGGATACGATTATAATGCATCAAACCCAACTAATAACATAACACTAAGCGATTAAGGATGGTCAAAGTTCTGACAAAATAATGGTTCATGAAGATTCTGGGTTACCCAGATTGTTCTTACGACTGATCGGTCAACGCTGTTTGACCAACAATATTTGCAATCCTGATCCTGATCTGGTGGTTATAAGGGCTTTGTTGTGTAGATCACATGTCATACTATCCAGATCTAACACTAACATGGTAAGTATCATTAACAGTAGAAAGATCTAAGGCCTAGAAAATCATCACGATTTACGAATCGCAAATTTTTCTGGGTTGCCCAGAAACAGAAATTGTGTTCGGTCAACGGTCTTTGACCGTTCATTTCTTGTAATCTAAACATGATATAAACTTGTTTCCAATTCCAGATCATAGTATACATGACATATTACACATATACAACTTTAAACACCAAAAATCATTAACACAAAAGAATCTAAAGGCTCTGACATTCGACTGTCAGGCCACTTTTACAAAATTTTCCAGATTTTCAAAAATGTAAGATTCGAGCTCTTTAATGTTATGGGTTTGTGTTTTGACAACCCAGATCATCATTTGACACCCTATTACACATGTTTAACCAATCAATTACAACAAATAACTTCAGATCATAGATTTCAAAAATTTGGGGTTTATACCACTTTTGGGCTTTGATCATGATTCTCGATTTTGATCTTGTTCTTGGTACACGTGGGGCTTGATATTGTGACCCATCTAGCACTACATTTCAAGCTTTTAGAGAGAGAGGGGGTCAAGGATGAGTATTGGTAAGTAAATGAGCAATAATGTAATATTTTCTCTCTTTTAATCTTATATATATTGCTTAGATACATGTATGATCCGATGTCTTTGGAATTGAAGGACTGATTTGGCTGAGATTTTGTCCCACAAGTCAACAAAGTTGGTAACCTACCACAAATTTACCAAGATTTGCAAGCTAGGTCACTAAAATGATAACAAGGGCATTTTAGTCTTTTCCTTAATTTCTAGAATATGCCAAATGATAAAACCCTTAGGGTTTGGGGTTTGAGCATTCTAGGGTTTAGGGTTTGGAGCATTTAGGGTTTAGATTTTAACCCTTAACTTCCAAATTAAATTTCTAAAATTTCCAATTTAAGTTTTCAAAATTGAAAATTAATATTTCTAACTTATAATTAGAATTTTCTAATTATATTAAAATTTCTTAATAATAACTTTAAATCTTACTAATTAGGATTAAAAATTCCTAATCAAAATTGTTAATTACGCAAGTAGGGTCAAAATGGTCATTAGGGTTTTCAAACCACAAATTAGGGTTTAAAATTTGAGATTAGGGTTTTCGAATTGATTAAGCTTTACCCTAATTAACCTTATACTTAATATCACTTGAGCATTATAATTCTCCGTTATAATCCCAGATTAGGGCTTCAATTTATCAGAAACTGAAACTAGGGTTTCCAGAACCGATTTCTAGGGTTTCTTATCAGACGTTAGGGTTTTCTAACTTAACGTTGTTGTTCTTAATATATTCTTAGGGTTTGACACGAGATATAATTTATCCGGTCAACCTCGACCCTTAACCACATTCTCGTATACGTAACATAACCATATTCACAGAACTTAATCACATAAACACTTAATCTTGAATAATTCACCTATAAGCCTTCACGAAATTTTGAAATCCTCAAAATTCCATCCTAATAACATCAAACGCATACACTTATTTTCCATGCAGGTCATTATTTGACCTTAAATCAATCATTTAAGATTTTACTAAATTGTCCAAATTCTCGGGTTGTCACATTCACCTCTCTTCTAAGAATTTCGTCCCCCGAAATTCACCTTACACCTTACAATCGTATACCAAATAGCTTACACCATTCACACATATCACATACTACCCAATTCACCACTCACAAAAGTAAAAGGTTTAAAATTTTCTTTGAGGGGTCATATAAGATCATGAACTTATTTTCTCTGCATCTATCATCAAAGATACTCAAATTTCTGCATTCTAACAAAGATACTCAAATTTCTGCATTCTATCCAAGATACTCAAATTTCTGCATCTATCAAAGATACTCAAATTAAAATATTCCTTTATATAAAAGGTTGATCTGCTTTCGGTCTTATTTGATTCCGCAGCAAAACAATTTGGTTCGGGAAATTTCTTTCAATAAAAGCTTGGAGTTTTTGAAAACATTTTTGAGAATGACGTCACGATGCCGCAGATCGTATTTACAAATTCGTTGAGATTTTGTCTTTTGGTGATTTTATCATACTACATTATACCATAATGGAATAGTGACTTTAAGTCAAATTCACACTAAGTAATACTGCATTGATGACTCCATCATTTTTATCATCTCTGCACCAGGTCAAATGGTACATAAGTGATAAGTAAAAAAAAAAAATTTTTTTTTTTAAAAGGCACATAGTGCGTATTTATCTTGATGTCAAAATATCGAAGTTTAGCATAGCTAGGAGTTTAGGAAAACCTAAGTCTCCACTAATGATCATTTGCTTAAACATTCTATCTATTCCTATTATCCTTAACACTCCATTCACACAACTATACCCAGTTCATAAAACCACACTTATGAATTCATAACCTGGCCACAATTATATGAGTTTACGAACTTACCCTAGTCTGACCTTTGACGTCCGTTCGCTGAGGGGCTCATAAACATTTCATATAACTATGAGTCAAGAATGTCACATAAGTATGAGTTCTAAGAACTCGTAGTTAATCCTATATTCTCTACCTATGACCTATTTATCTGTATATAACAACTAGCTTGACACAACATTTCAATTATTACCAATGCCACCAACTAAGTAGTTTTTACACCAAGTACGATTCCCCGCCCATACAAGAAATCATACAACTCAGTTGTTGACACGAGTCCTCATTGAAATCCCCACCTAATACTTAACCCCCTTCTCAATACGAATTTCATTTAATCCGTATTCATAATCCTTTTCTGAATCTGTACCATTCACACAACAATCTTGTTTAAACTTTTCAATCATCAGATTGATTCTTTCTGGTTGTCATAACCTTAACAGATCACGGGGTGATCTCATCGTATATATTACGATTCAATCCTATGACTATGATCGTTTTGTTTTACGATCTCCTATCACTGAACTTTTAGTCTTTTAGACTTTATCTATTCACCACTACATTCAACCTTATTACGAGTTAGGGAACTCAGTATCTTTACAACTTACCGAGATTCGCCTTTGAATCTTTTTTCGACACACTAACTCGATTTGAGTTAGTACTTAATCCTAATCATCGCGCGGTTATTGGTCTCAAGTATTACTACCTAAGATTCATAACCAATGACTTTGATACCAACCAGTGGCGTCCGAACCCGGCCCCAAATCACCTCTGGATTCTATTACACTATTTCTATTATTAATTATAAGATATAAACATAAATTGTTTATACATTACATTACACATTATTCCCCAAGGTCGAGTAACCTTAACTTATACACATTTCATAAACTATTTATTACATAACAATATTTATCACAATACGCTATTACAAACTAGTCAAGACTTTATAACCCAAGTTTAACTTGGCTTTAATCGCTTCCTCAGATCCTAACGCTTTCGTCTTATCTGCAATGTTTTATCATGATATAGCAAGGGTGAGCATGAAAGTTGCCCAATAGTTTAAATACAACAATATAAGGATATATCATGATTGAAGAGTATGAATAATAAGTCGGCTATAATTCATCAATATAATTGAGAACTAGCAGAACAAACTTTTGATCAATAAGTTTTAAACATGAACAAACATTTCAACCAACTGGTAATGAAGGTGATCACTTTTCATACCGACTTTATACATGCAAGATGTACAGAGTACAATTTTCATGGCAATCAAAGAATGATTAACCACAAGCTTGAATAAAACACTCTTATTAGAGTTAAGTAAGAACAAACTTGCCTGAACCGTTGATTACCGCAACGCAATTTATAACACTTTACCCGAAGACCTAATATTAATAATATAGATCTCCAATATTAGAATCACAAGACAATTACATATATTTAAATACAAAGAATAACCTAAACACATAACACATAACACATAACCCTATAAGTCTATACAAAGACATAAGACTTAGCATCGTGTCAAACTATTTCACCGACTTAAAACTAACATCATTCTCATCATCCCCGACGGTCTAGTTTGGACAATACTCGAGTTTAAGTTCAATTAAACTTTGCCTAAACACTTAACACTTATCACGATAATTTTCTTAGCGAAATAAAAACATTTTTCCTAGGCTCGTAATAATTTTCGATAATTATTACCATTTATCATGATTTTCCAATCATTAATATCGTATTTAAATACCACAATATTCATTAATCATTAATATTCATTTAATATAAAATATTAATAAAATCATAACATAATATTATAATATAATTATAATATTTCAAAATATTTTAATACCTTAAAATCATAATTATATGACTTTTAAACACTTAAATCCATTATCCGATAATTGATATTAATATTAAAATATTAATATTTCCATGCCAAAATATCAAAAGTTATATTTTATAACTTAAAATATTTTTATAACACTAAAATCATTTTTAAATGATTTTAAAAACATTAATTCTATTTTTCCTTAATTTATTTAATATATTTATTAAATAAACTAATTACCATTAATATTAAAATATTAATGAAATTTATCATAAAATATTAAAAGTCATCAAAATAACTTAAAATATTTTCTTTTACCATAATATTATTTTTCATGATTTTTCATGAATTAAAACTATTTTTCATAATTTATTTAATATTATAATTAAATAAATAAATACCTTTTATATTCCAAAATATTAAATATTTTCAAAATATACTCAAAATAGTTAAAAACTATTTTTCAAAGATTTAAAAATAATTTTTATAATTTATTATGTATTTTTTAACAATTTAAAATCATTTTTTCTAATTTTTAATCATTTTCCTAAAAATAATAATAAACTGTCGCTAAAGGGTCCTTAGGTGACAAAAGTGTCGCTAATTGTGTTCTTGGTGTTCTTGGCCAATTTCCAGATCTTCATGTCAAAATTCGAGGGGCTAGGTTTGACCACTTATAAATTCTTGATCCTAAGGTTTTTGGGAAATCTAATGTATTGATGTTGTAGTATAAGTGTAATATTACAACTATCAACCAAGATCCTAGCCAAAACACAACATACCAGTGAGATCTAATCAATGTAAAAACTTGTCAGATGATGTTCTTCAATTTCCGGGTTTTCCGTAAATTGAAGAATAATCGAAATGCTTCATTCAACCATTAAATATTTACTTTAGTGGCTTGTTTTATGCGATATGAAGGTTCCACCATATATTCCATATGTCGATACGATTATAATGCATCAAACCCAACTAATAACATAACACTAAGCGATTAAGGATGGTCAAAGTTCGACAAAATAATGGTTCATGAAGATTCGGGTTACCCAGTTGTTCTTCGCACCGATCGGCCAACGCCGCTTTGACCAAACAATATTTGCAATCCCGATCCCGATCCGGTGGTTATAAGGGCTTTGTTGTGTAGATCACATGTCATACTATCCAGATCTAACACTAACATGGTAAGTATCATTAACGATAGAAAGATCTAAGGCTAGAAAATCATTGTCGATTTACGAATCAGAAATTTTTCCGGGTTGCCCGTAAAAACAGTAATTGTGTTCGTTCAACGGTCTTTGACCGCTCATTTCTTGTAATCAACATGATATAAACCTCGCTTCCAGCCCGGATCATAGTATACATGATATATTACACATATACAACTTTAAACACCAAAAATCATTAACACAAAAGAATCTAAAGGCTCGACATTCATTCGTCAAAGCCACTTTTACAAAATTTTCCAGATTTTCAAAATGTAAGATTCGAGCTCTTTAATGTTATGGGTTTGTGTTTTGACAACCTGCATCATCATTTGACACCCTATTACACATGTTTAACCAATCAATTACAACAAATAACTTCGGATCATAGATTTCAAAATTTTAGGGTTTATACCACTTTTTGGGCTTTGATCATGATTCTGATCTTTGATCTTGTTCTTGGTACACGTGGGGCTTGATATTGTGACTGATCTAGCACTACATTTCGAAGCTTTTAGAGAGAGGGGGGGTCAAGGATGAGTATTGGTAAAGTAAATGAGCAATAATGTAATATTTTCTCTCTTTAATCTTATATATATTGCTTAGATACATGTATGATCGATGTCTTTGGAATTGAAGGACTGATTTGGCTGAGATTTTGTCCCACAAGTCAACAAAGTTGGTAACCTACCACAAATTTACCAAGATTTGCAAGCTAGGTCACTAAAATGATAACAAGGGCATTTTAGTCTTTTCCTTAATTTCTAGAATATGCCAAATGATAAAACCCTTAGGGTTTGGGGTTTGAGCATTCTAGGGTTTAGGGTTTGGAGCATTTAGGGTTTAGATTTTAACCCTTAACTTCCAAATTAAATTTCTAAAATTTCCAATTTAAGTTTTCAAAATTGAAAATTAATATTTCTAACTTATAATTAGAATTTTCTAATTATATTAAAATTTCTTAATCATAACTTTAAATCTTACTAATTAGGATTAAAAATTCCTAATCAAAATTGTTAATTACGCAAGTAGGGTCAAAATGGTCATTAGGGTTTTCAACCCACAAATTAGGGTTTAAAATTTGAGATTAGGGTTTTCGAATTGATTAAGCTTTACCCTAATTAACCTTATACTTAATATCACTTGAGCATTATAATTCTCCGTTATAATCCCGCATTAGGGCTTCAATTTATCGTAAAAAGCTCAAACTAGGGTTTCGTAACCGATTTCTAGGGTTTCTTATCGACGTTAGGGTTTTCTAACCAACGCGTTGTTGTTCAATATATTCTTAGGGTTTGACACGATTTAATTTATCCGGTCAACCTCGACCTTAACCACATTCTCATACGTAACATAACCATATTCACGTAACTTAATCACATAAACACTTAATCTTGAATAATTCACCTATAAGCCTTCACGAAATTTTGAAATCCTCAAAATTCCATCCTAATAACATCAAACGCATACACTTATTTTCCTGCTCTAGGTCTATTATTTGACCTTAAATCAATCATTTAGGATTTTACTAAATTGTCCAAATTCTCGGGTTGTCACATTCACCCTCCTTCTAAGAATTTCGTCCCCCAAAATTCACCTTGCAGACCTTACAATCGTATACCAAATAGCTTACACCATTCACACATATCACATACTACCCAATTCACCACTCACAAGAGTAAAAGGTTTAAAATTTTCTTTGAGGGGTCATATAAGATCATGAACTTATTTTCTCTGGTATCTATCAAAGATACTCAAATTTCTCGCATCTAACAAAGATACTCAAATTTCTGCATCTCTCAAAGATACTCAAATTTCTGCATCTATCAAAGATACTCAAATTAAAATATTCCCTTTATATAAAAGGTTGATCTCGCTTTCGGTCTTATTTGATTCCGCAAAAAATAATTTGGTTCGGAAATTTCTTTCAATAAACACTTGGAGTTTTTGAAAACATTTTTGAGAATGACGTCATGATGCCGCACTCAGATTTACAAATCAGTTGAGGATTTGTGTCATTTGGTGATTTTATCATACTACATTATACCATAATGGAATAGTGACTTTAAGTCAAATTCACACTAAGTAATACCGCATTGATGACTCCATCATTTTTATCATCTCTCGCATCTGTGTCAAATGGTAAATAAGTGATAAGTAAAAAAAAATAATTTTTTTTTTTTTTTAAAAGGCACATAGTGCATATTTATCTTGATGTCAAAATATCGAAGTTTAGCATAGCTAGGAGTTTAGGAAAACCTAAGTCTCCACTAATGATCATTTGCTTAAACATTCTATCTATTCCTATTATCCTTAACACTCCATTCACACAACTATACCCAGCTTCATAAAACCACACTTATGAATTCATAACTCGCCACAATTATATGAGTTCTACTTAACTTACCCTAGTCCGACCTTTGACGTCCGATTCATTTGAGGGGCTCATAAACATTTCATATAACTATGAGTCAAGAATGTCACATAAGTATGAGTTCTAAGAACTCGTACTTAATCCTATATTCTCTACCTATGACCTATTTATCTCAGATATAACAAACTAGCTTGACACAACATTTCAATTATTACCAATGCCACCAACTAAGTAGTTTTTACACCAAGTACGATTCCCCATATACAAGAAATCATACAACTCAGTTGTTGACACGAGTCCTCATTGAAATCCCCACCTAATACTTAACCCCCTTCTCAATACGAATTTCATTTAATCCGTATTCATAATCCTTTTCTGAATCTGTACCATTCACACAACAATCTTGTTTAAACTTTTCAATCATCGATTGATTCTTTACGGTTGTCATAACCTTAACAGATCACTTGGTGATCTCATCGTATATATTACGATTCAATCCTATGACTATGATCGTTTTGTTTTACGATCTCCTATCATCGAACTTTTAGTCTTTTAGACTTTATCTATTCACCACTACTTCAACCTTATTACCGTGAGTTAGGGAACTCTCAGATCTTTACAACTTACCGAGATTCGCCTTTGAATCTTTTTCGACACACTAACTCGATTTGAGTTAGTACTTAATCTAATCACTCATGGTTATTGGTCTCAAGTATTACTACCTAAGATTCATAACCAACAGCTTTGATACCAACTGTAGCGTCCCGAACCCGAGCCCCAAATCACCTCGGATTCTATTTTACTTTATTTCTATTATTAATTGCGGAAGATATAAACATAAATTGTTTATACATTACATTACACATTATTCCCCAAGGTCGAGTAACCTTAACTTATACACATTTCATAAACTATTTATTACATAACAATATTTATCACAATACGCTTATTACAAACTAGTCAAGACTTTATAACCCAAGTTTGACTTGGCTTTAATCGCTTCCCTCAGATCCTAACGCGCTTTCGTTTATCTGCAATGTTTTATCATGATATAGCAAGGGTGAGCATGAAAGTTGCCCAAAGAGTTTAAATACAACAATATAAGGATATATCATGATTGAAGAGTATGAATAATAAGTCGGCTATAATTCATCAATATAATTGAGAACTAGCGAGAAACAAACTTTTGATGAATAAGTTTTAAACATGAACAAACATTTCACGAACCAATCTGGTAATGAAGGTGATCAGCCTTTCATACCTGACTTATACATGCAAGATGTACAGAGTACAATTTTCATGGCAATCAGCAATGATTAACCACAAGCTTGAATAAAACACTCTTATTAGAGTTAAGTAAGAACAAACTTGCCTGAACCGTTGATTACCGCAACGCAATTTATAACACTTTACCCGAAGACCTAATATTAATAATATAGATCTCCAATATTAGAATCACAGTACAATTCTGTTATATTTAAATACAAAGAATAACCTAAACACATAACACATAACACATAACCCTATAAGTCTATACAGCACATAAGACTTAGCATCAGGTCAAACTATTTCAAATCGACTTAAAACTAACATCATTCTCATATCCCGATTTATTTAGTCGGACAATACTCGAGTTTAAGTTCAATTAAACTTTGCCTAAACACTTAACACTTATCACAGATAATTTTCTTAGCAGTCAAAACATTTTTCCTAGGCTCGTAATAATTTTCAGATAATTATTACCATTTATCATGATTTTCCAATCATTAATATCGTATTTAAATACCACAATATTCATTAATCATTAATATTCATTTAATATAAAATATTAATAAAAATCATAACATAATATTATAATATAATTATAATATTTCAAAATATTTTAATACCTTAAAATCATAATTATATGACTTTTAAACACTTAAATCCATTATCCGATAATTGATATTAATATTAAAATATTAATATTTCCATGCCAAAATATCAAAAGTTATATTTTATAACTTAAAATATTTTTATAACACTAAAATCATTTTTAAATGATTTTTAAAACATTAATTCTATTTTTCCTTAATTTATTTAATATATTTATTAAATAAACTAATTACCATTAATATTAAAATATTAATGAAATTTATCATAAAATATTAAAAGTCATCAAAAATAACTTAAAATATTTTCTTTTACCATAATATTATTTTTCATGATTTTTCATGAATTAAAACTATTTTTCATAATTTATTTAATATTATAATTAAATAAATAAATACCTTTTATATTCCAAAAATATTAAATATTTTCAAAATATACTCAAAATAGTTAAAAACTATTTTTCAGCATTTAAAATAATTTTTCATAATTTATTATGTATTTTTTAACAATTTAAAATCATTTTTTCTAATTTTTTAATCATTTTCCGGAAAATAATAATAAACTGTCGCTAAAGGGTCCTTAGGTGACAAAAGTGTCGCTAATTGTGTTCTTGGTGTTCTTGGCCAATTTCCAGATCTTCATGTCAAAATTCGAGGGGCTAGGTTTGACCACTTATAAATTCTTGATCCTAAGGTTTTTGGGAAATCTAATGTATTGATGTTGTAGTATAAGTGTAATATTACAACTATCAACCAAGATCCTAGCCAAAACACAACATACCAAAGAGATCTAATCAATGAAAAAACTTGTCGACATGTTCTTCAATTTCGGTTTTCCGAAATTGAAGAAAAATCGAGGTGCTTCATTCGAACCATTAAATATTTACTTTAGTGGCTTGTTTTATGCGATATGAAGGTTCCACCATATATTCCATATGTCGATATACGATTATAATGCATCAAACCCAACTAATAACATAACACTAAGCGATTAAGGATGGTCAAAGTTCGACAAAATAATGGTTCATGAAGATTACGGGTTACCCAGTTGTTCTTCTGGTGATCGACGGCAATAACGCTTTGACCAACAACAATATTTGCAATCCTCGATCCCGATCCGTGGTTATAAGGGCTTTGTTGTGTAGATCACATGTCATACTATCCGGATCTAACACTAACATGGTAAGTATCATTAACGAGAGAAAGATCTAAGGCCTAGAAAATCATTGTCGATTTACGAATCAGAAATTTTTCCGGGTTGCCCGTAAATGAAATTGTGTTGATCAACGGTCTTTGGACCGCTTCATTTCTTATAATCAACATGATATAAACCTGCTTCCAGCCCGGATCATAGTATACATGACATATTACACATATACAACTTTAAACACCAAAAATCATTAACACAAAAGAATCTAAAGGCTCTGACATTCGACTGTCAGGCCACTTTTACAAAATTTTCCAGATTTTCAAAAATGTAAGATTCGAGCTCTTTAATGTTATGGGTTTGTGTTTTGACAACCCAGATCATCATTTGACACCCTATTACACATGTTTAACCAATCAATTACAACAAATAACTTCAGATCATAGATTTCAAAAATTTAGGGTTTATACCACTTTTTGGGCTTTGATCATGATTCTGATCTTTGATCTTGTTCTTGGTACACGTGGGGCTTGATATTGTGACTGATCTAGCACTACATTTCGAAGCTTTTAGAGAGAGGGGGGGGTCAAGGATGAGTATTGGTAAGTAAATGAGCAATAATGTAATATTTTCTCTCTCTTTAATCTTATATATATTGCTTAGATACATGTATGATCTGATGTGCTGGAATTGAAGGACTGATTTGGCTGAGATTTTGTCCCACAAGTCAACAAAGTTGGTAACCTACCACAAATTTACCAAGATTTGCAAGCTAGGTCACTAAAATGATAACAAGGGCATTTTAGTCTTTTCCTTAATTTCTAGAATATGCCAAATGATAAAACCCTTAGGGTTTGGGGTTTGAGCATTCTAGGGTTTAGGGTTTGGAGCATTTAGGGTTTAGATTTTAACCCTTAACTTCCAAATTAAATTTCTAAAATTTCCAATTTAAGTTTTCAAAATTGAAAATTAATATTTCTAACTTATAATTAGAATTTTCTAATTATATTAAAATTTCTTAATCATAACTTTAAATCTTACTAATTAGGATTAAAAATCCTAATCAAAATTGTTAATTACGCAAGTAGGTCAAAATGGTCATTAGGGTTTTCAACCCACAAATTAGGGTTTAAAATTTGAGATTAGGGTTTTCGAATTGATTAAGCTTTACCCTAATTAACCTTATACTTAATATCACTTGAGCATTATAATTCTCCGTTATAATCCCAGATTAGGGCTTCAATTTATCAGAAACTGAAACTAGGGTTTCCAGAACCGATTTCTAGGGTTTCTTATCAAACGTTAGGGTTTTCTAACTGAACGTTGTTGTTCTCAATATATTCTTAGGGTTTGACACAGATTTAATTTATCTGGTCAACCCTTGACCCTTAACCACATTCTGTACACAGAACATAACCATATTCACAGAACTTAATCACATAAACACTTAATCTTGAATAATTCACCTATAAGCCTTCACGAAATTTTGAAATCCTCAAAATTCCATCCTAATAACATCAAACGCATACACTTATTTTCTGTCTAGGTCTATTATTTGACCTTAAATCAATCATTTAGGATTTTACTAAATTGTCCAAATTCTCGGGTTGTCACATTCACCCCTCCTTCTAAGAATTTCGTCCCCGAAATTCACCTTGCACCTTACACCGTATACCAAATAGCTTACACCATTCACACATATCACATACTACCCAATTCACCACTCACAAGAGTAAAAGGTTTAAAATTTTCTTTGAGGGTCATATAAGATCATGAACTTATTTTCTGGGTATCTATCAAAGATACTCAAATTTCTCGGGTATCTAACAAAGATACTCAAATTTCTCGGGTATCTATCAAAGATACTCAAATTTCTCGGGTATCTATCAAAGATACTCAAATTAAAATATTCCCTTTATATAAAAGGTTGATCTGCTCAGTCTTATTTGATTCCGCAGCAAAATAATTTGGTTCGGGAAATTTCTTTCAATAAACACTTGGAGTTTTTGAAAACATTTTTGAGAATGACGTCATGATGCCGCACTGTATTTACAGTCCGTTGAGGATTTTGTCATTTGGTGATTTTATCATACTACATTATACCATAATGGAATAGTGACTTTAAGTCAAATTCACACTAAGTAATACTGCATTGATGACTCCATCATTTTTATCATCTCTGCACCAGGTCAAATGGTAAATAAGTGATAAGTAAAAAAAATAATTTTTTTTTTTAAAAGGCACATAGTGCATATTTATCTTGATGTCAAAATATCGAAGTTTAGCATAGCTAGGAGTTTAGGAAAACCTAAGTCTCCACTAATGATCATTTGCTTAAACATTCTATCTATTCCTATTATCCTTAACACTCCATTCACACAACTATACCCAGTTCATAAAACCACACTTATGAATTCATAACCTGGCCACAATTATATGAGTTTACGAACTTACCCTAGTCTGACCTTTGACGTCCGTTCGCTGAGGGGCTCATAAACATTTCATATAACTATGAGTCAAGAATGTCACATAAGTATGAGTTCTAAGAACTCGTATTTAATCCTATATTCTCTACCTATGACCTATTTATCCAGTATAACAACTAGCTTGACACAACATTTCAATTATTACCAACCCACCAACTAAGTAGTTTTTACACCAAGTACGATTCCCTACATACATACAAGAAATCATACAACTTCGATTGTTGACACGAGTCCTCATTGAAATCCCCACCTAATACTTAACCCCTTCTCAATCTGAATTTCATTTAATCCGTATTCATAATCCTTTTCTGAATCTGTACCATTCACACAACAATCTTGTTTAAACTTTTCAATCATCAGATTGATTCTTTCTGGTTGTCATAACCTTAACAGATCACGGGGTGATCTCATCGTATATATTACGATTCAATCCTATGACTATGATCGTTTTGTTTTACGATCTCCTATCACTGAACTTTTAGTCTTTTAGACTTTATCTATTCACCACTTCTGTTCAACCTTATTACCAGAGTTAGGGAACTCTGTATCTTTACAACTTACCGAGATTCGTCTTTGAATCTTTTCGACACACTAACTCGATTTGAGTTAGTACTTAATCCTAATCACTGCGGTTATTGGTCTCAAGTATTACTACCTAAGATTCATAACCAACAGCTTTGATACCAACTGTAGCGTCCCGAACCCGGGCCCCAAATCACCTCGGATTCGGTACACTATTTCTATTATTAATTGCGGAAGATATAAACATAAATTATTTATACATTACATTACACATTATTCCCCAAGGTCGAGTAACCTTAACTTATACACATTTCATAAACTATTTATTACATAACAATATTTATCACAATACGCTATTACAAACTAGTCAAGCTTTTATAACCCAAGTTTGAACTTGGCTTTAATCGCTTTCCTCGTATCCGAACGCTTTCGTCTTATCTCGCAATGTTTTATCATGATATAGCAAGGGTGAGCATGAAAGTTGCCCAAAGAAGTTTAAATACAACAATATAAGGATATATCATGATTGAAGAGTATGAATAATAAGTCAAGCTATAATTCATCAATATAATTGAGAACTAAGCGAACAAACTTTTGACTGAATAAGTTTTAAACGTGAACAAACATTTCTGAACCAACTGGTAATGAAGGTGATCAGCCTTTCATACCTGACTTATACATGCAAGATGTACAGAGTACAATTTTCATGGCAATCAACAATGATTAACCACAAGCTTGAATAAAACACTCTTATTAGAGTTAAGTAAGAACAAACTTGCCTGAACCGTTGATTACCGCAACGCAATTTATAACACTTTACCCGAAGACCTAATATTAATAATATAGATCTCCAATATTAGAATCACAGTACAATTCTGTTATATTTAAATACAAAGAATAACCTAAACACATAACACATAACACATAACCCTATAAGTCTATACAGCACATAAGACTTAGCATCAGGTCAAACTATTTCAGTCTGACTTAAAACTAACATCATTCTGTCATCCTGACGGTCTAGTCGGACAATACTCGAGTTTAAGTTCAATTAAACTTTGCCTAAACACTTAACACTTATCACAGATAATTTTCTTAGCAGTCAAAACATTTTTCCTAGGCTCGTAATAATTTTTGGATAATTATTACCATTTATCATGATTTTCCAATCATTAATATCGTATTTAAATACCACAATATTCATTAATCATTAATATTCATTTAATATAAAATATTAATAAAAATCATAACATAATATTATAATATAATTATAATATTTCAAAATATTTTTAATACCTTAAAATCATAATTATATGACTTTTAAACACTTAAATCCATTATCCGATAATTGATATTAATATTAAAATATTAATATTTCCATGCCAAAATATCAAAAGTTATATTTTATAACTTAAAATATTTTTATATAACTAAAATCATTTTTAAATGATTTTTAAAACATTAATTCTATTTTCCTTAATTTATTTAATATATTTATTAAATAAACTAATTACCATTAATATTAAAATATTAATGAAATTTATCATAAAATATTAAAAGTCATCAAAAATAACTTAAAATATTTTCTTTTACCATAATATTATTTTTCATGATTTTTCATGAATTAAAACTATTTTTCATAATTTATTTAATATTATAATTAAATAAATAAATACCTTTATATTCCAAAAATATTAAATATTTTCAAAATATACTCAAAATAGTTAAAAACTATTTTTCAAAGATTTAAAATAATTTTCATAATTTATTATGTATTTTTAACAATTTAAAATCATTTTTCTAATTTTTAATCATTTTCCGGAAAATAATAATAAACTGTCGCTAAAGGGTCCTTAGGCGACAAAAGTGTTGCTAATTGTGTTCTTGGTGTTCTTGGCCAATTTCCAGATCTTCATGTCGAAATTAGAGGGCCAGGTTTGACCACTTATAAATTCTTGATCCTAAGGTTTCGAAATCTAATGTATTGATGTTGTAGTATAAGTGTAATATTACAACTATCAACCAAGATCCTAGCCAAAACACAACATACCAGTGAGATCTAATCAACAGAAAAACTTGTCAGACATGTTCTTCAATTTCTGGGTTTTCCAGAAATTGAAGAAACGAATCGAGGTGCTTCATTTGAACCATTAAATATTTACTTTAGTGGCTTGTTTTATGCGATATGAAGGTTCCACCATATATTCCATATATCGAGATACGATTATAATGCATCAAACCCAACTAATAACATAACACTAAGCGATTAAGGATGGTCAAAGTTACGACAAAATAATGGTTCATGAAGATTACGGGTTACCCAGTTGTTTGTTCTTACGGTGATCGGCCAACGCCGTTTGACCAACAATATTTGCAATCCCGATCCCGATCCGGTGGTTATAAGGGCTTTGTTGTGTAGATCACATGTCATACTATCCGGATCTAACACTAACATGGTAAGTATCATTAACGATGAGAAGATCTAAGGCCTAGAAAATCATTGTCGATTTACGGAATCACGCAAATTTTTCTCAGGTTGCCCGAAATGTAAATTGTGTTGGTCAATTCGGTCTTTTGTGCTCATTTCTTATGTCCCGAACATGATATAAACTCGTTTCCAGTTCGGATCATAGTATACATGACATATTACACATATACAACTTTAAACACCAAAAATCATTAACACAAAAGAATCTAAAAGGCTCGACATTCATTTGTCGTGCCACTTTTACAAAATTTTCCAGATTTTCAAAATGTAAGATTCGAGCTCTTTAATGTTATGGGTTTGTGTTTTGACAACCCAGATCATCATTTGACACCCTATTACACATGTTTAACCAATCAATTACAACAAATAACTTCGGATCATAGATTTCAAAAATTTAGGGTTTATACCACTTTTTGGGCTTTGATCATGATTACGATCTTTGATCTTGTTCTTGGTACACGTGGGGCTTGATATTGTGGTGATCTAGCACTACATTTCAAGCTTTTAGAGAGAGGGGGGGTCAAGGATGAGTATTGGTAAGTAAATGAGCAATAATGTAATATTTTCTCTCTCTTTAATCTTATATATATTGCTTAGATACATGTATGATCTGATGTGCTGGAATTGAAGGACTGATTTGGCTGAGATTTTGTCCCACAAGTCAACAAAGTTGGTAACCTACCACAAATTTACCAAGATTTGCAAGCTAGGTAACTAAAATGATAACAAGGGCATTTTAGTCTTTTTCTTAATTTCTAGAATTTGCCAAATGATAAAACCCTTAGGGTTTAGGGTTTGAGCATCTAGGGTTTAGGGTTTGGAGCATTTAGGGTTTAGATTTTAACCCTTAACTTCCAAATTAAATTTCTAAAATTTCCAGTTTAAGTTTTCAAAATTGAAAATTAATATTTCTAACTTATAATTAGAATTTTCTAATTATATTAAAATTTCTTAATCATAACTTTAAATCTTACTAATTAGGATTAAAAATTCCTAATCAAAATTGTTAATTACGCAAGTAGGGTCAAAATGGTCATTAGGGTTTTCAACCCACAAATTAGGGTTTAAAATTTGAGATTAGGGTTTTCGAATTGATTAAGCTTTACCCTAATTAACCTTATACTTAATATCACTTGAGCATTATAATTCTCCGTTATAATCCCAGATTAGGGCTTCAATTTATCAGAAACTGAAACTAGGGTTTCCAGAACCGATTTCTAGGGTTTCTTATCAGACGTTAGGGTTTTCAAACTGAACGTTGTTGTTCTTAATATATTCTTAGGGTTTGACACAGATACAATTTATCTGGTCAACCCTTGACCCTTAACCACATTCTGTACACAGAACATAACCATATTCACAGAACTTAATCACATAAACACTTAATCCTGAATAATTCACCTATAAGCCTTCACGAAATTTTGAAATCCTCAAAATTCCATCCTAATAACATCAAACGCATACACTTATTTTCTGTCTAGGTCTATTATTTGACCTTAAATCAATCATTTAAGATTTTTCTAAATTGTCCAAATTCTCGGGTTGTCACAGAATTAATGTTGAGGAGTTTTATCAGTATTTTGTCGGAAAGGAGGTATTAAAAATCATCCGTATGTAGATTTTGGGCATTTTCTGTTTAGAATTTGGAAAAACTTTCTTCTACAAAGTTGTAGAGAATTCGATTTCCTATGGAATGGATATAAAATTCATATTTTTCTGATAAAGGGGCTATTTATTATGAATTATTGAACTTTCAGAAATAAATATTTTTATTAAAAAAACATGGTGGTCCCCACTTTTGGTTGGTGTAGAAAATCTGATTTTGGTGGACCCCACTAGAGGTGTGCTTAGTTTTGGGCAAAGATGGTGGGCATAGAAATTTTTAATAAATTAATATTTTATTAATTTAGTCTCCTTTGACGTTCTAGCATTTTCCTATAAATAGGGTGCTTAGTTAGAATTGAAAATCACACCTGAATCATAAGCTTTCTCTCTCAATATTATCGAGCATATTTTGTGAGTATTTAGATACTTTGAGAGTTGTTATTCAGTGCAAGTTTCCTTCATCATTACTGTGAAACCCCGAATTTTATGAAATGAAAATATTCAATTTTCTTATAATTATTATATTTAGTAAATGGTTAAATTGATAAAAGGTTAAAGTTAAGGGTGATATGTGAAAATTTTTCAAAGTATGCAAGTTGTTATAAAATATTCGTTTGGTCGAGGAATATTCTATTTGTCGAGGAATATCCGTAGGATGGCACAATCATTGGTGGACCTCACAACGAAAGTATTGTCGTAGTTAGAAAACGAGAGAATTATCATTTTATAAAAATCGGGTAATTAAATCGAATAAATGAGCAATTAATTTCTATTAATTCACATGCTTATAACTATATGTTCACATGTGTGTTCTATTGATTCACATGATTTACTATTAGGGGAGTTGGTGCAAGATTGATAATACTTGCATAACTAAGTTAAAGATGGAGGTATAGTTGAAGGTACTATACTATAATTAATTTTTTCACATGTTTAGAACTATTGAGTCACATGATTTACTATTAGGGGAGGTGGTGGAAGTTTGATAATACTTGCATGACTAAATTAAAAATGAAGGAAAATATGAAGGTATTATACTGTAATATTTCGAGCCCCGAAACGTGCAATTATCGAAACTATATTTTCCTATAAATAGAAGCTCATTCTTTCTTCATTTCTCACCAATTTACTAAAGCTATAGAGCAATTATTATAGAGAGAAATTATAGAGAGAAAGAAGAAGAGAAGTCTGCTACCTCACTATTCCAATATCCAGTTTCTTCTAAGTTAAGGGGTATTATTCTTTCGTATTCACGAAGAGAGTTATTTTCTTTAAATACTCGTAAGGGTTATTATTCCATTCTTTATTATTATGTTGGAATAACCTGTCTATGCGAAGTACCGCATAAATGGTGAAATTCTTCTATTATTCCATTCTTTATTATCCTGTTGGGAATAACCTGTCTGTGCGGTCTGTCGCATGCCTGGTGAATTCTTCTGTTATTCCATTCTTTATTATTCTGTTGGAATAACCTAGCTATGTGGATTACCGCAGGCATGGTGAATGATCCTTAGTATTCATTCTTTATTAAATTATGGAAATGATCTGTCTACGTAGATTACCGCATGGTGGATGAAAATCCATTTGCAGTTTCGAATATTTTATTATACTCATATGAGATATCATTTCTTTTGTACTCGTCATGGAATATCATTTTCTTTGGTATTTTTTTTACGAGTTACTATACACGGGTTACTATTCACCCGGTTACTATTCAATCTAGTATTATTCACTCGGGTATTCAGGGCACTTTTCGTGTCAGAGTACTATTCACGAGTTACTATTCACCCAAATTACTATTCACCCGAATATTATTCACTCGAGTATTTGGGGTACTATTCATGAGGTACTATTCCCGAAGAATTATTCATAGGGTACTATTGCGGGGTACTATTTACCCGAAAAATATATTTTTTTTCTGTCCAAATTATTTTTGGTATATGAATATTATTCTTTAGTTTTACTCCATAAATCAGTATCATGTTGATAATTTGGATATTTTTAAACTCAAGATAAATTTAAAGTCTTTAATATTTATCCTTGATTTCGTTTGATTAATGCTTATATCATTGTCATCATCCTCATGCTTATATTATGATGAAAGTCATCTTTGGCTCACGTGCAAAGATAGACTGTTGATTATTAGTTTTACAATTTGTATATCTTTGGCTCACGTGCAAAGATGGATTGTTGATTATTGGTTTTACAATTTGTATATCTTTGGCTTACGTGCAAAGATGGATTTGTTGATTATTGGTTTTACATTGTATATCTTTGGCTTACGTGCAAAGATGAACTATTGATTGATGAGTATCTTTGGCTTATGTGCATAGATGAACTGTTTATTGGTATGATTATGACCAGGGATCATTCGGTATAATCATGACCCGTAATGTTATAGATGATGTGGTAAAAGTCCTCATTGGCACGTAGTGCATTGATGGACAATTATTGGTATGATTATAAGCAGGGATTATTCGGTATAATCATGACCATTGATGATTACATGAATATCATTGGCCGTAGTGCAGGGATGATTCGATGATGTGGATTATTTATTAAGCTGAGTCTCAGTGATAACATATTGATTATACACTTTTAATTCATAAAAGATAGTAGATATCATGCTCTACTTGACTCTTCTAAAATACAGTTGTATGTCTTTGGCCTGTAGTGCAAAGATGAATTGTTGATAAATATCTTTGGCCGTAGTGCAAAGATGAATTTATTAGTGTAAGATCCCAACTTATTATGAATAAAATTAAATTTTTTCTATTTATTATCTTGAAATAATAAGGAGTTAATTTGATATAATACTTTGGTTATGGGTGAAATGTGCAAATTTTTCAAAATAAATAAGTGGTTATAAAATATTCATTTTTATCGGGGAATATTCGTTTGGTCGTGGAATATTCTTGTTGTCAGGGAATATTCGTACGACGGCGCAGCCATTCGTGGGCCTCATAACAGAATAACTGTCGAATGAAGAAAATGACAAAGTATGAGTTTTTATAAATAACGGCGTAATTGTTACCGTTAATACTGTTGGAATACCTGGTGGTTAAAATACGCCATGTCTGTGGTTGAAAGATACTTTACGGTATTGCATGCAAGATTTTTGAATTATTGATCCTTACATAAGAAGGCACTACTCAATAATTATTACAGTAGTTAATGTTCAATATTTTATTTTATTGATTCAATAATTGACGCGTTGATATTTTATATTATTGTTGTTTCAATAATTGTCACTGTACAGTATTTCCCATTATCAGATCAATAATTCATATTATTTGAATAATATTATTAGATAGCATTATTGGCAATGTCTAGAAAGTTCTGTCAAGGAGATGTTTGGTCACCTAATTGCGTGCCGGTAAGGAGAAATCCTTATTGGAAAGCCCCCTCTTTCCTAGGAACTATCTGGTTGTCATTATTATGATTATGTAATATTATTTGTGAATAATTAATTATTGATTTATATGTTAAGGAAATATTTATTCGATGAGGATATATATGATGAATTTATTTATGTGGTTATAAATGAAGGAATTAATGTTGAGGTGTTTTATCAGTATTTTGTCGGATTAGAGGTATTAAAAGATCAAATTGGTGTTCTTAAAGCTCTATTGCGTGAGTTATAATTTTAATCCGACCGTTGGATCGTTGTGATTTTTGGATATGTTATACATATATACGTTGACTATATGTCCACAAATTTTGAACCGTTAAAATTTAACGCATGATTTGTTATGAATTTTAAGAGGTTTTGAAAATCATCCATTTGTGGGTTTCAGATATTTTCTGTCTGGAATTTGGAAAAACTTAAAGCTACAAAGTTGTAGAGAATTCAATTTCGTGTGGAATGGACATAAAATTCATATTTTTCTGATAAACGGGTTATTTTCTATGAATTATTGAAGTTTCAGAAAATAAAATAATTTTAATTAAAATTAGGTGGGACCCACTTTTGGTTGGTGTTGAATACATGTGGGCTGCTATTTTTCTTCCAATTTGGCTGGCTTGGTTGGTGGAGGAGGCGTAGGAAGAAAGAAAAGATTATATTATTATTTAGTCTCCTATGGCGTTCTAACATTTTCCTATAAATAGGCGCTTAGGTTAGAATTGAAAATCACACCAGAAACAAGTTTTCTTTCTGTCTATATTATCGAGCATATTTTTGTGAGTATTTAAATACTTTGAGAGTTACTATTCAGTGCAAGTTTCCTTCGACTTTATATTCGATATTTCGAATAGAAGTACTATCATTTTGAGGTTAGGGATGTTATTTTTTTTTGTAATGATGTTATTCTTTCAATATCATTATACCGAAATATTGGTATGGATTTTATTGTGGAATTTCTACCTTTTTGTGTTGGGGTTACTATTCACGTATACGGCACTATTCACGAATAAGACACTAATCACCGAAAAATGAAAATTTTCCTTTTTGTCCAAGATATCTATTATGGTTACTATCTTTGATTGTATCCATGTTTTGATCTTTATTTTTGAATTCTGCTTCACAATTGGTTATTATGAAGTATTATTAATCTTGGATAAACTGTTATACGAATCCCTAATATTTGTCCTTTTGTCTTACTAGATTCGTTTTCTTTAAAATATTTTTCATCATCCTCAGTCTTAAATGATGATGTTACTGAATATCTTTGGCCCGTAGTGCAAAGATGAATAGGTGTTGAGATGAACATGACCGACTGGTGATACAAATGAATATCTTTGGCCTGAAGTGAAAAGATGAATATTTGATTAAAGTTGTATATTGATTGTTGTTACAAGGATAAAATTTATGGTGGACTTTGAAATCTTAAAAGATAGTAGAATTCATTCTCTACGTGATTCTTCTAATGGATTGTTATTTTCGCTGCATTTATTGATCTAAAACTTGTCGTCTATTATATTCTATCAGATTTTTCCCTATTGAAGACTAATTGTGACGCCCCCAAAATAGGTATACATCACCCATTCTGAGTCGCCAAATACATGGTACAGAAATACAAATACAAACTTAAATATACAACATGAACTGTAAGTTTTAATACAAACATTGTCCTCTAGACAGTTTTCAAACTCAAAATAAGTCCTCAATACATTTATTTTCACACTATTTCATAGAATAGTGAGGACTACTAATGCTATCATCTAGACCGTCACTCCGTTCCCCGACTAGTCCCTGCTACGTTCTCATTTCCTGAAGAGAACAATGAAAGCAAAAAGGGTGAGCTCAACTAGCCCAGTAAGAAATATTATGACTAAGATAATGAAGAATAAATTATTGTTAGCCTTCAACAGTGTTAAACTGATAAAATATAACAAACAACAAGTTTAACTGCAGCGGAACAAGCAATCCATTAAAAGAGTCAAGTATAAAATCTACTATCTTTTGTTATTTAAAAAGGTTTTCATCACTTTTATCGTTTGAGACTCAAATTTTAATAAATAAACCACATCATCCACCTTTTACTACCAAGGATATTCATTAGTATCACGACCACAAATTATCCATGCACTAAGAGCCAAGGATATTCGTGTATTCATTAATGGTCATGATCATGCCAACAACTGTCCATCAATGCACTACGGGCCAATAAGGACTTTTACTACATCGTTTGTAACATTACGGTCATGATTATACTGATTAATCCCTGGTCATAATCATACCAAGTCCATCTATGCACTACAGGCCACAGATGACTTTCAACATAATATAAACATGACGATGATGACAATGATATAAGAATTCAATAAAACAAGTTCAAGAATTAAATTATCCAAGAACTAATAACGTCCAAATTGTCAACATGATACTTCTTTGTAAAGTAAAATTCAAGAATGCTCAGAAGAATATTTCCATGAAAAGATACTGGATGAAGTGCAAATATCAAGGATATTCCACTAATTTCGTGGAGTAAAGAAGTCAAAACTTTAACCAACTGAGTATAATAAAGAATGGAATAACAAAAGAAATCATTAGGCATGCGATAGACCGCACAGACAGGTTATTCTAACAGAATAATAAATAACGGAACCAGGTCATACGTAAACGCACAGAAAGGATATTCCAATAGAATAATAAATAACGGAACCAGGTCAGGAAAAATTCGCACCAACATGATGTTCTAACAGAATAATAAATAACGGAACCAGGTCATGCATAAACGCAGAGACAGGATGTTCCAACAGAATAATAAATAACGGAACTAGGTCTTGCGTAAACGCACAGACAGGATGTTCCAACAGAATAATAAATAATGGAATAACAGAAGAATTTCACTATGTATGTGGTACTTCGCATAGACAGGTTATTCCAACATAATGATAAAGAATGGAATAACAGAAGAATTTTACCATGTATGCGGTACTTCGCATAGACAGGTTATTCCAACATAATGATAAAGAATGGAATAACAGAAGTTCTATTCATGAATACGAAAGAAATAATACCCCTTACCTTAGAACAAACTGGATATAGGAGTAGTGAACTAGCAGAATACTTTTCTTCTTTCTCTCTATAGTTTCTCTCTCTAGAGTTTTAGTGAATTCGTAAGAAATAATGAAGGAATGAGCTTCTCTTTATAGGATAATGGACTGAATAATAACTAATTCATGAACGGCCCAGATTGATTTACTTCTAAATGGACGGTCCAGATTGGTTTACTATAAAATATTCTAATAAAACAAAATCTTTTAAATAAAATATAATATATTCTATTTATAATCTAATAAAACGAATAACTTTATAAAAGTATTCTATTTTATATAAAAAGATTTTACTATGCAAACACTATCAGAGCACTATGCAAAACACTATGCATAATAAAATATAATATATTCTATTTATAGTCTAATAAAATGAATAACTTTATAAAAGTATTCTGTTTTATATAAAAAGATTTTACTATTCACAACACTATGCATAATAGAATATAATATATTCTATTTATAGTCTAATAAAATGAATAACTTTATAAAAGTATTATGTTTTATATAAAAAGTTTTTCTATTTTATTACATTAATAATACTAATAAAACAAAACTTCATCATCATTATTATAATTCACACTATTAATCGACCATGTGGTTTCCTGGAAGAGGGGGGCTTCCAATAAGGATTTCTCCTATTGGCGCATGATTAGGTGACCAAACCTCTCCTTGGCGAAACTTCTAGACATCGTTAATATTGCAAATAATAATATTAATAACTCATCATCTCAATTATTGATTTAATAATATATAAAATATCGACAATAATTGAATCAATTAACGTGAGATACTATGCAACAATTCTTTGAAGCAATAATTGAACAAAACCGGTGTGACTTCTCACGTAAGCATCAATAATCAATACCGTGTGCTACTATGCAACCACGCATATTCCTATACTTTTAACACCGGGTGTTTCAACAGTTAACGATACAACTTCTGTCGTTATTTTCATAAAATATTTTTATCATTTTCTCAATCCGACAATAATTCCGTTGTGGGGTCCACAAATGATTGTGTCGTCGTACGAATATTCCTTGTTAAAATGAATATTCCCCGACCAATCGAATTATATATAACAACTTACGTACTTTGCAAAATTTATAAATATTACCCACAACTATAACATTATATCAAATTCATTCCATAATATTCAAACATGATAATTATAGAAAATTCATCTTTATTCATAAAAGTTGGGGTCTTACAATCTCCCCTTCTTATAAAATTTCGCCCTCAAAATTAGGGTACGTACCTGGTATGTAGAAGTGGTAAGGATACCTTGATTTCATTTCAGATTCTAACTCCCATGTCATTTCCTCACCATCGTGGTTCCTCCATAAAACTTTAACTTGAGGTATAACCTTGGAGCGTAGAATATGTTCCTTCTTATCCAAGATTTGAACAGGAACCTCTTTATACGTTAAATCTCCCGCTATTTCGTCCGGTTCTAACTCAATAATGTGGTTCGGGTCTTTAACATATTTACGTAACATGGATATATAAAAAACGTTATAAACACGAGACATACTTGGCGGTAAAGCGAGTCTATAGGCTACAGTCCCTACTCGATCGAAGATTAAAAATGGGACAATGAATCGAGGATTGATCTTTCCTCTCTTTCCAAATCTCGTAACTCCTTTCCATGGAGCAACACGTAACAACACATGATCTCCAATATCGAATTCTACGTCCTTTCGATCAGCATAACTCTTTTGTCGGTCTTGCGAGGTTTTTATACGTTGTCGGATCGTTTGAATCTTTTTCGTAGTCATACGTCCCACCTTCCCTTGAAGTCAAGGACACAGAGTCTTAATAAATCTTTAAGAGTTTGAATAGTCCTCTCTGATTGTTCGTCCATTTGAGGATGATATGCCAAACTAAATTATAAATCCGTGCCGATAGCTTTTTGTAAACTAACCCAAAATCGTGAAGTGAATCTTGGGTCTCGATCAGAAAATATGGATACTGGCATACCATGCAGTCTTATAATCTCATTTATGTATAAACGAGCAAGACGTTCAAGTGTATAAGTTTCTCGTATTGGTAAGAAATGAGCAGACTTGGTCAACCTATCAACAATGACCCAAATTGCATCTATGCCTTCAGAAACCTTGGGAAGACCAGTAACGAAATCCATGGTAATGTGCTCCCACTTCCATTCTGGAATTTCAAGTGGTTGCAATGGACCTTTTGGTACTTGATGTTCCGCCTTGACTCGTTGACAAGTTAGATACCTTGAGATAAACAACGCTATCTCTCTCTTCATATTGCTCCACCAAAATGTATGTCAAAGATCACGATACATTTTAGTACTCCCATGATGGATTTCAAACGGTGTGTTGTGTGCCTCCATCATAAATTTATACTTTAAATCAGGGTCGTTAGGAACACAAAGTTAGGAGTTGACTCGAAGTATTCCTTCTTCATCGATTCTTGCTTCTGGCATAGCACCTTCTCGTACTTTCTTCCTCATATGCATCAGCTCCAGATCTGTAGCTTGAGCACCTTTAACTTTATCGATTAAAGTCGGTTCTACTCGTATATTTGCGATCATCACGTGGGTCCCTGGAGTCTTTATCTCTATCTCCATCTCATTCCTTTGCAAGTCATACAAAATAGGACTTTCCGTTGACAATATCGCTCTCGTACCTGCATATGATCTTCTACTCAATGCGTCAGCTACCACGTTTGCTTTTCCAAGATGGTATTGGATGGTATGACCATAATCTTTCAATAGTTCAAGCCAACGTCGCTGTAGCATGTTGAGTTCATTTTGAGTGAAGAAATATTTGAGGCTTTTATTATCCGTAAAGATCTCCACTTTCTCCCCATACAAGTAATGCCTCCAAATTTTAAGTGTGAAGACAACAACTGCCAACTCTAGATCATGAGTAGCATAATTCCTCTTATATTCTTTGAGTTGTCGAGAGGCATAGTCTATGACTTTCCCATGTTTCATGAGAACACATCCTAACCCTTTGCCTGAAGCATCACTGTAGATGACAAATCCCTCCGAGCCAAATGGTATTGTCAGAACAGGTACTGAAATGAGTCTTCTCTTGAGTTCTTGAAAACTCTTCTCACATTCCTCGTTCCAACCAAATTTTGTATCTTTCCGAGTCAGCTGAGTTAAGGGAGTAACGATTCGAGAAAACCCTTCTACGAATCTCTGATAATAACCAACTAAGCCGAGAAAGCTACGTACTTCACTCACTGATTTAGGTTGTTCCCAGCTTTGAATAGCTTCAATCTTTGCTGGGTCAACAGATATTTTATGACTTGATACCATGTGCTCAATGAATGCTACTTTCTCAAGCCAGAACTCGCATTTCTTCAACTTGGCATAAAGCTTATATTCACGAAGCTTTTGGAGTATCAGCCTCAAGTGTTGCTCATGATCTTCACAGCTTTTGGAATAAATAAGGATGTCATCAATAAAGATGACCACAAAGTGATCCAAATATTCCTTGAATACTCGATTCATCATATCCATGAAGGCAGCAGGAGCATTAGTCAATCCAAAAGACATGACTAGGAATTCATAATGCCCGTACCAAGTTCTGAAAGCCATCTTTGGAATGTCATCGGTTATAATCTTTAATTGGTGATATCCGAAACGAAGATCAATCTTTGAAAAAAATTTGGCGCCTTGCAACTGGTCAAACAGGTCATTAATGCGAGGCAATGGATATCTTTTTTTGATAGTGACATGGTTCAACTCCCGATATCTTTTTCATGTGACGAATACTTTCGGGAAAGTACTTGTCGTTGAACAATTCTTGGAACTTCTCCCAAGTCATCTTCAGTGCGGCAGGTTGAGTACGTTTTACAGATTCCCAAATCTGCCTCTACACGCAACAAGAAGGTGGCAAAGGGAACCTTTTGCTCCTTGGAGCATCCCAAGACATCAAATATCTTGCAGATTTGCTTTATCCACGTCTCCGCCTTAAGTGGTTTTGGCTCTCTAAAAAACTCTGGCGGTCCTAGTTCCTTGAACTGCTTAGCGGTGACCGTCCGAGAGTTGCCAGTGTTTCCATCTGCATTTTGTATAGGAGCCACCCTTGCTTGATGTTGCATGAATTGTATAAAGCCTCTGAATATTCCGTCGTTCATCATTTGGTCAGTGTTATTGTTTGCCTGAGGATTATCGCTTTCCTGATGCACATTATCCTGATTATTAATCTGTGGAGACTCAACGGTCTCCTGTGCTCCATTGCTAATCTCAACATTCTCGGATGCCATTTTCAAATACTGGCATAAAACAAAAGTTAATTGACATGCAATATATTATCCCTATACTCTGACTGACCAATTAAATGCCAAATAAACTTAGGTAGGTCATACTAGCGAAGGAATTCCCCGTCTCTCCCCTCCTAGTTCTTGTCTCACATCTCAGCTAGGGATCATATCCCTAAGCTTTGATACCAACTGTGATGCCCCAAATAGAGGTATACATCACCCATTCTGAGTCTCCAAATACATGGTACAGAAATACAAATACAAACTTATATATACAACATGAACTGTGAGTTTTAATACAAACATTGTCCTCTAGATAGTTTTCAAACTCAAAATAAGTCCTCAATACATTTATTTTTACACTATTTCATAGAATAATGAGGACTACTAATGCTATCATCTGGACCATCACTCCGTTCCCCGACTAGTCCATGTTACGTTCTCATTTCCTGAAGAGAACAATGAAAGAAAAAAGGGTGAACTCAACTAGCCCAGTAAGAAATATTATGACTAAGATAATGAAGAATAAATTATTGTTAGCCTTCAACAGTGTTAAACTGATAAAATATAACAAACAACAAGTTTAACTGCAGCGGAACAAGCAATCCATTAAAAGAGTCAAGTATAAAATCTACTATCTTTTATGATTTAAAAAGGTTTTCATCACTTTTATTGTTGAGACTCAGCTTAATAAATAAACCACATCATCCCTGCACTACGGCCAAGGATATTCATTAGTATCACGACCACAAATTATCCATGCACTACGAGCCAAGGATATTCGTTTATTCATTAATGGTCATGATCATGCCAACAACTGTCCATCAATGCACTATGGGCCAATGAGGACTTTTACCACATCATTTGTAACATTACGGTCATGATTATCTGGATTAATCCTCGGTCATAATCATACCAAGTCCATCTATGCACTACAGGCCACAAATGACTTTCAACATAATATAAACATAAGGATGATGATAATGATATAAGAATTCAATAAAACAAGTTCAAGAATTAAATTATCCAGGAACTAATAACGTCCAAATTGTCAACATGATACTTCTTTCTCATATGATATGTTTTACATGAGTAAACATATAAGACCATTTTTCTCTTCTCATGAATGGTCTGCTTTCTTATAGAGATCAACAACCAGGTGGGTTTTATTCATGTTAGATCAGTAAGTCTTCAAGAACAAGCTTTGACAGAGAATGATTTTATCGGAACATTTCTGAAATGTCTTAAGCCTCCAACTGGTTGAATCTTCTCGACTAAAGTCATCTACTTGAGTATTCCTTAGTGTGGTCTGATAGACCAAATACCTGCAGATTAAATAAATTTCTATTTTTGGTACCCATGGTTAAATGAGTCCTACTAGGTTAGTTTCCAAAATTCATGTTCCTCATATATTTGAATTTTCATCATATTGATCATCAACAGACATATTTATGCATGTATTCAATTTAGGTATGACATTTTAAGATGCATGATGATGAGTGTGTGTAAGATTAATCATTTTAATAAAGCACTCTTTTTGGTGGTTTCATCATTTGCTTGGCTATGTTCACGAATTTTAAATATTCACAGAGTGAGAATTAGTTCTATCACTTATTTGTATCTGGTTGATTCATGGAGATGATCAGTTTTTATGAATCTTCAAGATACTCTTGTTGAACTGATCAAACTCTATGTATTATCAAAAATCTAGAACAAAGGTTTGTAAGTACATACTAACCCATCAGCAAGGATTACTCCACTTAAGATTAATTAAATCCTAATATGCTCATGACCTATTTCAGACTTCTTTCAAGATGTTATCTTCAGCCTAAAACTTAGATGGAGAGAAAGTTTGTTAGTAGTTTAAGTTTTCAACCTTAGTGTACTTTCTCTCTTCCTCTTTTTAGGTAGAATACGGTCTCTTAATAGAATATTGTTATAGTACATAAGTTTATGCAACATGATGTACACATTTATGTTATGAGGAATCGTACCTTTCCATTGTCAGTTTCTTGACAGTCATTTATCTTGATATAATAAGGTTAGGCATTGATGTGCTTTTTTCACATTCATTCTTGACAGCTTGTTGCTCCAGTTTCATTCGATCAATCAGTCATAGTCTTGAAGATGTAAGCGAAGAAAGTCTTAGCATCCTTATTTCTTTGACGACCTTGAACCTCAAGTTTCACATCCAGCTACTGGTTAGCCAAATACATATCTGAGAAATTCTTCTTTCTCCTCTGGATAAGTATTTCTTAGAATGTATAGCCTTTCATCTTCTAGACTGGTGGATGCTTGACTCTTTGCTGTTGATGCCTTTTTGGCCTCTCATCTTTGGTCTTCAAACTACGAGATTTACTGTGGACAAGGATTGGTCTTGTTGCTATGACATTTAAGAACATGGACCAATCTGAGCAACTTCAGGTGTATATATACATTTACATGTACACAATATTTCCAACGTGTGAGCTCATCTGCATTTATAAGTGACTTACTACTAAACTAAGTTTAGAATAATCTTTGTGCCTAGGATCAGACTCAAAGCGATTAGCTTTTAAATATAGCATGAAAACATGTTCTGATACCAATTGTTAGTTCCCAGTAGGCACACAATAGATCTAGAAGGGGGGGTTGAATAGATCCTTTTCATTTTCAAATACTTTTCTTATTTATTTTGTATTACTAATGAATTAGCACATGATAAACATACGAATCTTTTCAGGCATAGCGGAATGAATAAACAAAAGATCCCCTTAATTGATATATTCATGAACATGCATACATTGTTCGTAGAGTTAGTTATGTTGTAAGCAGTTAATACATACATAGCATTTATAGCAGTTAGGTACATAGTGTAAATGACAGAAGGTAAATGACTGAATGTAAAAGGCATAAGGGATTTTAAGTGGTTCAGAGACTCAAGCTCCTAATCCACTCTTTTGCTTTAATGAGTAGGAATTCCACTAAGGAAGGGCAGCACCATGAATCACTAAGATTCCTTCAAGTCCAGCAGCCTTGGAACTTTAGTTCGCTGAGAACTCTTCAATCCCAACAGGCTTGGAACTCCTCTAGTTCCCTAGGAACTCTTCAAGCCCAGTAGGCTTGGATCTTCATTTAGTCCCTCCAGACAAGGACCCCTCAGGCCCTGGCTACTTGTTGGTGTTGGTGTTGGTGTTGTTGTTATTGGTGCTGAGATGTTAAGATGTCTTTAAGCTTGAACATCTTTTGTACTTAGCAGATTGGTGTGGTCCTCTTTACATTATGAGTAGAGTCTGGACCACTTATTCTTTGGTGTAGCTGTTCTTCATTCTTATATGCTAATCTTCATCCGATGTTAGCTATGCACAATCACCATTTAAGTTTTCTAAGTGTTTGAGCTTTTAGTAGACTTCGTCTGGCACTTAACATTCCCTGAACCCTTATTGAATGGTTTGCAAACATGATTATGTATCTGTTCAGTTTCAGCTTTTGGTTCATGGTGATTCACAGAATGGCTCTCTGGATCTTCTTTGTGCTCTACCACTTTTCTGAATGCTATCTTCTTGGCCTTCTTGGCTCTCATCTTAGCTGCCATCTTCAGTGGCATTCTCATCTTTATTAAGTGAAGCTTTAGTCTGTTCAAGTCCTTCAAATCTGCTTCACTTCCAGCTTCGTAGTCTCACTCTCACTGAGACTTATTCCGTTCTGCTCTAGTGGAACTCGTAGAGTCAACACTATAGCATTCCAACAACTCAACGGTCCTTTAACTCATCAACACTTTATCTTTGAAGCTCTGAATGATATATACTCCTTCCCAATCTTCCCATTGGAATGTATCCATTGAAAGCTATTTGAATTTCTTCGTAGATCTTGAGTTATTTGGTACAGACTGCTTGATGTGACATGACAGCTCCTTTATGACTTTACTGACACAGCAGTCTGCTACCTTACCTACCGCCTTAAAGTTGTCACATTTCCATGTTAGGTAGGTAGTCATCTTTATTTCTTCTTTCTGACTTCTCGATAAGAACATCAAAAATTATCCTTTTTCATAGATGATTTCAATTAGAAATGTTCAAATATCAATCTTCAGATTGAATCATTTTCAATGCTTCAATCTTTAGATGATCGAACTCTACGATTCTGATGTATAAGTTCTTGGACCTGATCGTAGTGTGTCTTATTGAATGTTGCTCATTGACTGATTGAGACAACACTACGATCCTAAAGAGTGTTCAATGGATCTTCAATTTAGAACACCTCTTATTTCACTTGTGCAGTGCTTCAACATCTCTGTTTGCCTCGATTGATCTCAGGAACTGATAGCTTGACTCCTTGTTCTGGTCTCTTCTAAATAGCAAGACACATCAGATTTGTGGCATGCCCATCTCGCTTTCTCCTTGTGATCTCCCGTTCACTTGTCATCAATGGACTGACCCATGCTTAATCACTTTCGCCTTGTTCTTTAAAAGCTTACTAATATCTTTGTGTAAACTGCATCAGTTCCTACTTTTTTTGGAAAACACTATGATCCTGGTTGACTCCAAGATCGTTGTCTTCTGTTCTCTTGATAGCTAATGCATATGTTGACTTTCCTTTGTCAGATACTTTTACTGAAGTCTTCTTTTGATCTACTTGTGGAAGACTTTATCTTGAATGGCTTCACAACTCAATCTAGATGCTGATTGGGTTGGTTCTTAAGTCTTCTGTTAGCTTGCAAGCCATCCGTTGAGTGCTCTCTGGTTTCCTTAAGGTGGAATGTATCTTTGCAACTCAGACCAGAGGCTCTATCCTTTGGATATTCTGGGAGTGCTCATTTGTTGAGAATCGTGTTTACTCTATGATTCTGCCTTGGCGTTGTGAACATTTCTATTGAAGCCTTAGTTCTGCACTCTACGATTTAGCTTGGGTTCTGCAGACACTGCAACTCTAAGATTGGATCTTGACACTCTACGATTTCTGCCTCTTATATGATCAGTAAACTCTACGACTCCGAGTGTGGTCTACGATTCTTGACTTGGCTTTGGCAGATGCTCGTTTGGCTCTTAGACAGGTTGTCTCTATGATTCTAAATATGACTTCCTCAACAGACTACGGCTTTGAGGAAGTTTTTCTCGACACACTACGATTCATCCTCGTCTCTTCTGGCAGTCTACAAATCTGAGATCTACTATCTTGCAGACTACGATTTTGCCTTGATAGTTCTCGAGCTTTCCTTGACTCTCCTGGCAAACTATGATTTATGGTGCAGTGCTCGATGATCAGACATGCCCATCTATTATATTATAAGATCAACCTAACAAGCTTGATCTTTCTATATTTATAGTCCTTCTACATCATTTCTTTTTAAGGGCTTTACATAGCTATTTTGCTTATGTATGATCAACCTAACATATTTGATCAATTCATTCCAAGTCCTTGTACATATGTTCCTATTATCTATCAAAGGACTTTACAACTTTTCTCAATGCAAGCATACTTGCATATTCATTCATCTATATCATAATCAAATCATATGTAAATAGGAATATCATTCTCATGTTTATTCCTAACACATATTATTGAATTAGAACCAGACGAAATAGCAGAAGAGTTAATGTATAAGGAGGTACCTGTCAAGATCTTGGATAAGAAGGAACATATTCTACCCTCAAATGTTATACCTTAAGTTAAAGTTTTATGGAGAAACCATGATATTGAGTAAATGATCTGGGAGTTAGAATATGAAATGAAAGCAAGGTGTCCTCACCTCTTCGAAATACCAGGTATGTACATCAATTTTGAGGATAAAATTTTATAAGGAAGAGAGGTTGTAAGACCCTAAATTTTTAGGAATAAGATTTGATTTTCTTTATATATTATTCTAAATAGGAAGGTGTTGATTTAATAATGTTATAGTTATGGGTGATATGTGCAAATTATACAAAGTAAAAAGTTATCGAAAAATATTAGTTTTGTTGGGGAATATTCTTTTTGTTGAGAAATATTTGTACGACGACACAATCATTAGTGGACCCCATAACAGAATAATTGTCGGATATAGAAAGCAACAAAAATAACATTTTTATAAAATAACGGCAAAACTTTTACCGTTAACTGTTGTAATACCCATTGATAAAGGTACAGTAACACGCGGTACTCCACAGTAGCACACGGTATTGCACAGTATTTCTGATTATTAGCTTAATAATTGCTACAGTGATAATTGCATAGTATTTTATATTATTGATTCAATAATTATCACAGTAACAACTGCATAGTATTCTACGTCATTAAATTAATAATTGTCACGGCATAGTAACTCATATTATTTGAAATGATATTATTATTATTTAGCACTATTTGAAATGTCTAGAAGTTCTGTCGAGGAAAGGGGTTAAGTTATATAAATGTGCCAAGAAGGATAAATCCTTATCGAAAAGCCCCGTTTTTCCTGGAAACGATATGGTTGTCAGTATTGTGAATCTATAATATCAATAGTGAATAATTATTGAAGGATTAAAAAGCATTGATAATTATGTTATGCGTAATATAACCAATAGTAAGAAGTTGCTGACACTCGAAGGAAATAATGGTGATATGTGGTATTTTGTAAGTTTAGCTTATTCTATGGGATCCATAGGTCATCATCTAAGAGTCACTTTCGCCAATAGTACTTGTTTTTACTAGATGCCAAACCACTTGCCTTTTCATATTAAAGGCGTCAAACCACTTGCCTTTTCACATTACAAGCGTCAAACCGCTTACATCTTCACACTATCAGGCATCAATCCACTTGCCTCTTCACATTGCAAGGGTCAAGCTAGAATTCTTCTATAAATAGAAGCTTATTTCTTCCTTCCTTCTCACCAATTCACTAAGAAAAGAAACTCATAAGAGAAAGTTAGAGAGAAAATAAGAGAGAATAAGAGTATTCGAGAAGTAAGCACACACCAACAACATAAAGTTCTGCTACTACACTATTGCAGTATCTAGTCTTTTATTAAGGTAAGGGATGTTATTTTCTTTCAATACTCGTAAGAGATGTTATTTTCTTTCAATACTCGTAAGGGATATCATTTATTGCATACTCGTATGTAATATCATTTGCTTTCATATCCGTACATGATATTACTTCATACTCATAAGGGTTGTCATTATATTCCTTATTAATTTGTGAGAATAACATGTCTATGCGAATTACCGCATTCCTGGTGAATAACTCGTCGTGTTCATTCTTTATTAAGTTGTGGAAATGATCTATCTACGCGGATTACCGCATGACGGGTGAAAATTCATTTGTAGTTTCGTATATTATTTCATACTCCATATTATGTAAGTGATATTATTTCATTTCATATTCCTAAATATAAACTTACTATAGTAAGTATTGCTTCTATAATTCCTGAAATGATTAGAAATTCCTTGAGGTTTGCGCTTCATCTAATATCATTTCACTGGAATATTAGTCTGAACTTTCTTATTAAATTTTAATCTTTTCATGTCGGGGTACTATCCATCTGGGGTAATATTTATACCGGAGTACTATTCACAACGAAATTAGTTTCTTTTTCAGTCCAAATTATCTTTGATATATGAATTTTATTCTTGAATTTGAATCCACGTTTTGATCATCATGTTGACAATTTGGATATTCTTGAACTCTGGATAAATTGAATTATAAATCTCTAATATTTATCCTTGATCTCACTTGTACTTATTCTTTATATCATTGTCATCATCCTCATACTTGAATTGTGGTGAAGAGTTATCTTTGGCCCGTAGTGCAAAGATGAACTGTTGATTGGTATTATTATGACCAAGAACTGCGTATTTATAAGACCCCAACTTTTATGAATAAAGATGAATTTTCTATAAATATCATTTTTGAATATTAAGGAGTGAATTTGATATAATGTTATAGTTATGGGTAATATTTATAGATTTTGTAAAGTACACAAGTTATTATATTATATTCAATTGGTCGAGGAATATTCGTTTTAAAAGGGAATATTCGTACGAGGGCACAATCATTGGTGGACCCCACAACAGAATTATTGTCAGAATGAGAAAATGACAAAAATATCTTTTTATAAAATAACGTGAAAGTTTTACCGTTAATCGTTGAAATACTCTGGTGTTAAAAAATACGATGAATACGCGTGGTTGCATAGTAGCACACGATATTGATTATTGATACTTACGTGAGAAGTCACTCAGTTTTGTTCAATTATTGCTACAGTAATTGCTGCATAGTATCTCACGTTATTTGATTCAATTATTGTCGATATTTTATATATTATTAAATCAATAATTGAGACGATACAATTATTCATATTATTATTTGCAATATTGACGATGTCTAGAAAGTTCTGTCGAGAAGAGGTTTGGTCACCTAATTGCGCGCCAATAGGGAGAAATCCTTGTCGGAAAGCCCCCTCTTTCCTTGGAATGATCTGGTTGTTAATATTGCGAGTTATAATAATAATAAATAAATTTTGTTAAAAATATTGAGGGGATTTGTATGAAGTATTTGATGTAAATGTTGCTTATTTTATGGATCCCCATTTACCCATTTTTCAAAATAATCGGTAGAAAATTATTTACTATAATAAAGATGGGGCCATATGTGGGGCCCATGGAAGAAAAATGATTTGGGGGGGAAATTGTAGGATCACGGGGAGTACTATTATTGTATATATTATATATATAAATATATATATATATATATTATAATAAGTTTTGTTTTATATGAAAAATAGAATATATTATATTTTATTATGCATAGTATTTGCATAGTGCCTGCATAGTATTTGCATAGTAAACTATAAAAAAAATTCAGATGAATTGTTGAATCCGTGAATTCCCCACTGTGCACACGTGATTTTCTAAATTCAAATAGTATCCTTTCCATTCTCCTATAAATAGGATGCTTAGTTAGAATTGAAAATCACACCAGAATCAGAGAATTCTTCTTCTATAATATTGAGCGTATTTCTTTAGAGTTTAAGGAAGTTTTGAGCTTAGAAAACAGTATAAGTTTTCTTCAAGAATATCCCCGCCCTACAAGTCGGAATACTCTTCTTTTAAGGTAAGGGATATTATTTTTGTTCAGTATTTGTAAGAAATAATATTTTCTTTCATACTCTGTAGTATGTAAGTAATATTATTTCATTTCAGATTTTGAATTCTACACTCGTTTGTTAAATTTTTGGCTTCTATACTCCATGAAATTAGTAGAATATCCTTAAAATTTACGCTTCATCCAGTATCTTTTAATGAAAATATTATTCTGAACATTCTTGATAAGTTTTAACTTTTTCATGCCAAAGTACTATTCACGGGGTACTATTCCCGAAGTACTATTCACGGGGTATTATTCACCTGGTTACTATTCACCCGGGGTACTATTCATAATAAAAATTGATTTTTTTTGGGTCCAAATCACTTTTGGTACAAAATTATTCTTGAATTTACTCCACAAAGCAGTATCATGTTGACAATTTGGACATTATTGAATTCTGGATAAATTAAATTATAAATCTTTAAAAATTTATCCTTTGCTTTCTTTTAATTGAATTATTATATCATTGTCATCATCCTCATGCTTATATTATGATGAAAGTCATTTGTGGCCCGTAGTGCATAGATGGACTTGGTATGATTATGACCAGGGATTATTCGGTATAATCATGACCGTAATGTTACAAATGATATGGTAAAATTCCTCATTGGCCCGTAGTGCATTGATGGACAGTTGTTGGCATGATCATGACCATTGATGAAAACACGAATATCCTTGGCCCGTAGTGGATGGATAATTCGTGGTTGTGATACTAATGAATATCCTTGGTCGTAGTGCAGGGGTGATTCGATGATGTGGATTATTTATTAAGCTGAGTCTCAACGATAAAATTGATGATAAACCTTTTAAATCATAGAAGATAGTAGATTTCATGCTCTATTTGACTCTTCTAATGGATTACTTGTTCTGCTGCAGTTAAACTTGATGTCTATTGTATTTTATCAGTTTAACACTGTTGAAGGCTAACGATAATTTATTCTGCATTATCTTAGTCATAATATTTCTTATTGGGCTAGTTGAGCTCACCCTTTGCTTTCATTGTTCTCTTCAGGAAATGAGAATATAGCTGGGACTAGTCGGGGAACGGAGTGACAGTCCAGATGTTTTCATTAGTAGTCCTCACTATTCTGTGAAATAGTGTGATAATAAATGTATTGAGGACTTATTTTGAGTTTGAATACTGTCTAGAAGACAATATTTGTATTAAAACTCACAACTCATATTGTATATTTAAGTTTGTATTTGTATTCTTTACCATGTATTTGGAGACTCAGAATGGGTGATGTATACCTATTTTGGGGGCATCACAGTTGGTATCAAAGCTTAGGGATATGATCCCTGACTAAGATGTGAGACTAGAACTAGGGGGGAGAGACGGGTAATTCTTTCGCTAGTATGACATACCTAAGTTTATTTGTTATTTAATTGGTCGGTCAAAATATAGGATAATGTAATAACCCAATATTTTCAATAAAAAATTTTTGTGATTTAATTTATATATATATATATATATATATATATATATATATATATATATATATATAAAAAGTGAGAATATTTGCAAAGTAAAGTATATGTATCTATATGTTAAATAAAAATATTTATTAGATGTAAATAATTTCTTTTAGACTTATTGATCATTATAGATTATATTCTTATAATAAATTAATTTTTTAATAAAAATATTTATTATTTATTTTCCATGAAAATATGATTATGGTATATATGATATGATTATTAGGATTATTATGATATGTAATTTATTATATTAGTTAGGTTAATTATTTTAACTTAATTAATGACGGTATGTATGAAGTTTATGTCAAATATGAATTCAAAACCCTAAGTCTGGATTTTAAATAAGGAATGAGAATAATAATATAATATTATTTATATTTCAGTGATATAAATATGCCTGATATGTGTGTAATGTTAATTTGTAGATCAGTTATAGTAACACAATATAAACCCTAGCATTACTGATAAACTATAGTACATAAGTCGGTTATGACTGTAGGATTTGTTAAGTTGTGTGTTATGTGATTAATGACCATTATTAGGTTTTATGTAAATTAGGTAAACCCTATTTAATATCTAGAAATCCAAATTATTAAATTACAAACCCTAATTGCTAAGTTATAAATCCTAAGTATTAATTTAGCAAGGTTAATAGTAATTAATATATTATAATGGCTAATTTACAAAACCTAGGAGATTAGGAAACCTAGTGTAATTAGGGAACCCTAATAACATTTTTAGAAACTAAGATTTCCATTTTTGCCTTTAATACACAATCTTAGATTTAGAGCTTATGAAACCTTAGGGTTAAACCCTAAGGGTTAGAAATGAATTGACAACTTTGCCACAAAAAGTAAGCACCAAAATGATATAATTGCCCTTGTTATTATTTTAATGAGGTGGAGTGTAGATCTAACCCTAGTAAGGAGTTGGTGACCAACTCTAGCTAGCCATGTGGTCTAGAAGTAAGCTTTAATCATTCAATCTCAGCCATCTTGCATCAAAAGTACACTAGATTCATGTATTATATATAGATTATGAGAGAGAGAATGTCATATTCAAGCCTCATTTGATCACAACACTCAACCAAAACCCTCTCAACTTCAAACATCTGAAATTTCTTGCTAGACCAGTCACTAATCAAGCCCCACTAACACTTGTAGCAGATCAGAAGCATTAGATCAAGATTTGGTTCATAGAAGGTATAAAAACCCTAAACCTAGAAATCCTTATGATTCATGTTAATCTTTGAGTTTAGATGTTTAAAGTTGTGTAATAGGATGTTATTGAGTGATCTGGATTGTTATAACTCATATCCATAACACATGGATGCTCGAAATTGATGATTTTAGAAATCTGGAAAAAGTTTAAAACTGTGGTCTGACAATGAATGTCAGAGCCTCTAGATCTTTCTGTGTTAAGTTTTATGTGTGTTTTAAGTTATAGATTTGTAGTATACTGTAAGGGCTTTGATCTGGAACTTGAATCAAGCCCAGATCATTTATAGATTGAAAGTTATTAAAGGTCAAAGTGTGGTTACCGATCACATGAAACTGTTTCTGGGCAGTCCAGATTTGCCCAGAAAATCTGACAAGGTTTTTGCAGTCCCTATATCTTATTGATCTTTGTTAGTTAAGTCATCTTATTAGTTAGATCTTGTACACTAACATGTAGGCTATATATATAAGCCTTTACTTTACCAAAATCATAAACAGAAACGAATATAATCGTGGTCAAAGTAGGGTTGACGAAACTATCTTATGAAGATTTCTGGGAAACCCAGATCTTCAAGGAGTAGTTCCTGACCTCTACTTTGACCGGTCTTGATCTCCTAGATTTGATGTTGTTATGATGATATAATGTTATAACATTGTATACTGATGTCAATACTACATGACTGAACCAATGAAACACATTATGTAAGCTCGGAATGTATTGATTCGAAGCTTCAAAGTAGCAACCTCGTTACTGCTTGAGTTTCTGGGCAACCCAGAAACTCAAGAACATGTCTGACAAGGACTTTAATGGCCTATAACTTGTTGTTAAGGTGCTGAATGGCCATGAAAGTTGTTTGTAGTTGTAGTACTACATAAGTACTATAATCTAAACACTTTAGGCTGGTCAGAATACTTTAGGAGCATGGTGAAAATTATGGTCAAACCAGACACCTTACACACTGACATGCATTTCTGGGTTTGTTGAAGAACAGCTCAAGAACACCTATAGCGACAGTTTCGTTGCTATAGGGCCCTTTAGCGACAGTTTATTCATAAAATTATTATTTTTATTTAATAATTAGTATTAAATAGTTTTAATTATAAAAATACAAAATAAATTCCTAAAAATTATTTTAAAGTCTAAAATAGGTTTTAATTATTTTGAATATATTTCATTAATAATTATTATTTTTGGAATATTAATGGTATTTAATTTATTTAATTATAATATTAAATAAATTACTTTAAAATGATTTTAATACTTAAAAATCATTTAAAATTATATTATGTTGTAAGAAAAAATTTTAAGTTATTTTTAATATTTTGTGATGAATTTCATTAATTAAATAATATTAATGATATTTAAGTTATTTAATAAATGTATTAAATAAATTATGAAAAATAGAATTTATGATTTCAAAATCATTTGAAGTATTATAAAAATATTTTAAGTTATAAAATATTACTTTTGATATTTTATCATGAAAATATTAATTATTTAATATTATTGATATTAAATTTATTTAATAATTATATTAAATAAATAGTTTAAAAATAGTTTTTATTGATTTAAAATCATTTAAAAAGGATATAAATGGTTTAAAAATATTTTAAGTTGGTATAAGTGACTTTTAATATTTTAGTGGACAATACCTTAATATTTAAATATTTATGGTAATTATTTAAAAATAATTTTAAATATTTTAAAAATCATTTAAGGGTAATATTAATACATTAAAAATATTCTAAGTTGTTATAAATAACTTTAATATTTTGGCAAGGGTTTCATTAATAGTTTAATATCAATTAAATATTAATGATAATAGAATTATTTGATATTTAAATCATTTAATAATGATTCTGGTGTTTGAAAAATCATGAGAAATTATTATAATTGTTTAAACATTATTATAAGTCGTTTAAAAATAATTTGACCGATGTTTAAGTTATTTAGAACTTCAAGGTAGAGTCTTAGACTCGTTAATTACCCGATAAGGCCGTCGGTACACCGACATGTTTCAGAAATTGATCTAAACTTAGATATTTTGATTGTATTAATATTTGTTTGTGATTCAATGATTGTTGAACATGTGTGATAATGTGAATAGGTTATGTGCTGATTGCAATAAGCAGTGCTATGTGTTATAGTATATTATTCTAATCGAACAAATGATCTTATTAATGATAGGTTTCGGTATAAAAGATAAGAACTAAGTTTTCATAACGATGGCAATGAGATCGAATAAGTATCCTACCTTTGCATTTTCTTTATGAAATGGACATGAGTAAGAAAGTTTCAGAATTATATTATTATTGTACTAGATTATTAACCCTATTGTTATATATGTTATATCCGATAATTGATTATCAACATGGTACTATATGGTAATTCGATATATATATATATATATATATATATATATATATATATATATATATATATATATATATATATATCAACATGTGATTAAATACAATGATTATGCAAGTGGGGACACTTGTATAACCATATTTAGAAATTAACTAACATAATATATATATATATATATATATATATATATATATATATATATATATATACACACACCTCTAAGCTATTTGTTCAACTAGACACAGATTTAGAAATATCGTTAAATATGATAAAATATTTTTGTATCCAATCAAATTGTTTTGATTTAGATTCCCGACTATATATGAACATCCCAAATATGGGAAAAATTTTATGCGCCCAAGGCGGACAGAGTGAACGATAATATCGTTCTTGCATGTAGTATTGATCAATACAGGGCACATTGGGCAGATCACCCTCGTGTCCGTAAGTTATGACGGTTTGCGGATGAAGTTCTGCTAAACCTTAGCGAAAATAAAAAACAATGTTCATAGTATGTCACCTTAACCCTATTTATAGTCAGTACATAGTTTCATAAATTAGATAGAGAGTTGTTATGTTATTATTATCGGTTTAGATTACTTCACAACTTTTGATTTGTTGTAGAAGGGTAGTACAAAGAAAATATTTAATCATTTCAGCTAATATTTATAATTGTTATTACTTGTTGGGCACTCAATTTCTCATCCTTGCTTAATTTAAATGTTTTCAGTTAATTATGATCGGCCAGAGGGCTCTGTCAAGAACAAAAAGAAAGGAAAGCTACCCGAATAAGTTTGTGTTATATTATGTAATAGCTAGACTTGAATAAGATGATTATATTATTATCTATCATGTAATGAAATGTTTTACGGTCGCATACCTAGGATTTAGAAAAACTCTGATATGTAAATTAAGTTAGATATTTATGATAATATTATTATTTCCGCTTATAGAAACGGTGTCGTAATGCACTGAGTTCGGGTTTCAAGTACCTGAATTTGGGGGCATTACAGATAATATGTGGTGTGTCAATTAACCCTTGTTTTGTGGCAGTATTTGAAAATGATATCCAAGAATGTTGAGAATAACAATGGAGCACAGGAGACTATTGAGTCACCACAGATCAATACCCAGGATAATGTGCAATAGGAAGACAATAATCCTCAGGTAAACAACAACACCGATCAAATGATGAACGATGGGATGTTCAGAGGCTTTATGCAATTCATACAACATCAGGCGAGAGCGGCTCCTGTTCATAATGCAGGTGGAAACACTGGCAACTCTCGGATGGTCACCGCTAAGCAGTTCAAGGAGCTGAGACCGCCGGAGTTTTTGGGAGAACCAAAACCACTTAAGGTGAAGATGTGGATAAAGCAGATCACCAAGATATTTGATGTCTTGGGATGCTCCGAGGAGCAAAAGGTTCCCTTTTCCACCTTCATGTTGCGAGGAGTGGCAGATTACTGGTGGGAATCTGTAAAGCGTACCCAGCCTGCCGCATTGAAGATGTCTTGGGAGATGTTCCAAAAATTGTTTAACGATAAGTACTTTCCCAAAAGAATTCATCACATGAAGGAGGTAGAGTTCATCAAGCTGGAGCAAAACAATATGATCGTGTCGCAACACGAAGCTATGTTTGCCGAGTTGTCCCAGTTTGCGTCCCACTTAGTTGATAATGAGGAGAGAATGACGCGGATGTTTCTAAGAGGTTTAAAACCCGAGATACGTCAATACCTTATCTCTCACAAACTGTGTTTATATTCAGGTGTTGTAAATAGGGCTCAGTTATTGGAGCGTGATAATGAGTCAACCCAACCAAGAGAGAGTAGCCGGCAAGTCGATAATACCAATGGTAGCAGTCATCGAAGCGGTGACAACAAATATGGAGGGAATCAACATGCCATAAATGGTAACCACTTCGGTGGTAATCATGGCCAAGACAATAAAAATGGACATTTCAAGAAGAGGTGATTCAACAATGATGGAAAGACGTCAGCATCAGTACCCGTTATTAAGGAAGGAGAACGACCACCTATTATATGCTTCAAATACGGAGGGGAGGGACACATCAGTCCAAACTGTGTGCATCAGTCCAAAACATGTTACAATTGTAGAAGAGAAGGTCACCTAACTAGATTCTGTCGGGCAGGGAAGCCAAGTCCAGCTGGGATGGAGGCACCAAAGGCCATTCCAAAAAAGTCAAAACCAGTAGTTCAAGGGAGAGCGTTTGTCGTAACCTCCCAGAAAGTAAGGAACCCGAACAAGGTCATCACGGGTAAGCTTATCATAAACTATAGCGAAGTATATACCTTATTTGATATCGGTTCTACATATTTTTTTTATTTCTCCTACATGCGCTCAACGTTTAAATTTAACTCCGGAGAAATTAGACTTTGACTTATCTGTTGAAATTATGTTGGGAGAAACCTTCATTACATCTGTAAGGAATAAACATGTGAATGATATTCCTATTTATATATGATTTGATTATGATATATATATATATATATGAATGAATATGCAAGTATGCTTGCATTAAGAAAAGTTGTAAAGTCCTCTGATAGAGTATAGAAACATATGTACGAGGACTTAGAATTAATTGATCCAATATGTTAGGTTGATCATACATAAGCAGAACAACTTTGTAAAGTCCTTAAAAAGAAATGATGTATAAGGACAATAAACATAGAAAGATCAAACATGTTAAATTGATCTTATGATGTAATATATAGGCTTGTCTGATCGTCGAGCACTGTACCAGAAATCGTAGTCTGCCAGGAGAGTCAAGGATAACTCAAGAGCTATCGAGACAGAATCATAGTCTGCAAGATAGTAGATCTTGGAGTTCGTAGATTCCCAAAAGAGACGAGGAAGGATCGTAGTGTGTTGAGTAAAGCTTCCTCGGAGTCGTAGTCTGCTGAGGAAGTCATGTTCAGAATCATAGAGACAGCCTGCCTACGAGCCGACCGAGCATCTGCAGTAGTGAAGTCAAGGATGGTAGACTACACTCAAAGTCATAGAGTCTACTGATCATATCAAAGGCAAAGATCGTAGTCGAGCAAGATCAGATAAAGACAATAAGCACGACAGAAATCGTAGTGTCTACACAGCCAAAGCTGAATCGTAGAGTGCAGAGCTAAGACCTCAACAGATGTGCTCACAAAGTCAAGGTAGAATCGTAGAGCAAACACGATTCTCAACAATTGAGCAGTCCCAGAATATCCAAAGGAATGAAGTCTCTGGTTGGTACTACAAAGATGCATTTCACCTAAAGGATGCCAGAGAACACTCAACGAATGGCATAAAAGCTATTAGAAGATCTAAGCATCAACGCAATTAGCATCCAGATTGTGTTGTGAAGCCATTCAAGATGAAGTCTTCCACAAGATGATCATAAGAAGACTTCAGTAGCTGACAAAGGAAAATAAGCTTGTGCAGTAGCTGTTAAGTAGAAAGATGACAACAATCTTGAAAGTAACCAGGATCATAGTGTTTGTCATTCAAAGAAGGAACTGATGGAGTACACACGAAAATACTGGTCAGCCTCTGAAGAACAAGGCTAAAGTGATTAAACAGTGGGTCAGTCCATTGATGATAAGTGAAAGGGAGATATAAAAGTAACATATCTAACATAGGGTCAGTCCACAAATTTGAAGTGTGGACAACCTCTGATTGATGAATCATAAGGGTGAAATAAAGTCATCGACCTGCCTGAGATATAAAAGTAACATATCTAACGGGGTAGGTGAAACAGTAGACTGCAGTGTCAGGAAGTCAAAAAAAGATGTCATATCACATCTGCAGTCTGCACCAAATAACTCAAGATCTGCGAGGCAATTTATTAGCTTTCAACGGCTACTTTCCAACGGGAAGATTGGGAAGCAGTATAAATCAACAGAGCTTCAAAGATCAAGAGTTTCTGATGAGAGTCATATTGTAGAATCGTTGAGTTGGTGAATGCTATTGTTAACTCCACGAGTTCCACCAAAGATCAACAGAACAAGTCTCAGTGACAGTGAGACTACCAAGGTGGAAATAAAGCAGCTTTATAGAAGAAATCAAACAGATCAAAGCTTCACTCAACAAAGATGAGAATGCCACTAAAGATGGTAGCCAAGCTGAGAGCCGAGAAGGCCAAGAAGATAGCATTTAGGAAAGTGGCTGAGTACAAAGAAGATCAAGAGAGCCACTCTACGAATCACCATGAACCAAAAGCTAAAACTGAACAAGTGCAGAACCATGTCTGCAAAACATTCAAGAAGGGTTCAGGGATTGCTAAGTGCCAGACGAAGTCTACCAAAAGCACAGATACTTAGCCAATCCAGATGGTGATGGTGCACATCTGATGTGACGCCCCCAAAATAGGTATACATAACCCATCTTGAGTCGCCAAATACATGGTACAAAATTCAAATACAACTTAATAATACAACTGTCGTGTAAAATATGAAAAAACATAAACTGAGAGTTTTAATAAGAATATTGTCATCTAGACAATATCCACACTCAATATGTCCTCATTACAATTATTTTCACACTATTTTATAGAATAGTGAGGACTACTAATACACCATCTCAGACCATCACTCCGTTCTCCGACTAGTTCCGGCTACGTTCTCATTTCCTGAAGAGAACAATGAAAGCAAAAGGGTGAGTTCAACTAGCCCATTAGAAATATTATGACTAAGATAATGCAGAATAAATTATCAATAGTCTTCAACAATGTTAAACTGATAAAATACAATAGACATCAAGTTTAACTGCAGCGGAATAAGAAATCCATTAGAAGAGTCAAGTAGAGCATGATATATACTATCTTCTATGATTTAAAATGTTTTCATCAATTTTTATCGCTGAGACTCAGCTTAATAAATAAACCACATCATCGAATCATCCCTGCACTACGGGCCAAGAATATTCATTAAATCATCAATAGTCATGACTATACCGAATAATCCCTAGTCATAATCATACCAGAAACTGTCCATCAATGCACTACAGGCCACTGAGGACTTTTACCACATCATTTATAACATTATAGGTCATGATTATACCGAATGATCCGTAGTCATAATCATACTGAGTCCATCTATGCACGTAAGCCAAAGATGACTTTCATCATAATATAAGCATGAAGATGATGACAATGACATAATAATTCAATAAAACAAGATCAAGAATAAATTTTAAAGATTTATAAGTTAATTTATCCTGAAATCAATAACGTCCAAATTGTCAACATGATACTGCTTTGTGGAGTAAAATTCAAGAATGCTCAGAAGAATATTTCCATGAAAAGATACTGGATGAAACACAAATATCCAGAATATTCTACTAATTTCATGGAGTATAGAAGTTAAAACTTTAACCAACTGAGTATAACAGAATATATGAAACTGCAAATGGATTTTTGCCCACCATGTGGTAATCCACGTAGACAGATTATTTCCACAATTTAATAAGGAATGAATATGAAGGATCATTCACCATGCATGTGGTAATCCATATAGACAGGTTATTCCAATAGAATAATAAAGAATGGAATAACAAAAGAATTCACCAGGCATGCGATAGACCGCATGCATGTGTTATTCTCAACCAATAATAAAGAATGGAACCAGTCATGCGTAATCCGAGCATGTGATATTCCAACGAATAATAAAGAATGGAACCGTGTCATGCGTAATCCGCATAGGCGGGATATTCCAACGAGAATAATAAAGAATGGAACTAGGTCATACGTAATTACATGCATGTGATATTCCAATGAATAATAAAGAATGGAATAACAACGAATTTACTGTGCATGCGATGTATCACATGCATGCGAGTTATTCCAATGAGAATAATAACGAATGGAATAACAACAGAATTCACTGGGCATGCGATAAACCGCATGCATAAAAGTTATTCCAACAAAATAATAAAGAATGGAATAATGTAAAAATTTACTGTGCATGCGATAGACCGCATGCATAAAAGTTATTCCCAATGTAATAATAAAGAATGGAATAATGTAAGAATTTCACCATGTATGTGGTACTTCGCATAGACAGGTTATTCTAACATAATAATAAAGAATGGAATAACAACCCTTACGAGTATTGAAAGAAAATAACTCTCTTCATGAATATAAAAGAATAATACCCCTTACCTTAGAAGAAACTGGATACTGGAATTGTGAGGTAGCAAACTTCTCTTCTTCTTTCTCTCTTTAATTTCTCTCTATAATAATTGCTCTTGTGAGACTTAGTGAATTAGTGAGAAATGAAGGAAGAATGAACTTCTATTTATAAGAAAATATATTTTCGATAATTACACGTTTTGGGGCTCGAAATATTACAGTACAATACCTTTAACTTTTCTTTCATTTTTAATTTAGTCCTGCAAGTATTATCAAACTTGCACCACCTCCCCTAATAGTTAATAATGTGATTCAATAGTACACACATGTGAACAAATAGTTATAATAATGTAAATTAATAGCAATTAATTTCTCATTTATCTGATTAATTACACGATTGGTCAATATAACTTCCAGACATCAATTATTATCGAAATAAATATCGGTTTCCACTAACACTAATAATCCCAACACAATGGAACTATCAATTTCATCTTTAATCAATACGAACTTATTCATCATTAATATTATAACTCAAAATATTTAATAATCAGGTTGTTCCCAAGAAAGAGGGGGCTTTCCGATAAGGATTTCTCCCTATTAGCGCGCAATTAGAGTATCTAACCTCTCCTTGACAGAACTTCTAGACATTGTCAATATTATAAATAATAATATGAATAATTTTATCGTCTCAATTATTGATTTAATAATATATTATATTATGCAGATGATACTGTGACAATAATTGAATCAATAATATGAGAGATATGATACAGTAATTACTGTAGCAATAATTGAGTATCACTGAGTGACTTCTTACATAAGCATTAATAATCAATACTGTGTGCTACTATGCAACCACGCGTATTACTGTACTTTTACTACCGAGTAGTTCAACAGTTTTAACGGTAACACTTTCGCCGTTATTTTTATAAAAAGATCATTCTGTCATTTTTTTAACTACAACAATACTTCCATTGTGGGGTCCACCAATGATTGTTCCGTCGTACGAATATTCCCTGTTAAAAAGAATATTCCCCGACCAAATGAATATTTTATAACAACTTGCATACTTTGCAAAATTTATAAATATTACCCACAACTATAACATTATATCAAATCCACACCATAATATTCAAAAAAATATTTCGAGAAATTTAAATCTTTATTCATAAAATTTGGGGTCTCACAATATCCCCTCCTTATGAAATTTCACCCTCAAAATTTACGTACGTACCTGGTATGTCGAATAGGTGAGGATACTTTGACTTCATTTCAGATTCTAACTCTTGAGGTATAACCTTTGAGTATCGAATGTGATCCTTCTTATCCAAGATTTTAACATGTATCTCTTCATACGTTAAATCTTCTGCTATCTCGTCTAGTTCCAATTCAATAATGTGGTTCGGGTCGTCCACATATTTACATAACATCGATATATAAAAAAACGTTATGAACACGCGACATACTTGGCGGTAAAGCGAGTCTATAGGCCATAATTCCTACTCGATCGAGGATTTCATATGGGCCAATTAAATCAAGGGTTGAGATTTCCTCTATTCATCGATTCTTGCTTCTAGAATAACGCCCTCTTGAACCTTCTTCTTCACATTCATCAGCTTCGGGTGTGTAGCTTGAGCAATTTTAACTTTATCGGTTAACGTCGATTCTACTCGTATTATTTGACATAATCACGTGGGTCCTTAGAGTCTTTAACTCTATCTTTATCATTTGTAAGTTATACGAAATGGGTTTTTGTGTTAACAACATCGCACTCGTAAACGCATACGATCTTCTACTTAACGCGTCAGCTATCCCGTTCGCTCTTCCACAATGATATTGAATGGTATAGTCGTAATCTTCAATAGCTTGAGCCAACATCTTTAGCGTAAGTTACGTTCATTTTGGGTGAAGAAAAATATTTGAGGGTTTTAGAAATGGGTTTTGTAATGGGGTCAATACAAAATTCGATTTCACGCTCTAGGGGTAGGCTAGGAAGTTCTTCAGGAATACGTCAGGAAATTTATTAATAATAGAAATATCATTCAAAACTGTGACTCTTATCCAAGACTTGGATAGCACATGAAATGAAGGTTTCTACTAACGAAGTTTCAACCGATAAGTCAAAGTCTAATTTTTCCGGAGTCAAATTTAAACGTTGAGTGCAAGCAAGAGAGATAAAAGAATGGGTAGAACCGGTATCTAATAAGGTATAGACTTCGTAATAATTTATAATTAACTAACCCGTGCTAACTTCGTTCGGGTTACTCGCTTTTTGAGAAGTCACGAAAAACGATCTTCCTAAAACCACCGACTTTATTTTGTCCGTATCCGCCTTTGGTGCCACCGTCCCAGCTGGACTTGACTTTGGTGCACGACAAAATCGGGCTAGGTGACCTTCTTTTCCACAATTGTAACATGCTTTGGTCTGCATCACGCAGTTTGAACTGATATGTCCCTCCCCTTCGCATTTGAAGCATACAACTGGTGGTCGTTCTCCTTCCTTTAAAATGGGTGTTGGTGCTGCTGTCTTTCCATCGTTGTTGAACCTTCTCTTCTTGAAATTTCCACTCCTATTATCTTGGCCATGACTACCACCGAAGTGGTTACCATTCTTGGCATGATAATTTCCCCCACGATGGTTATCATTATTCCGATGGTCGTTGCCACCGGTACGATTATTATCGTGTTGTTGGTCGTTGCCTTTTGGTTGTGTTGACTCATTATCGCACTCCAATAACTGAGCCCTATTCACAACATCTGAATATAAACAAAGTTTGTGAAAAATGAGGTATTGACGTATTTTAGGTTTCAAACCTCTTAGAAACATTCGCATCATTCGCTCCTCATTATCGACCAAATGGGATGCAAACTAGGATAACTCCACAAATTTAGCCTCGTATTGCGACATAGTCATATTGTTTTGCTCCAACTTGATAAACTCCACCTCCTTCATGTGACGAATACTTTCAGGAAAGTACTTGTCGTTGAACATCTCTTGGAACTTCTCCCAAGACATCTTGAGTGCGTCAGGCTGGGTACATTTTATAGATTCCCACCAGTAATCTGCCTCTTAATGCAACATAAAGGTGGCAAAGGGAACCTTTTGCTCCTCAGAGCATCCCAAGACATCAAATATCTTGGTGATCTGCTTTAACCACGTCTCCGCCTTAAGTGGTTCTGGCTTACCCAAAAACTCAGGTGGCCCCAGCTCCTTGAATTGCTTAGCGGTGACCGACCATGGGTTGCCATTATATCCACCTATATTTTGAACAGGAGTCTCTCTTACCTGATGTTGCATGAATTGCATAAAACATCTTAACATCCCATCGTTCATCATTTGATCGGTGTTATTGCTTACCTAAGGATTATTGTCTTCTTGTTGCACATTATCCTGGGTATTAATCGTTGGTGACTCAACGGTCTCTTGTGCTTCATTGCTTATCTCGACATTTTCAGATGCCATTTTCAAACACTGCCACAAAACAAGGGTTAATTGACATATCACATATTATCCCTATACTCTGACCGACCAATTAAATAAAAATAAACTTAGGTAGGTCATACTAGCGAAGGAATTTCCCATCTCTCCCCTCCTAGTTCTTGTCTCACATCTCAGCCATGGATCATATCCCTAAGCTTTGATACCAACTGTGATGCCCCCAAAATAGGTATATATCACCCATCTTGACTCGCCAAATACATGGTACAAAATTCAAATAAAATTTAATAATACAACTGTCGTGTAAAATACGACAAAACATAAACTGAGAGTTTTAATAAGAATATTGTCATCTAGATAATATCCACACTCAATGGTGTCCTCATTACAATTATTGTCACACTATTTTATAGAATAGTGAGGACTACTAATACACCATCTCGGACCATCACTTCGTTCCCCGACTAGTCCCGGCTACGTTCTCATTTCCTAAAGAGAACAATGAAAGCAAAAGGGTGAGCTCAACTAGCCCATTAGAAATATTATGACTAAGATAATGCAGAATAAATTATCAATAGTCTTCAACAATGTTAAACTGATAAAATACAATAGACATCAAGTTTAACTACAGCGAAATAAGCAATCCATTAGAAGAGTCAAGTAGAGCATGATATCTACTATCTTCTATGATTTAAAATGTTTTCATCAATTTTTATCGCTGAGACTCAGCTTAATAAATAAACCACATCATCGACTCATCCCTGCACTACGGGCCAAGGATATTCATTAAATCATCAATGGTCATGACTATACCGAATAATCCCTAGTCATAATCATACCAAAAACTATCCATCAATGCACTACAGGCCACTGAGGACTTTTACCACATCATTTATAACATTACAGGTCATGATTATACCAAATGATCCCTAGTCATAATCATACCGAGTCCATCTATGCACGTAAGCCAAAGATGACTTTCATCACAATATAAGCATGAAGATGATGACAATGACATAATAATTCAATAAAACAAGTTCAAGAATAAATTTTAAAGATTTATAAGTTAATTTATCCTGAAATCAATAACGTCCAAATTGTCAACATGATACTGCTTTTTGGAGTAAAATTCAAGAATGGTCAGAAGAATATTTCCATGAAAAGATACTGGATGAAACACAAGTATCCAGGATATTCTACTAATTTCATGGAGTATAGAAGTCAAAAATTTAACCAACTGAGTATAACATAATATATGAAACTGCAAATGGATTTTTGTCCGCCATGCGATAATCCACGTAGACAGATCATTTCCACAATTTAATAAGGAATGAACACGAAGGATCATTCACCATGCACGTGGTAATCCATATAGACAGGTTATTCTAACAGAATAATAAAGAATGGAATAATAGAAGAATTCACCAGGCATGCGATAGACCGCACAGACAGGTTATTCTCAACCGAATAATAAAGAATGGAACCAGGTCATGCGTAATCTGCACAGATAGGATATTCCAATAGAATAATAAAGAATGGAACCAGGTCATGTGTAATCCACACAGACAAGATATTCCAACAGAATAATAAAGAATGGAATAACTACAGAATTCACCAGGCATGCGATAGACCGCATGCATAAAGTTATTCCAATGAATAATAAAGAATGGAATAACAACAGAATTCACGGTGCATGCGATAGACCGCATGCAGACGGTGTTATTCCCAAATGTAATAATAAAGAATGTAATAATGAAGAATTTCACCATGTATGCGGTATTGCATGATAGACAAAGTTATTCCAACATAATAATAAAGAATGGAATAACAACCCTTACGAGTATTGAAAGAAAATAACTCTCTTCATGAATACAAAAGAATAATACCCCTTACCTAGAAGAAATTGGATACTGAAATTGTGAGGTAGCAAACTTCTCTTCTTCATTCTCTCTATAATTTCTCTCTATAATAATTGCTCTTGTGAGACTTAGTGAATTGGTGATAAATGAAGGAAGAATGAGCTTCTATTTATAGGAAAATATAATTTTGATAATTGCACGTTTTGGGGCTCAAAATATTACAGTACAATACCTTCAACTTTTCTTTCATTTTTAATTTAGTCCTGCAAGTATTATCAAACTTGCACCACCTCCCCTAATAGTAAATAATGTGATTCAATAGTACACACATGTGAACAAATAGTTATAATCATGTGAATTAATAGCAATTAATTGCTCATTTGTTCGATTAATTACACGATTGGTCAATATAACTTCCAGACATCAATTATTATCGAAATAAATATCGGTTTTCACTAACACTAATAATCCCAACACAATGAAACTATCAACTTCATCTTTAATCAACATGAACTTATTCATCATTAATATTATAACTCACAATATTTAACAACCAGGTCGTTCCCAATAAAGAGGGGGCTTTCCGATAAGGATTTCTCCCTATTAATGGCGCGCAATTAGATTATCTAACCTCTCCTTGACAGAACTTCTAGACATTGTCAATACTGCAAATAATAATATGAATAACTTTGTTGTCTCAATTATTGATTTAATAATATAACATATTATGCAGATGATATTGTGACAATAATTGAATCAATAATATGAGAGATATGGTGTAGCAATTACTGTAGCAATAATTGAGTATAACAGAGTGACTTCTTACGTAAGCATCAATAATCAATACCGTGTGCTACTATGCAACCACGCGTATTAGTGTACTTTTACTACCAAGTAGTTCAACAATTTTAACGGTAACACTTTCGTCGTTATTTTTATAAAAAGATCATTCTGTCATTTTCTAACTACGACAATACTTCCGTTGTGGGGTCCACCAATGATTGTGCCATCGTACGAATATTCCCTGTTAAAGAGAATATTCCCTGACCAAACGAATATTTTATAACAACTTGCATACTTTGTAAAATTTATAAATACTACCCACAACTATAACATTATATCAAATCCACATCATAATATTCAAAAAAAATATTTCAAGAAATTTAAATCTTTATTCATAAAATTTGGGGTCTCACAGCTAATACCAGACGAAGATGAGCAGAAAAGAATAAAGATCAGCTGCACCAAAGAAGATGTGGTCCAGACACGAAGCTAAAAGCAAAGAGGACCACACCAAGCTGCTAAGAACAAAGGATGTTCTGAGCTTAATAACATCTTAGCATCTCATCACCAACAACAATAACAACTATAACAACAAGAAGCCAGGGCCTGAGGGGTCCTTGTGAAGCCATTCAAGATGAAGTCTTCCACAAGATGATCATAAGAAGACTTCAGTAGCTGACAAAGGAAAATCAGCTTGTGCAGTAGCTGTTAAGTAGAATGATGACAACGGTCTTGAAAGTAACCAGGATCGTAGTGTTTTTCAATCAAAGAAGGAACTGATGGAGTACACACAGAAATACTGGTTAGCCTCTGAAGAACAAGGCTAAAGTGATTAAGCATTGGGTCAATCCATTGATGATAAGTGAACGGGAGATCACAAGGAGAAAGCGAGCTGGACACGCCACAAATCTGAAGTGTCTTGTTATTCAGAAGGGACCAGAACAAAGAGTTAAGCCATCAGTATCTGAGAGCAGTCAAGGCAAACAGAAGTGTTGAAGCACTGCATAAAAGAATGAAGAGTTGTTCTACACTGAAGATCAAGTGAACTTTCCTCGAGATCGTAGTGTTGACTCTACATTTTAATAAGACACTACGATCATGTCCAAGAAGAAGTGCATCAGAATCGTAGAGTTCAAACAAATGAGGATTAAAGCATTGGCAACGGTTCAATCTGAAGAATGGCATTCGGACAAAAGCTTATTGAGAGCATCGATGCAAGGACAACCTCTGATCGATGAATCAGAAGGGTGAAATAAAGTAATCGACCTGCCCGAGATATAAAAGTAACATATCTGACGGGGTAGGTGAAACAGTAGACTGCAGTGTCAGGAAGTCAGAAAAATATGTCATATCACATCTGCAGTTTGCACCAAATAACTCGAGATCTGCGAGGAAATTTGATTAGCTTTCAACAGCTACTTTCCAACGGGAAGATTGGGAAGCAGTATAAATCAACAGAGCTTTAAAGATCAAGAGTTGCTGATGAGAGTCATGTTGCAGAATCGTTGAGTTGATGAATGCTATTATTGACTCTACGAGTTCCACCAAAGATCAACAAAACAAGTCTCAGTGACAGTGAGACTACCAAGGTGGAAGTGAAGCAGCTTTAAAGAAGAACTCAAACAGATCAAAGCTTCACTCAACAAAGATGAGAATGCCACTAAAGATGGCAGCCAAGCTGAGAGCCGAGAAGGCCAAGAAGATAGCATTCAGGAAAGTGGTTGAGTACAAAGAAGATCAAGAGAGCCACTCTACGAATCACCATGAACCAAAAGCTAAAACTGAACAAGTGCGCAGAACCATGTCTACAAAACATTCAAGAAGGGTTCAGGGATTGCTAAGTGCCAAACGAAGTCTACCAAAAGCACAGAGACTTAGCCAATCTAGGTGGTGATCATGCATGCACCGATACTCTGGGGCGAAGATGAGCGAAAAAGAATAAAGATCAATCAGACTAAAGAAGATGTGGTCCAGACACAAAGCTAAAATCAAAGAGGACCACACTAAGTTGCTAAGAACAAAGGATGTTCTGAGCTTAATGACATCTTAGCAGCTCATCACCAACAATAACAACAATTATAACAACAAGAAGCCAGGGCCTGAGAGGTTCTTGTCCAGAGGGACTAAATGAAGTTCTAAGCATGCTGGGCTTGAAGAGTTCCTAGCGAACTAGAGAAGTTCCAAGGCTGCTGGCTTGAAGAGTTCTTAGTGAAATGAAGTCCCAAGGCTGCTGGCCTTAAAGGAATCTTAGTGATTCAGGGTGCTGCCCTTCTTTAGTGGAAATCCTACTAGTTGAAAGTAGAAGAGTGGATTAGGAGCTTGAGTCTCTGAACCACTTAAAACCCCTTGTGTCTTTTACTTTATGTCATTTACTTTATGTACATTAACTGTTATAACTGATGTGTATGTGTCAATTACTCACTACTAAATTAACTCTACGAACAATGTATAATTTATCATGAATATATCAATGAAGGGGATCTTTTACTTATTCTGATGTGCTTGAAAATATTCTTATGTTTGTCATATGCTACTTAATAATCAATTCAAAATAAACATAGAAAAAGAATTTGAAATTCAAAGGATCTATTCAACCCCCCCCCCTCTAGATCTATATTGTGCCTACTGGGAACTAACAACATCCACTGTTTATAAGTCTTGTTCGGTTCAAATTGGTACCCTCACATTACCTGTCGATCTGATTTCATTAAAAGTACTTGCATTTGACGTAATTCTAGGGATTGATTGGTTAACTACTCATCATGTAAAATTTGATTATTTTTGTAAGGTTGTTAGCTTTCATATTCCTAACCAACCTATTATGCGAATTCAAGCAACCAAACCATTAAAATCAATCACTGTCATACCAAGCCATAAAGCTATTCGTTTATTAAAAAATGGATGTCAAGCTTTCTTAGCCCATGTCACATATTTAAACAAAAATACGTCAGATTTGAATGATATTTCTATTGTCGATAAATTTCCTGATGTATTCCCTGAAGAACTTCCTGGCCTACCCCTAGAGCATGAAATTGAATTTTGTATCGACCTTGAACCCGGTACAAAACCCATTTCCAAAGCCCCATATCGAATTGCTCCTATTGAACTTCAGGAGTTAAAGACCCAACTGCAAGAATTATTAGACATCGGTTTCATTCGTCCTAGTACGTCTCCTTGGGGTGTTCCTGTTCTTTTCGTGAAGAAGAAAGATAGGAGTATGCAACTTTGTATTGATTATCAAAAGTTGAACCATGTCACTATCAAAAATAAATACCCGTTGCCTCGTATTGATGACCTGTTTGACCAGTTGCAAGGCGCCAAATTCTTTTCAAAGATTGATCTTCGTTCCGAATATGACCAATTGAAGATTAAAACCGATGACATTCCAAAGACGGCTTTCAGAACTCAGTACGGGCATTATGAATTCCTAGTCATGTCTTTTGGATTGACTAATGCTCCTGCTGCCTTTATGGACATGATGAACCGAGTATTCAAGGAATATTTGGATCATTTTGTGGATGTCTTTATTGATGACATTCTTATATATTCCAAAAGCCGTGAAGATCATGAGCAACACTTGAGGCTGATACTGCAAAAGCTTCGTGAAAACAAGCTATATGCCAAGTTGAAGAAATACGAGTTTTGGCTTGAGGAAGTTGCATTCCTTGGGCACATGATATCAAATCACGGAATATCTGTTGACCTGGCAAAGATTGAAGCAATTCAAAACTGGGAGCAACCTAAGTCAGTGACCGAAGTACGTAGCTTTCTCGGCTTAGCTGGTTATTATCGAAGATTCGTAGAAGGGTTTTCTCGAATCGCTACTCCATTAACTCAGCTAACTCGGAAAGATATAAAATTCGATTGGAGCGAGGAATGTGAGAAGAGTTTTTAAGATCTTAAGAGAAGACTTATTTTAGCACATGTTCTGACAATATCATCTGGCTTGGAGGGATTTGTCATCTACAGTGATGCTTCGGGCAAAGGGTTAGGATGTGTTCTCATGCAACATGAGAAAATCATAGCCTATGCCTCTCGACAACTCAAAGAATATGAGAGGAATTATCCTACTCATGATTTAGAGTTGGTAGTTATTGTCTTCGCACTTAAAATTTAGAGGCATTACCTGTATGGGGAGAAAGTGGAGATCTATACGGATCACAAAAGCCTCAAATATTTCTTCACACAAAAAGAACTCAACATGCGACAACGACATTGGCTCGAGCTGTTGAAAGATTACGATCATACCATTCAATACCATCTTGAAAAAGCGAATGTGGTAGCTGACGCATTGAGTAGAAGATCATATATGGGTACGAGTTCAATATTGTTAACGCAAAGGCCCATTTTATATGACTTATAAAGGATGGAGATAGAGTTAAAGACTATAGGGACCCACGTGATGATGGCAAATATACGAGTAGAACTGACTTTAATCGATAAAGTTAAAGCTACTCAAGCTACAGACCTAGAGCTGATACGTATGAGGAAGAAAGTACAAGAAGGTGTTATCCCGGAAGCAAGAATTGATGAAGAAGGAATATATACTACGAGTAAACTCTAGACTTTGTGTTCCTAATGACTCTGATTTAAAGTATAAAATCATGATGGAGGCGCACAACACACCATTTGTAATCCATCTTGGGAGTACCAAAATGTATCATAATCTTTGACATACATTTTGGTGGAGCAATATGAAGAGAGAGATCGCGGAGTTTATCTCAAGGTGTTTAACTTGTCAGCGTGTCAAGGCAGAGCATCAAGTGCCAAAAGGTCCATCGAAACCACTTGAAATTCCAAAATGGAAGTGGGAGCACATTGCCAAATATTTTGTTACTGGTCTTCCCAAGGTTTCTCAAGGCATAGATGCAATTTGGGTCATTGTTGATAGATTGACCAAGTCGGCTCATTTCTTACCTATACGAGAAACTTATTCACTTGAACGTCTTGGTTGTATTTATATAAATGAGATTGCAAGACTGCATGGTATGCCTATATCCATAGTTTCTGATCGAGACCCAAGATTCACTTCACGATTTTGGGTTAGTTTGCAAAAAGCTATGGACACGGATTTACGATTTAGTTCGACATATCATCCTCAAACGAACGGGAAGTCGGAGAGGACTATTCAAAATCTAGAGGATTTATTAAGACTTTATGTCCTTAACTTCAAAGGAAGATGTGTAATAACCCAATATTTTCTATAAAAATTAAATTAGAATTTTTTGCAGATAAATTTTTTTTTTATATATATGGTGTAGTTTGTCAAACCCTAATTACTGTGGGAAACCCTAATCTGAAACTTGGTGGTGAGTTGATGTCTATGATATAACTGTGTTATGATTAACCCTAATTAACATTTGTACTTGTTAAATTCTTGAAACCCTAATTATTATGTATAAACCCTAATTATGTTTTGGTAACCCTAATTGCCAAAACTATAAACCCTAATTTCTAAGTTAGTATGGATAGTATAATTATTATATTATAACCCTAATGTCCATGTATGATTAAAACCCTAATCAAAATAAGAAAAAACCAAATTATAAATTTAGTACCCTAATTATAATTATTTTGAACCCTAACTTGGGTAACATAGATTAATAATTATTGGGCTAGGTTTACTAATGGCCCAAAACAATTGGAAGAAGCCCAAAAGAAATCTATTCAAGCCCAACTCTTAGCCCACTTTAACCAAGGGTATTTTAGACCTTTAATTTGCTTAGATTATGCATTAAAATAATAACTAAATAAAGAATTAGAGTGTTTAATCATGGCTGGCCATAATTTACCTTTTAAGGTAACAAATTTTGTTAATCAAGTTTCCTTATATAGTTAGTAGCTTTACTTTATTTATTTTATTGCAAAAAGTACTTTGTTGTCAACATTCTATTGGTGGGAAATCTACTAAGCATGCTTAAAAATCAAGATAAGGAAATTTATTCAATGGACAACACATGTATAGAGAATAATAGCTAAATCCTTCATGCTATGCAACTTCTATAAATTGATTAAAGAGGGGAAATAGGATTTTGCTAGCCATTTTTATCAACACTCAACCTAGACTTTCCTTGCATCCAACCAACGAAAATTTCTAGCTTATTAGTCCCTAAATCAACCCCCACCATTACCATAAACAAATCAGAAGCAACCAAATCAGAAATCAAAGCTTAGAAGGTATAAACCCTACCTCAAATTTCTGTCCAAATCTGTTAAAATTTGTTGTTTAATTTTGTGTTTAAGTGTTGTAATATGTTGTTTATAGTGTTATTAAGTGATTTGGGTTGATAGGTGTTCGATCCATAACATCTATAAGCTCAAATCTCACTTTTTACAAAATCTGGAAATTTCATTTTCTGTGGTCTGACAACAAATGTCAAGGGCCACAGATCTTTGGTAGTTTATCATTTTTGATGTTTGAAGCTTGTAGCTTGTATCCTGCAATGTCCTCTTTAATTACCAAAACGAATCAGGTCCATATCTGATTATGGATTGAGAGTTATTCATGGTCAAAGGTCGTTGACCGACCATGACCAGTCAAAATCTGGGTAAACCCAGAAATTTTTCAGCGTCTGACAGCTTATTGAACCACCCAGATCTGACATGTTTGATTTGTTTTGGTGGATTTTTTGTAATCAATGTGTAGCCTGACATGTGTACTTTAGGTTTATGGCTTTAGATCATGTTAAACAACATCAAGATGAGAGTAATATTTGGTCAAATTAGCTCGGTCGCTCATGATTTTGGATTTCTGGAAATTTTCCAGAAAAATTTGAAGTGCTTTTCTACATCAGCGTTGGATCGACCCTTATAATCTTGATCATTGTTGTTACAATGAGTTTAAGCGTTAGATCTGTAGTCTCTCATGTTATGAACAAGATGGAACTTATAAATCACAAATCTATCAAAAGGATTTCTAGTTATAGAAGCTCAAAGTGAGCGGGTCAAGCTGTTCTTCACCTTAAAGATGAAGAACAGGTCTGACAGCTTCTTTGGGAGCTTAGATCTTGTTCGTTTGATGCTTTATTGACATGCTTGATGTTGGGTATTGTAGACGTGCACTAGTACTACAAGATCCAATTTATAGATTGTCCAGAAACAATACACACACTGATTAACACTTGGTCAAACATGCATGCTCGATTTCTGACTTGCGTTTTTCTGGGTTGGTGAAGAACACCTATAGCGACAGTTGCATCGCTATAGGCACCTTAGGCGACAGTTTAATTTCTAAATTGATTATTTCTATTTAATAATTACAGAAAATTAGATTTAAATTATTAAAAATACAAAATAAATTATTAAAAATTATTTTAATGTCCGAAAAATATATTTTAATTATTTTGAATATATTTCAGAAATATATTATATTTTTGAAATATTAAATGAATTTAATTTATTTAATTATAATATTAAATAAAATATTTTAAAAATAATTTAAATACATGAAAAATCATTAAAAATTATATTATGATATAAGAAAATATTTTGAGTTATAACTTTTGATATTATGTTATAATTTTCACTAATAAATTAATATTAATGATAATTAAGTTATTTAGTAGATGAGTTTAATAAATGAATTAAAAATCATTTTAATATTTTAAAAATCATTTTAAAGTGTTTAAAAATATTTTAAGTTATAAATATAACTTTTAATATTTAAAGGATAATTTCATTAATAATTTAATATTAATGATAATAAGTTAGTATTAATGATATTGAATTTATTTAATAATTATATTAAATAAATAGTTTAAAAATAGTTTTATTAATTTAAAAATCATTTAAAAGGGATATAAGTGAATTAAAAATATTTTAAGTTATAATTAATGACTTTTAATATTTGGATGAATGGTTCATTAATATTTGAATATTAATGGTAATTATTTAAAAATGATTTAAAATGTTTTAAAAATCATTTAAGGGTAATATTAATACTTTAAAAATATTTTGAGTTATTGTAAATAACTTTGATATTTTGGTAATGATTTCATTAATGGTTTAATGAATTAAATATTAATGATAATAGAGGTGTTTGATATTTAATGATGATTCCGGTATTTGAAATTCATGTTAATGTATAATAAATGTTTAAAAATTATTATTAAGTCATATTACTGACGTTTACAGATATTGTGTAATAGAATAGAGTCTTAGACTAGTTAATTACCCGATAGAGTTTGTCGATTTTTGCAAGCATAGTTCGAAATTGTTCTAGACTTGAATATTTTGGCCGCATTCTTTCGTTGTTTGCGATGCAATATTTACCGTATATATATATAAACAACGTGAGTAGGTTATGTCTTGGCTTGCGAAATGCGATCTACTATGTGTTATAGTATATTGTTCTAATCGAACGAATGATCTGATTAATGATAGGTGATTACATAAAAGATAAAACTAAGTTTCGTTTTGTAAAGCGGTAGCATCGTAAAAATATCCTACCTTTGCATTTCCTTTATCAATGGACATGAGTAAGAATGTTTCGAATTATATTATTACTTGTCTGATTATTAACTTATATTATATATGCCCATTGATTATCAACATGTTAGTATATGGTAATTCAGATATATATTCTCTGTTCGTTAATTTCTATAAATGGTTAAACAAGTGTCCCCACTTGGATAATCATTGCATTTAAACACATGTTGATACACCTTTGATATATACATATATGTTGAATTACAGATTATTGTTTGATAAGATAAAACCTTTTGTTTGGAACCCTGACAAGTATGAACATCCCTAACATGGGAAAATTTTTATGCTTATTCTGGCGGACAAAGGATGAAACGATAATATCGTTCTAGCAATGTAGTATTGATCAATAATTCTGGTACAACGGGCCGATCACCCTCCGCGTACTAAAGTTATGACGGTTCTGAGATGAAGTTATGTTTAACCTTTTGAAAATAAAAACAATGTTCATAGTATGTCCCTAAAACTTATTTATAGTCGATGCGTAGTTTCAAAGATTTGAAAGAGAATTGTTATTATTATTGGTTCGAAATTTCTTCGCAACTATTGATCCGTTGTAGAAGGGTAGTATAAAAGAAAGTATTTAAATTCTTTGACTTATATATATATAATTGTTATTACTTCTTTGGGCACTCAAATGCTCATCCTTGCTTAATTTAAATATTTTCATTAAGTGTGAACCTCTCCAAGGCTCTACTAGAAACAAGGAAAAGGAAAGGTTCTTTGAATGATGACAATGTTATCTCGTGTGATAGTTTAATATTATTAAGACAATGTTATATATTTATGATCATGTGTTGTAAGGAATGATTTAAGGTTACGTACTTGGGAGTTAAACTTTGATATTATGTAAGTTAAGTTTAAATATTTATATTATTGGCATTATTATTAGTATTATTCCGGTTATAGAGATGGTATCGTGAAGCACTGAATTCGGGTTTCAAGTACCCGGATTTGGGGGCGTCACAAGATGAGACAAGTTCTTACCATTGGTGGAATTCTCCTACAACAATAGTTATCAAGCAAGTATCGGCATAACTCCATTTGAGGCATTGTATGGAAGAAAGTGTCGTTCTCCAGTATGCTGGGATGTGGTGGGTGAAGGAACTTTGTTGGGACCGAAATTGGTATGCATGACTACGGAAAAGATTCAAATGATCCGGTAAAGAATAAAAACCTCACAAGATCGACAAAAGAATTATGTTGATCTTCATCGGAAAAACGTAGAATTCAATGTTGGAGAACATGTGTTATTACGTGTTGCTCCATGGAAGGGAGTTAAGAGATTTGGAAAGAGAGGAAAGCTCAATCCTCGATTCATTGGCCCATTTGAAATCCTTGACCGAGTAGGAACTGTGGCCTATAGACTCGCTTTATCGCCAAGTATGTCTCGTGTTCATAACGTTTTTCACATATCCAAGTTACGTAAATATGTGAAAAACCCGAACCACATTATTAAGTTAGAACCGAACAAAATAGCGAAAGATTTAACGTATGAAGAGGTACCTATTAAAATCTTGGATAAGAAAGAGCATATTCTACGCTCCAAGTTATATCTCAAGTCAAAGTTTTGTGGAGAAACCACGATGTTGAGGAAATGACCTGGGAGTTAGAATCCGAAATGAAATCAAGGTATCCTCACCTCTTCGACATACCAGGTATGTACCCTAATTTCGAGGGCAAAATTTTATAAGAAGGGGAGGTTATAATTAAGACCCCAACTTTTATGAATAAAGATCAATTTTCTATAAATAGCATTTTTGAATATTAAGGAGTGAATTTGATATAATGTTATAGTTGTGGATAATATTTATAGATTTTGCAAAGTATGCAATTTATTATATTATATTCGATTGGTCGGAGAATATTCGTTTTAACAGGGAATATTCGTACGATGGCACAATCATTGGTGGACCTCACAACAAAATTATTGTCAGAATGATAAAATGACACAAATATCTTTTTATAAAATAATGGCGAAAGTTTTATCGTTAACTGTTGAAATACCCAGTGTTAAAAGTACAGTAATACGCGTGGTTGCATAGTAGCACACGATATTGATTATTGATGCTTACGTGAGAAGTCACTCAGTTTTGTTTAATTATTGCTACATTAATTGTTGCATAGTATCTCACGTTATTTGATTCAATTATTGTCGATATTTTATATATTATTAAATCAATAATTGAAACGATATAATTATTCATATTATTATTTGCAATATTGACGATGTCTAGAAAATTCTGTCGAGGAGAGGTTTGGTCACATAATTGCGCGCCAATAGAGAGAAATCCTTATCGGAAAGCCCCCTTTTTACTAGGAACGATCTGGTTGTTAATATTGCGAGTTATAATAATAATAATAAATAAATGTTGTTAAAAATATTGAGGGGATTTGTATGAAATATTTGATGTAAATGTTGCTTATTTTATGGACCCCCATTTACCCATTTTTTAAAATAATCGATAAAAAATTATTTAAAATAATAAAAGTGGGGCCACATGTGGGGCCCACGGAAGAAAAATGATTTTGGGGGAGGGGGGAATTGCATGATCACGGGAGTACTATGATTATATATATATATATATATATATATATATATATATATATATATATATATATATATATATATTATAATAAGTTTTGTTTTATATGAAAAAATAGAATATATTAGATTTTATTATGCATAGTGTTTGCATAGTGCCTGCATAGTATTTGCATAGTAAACTATAAAAAAAATTTAGACGAATTGTTGAATTCGTGAATTCCCTACTGTGCACACGTGATTTTCTAAATTCAAATAGTATCCTTTCCATTCTCCTATAAATAGGATGCTTAGTTAAAATTGAAAATCACACCAGAATCAGAGAATTCTTCTTCTATAATATTGAGTGTATTTCGTTAGAGTTTAAGGAAGGTTTGAGCGTAGAAAATAGTATAAGTTTTCTTCAAGAATATCCGCACCCTACAAGTCGGAATACTCTTCTTTTTAAGGTAAGGGATATTATTTTTGTTCAGTATTCATAAGAAATAATATTTCTTTCATACTCTGTAGTATGTAAGTAATATTATTTCATTTCAGATTTTGAATTCTACACTCATTTTGTTAAAATTTTGGCTTCTAACTCCATGAAATTAATAGAATATCCTTAAAATTTGCTCTTCATCCAGTATCTTTTATGAAAATATTATTCTGAATATTTTTGATAAGTTTTAACTTTTTCATGCTGAAATACTATTCACGGGATACTATTCCTAAAGTACTATTCACGGGGTACTATTCACTCAGTTACTATTCACCGGGGGGTACTATTCATGATAAAAATTGATTTCTTTTTTGTTCAAATCATTTTTGGTACAATATTATTCTTGAATTTTACTCCACAAAGCAGTATCATGTTGACAATTTGGAAATTATTGAATTCTAGATAAATTAAATTATAAATCTTTAAAATTTTATCATTTGCTTTCTTTTAATTGAATTCTTATATCTGTTGAAGGCTAACGATAATTTATTCTGCATTATCTTAGTCATAATATTTCTTACTGGGCTAGTTGAGCTCGCCATTTGCTTTCATTGTTCTCTTCAGGAAATGAGAATATAGTTGAGACTAGTCGGGGAACGAAGTGACGGTCCAGATGTTTGCATTAGTAGTCCTCACTATTCTATGAAATATTGTGATAATAAATGTATTGAGGACTTATTTTGAGTTTGAATACTGTCTAGAAGACAATATTTGTATTAAAACTCATAGCTCATATTGTATATTTAAGTTTATATTTGTATTTTGTTGCATGTATTTGGCGACTCAAAATAGGTGATGTATACCTATTTTGGGGGCGTCGCAGTATTGGTGTAATCATGATATTTAATGTTACAGATAAAGGCTTGTGATAAAAGTTCTCTTTGGCCATAGTGTAAAGATGGACATGTGTTTGACATGATCATGACCAATGGTGATACAAATGAATATCTTTGGCCCGTAGTGCAAAGATAAATTATTGATTTGAAATAATTATTGATTGGTGTTACATGAATAAAATATTGATGATTAAATCATAGAAGATAGTAGACATCATGCTCTACTTGACTCTTTTAATGGATTGTCATTTCTACTGTAGTTGTTGATCTAAAACTTGTTGTCTACTATATTTTATCTGATTTATTATTGTTGCAGACTAAAGATAATTTATTCTCCATTATCTTAGTCATAATATTTTTTACTAGGCTAGTTGAACTCGCCCTTTTTTTTGTTCTATTGTTCTTCTCAGGAGATGAAAGTGTAGTTGAGACTAGTCGGGGAGTAGAGTAATGGTCTGAGATAGTTACTAGAGAAGTCTTCACTATGTGGTGAAATAGTGTGATCATAAATATAATGAAAACTTAATTTGAGTTTGTATATTGTCGTATTATGTACGGTGCAATATTTGTATTCAAACTCACAGTATGTGTGGTCGTATTTTGAACAACAGTTTAATAGTTGCAAATATGGAAGTTTGTATTTAGATTTTGTAGTACGTATTTGACGACTCAAAATGGATTGTGTGAACCTATTTTTGGGGGCGTCACATATTGAGCTACTAATTTGAGTTTTGTGGTAAAGTGGGTGTATGATTTGCGGAATAATTTTCTATACTCTCTTATTTTAAATTTGTTATAATAAGAGAGTGAGGGGGTAATGTTGGGGAGTGGTTTGATGGGTCCGAGAGGTTTGAGGAGACCTGCGTCACGTGGCTAGATGACAATATTAACAGATAAGGAGTTTGATATTCTAGAAGTGTCAAAGTCTAAATTGACTTATGATCATTTGTCTTATTTGACTTCCTATTTCTGAAAAAGTAAAATTCTATTCATATATGGGACTTGCAGTTATAAAGAACCTCTACATAGAACTCTTATTCTAATTTAGGGACGAACGTTGTTAATTGAGGTGGTGTACAGTCATAATTAAAGTTCAAGGCACACACATTATTATTTAGAGAATTGTTAAATCCACAATATTTTTTGTTATTTATATAACAAAAATGTCGTTGTAAAACCGTCGCTATAGAATCTATAGCGACAGAATTCGACGTGAACAAATACCGAGCGAATATTAGCACAAAAGACTAGTTTTTGTAGTCTAATTCTACTGTCAGATTATTTATCTCGTATGCCATCCCACTTTTATGTATTAGTGCTGCATAATAGTATCTACTTATCTACAATATTTTTTAATTGAATAAAAAATATACAGAGAAAAATACGTGACAAGTGATCGAATACGATATCCACGGTTTCTGTTAATTTTAAATATTAATTTTTTTGTCAAAAATTTGCATTATTTATTTTGAACTTGTGACATGACATTTAATGGTGGTTAGAAGTACTAAATTGTTAATAAATTCTGTAATATATAGCCAATAAATGAGAATCTTTACCAATATTAACAACCATATGTATATCCTCCATATAAGGTACAATAAACAACCAACTACTCTAATTTTTGCTGTAAAATCCCCTCAATTTTGTCCTCATAAATAAAGTGGTATTTATAATACATTAAATTCCAGTTTGGGAGGCAATTTGCAAAATTCAAATTCCCCTCCCATTGCCTGCCAGAGAAAAAATATTTTTCTGGAGAAAAAAAGTGACTCTAGAATGATGCTACTGAGCAGAACCCATTTCTACTTCTACAAATTGCTATAAAAAGCAGAAAAAAAAAATTAAAATTTACTGGTGAGAAGAGAAACATCAGGCCATCTAGTTCAGTGTGGAATCAAGTTGTACGTGTAGCAAGTCTACTCCAAGACATCGGTAGGCCAAAGTCGCTTCCACGTAGAAATTTCGCCTAATGTATACAATTTTCGAATTCCTCCGTAAAATCCATCCGCCCCATTTCCTTCCTCGCGATGATCTTTCCTATTTACTGTTGTATTTCTCCACCGTGAACCAGGGGTGTATTGGTTGAACTCCAGCGCCACCATATCTGTCGACCAAAATTCACCATTAGAAATTTGTTACATTTTCTACACAAATAAATTTTGATATGGATACTATACAAGGACAGAGCTAACACTAGGAAACCCGTCAAATAATTATAAGATTACTTCATGCAGATACCTCTTTTCAAGTTTAAATTCTAATCTAGTTTTAAGAGAATAAAATTTTTAAATTGTTGATATTGTTAAAGTAAAAGTTATGTTGTTAGAGTAAATATACATTTAATGATACTCTTTAAGTAATATTTATTAGTCTGATAATATTAATTTTTCTCTAACAATATCAATCGTCAATTTTTAACTTGCGATTTTCAAACTTGAAATTTGTCATGTTACTAAAAGATGGTTTGACCCACCATATTTCTTTTTTTAGGAAAAGCAAGATGGCATCCTCTAGAACAATTTATCCATGTGCATTAGCCAAATCCTCATAAATTAGATTACCTCAACTCCACAACCAAACAGACCCCGAAGAATCATTAGTCCTATTCACTATTCAGCCTGGTTGGCCTTCTAGTGCACCACTGAGACATTACTTATTGCAATGTTGCAAGGTACTAGAACAATTAGAAGGATTTGTCTAGGGGACCAAAAACCAACTATCCAACAAAAAACGTGACCACCAAACATTTCAATCAAGAAATGGGACAATACCTTGAATTAAAATCTAATTATGATATAATTTAGAGTCATCTCAACCACATTTTAAAAAATTTCAATGCCCTCTTGTAAAACAATTATCGATTGAGGGTTTTATTTATGTTACAAGGATTCGGATAGAGGGTCAGTCAGGACCTTTCTTAACTCTTATTACATATATTCAAATGTCTTATTATTGACTTAAATTTATAATCATATGTAACAAGACACTTTCTATTAATATTTTGTTGACTTTTGAAAGACAAATTACTATAATAAAATAAATAAAAATATTCATTACAATCTTTCCCGTAAGAAAGTAAGAAATTAATAAATAAGCAACTTACCACTTTCATGGCAACGGCAGTAACTTTCATTCCCATCACATGATTCCAAGTGCCCTACAACTCCATACCACCAACCTACATACATATCATTTAGTTAGAGAAATTCATTAAGATTTGCTCAATTGTCACAAAATGACTTATGCAAATAAGTTGCTTTTACATCAAATTTCACCCAAGTGTATATATATATATATATATATATATATATGAGCTTTTCTCAAACAAAGCATTTTACATAATTGAAGACTAAAATCAAAATCTGACCCTATAGTTTAGCTCAAATTCAAATTCACCCCAAACTTTATTTTTATTATTAAACACATCCTAAACTTCGAATGCTTAAACAATTAACATCCTTCTTGAAATTCAGGTATGACCAAGTCAACACTTCTCATCTTTTACATCAAAATAATTTATATCCTAATTTTAGTGCAAAGGTATAAAATACAAATTATTTTGACACTCAAAATTTAAAATACTTTTAATTGAAAATAAAATTCAGAGTAGAAGTCGATTTTAAACCTTAAATATTTGGTGAAATTTGTGATATAATCCTAATTCGAAGTGTGCTGTTTTGCCAAAGAAAAAGAATTGTGTCACAGGCACTTAATTTATTTTATTTTTTATTATTTTTTAAAAAAGAAATAAAAATCCATAAAGTAGACTCACTAATAACAGGTGAACACGTCTTGTATAATGGACCTTTTTCCCTAAAGATTTGAAAGCAACACTTGTGGAATTCATCCTCAGCACGGAAGTAATCAATCAATTTTTGGAGGAAGTCTTAGTTACATATTTTACCATTGACCCACCTCCCACAAATAAAATTAAAAGGAAAAATAAAATACCAAAAACAAATCAATTAAAGGGGACTAAACATAAAAAAAATCATAGATCAAGGATTAAACATTAAAAAATTATAGTTCAAGGGACTAAACGTGAAAAGTTGCTATATATATATATATATTTGCTAATTTGACACAGAAATTTATAATTAAAAAAATATATTTTTATTTTATGAGTACTGTTGAAAATATAAATTGTTAGTTATGTAGTAATGACATTGTAAAAAAAATCATTATAACAAACTTGAGGACAATTTTTTATTTTTTGGTAAATCTGACCAATTTCATGAAATAAAAAAAAGTATGTTTTAGTAAAAGAATGGGTAGGGCAAGGGAGAAACACCTATTGACAGTATTGAAGACCTCTTTTGAGGACAAGGTTGACTAGCTCAGCAATCAGCATAATGATTTTAATGCAATCTATTGCTAAAATAAAAAATTAAAAATAAATTGTATGGTAAGAGGAACAAACCATAAGGAAATTCTTTGTTCCTTCTCCACTGAATCTCAATGTGATCTCCAGGGCGCAAATCATTCAAATAGTCAGAGATATGAAGATCATGTGGGGAAGTATCTACAGGGGGTGCCCTTAGCCTATCCCATGCCACACCACTTTCTATTGCGACAGCTCTCATTCCATGTGGTGGATACCTGCAATCCAAAAACCTTGTGAAAATCAACTGGCACTCTCGATTTGAGACGGACCGATCATATTATATTGCAATCATAACACTGAGAGAACTAATCTAATTCTAGATCAAGGTTATCAATTGTTCTTCGTACCCGATTATGTTACGGGTACTTAGCTAATTAGCGTTTTGTGGTAATCATGATTTAGATTAAATCAAGAAAATCTAATAAATTTACCTGGCTTGGAAAGTGTCGGTACGCAAATCATAGCTAAGCTCTGCATCATAGCAGGACAACATAAACCCAACATGCCCATTCTGCATTAAACCACACACATTTCTTCAACAATACTGAAATAACATAAACTTCTACTCTCTCTCTCTCTCTCTCTTTTTTCTCTGTTTTTTTTTTCCTTTTTTCATTTTTGATGGACCAACTTGGACTAATAGAAATTAAAATTAGCTACCTCGCGGTTATAGACTTGAGCAGGAAACCAAAACTTGCCAGTCTCAAGAGCAAGATACCAAGTCATAATTGAATCAACGGGTGGAGAAGGAGAAGGAGAAGGAGAAGGAGAAGGAGAAGGAGAAGAATTCTTCCTCTTGATAATATTACTTTCCACTTTAGATCTAATAAACAAAAGGGGCCATGGCCAAAAACGGCATAAGAAATTCACAAATCCCCTTCCCTTTCCTCTATCAAGAAACCCCAAATCATTTCTTGTTGCAATTTGCCACTGCCACTCCCTATATGCTGCAGGACCAATAATTCTGCTCCATTTTTGATTAACATGCCTTTCCCATAAATGGTTGCTCATACATCTATTTTTCAATGAGCTACAAACACTAGCCATCTTACATAGCCCATCAGGCGGAAGCCGGTCTAGAATGCATTCCAATGTCAACTCGGGCAAATCCAGAAGGGACAAAGTGTTGTCCATTTGCTCAAAACTTTCATTATTGGAACCGACAAAGGCTTCCTTCATTCTTGTTGGGATTGATTCAAAATTTCTGTTTAGGAACTTGGTAAGACGGACAAATGATGAACCTTTACAACAGAAGAACCAGAAAGAAACTAGCCTCATTTCATGAGCCCATGGTGGGAGTGGTTGGAGAGGGAGGGACTTATAAAAGAGGATGAAGGAGAAGCAAGTGATGAAGAAGAAAAGCATTTCTCAAAAGGGTGAAAAAAAAACTATAGTTTTCCCTTATGGGTGGGATTCCACTTCGGCTTAATTTGACAAGGGGAGATCAGCACCAATAGTGAGAAAGTAGTAATAAATTTCCTCTTGTTATTCTTCTCATCAACCACTTAAAACCAAAGAGAAAAGGATCTACACACGGGTCCTTATTGGTTCGACGAAGCCCACCAGTCAGATATGACGATGGCCTCGTCTGAAAGAAAATATAAGAGAGTTATCTGCAGACACTCCACGACTAAAGGACAATCTTGAGTGGAACTCACATAAATCACAGTCAAGAAGCTTAAGGAAACCAAAGGAAGCAAAGGCCTACCTTTAATGATTTAATAATATAATAACATGGACACCCAAAACAGCTGTCAATTAACAAATTCCACAAAAAAAATAATCAAAATATGATCCAAATCTTGAAAATGAGGTGGGAAAGAAATCAGGGTGGTTGAGATTTAACCACAAATTAGGTGTAACAAACAAATAAAGATATTGTTTAATAAAAAAAACAAATTTGTGGGAAAAAATTAACAAAGGCACTGAGAATCTCTAGTGGGTTAGAGAAAAGATGTAGATTGATTAAGAAGAAGAAGAAGAAGATTCTTCTTCTTCAACAAAAACCCACAGAAATCTCAATGCCTGTCTTTCTCTTTCTTTTTCTCTGTTTCTTTATCTAATTCTTGAAATATCTATGGGAAAAAAAAACAGAGGAATTGGACCAAAATTTAGAACAGAACAAAAAAAAAGTTTTGGTTTTTTTGTTGATTGATGTATGGGTTGTTTAAGGGTAAAAAAGAGAAGTTTTGGTATTTTTGTGTGGATATTAAAGCAGCTCTTTTTGTAGCTCTCTTTTTGCAGTCTATATATATACACAAACATTATTTTTGTGTGGATATTAAAGCAGCTCTTTTTGCAGTCTATATATACACAAACATTATATCAAGTTGGAGGAAAGTTCGGCATACCAGTAAATGAGACCGTTGGGATAATACACTGTGGCAATCATACATTTTTATTATTATTATTGGTTGTTAAATTGGATATAAGAAGGGGTTTCTTTTCTGATCTGCTGATGCTGCTACCCAAATGCAGTCACTACAATTGTATAAGTTCTTAAACTGCTACATATTTGTGACTTTTTTTTTAATAGTGTAATGATTGGGATCTCAATTTTTTTGTCCAAGTGAGTCTCAAATGACATGGTATTGAATATTTTATTGATAATTTCTGACATAATATTATTTATAATGACACATTATTTAAGACACTATTTAAGATCAAAAATTTGAGATCCTTAACACCACCTTTTTTAATGTATCTATATATAGAGAGAGAAGAAAAGTTAATATAAAGATTGGTTGATTGAATGAATTACTTAATATTATATTTTAAAAGGCTAAAATTGGTATAAATATTTATTTAATACTTCACCTGTTTTAAAATATAAGATTAAATCTGACCTTTTAAATTCAATATGAAATATTTTTAAATTTGAGATTGGTTCGAATCATTCAATTTTTTTAAAAAATATTTATTGTATATTTTTTCAATAATTTACAATTTTAATATTTTACTGTCTAAAACTAAATTTTAATTTATATCAATTTTTATGTTCGAAAATATTTAACATTAATTTTAAAATTTAACATTAATCTTATATTTAGAAACAGAGGGAGTAATAATTATGTCTAAGGTTGTGTTTGATAAACCTGAGAATTAAGATTTGAATGATTATGATGTCTTAATAAATTAGATCGTCTGAATGGTTATGAGGTCTGAATCTAAAAAATTGTTTGATAACTAAAAAGTAAGTTGTCTCTTAATGATACTATTTTACTATTTTAAAGGGTAAAATTTTATTTAATAATTTTAAATATTCAATTTAATAAAAATGAGTGCATAATATTGTTGAATATATTTATATAAAAAAAAATTATCAAAAATTTTTTATTAAGAGGTACCTCTTAATTATTAAGATTTTATTTTCTGTCTTACAGATTAAGAGACATCCAGAGGTAACAAAAAAAATAACAAACAGCATCATGCCTCTTAGCGAATAAGAGACTATTTAAAGACAATCAAATATAAACAACCAGCACCTAAGAGTGTCTTGCAGACTATTTTCAATTCTAATTATTTGTAGATGTAACCTAGGTCAAATTTAAAATATACAGAATGACTTGGGTTATTCTAATAGGTTAGTTAGGTTAGAAATATTTATGTATAAACTCATTAAATTATAAGTTCATCTAAAAACTTGAAAATTTCGAGAATCTTCAAAGTAGTTGTTAAGAGATCTCAGATCACATAGTAAAAAAAAAGGTATCAAATTCATTAAAATATCAGCAGTTTACGAACATAGTATTTAGAGTCAAAAGATCGTTAAGGAAATCATGGTAAAGATAAAAGTTCAAAGTGATAAGTTTACGATCACAGAGCTACTAGTTAGAATTCTAGAGTTACGGAAAGGGTTATCGACGGATTGGGTGATAATTCTGTGATATTTTAAATCTGAATATTTTATTTTCATAAGATTTGGTGTTCATTTTCAATTTATTCAATTTTAACTATCCAAATAAAATAAAATTTTATCAAATAAAACTTCCCATTAAAGTATTAGATCATTAAATCCAATAAAATTCCATGTTATCTAACCTTAAACATTCATCAAATATGAAAAAATAAATAATTACATCACAATAGTTAATATAAAGTCTGACAACATAAAATTCAATAAATTTAATAGTCTTCAACACTTATTCATTTTTCCTTTCCCTTTACTAGTGGTAGGTTCATCAACCTTTTCAACTTTAGCTGCAATGATTATATATATGTAAGAGTGAGCAAAACAAATGCGCACTTGAAATGACAAATGAATAATAATAACTGCCAATGAATAAGCTCAGTTGAACTGAATAACATTCTCTATCATTGATAATCAAGAACTGAAATCAAAATGTAAAATTTATTTGAGGGTCACAAGACCATTAACTATGTCCAAGGTTATAAGTATTCTTTCAATTTAAACCTAAACAGTTATAAGACTGTAGGGACTCCCCGTACTTAGGGTGATCAGCCATTCGTATCATGTATTGTGCACAAACATCTAAACGCTTACGCGTAATAAATCTCTTATAATAGGGTTGATCATCTCAGTTTTAACATACGAGTCCGCACCAAAGGGAGTTTGGTTTAGATATTGTAGACACTCGAAATTTTCTCGACGCTGTTATCGACATTGCGGGAGGCGATTAATCTTCGAGATAACCACGGAAGACAATCGACATCCATTTCTTGGATACTACCGGAAGTTCGGTTCCAACACGAACACAAACCGAAACATCGATTCGACCCTAACACAAACCGAACGTCATTCCAAACCCCTAACACACACCGGAGTGTCATTTCAGATCTCGGAGATAACCCCGGTATGCGAGATCAAAAGACCGCAACAACACCGGAGAGGATAGTTACGTCTCGCGATAACACCGTGACATTCGGTTCAGATCCCCAACCAACACTGAGAGTAGCGACTCCATCCTTGGTGATAGCCCCAAGGGATGCCTTTGTAGTTCCGGCGATAACTCCGGAAATGCTTGTTTCGAACACATGCGATCAGCTTCAAGCTTATACCTCCTGCCGAGGCACTCATACCTCAGACCCGGAGCTAACAACGGGCAGACAGGCACACCCACAGATGACAGTGAGGCATATAAACAAGCAGTCCAATCTCAGATGTAACCCTGAGCAACGTCTGCTTTCCGCTCAAACTGGTGATAACCCCAGTGAGGAGTCAAAACGTCGTCTTACCGCCTCAACATTTTCTCTCACAAGATGATATCGCGACATACCAACAAGTAGTCCAATCTCAGATGTAACTCTGAGCAACGTCTACTTTCAACTCAAACCGGCGATAACCCCGGCGAGGAGTCAAATGTCATCTTGTCTCTTCAACGCCTGCGCGTCATCTCAACACTTCATACATACATACATCCAGCAATGTCCCACAAGAACCGAGGAGTTACAATCCCGAGTGACTATTACGCTGGCGATGGCGATTTTGGATAGAATTTGAAGCTTGAAGACCATGGGCATAGACCCCTCTTCCTGACTTCGTACAACCTCTAATCCATGTCATTGCGTAACTCTCGACACAAGCGGTCTGAAGAAGGTCAGATATACCTCGTTCGGATGCTCGGATTGAAGTTCTGCAAGTTCGAACGGACATTACAGTGCATGAGTGCACGTACTTCGAGACGACGGGACCCGCGAGGCTCGGATGCACCATGACCAACCGCAAGTACAACTGCGGCTGTCGCAGGTTTACCTGCGGCCATCCGTCTATAAATATGAGCCTTGGGGTCAGCCATTTGAAGGAGAGAAGGGGAGGAAAAGGCGAGGAAGTCCTATCCATTTTACTCTGTATACACATCTTTTGAGTGTTTTCTCATCTTTAAACGCTTGTTAGCTCACATATAGCTATCTTTTATCCGGCGGGAGCTGAGTGTTTATCCATTTAAAGTCATAGAAGTCTGCATTGTCAGCCCATTGTAAGCCTTCTCATATTATATAAAGCCTTTTTCTCATATTAGCACACACTGTTATACACATTGAGAGTCGTGTTGTGTGCGTTTGCAACTTCGGATTCAAGTGGTTTTCATTTATATACGTATATATATACTTATATATATGTATATATTTTATATATGGACTAACATTATCGAGTTATGCCTCGATTAAGCTGAACTTGATGCAGCGTTTATATGCTTTTATATATATATATATATATATATATATATATATATATAATTGTTGTCGATATATCTCGATGAGCCTCATATTTTACATCCTAGAGCATTTACTTGTTTATATATATATATATATATATATATATATATATATATATATATATATATATATATATATACATACATACTTATATATATAACATTGTCGATTATATATCGATGAGCACCGGATTTACATCCAAAGGCGTCGTTCTTATATATATATATATATATATATATATATATATATATATATATATATATATATATATATATATATACCATTTGAAATGAGCGAAGAAAGAGAGAGAGATGAAGCGAGAGATGCATATATTGAATACACAAATAAATTAATAAATAAAAACAGTTTATTGATTGCTGAAACTATGTACAAACTGAAATGAAATTAACTTACAACTTAGAACATTTAACTGGAGAAGTAGAGAAGAGGGGTTAAGTAGGTTAATCAGAGGTTGAAACTAAAGATTTGTCTGAGAGAGAGAGCTCAGAGTCTTTCTAAGTTTCGAAGTCTGAAGAACCAACTGAGATCTCAGATTCCTTTTATAATGCAAGGAAAGAGAACTGTTACAATGACTGGGGTAAAAACTATTACAATAACTGAGGTAAAGTAAAAACATTCTACATAAGTGAAAACATGTTACTTAAGTAAAAGAAAAAGTAAAAAGTAAACAGTAACTACTTTTGACTAAAGGCAAACACTTTCGGTTGCTTTTGGAAAAGCGGTAAAACAGACTTTGATTAAATGGGACGCGATATAAGTATTTTGTGCTTTCGATTGAAAGCGATTCTTTTGATGAGTGGTCCCGGCGCGAGGCTGGCCGACCGAACAGAACTAATGAACTCAGGCGAATGGATCCTGAGCATCCTGATGGTGGACTGTGCCATAAGGATCATATTCACCACTCCATTCGGACATTACGAATGGAATGTCCAGGCATTTGGCCTGAAAAATGCCCCAAGTGAATTTCAAAATATTCTCAATGATATATTAAACCCTTTCAGTCATTTTATTGTAGTCTATATTGACGATATCCTTGTTTTTTCAATGACCATTGAAGAACACATTAAACACTTGAAATCTTTTTTCAAGACAGTTAAAGATAATGGTCTAGTTCTTTCACCTTCCAAATGCAAATTTGCTTCAGGTCGAAATAAGGTTTCTTGGTCTTAATATCTTTAGAGGACAAGTCCAAATTTATGAACGAGCTATTCAATTCGCTGACAAGTTTCCCGACAAGATAACCAATAAAACCCAACTGCAGAGATTTCTTGGCTCGCTGAATTACATAGGTAAGTTTTACAAGAATCTCAGGAAGATCTGCAAACCTCTTTTTCAGCGTTTGCAAGACAATCCTCCACCTTGGACGGAAATTCATACTTCCGTCGTCCAACAAGTTAAAAAATACGTCAAGGCATTACTCTGTCTTGGCATTTCCAATGATTCAGCATTTAAAATTATTGAAACTGACGCCTCAGATATTGGCTTCGGAGGCATTCTGAAACAAAAGTTAACACCTAATTCTTCTGAACAAATTGTTCGTTTTCATTCCGGTGCATGGAATACTACACAATTAAATTATAGTACTATTAAAAAAGAAATACTTTCACTTGTATTATGTATTTCTAAATTTCGAATGATTTATTAAACCAAAATTCTTAGTTCAGATTGACCGTAAGTCAAAGAAATATATATTAGAAAAAGATGTTGAAAATCTAGCCTCTAAGCATTCTTTTCGCTAGATGGCAAGCTCTATTAAGCATTTTGATTTTGAAATAGAATACATCAAAGGAAGTAACAATTCAGGTTCTCGATTTTCTTACCGAGAATTTATTAATCTGGTACCATTCATAAATGAGCATTAGAGGAGCATCGTCCTCACGTGGGCTTGGTCGCCTTTTCCGCCCAATTAATCAACCCAGAGGAGCTATGGTTCCTCACCCAGTTAACCCTACAGTTCAAACCAGTAATAAATTCACTATTCTTGGCACCATGCCTAAGCCTTACAGTTCGGCTTTGGCCAGTCAACCTGTTCCGATTGACCCATTCAGTAATCCTGCTAAGGCTTCGTCCTCAGCTTCTAGTCATTCTCCTGCTGAGTATATGCTCAGATGGGAAAGTTACTTATTCCATATTGAACCCAGTATGAAACCAAAGACTGATCCCAGTAAACTTGCCGCCCAGTTCTTTCCCCCTGGATGGCATTTCCAGCCTCTAGCCCCTTATAAGTCCCTTGTGTACTATAAGGATATTCTGCTAGAAACCGAGTCAGTAAACATCAAACCCATTTATGCACAGAATGATAAATCAAAAGTTCTTTATCATTCTATGTATATTAAACAGTTTATTCAAATCTCTGATTGGGGGAAGAATCCCTCCGATCTCATGAACCTTTCTAGTCAAGATCATCAATTTTGCTATTATGATTACATTGAAGCCTGGTATAAGGTCCTCCTTCACCAGAATGAGTCCCTCAGTCATTCATGGTTCATACAATTTGACCATAAATTCAAAAGTCCATTTCCCTATTGGTTCGTCCTTTGGTGGTATAGGTTAGGATCTTGTTATGATCTTCTTCCTGACCCTTTAAAGGTCCAATTAAATCATTTCAATAACCATTATAAACCTATCCCTTTGAATGAAGGGGTTCCTCCCACTCTTTTATTCGTCAGTAAATACAAAATTCCTTGGATCCTTAAATGGGAGTCTTGCCTCTCACCCCAGGATCTCCAACACCAAATTCCTAATGATCCGCTTCCCCGAGTTTCTCGCCTCTTTTACATTAAGTGGTGGGATAAATTCAACATTGATAGAATAGTCACTCAGGTTCAGCAGGAATTTCCTGTTGCCCCGATCCCGCTCTCTCCCGATCGATTGCTGTTCTCCGGCCATTAAAGAAAAGGAGTCGAATCGCCACAAAGTCAATATCCAAAGTTAGTCCTTCGAGTTCATCATGTTCCCAAGTATTTGATTTTTAAAGATTGCACCAATAAAGAGTTACTAAAATTGCTCGTGTACTCAATAAAAGAATTGATGAAGCTTTGCATGAAGAGGCTTCTAATCATTCTTCCTGTGGTGATTCATCATGCGATTCATGGACCGATGATGATGGCGAATATGATCCTTATGGCACAGATCCACCTTCGGGATGCTCGTGGATCCATTCGCTTTGAGTTCATTAGTTCTGTTCGGCCACCCGGTTCTGCTTCGCGCAAATGCGACCACCAAAAAGAATCATACGCTCATTGTTTACGTAAAATGCGAGGCAAGACCGTGGAGATTTACTGGGTTTTAATAAGACCTTTACTAAGGAGATCATTGATTTCCTTTTTGCATAATTCCATTTGTTCGTGATTCATCTGAATAGGCCTAGCCTTAGTAGGAATTAAATGTTCTTTGAATTCCTTAGCATAAGGGAGCCTAACCATATGCTTTTTCCTATACCAAAAGGCATTGGGAGAATCAGAACAAAGATTATCTTTCAAATATGTTTTTAATTTTTCAATTTCTTCTTGAACTTTACTATTTAGAAGTTGTTCTTCAATCCTTTTATATTTAACTTCTTCTTTTAAGAAATTTAAATATGTTATTTTACAATTGAGTAGATTTATTGATTTTGAGATGGATTCTTCTTGAATGAATTTTAAACCTCTTTCTTTTGGTTTAATAAGAAATTTAAATGTTATTTTCTTACCTAAGTATTTACAGCTTAGGCCTTCATTATTAGTAGTAAATGGGTAAAGTAAATATATAAATGGTAATCCTAAAATGACTTTATCGGTGAGGTTGCGATCAAAACAAATGATGTTTTGAAACACATATTATCTTGATGAGATATGTACTTTTGGTAATTTATATTTAATTTCCATTTGACCGCCATTAATGAAGTTTAATCTTTCACCGGTTTTCCTAAAATATTTGGTTGGGATCAAGCCTTCCTGTATGCAGTTTAAATCTGCACCTGTGTCAACCAGAGCAGAAAGCCGTATAGAGAAGCTTTTATCAACAACCAGGTTAACTGAGATGTACCATTTTTGAATGGTAATGTCTTTAATTCTTTTAAGCGTGAGACCTTGAAGATAAAAGATCTGGTCTTCAAATTAACGACTCCTCATCTATTATATATATATATAATAGTTGTCGGACATATCCGATGAGCCTGGATTCACATCCAGTGCGTTTACTGCTTATATATATATATATATATTTACATATCTGTCAGGCCTGTAGTTTACTTCGTGGCGCTTTTACAGCTTTATTTATATTTCGTCCCACCTAGAGTTTACTTCGTGGTGGTTGATCATGTCCATATATATATATATATATATATATATATATATATATATATATATCGCTTTTATATATTTAAATTTCCGATCCCCCATGGAGTTGCTTCGTGGTGGTTGATCATCTCTGTATATATATATTTACAGCTTTTATATATATAACTGCTTACTACTTTCCATACAAATTGCAGTATCATGTGAGCCTAGGAATCATGTGATCACATATTCAGTCTACTGAATCTAGATTCGGTTCCTATGATGGACATTTTTCAAATTGTATGGCGACTTGTACATTATTTTACAATTGTCTCGAATTTCCTTGGATGATCATCATGCTAATGAGGAGTTCGACCTCTTTGTAGATATTATTTTCTAGAGAATGCTTCGCATCTCGAAAATAAAAGCAAACAAGCCGAACATTTAATAATAAAATGAAAGTATCAAAGGCCTCAATTACTATTGAGCATAGGGTTTGAAAAAACCTCTTTTACAAAACGTCATTGCTATATCTTGTTTAAAACTGAATTTTTTTATAAATTCAAACCTTATGTATATAGGTGCGAACGAGGTACAACACCACTTCCAAATAATTGCACATTGATCCACACACACACACACACACACATTCATATAACAGTTTCTTTAAAAAGTGGCGGCATTCATATAACATGTCATGTTTAAAATTGAATTTTTCATACAAATTCAAACCCTTTGTATACAGGTGCGAACGAGGCCTCACATTACTTCCAAATAAATTGCACATTGATCCACACACACACACACACACATACATTCATATAACAGTTTCTTAAAAGTGGCGGTCACCGTGGCAACACGGATGTCGGGGGGTGCCTAACACCTTCCCTCCGCATAATCAAGCCCCCGGACCCAAAATGAATCTCGGTTTCATAGACCCATCTAGCAGTGTCAAATCACTGGGTCAATGTGCTAACCTTTTCGGTTGCGTTGGTGCAACCAGTTAAATACACCAACTGGCAACTCTTAAAGTCAAATCGTCGACATTATACATGTTAGACCTTTTTCACTTGTTTTTTCAAACAAATTCCACATTAACATGAGAACACCAAAGAACAAGTAACGAAAAGGGACATTCAAAAATCCCGACGTCGACAGGTGGCGACTCTGCTGGGGACTCCAGTAAGAGGGCTTAAGCCGCTATTACAAGCTTTTTTAAAACTGTTATATGCTTGTGTGTGAATATTGCATTTACATTTCTGATAAATGTGTACGAATGCATTTTTATTTACTGCACTATACTATATCTATCTGCGATATTAGTGCTTCGCACATGTCATCATTTTACATAAATGGTGAGACACGTTGTATGTGAATGTATGTTGTGTGGTTCCTCCATCAGGACAAAATTCCTAAAACGGACATGTTATGATAACATTTACATTACCCTAAGACTAAACTACGTAAGTCTTTTGTAGGGAAGCAATTGGGCCTGTTACCCGCTCAAAGTCCAAAAAGGCCACGAGCCTACAGCCAATCATGTCTTCTTCTGACCAGTCTAATACTGTTTCCCGAGAAGAATTTGACGGATTGAGTAAACAAATTACAGACTTGGCCGTTCTACTGAAAGAATTGCCCTAGTCCACTCGAGAAATGCGAAGATACCTACACATACGTAATCCTCTACACAAGGAGGAGTTCAAGGTCTGAAATAACAATTCCGAAACCTCGAGTTGATATCGACCAACAAAGACCACCGAAACACCCATCTCAAAGGAGATCCAGACACCGGTGATGATATCGAAAAGAAGGTCCTTCAGATGGAGGAAACTATTCATGTTCTCAAAGGGATTGGAACACATGGCGATGTTATTTCATATGCGCACTTTGCATATTTCCCAGTGTTCATTATCCGAGAAATTCAAGACCCTTGATTTTGAGAAATATGACGGATTAGGGATCCTTATACACATTTAAAGGTGTTCATTGAGAACTTCGGATCTTACACGAAAATAAAAAGCTCGAAATCGCAATTTTTTCGAAAAAATCCGATTTGGAGAAGCCCGCTTTCATGGTATACCGGTTAGACAGACAACTCAAAGATCCATAGCTGAGAAGAGCTGGCTCACGCCTTCCTCACTCAATATAGTTTTCAATCTCAGATGGCTCATGACCGATATCAAATCACCAAGGTCAAGAAACAGTTTAATGAGTCATTTAGAGAGTACGCTCAAAGGTGGAGGCGCCTTGCTGCTCAAGTTATTCCTTCCATGATAGAATCAGAAATGGTCATGACTTTTATAGATGTACATGAAGCTCCTTTCTATGAAAGAGTTCTAGCTGGTATTGGCAAACCATTCTCTGAAATGATCAAGCACGGAGAGATGGCTGAGATGGGATTGAAGTCCGGTAAAATTCAAGACCTAGCCACTCTTAAAGCTATTGCTGAGCACATCCAGTCCGGATCTTATAGAAACAACCCCCGGAGGGTCCATAAAAAGAAAGAGGAAGATGTTTCCTTGATACTACAAGGACAAAAAGGCAATCAAAGCATGCCTATCAGGAGGAAAAACTACTCCCCTTTTCGGCCTGAATCTTCAAACCCTCCATTGCCTAAAAGTGGAGAAGTAAAGCGACCTCGAACGTTCACACCCTTAGGGGACTCGCTCGAGAATATTCTTACTCTTCTGACTGCTCAGAAGAAAATTACACATCTTCTTCCACCAGCCAACCCTAATGGGAGGGGTTTTAATACTACTCGGAAGTGTGCTTATCATGCCAGAGCACCTGGACATGATACTCAAGATTGTTGGGCCTTCAAACACAAGATTCAAGATCTAACAGACAACGGTGAGATCGTGGTCACCAAACCAGATCAACCTCATGTGCAAGACAACCCTCTTTCTCAACACAAAGAAGAAGAGGTCAACATGATCAGTTGGAGCACTGGATAAGGTTCCAATTCTAACGACGAATCATCCCAAACCATCAAAGACGGTGTTGACAGATGGGATTATGCAAAGTTCCAGTTTACCATGGAACGAAAGATGAAAGCTCTTTGCAAACAAATTGAGCAATTGGCAGAACTGGTGACTCACCAGCATCAAGTCACACGCCAATTAATCAGGCAGGAGCATACCTATCTCCTTCCTTTTGTTATGAATGCTTCTTCACCACCTTCAGAAAGCGAAGCTATGGAGGATAAGGTTGCGAAGAGAGCAAATGCTAAAGCCCGTCGGGATTTTGCCAATCAGAGGGAATTTACCTATTTGGGCCAATCTATGGAGGAAATACTACAGATGTTGATCAACGAAGGAAGAATTACCTTCCTTCTCCCTCCAATCAATCCCCGTTCAGGATGGTTTAATTCTGATGAAGTGTGTTAATATCATTCACATTCTCGCGGTCACAATATAGAAGAATGCTGGGTACTCCGCCATCTCATTCAGAATCTTATTGATAGCGGTGTCCTGCAAATAGAAGATGATTACACTGTGCAACTAAAGGGTGGGAATGCATGTCCTACCAAATGGAAGGGATCAGTAGCAGTTATATCCGAAGTGGATGATGAGACTGTCAAAGTATTTCCCATACAACCAATTCAACTCAAAGGAGCTGACAATCCTTTGAAAATGGCCGCACTAGAGCCAATTTCTTTATCTTTCAGACCATAATATCCTGTTGTCAGCTTACACAAAGTTCCATGGAATTATGGAGAAATTGAAGGATCCACGTCTCATACTACTGCTACAGTGTCGAAGGAAAATCCACTGTATCTTCCTCAATGGGTTATTAAACCTGCTTGTGAAGCAAAGGGGAAGTTGTCCATGGAGAAGATTGAAAAATTCCTCCGCACTATGGGCCATAATGAAGCCAAAGTGGTTTTAAGCTTGCGAGAAGCTCCACACCAGATTTTAATACTGGACTTGGTTTTCTCTTCTAAGGATCATCGGAAGATCTTACTGAAGGTTTTGGAAAAAGCCTACTTGCCAAAATCAGTGGATGTGGAAAAATTTCAACATTTGGTTGATCACATTTTCAACAACAATGTGATATCCTTCACTGATGACGACATACCTCCCGAAGGGACCGGTCATTGCAAGCCTCTACATATCGCATTTTTGTCTTCCAGGTACATGCTAGCTGGCATTTTGATAGATGGAGGCTCATATCTAAATATCTGTCCTTATGCCACCTTGGTGAAGATGAATATCAATTTTAAGCGGATCCAAAGCAGCCATACGGTCATCAGAGCTTTTGATGGATCATGACGAAATTCCATTGGAAAGATTGAATTGCCAATTGAGATTGGTCCAAATATATTCAATGTATCCTTCCACGTCCTCAAGATAGACTCAGGATACAACCTGTTATTGGGGAGGCCATGGATACACATGGCTGGAGCTGTTCCCTCCACCTTACATCAACAACTCAAATACATTATCAACAACAGTCTAGTCACTGTCAACGCTGAGCCGGAATGTCCTGAACAAGGAACTCTACCAATTATTAGCTTCAATTTAGAAGTTGAACCAGCTAGTTTCCATACTCTGGAAGTGAGTAACACGCAATACCATTCTATTGGAGCGCCACTTCCCGTACCCAAGATTTTTGCCGAGGTTATGTCGGCCACTCAAGAAATGATGTTATTGGGTCATCAACCTGGACAAGGGCTTGGTAGAGATAAGCAAAGTATTAAGCACCCTATCCAAATGTCCAGTCAAATTGGAACAAATAGGGCTAGGATATTCGCGATTCAAACACGAGAATCCTCATAAGCACAAGCAGGTTCCTCAAGCTTCCACCGCACGGCAATTTTCTATAGCTTTACCTCATGAGTTGATGCAATCTCCAGTAAAGGTTCCAGCCCATGTTGTGGCTATGCTATTTATGAAACCAGTGCCAATCAAAGCAAAAGAGGTGCTAATTCCTGATCCCGAGGCGAAAGAAAAGGAACAGAAACGTAAACATGACCTTGCCTTGATGATGGCAGGCATACATGTCATTTTTCATGATGAACATACAAATAGATACACCCCAGACGATGATTGCCCAAATGTCATGGTTATCATTCGGGAAAAGGAGGACAATGACGATCCTTCCATCACTATAGTCCTTTAGGACTTTGCCCTCGACAATTGGAGCAACACTCCATGCATTGGTCGATGAGGGTAATATGGGCAGAAAATCCCTCTGCCCTGTAGATAACTTTAATTGCTTGCTTTCCTTTACAGTACTAGCAGTTATTTTATCAAGTACATGCTAACACTTTTGTATGATCGAACAGTTGCATATATTAAGTGAAAGCATCTTTTGTTTCAGGACTCTAAATTTAGATGTGCTGTACTTCTGCGATGAGGTGCCTTCTCTCCACAAGGGGTCAGAATTTTTGATGCAAAGATGGACTCGAGACTTGATGGGCATACAAGAGGACATTGAGACACCTCGAGAGATTAAGGAATGGGTCATGAGACAAACCCAAACCTAATCTTAATCAAACCACTTCTTTCAATATTGGAACCTTAGATAGCCCTAAGCTAATCCAAATTGGTTCAGACCTTACCACAAATTAGTAGAATGACATGGTTGCACTATTAACCCAATTCCAGGATATGTTTGCATGGTCTCATGAAGACATGGTGGGTCTATCCACTGACATTGTTCTTCATCGCCTTCCTATTAAAGAAGGATTCAAGCCAGTTAGGCAAAAGCTCAGGCGATTGAAACCTGAGTGGAGTTTAAAGGTTAAAGAAGAAATTGTGAAACAATTTCAAGCTGGCATTATCATGGTGTCTACATATCTGGAGTGGATATCCAACATTGTTCCCGTTCCTAAACCAGGGGGAAAGGTACGAGTCTGCGTGGATTATTGGGATTTAAACAAAGCTTGCCTAAAAGATAGCTTTCCCGTGCCCTTTATCCACATTCTTATTGACAATACTGCTCAATATGACAGTACGCCTTTGTTGATTGCTTTGCGGGGTACCATCAAATTATGGTCGCCGAGGAAGATCGTGAGAAAACTGCTTTCATCACGCCTTGTGGAACTTTTGGCTACAGACGGTTGTCATTCTGCCTCTTCAATGCCGGGGCAACTTATCAGCGTGCTATGATGGCTATTTTCCATAATTTAATGCATAAAGAGATAGAGATCTACGTGGATGACATCATTGTCAAATCTCGAAGGGAGGAAGACCACTTAAACCATCTCAAAAAACTTTTCAACGAGGTTAGCGTAAGTCTGACTTGAAGTTGAATCCTTGCCAAGTCGCCTTTGGTGTTAAGTTAGGCAAGTTGCTAGGTTTCTAGTCGACCATAAAGGATTAAACCGGATCTACCAAAATCCGGACATCAAGGAAATGCCCATTCCTCGAGATAGAGAAGGAAATACGAGGATTTTTGGGAAGGATCAACTTCATTAGCGATTCATTTCTCAACTTACAAAGACAACTTTGTGAGCCAATCTTCAAGTTGTTAAGGAAGAACTCCTCCATGAAATGGAATGATGAGTGTCGAAAAGCCTTCCTCACAATCAAAAAAAGCAACCGATTAACGCTCTATTTTGTTACCTCCTTAGGGATGATGTTCCCCTATTCATGTACTTCCCATAAATGACAATGCCATGGGTCAGTATCTTTGGGAACAAAAAAAAAGACAATAGAGGCCAAGAACAAGCTATCTGTTACCTCGGCAAAAGATTGACATCCGTGAAACACAAGTACACTCGATTGAGAAGACTTGTTGTGCTTTAGCATGGGCTTCCATGAGGTTACAACATTACCTCCATGGTCACACAACCCCATCTCATATCCCGAATGGATCCTCTCAAGTATGTGTTCAAGAAGCCCATCTCAATTATCGATATCCGGATGGCGATTGATCCTACAACAATTTGACATTGTCTATATGATGCAAAAAGTCTCATCAAAGGTCAAGGAATTGTTGATCAATGGCCGCCACTTTTTGCGAGGGACTACAAACCCTTGGAAACATACTTTCCCGATGAAGGGGTAATGACAGTTCAGCTACAACATCAGTACGATACATGCCGTACGTGGAGAATGTATTTTGATGGAGCTATTAACGCAGAAGGCTCTGGAGCTGGAGCAGTTCTAATATCCGGTACGGGGGAGCAGTATCCCGTTGCCGTCAAATTGCAGTTTGTCAGCACCAACAACACAGTTGAGTATGAAGGTTGTATCATGGGGCTAAAACCTGCCCGTTCAATGGGCATCAGGCAATTAACTGTCTTTGGGGATTTCGAATTAGTAATCAGACAATCCACATGAATCTATCAAACCAAAGAATTACATTTCCTGCCTTACCATCGGCAAGTTTTATAGATGGATTTGGAGTTCGAAGAAGTCTCCTTTCTACACATCCCTCATAATAGGAATGATTTTGCAGATGCATTAGCAACGTTGGCCTCCTTGGTTTATATACCTGACAAGGAAAACATGCCAAGCATCACGTTTGCTGTGAAAAAAACCCCCAGTCTATGGGAATTACATTGGAGAAGTATCGGATGAGCTACCTCCCATCCATAACCCTTGGTATCAGCACATCAAGGAATATCTACTAGATGGATCTACACCCACTGAGGCGAGCCTAACTGAGAAGAGGCGGATTCATCGACTTGCTATGAAATTCTACCTGAGCGGAGATGCACTCTACAAAAGAGATGCTGGAATAGGTCTCCTCCGATGTCTGGATAAAGACCAAGCTCAGAGACTCATGGATGAGATCCATGGTGGAGTATGTGGCCCTCACATGAGCAGACCCCTACTTGTCAAGAAGATCCTTGGAACAGGGCATTATTGGCTTACCCTCAAAGCTGATTGTGATGATCACGTCAAGAGGTGCTATCAATGCCAGATTCATGGGAATGCTATCCACGCCCCTCCAAGGGAACTCCACAATATGAGTTCGCCATGGCCCTTCTCAATGTGGGGAATGGACGTGATCGGCCCATTGAGCCCAAAGGCAGTACTGGACATCGATTTATATTCGTCATGATCGACTACTTCACCAAATGGGTAGAAGCAGAATCCTTCCCCAAGGTTACTAAAGAAGTCATCATTTCTTTCATCAGAAACAATGTTGTTTGTCGATATGGACAACCAGAGGTCATTGTGTCAGACAATGCTAAGAACCTCAACAACAAAATGATGGAGGAGTTATGTAGAAAATTTCACATCAAATACCTCAACTCCGTCATTTACCGTCCAAAGATGAATGGTGCTGTTGAAGCGGCTAATAAAAACATCAAAAGATCATGCGAGAAAATGTCCGCCATCACAAAGGATGGCCTCGACCTCTTGCCTCGACTTTATTAGCCTCTCGAACTTCTATCGTGCTTCCACCGGGCAACCCCTACTCATTAGTCTATGGGATGGAAGCAGTACTCCGCATAGAGGTGGAAATGGAATCCCTCAGAGTATTGATGGATGCTCAGTTGGGTGCAAACCAATGGGTACAAGACAAGTATCACCAATTGTCTCTAATAGACGAAAGGCGAACCGCGACTATCTTCCATGGTCAGTTATATCAGCAAAGGATTGCACGATCCTACAACAGAAAAGTCCGACTAAGGCAATTCAAACAACATGACTTGGTTTTGAAGAAGATCATTGACAACCAAGATCAATTCAAGGGAAAATTCGCTCCTAACTGGGAAAGCCCATTTGTTGTCAAGGAGGTATTGACAGGAGGTGCACTCAGATTGTAGGAAATGGATGGCAATGAATTTCCACAGCTTATCAACTTAGACACCGTGAAACGGTACTATGTCTGAAGTTACCATCAAACAAACATCCTGGTTTTGATCATCAAATCACCAGTCATTCCGGTTTTGAACCCTCTCCTTTTTGCATACTCTTTTGCCCCTCAAGGAAACATACACTTCAAACCAGTAGCATGGTATCACTTCATTTCAAACCTTCCATACAATTTCGGTTATCCTGAAGACGGAATTTAACTTTTCATAATTTCGGTTATCCTGAAGACGGGATTGAACCTTTCACACTTACAGTTTATCCTGAAGACGGGATTAAACTTTTCTACGCCTGCAGTTTATCCTGAAGACGAGATTAAAATTTTCTACGCTTGCAGTTTGTCTTGAGGATGGGATCAAACTTTTTCCACACTTGCAGTTTATCCCCATTATGGGATCAAACTTTCTTCTCCCCGCAGTATAGCTTGCACATGGGATTCACGCTTGTTCTTTAGCTGCGATTCATCTTGAGGAGCGAACTACGTTAACCTGATCTCTTCTTCAATAGGAGTACGTAGGCAACCATATGCTATATGGCCCGATCGCAACAAAAAAAACAACAAAAACATTTCTGCCCTTTCTATACAAAAACAACAAAATTTTTTACACCCATCTGCCTTTCACATTTAGCGTTGAACCTCTTACACTAGGTTCGAACTACGCAGACTTGATCTCCTCTTCAATAGGAGTACGTAGGCATCCATTTATGCTTCAGTCTAACCGCTACCAGAACAAAATTACTTGTCACACGGTACTGGGATTAGCCTTCAATTCACCACATTTCATCGGTTTCAGATCAAAAGGATGGAATTACCCAACCTCTTCTCACAAATAGAAGATTCAGCGACCATCTAAGCTATGATCGTGCCTCAAAGAGCAATACCAACCCATAAGAGATGGAATTAACTAGGCTTCTCACAAATAGAAGTACTGGCGACCATCTATGGTGTGGTAAATCTCAAAGAGGAAGAAACCACCCTCCTCTCCACTTTTCCATACAGACACCAGTCCTAAGACACCAAGATGGTAGGGATTTACAGAAATCAATGATCCATTCTGAGAGATCTTGCGACGTCTCAATGTTCATCTATCAAGGATAAGTTCAGAATGCATCAAGATCACAAGGCCCTGAAGAAATAGGCAAATATCAAGAAAGTATCAAGGCATAACTAAAAGGGAAGTGAATCAAAATATATTTCCCTGCCATACATAATCTTGTTTGATATATACATATATGTTTGTACATGACAAAATGGCTAAGCTAGTGCGTGCGAGAAAAATACAAAGCTATCTACAGATCTGTATGTATGCGGACTATCAGATCTAACATAGCATCCCTCTCTGAAGATGGAGGTAGCGCTGCAAGATCCTGCCCAAGGGTATCTACACGAGCTAGCAGATTAGAGGCTAACTGCATGGTGGCATAATGCTCATCAATGTAAGCACTCATGTCTATAAGACTGATAATCATCTGGATCTAACAGAAGTACTATCTGCAATGACCACATCCCTAGCAAGATAAGGCGGCATCCCGCTCCCCAATCAATGCATCCTGGCTGATATAGCCTCATCCCTCTCGATAGGCGGGGTCTCTTCTCATCAAGAGTCTCAACATCTGCGGCCCTAGCCTTGATCTCTATCATAGGTCATCGGATGTAAGCTTTGCTCCAAATGTTGTCTTAGAATCTTGAGTAACATGGCACTTTCGGGGTGGGAGAATCCATCACAAATCTTTGGCGACCGGCCAGTCAAATCATCGATGGGAATAATAGCCTCCTCTATAGGCTTCTCATCGTCGAAATCAATCCATGCATTGTGGATATCGCTGCACCGTCGATGCGATCTCGGTCTCCATCCATGCGGAATACTCTGCAGAACAACTGGGATCTGTCGCTTTTGGCGATAAATGATTGTGAGAAGCGGGTTACCGACTCACTCACCGCCCCTCATATACGGATGAGAATCTTGGAACTGGTCAAACTGACACATAACGGCCAATGGGTGGTAAGTGATCATGCCCCTCAAACTAGCTAGAGGAAGATAATCCATGCCTGGAGCATGAGTAATGAAGCTGTAGGGTGAGCTAAGCCCCGAACACGGCAATATAACAAATGGATCTCTAATTCCTATCAGAAAAGCTGACCATGATGCAGCATCTGTACACTCCGCAGGTTGGAAGGAGTACGACATGGCTATATCATGGGTGAAACAAAACCCCTGCCATATAAGTGTGCCAATTGGTCTCAAGTGTGACATAAACCACATATACAGCATGACCGAGCTACATGTAAACACTCTGCGGATAAATGCAAAGAATGATGTAGTAGACGACCTCGAGTCTCTACAATGATCATTGGAATAATGGTATGACCCTCCCTGAGAGCTCTCACTGCTATAATGACGCCGATATCCAGTTCATCCATGTACCGCGGCATGAAGATGTATGACAATACGCATAGAAGCAGTACATCTACTCTGGCTGAATGCCAATGGTCCTTCGGTGTGGTGAAGTCCCCGGAATGCCATGCATAGCTATCCTCAGAGCCAAACCTGTCAAACAGAAAACGCTGGGATATCACGTGGCCGGATGTAATCTCATCCTGTACCACTCTACGTCTCAATCCGATGAGGGTTATGAACTGTCTGCTCATGTCTCCAATAGCCATATGTACGCAAGGTCTGTCCAGTGACAACATCGTCAACCGTGCATACTCTTCTAAAGTAGGAGTCAACTCCCGGGTCCCAAATCAGAAAACCTGCCTCTCCGATACCCAGTGCTCTAGGATACCCTCTACAAATCCTGTGGGAACCTGAAACATCAATAGGGTCATAGTATGCTGCAACAAATCATCTACGATCACCATGTCTGATGGTGATATACTATCATACCATGAACGCATACCAGATACCACCAAAAATGGTGGGGTATGATTAATACGGCTAACTGTCGAAGAAGACATCTGTACGGGCCATTTCATAAGACCATCTAGGGGTTAATGCTGAATATATCTGGACATACATATATATGCATAACATAATAACATGCATGATATAATAGATGGCAATATGATATAGGGAATGGAAAACTGTACATACATTCCTAAGTATATCATCATCTAATACATCTCTGTACAACAAAAATATAGGGAAATGGGGCGAAGCTACCCAACAACTAACAGAGGCCTATCAAAAGATATAACGAGAATGGGGCGAAGCTACCCAGCTGCTGATAGAGGCCTATCAACAGAGATAACAAGAAATACATCAGAAAAAGTCAATGGTGTCGATGTCTACATCATCGATCATCATCCACTGATGTAACTCCTCTTGAGTCATTTGGATCTCTATCTCTGGGATGTTAAGCCGATCTGAGGGAGGATCTGTCTCAAAAAAAAGCCATATGGGTCACTGAGGGCGCCAGCCACCAGAGCCGGGAAGGATCAAAAGTATCGCCTCTGAAGGATCTCTACCCAAATGCTTAATGAAAAGATGTCCGGTCCAATTTGCGGGTCAATCTGTCAATCTGTGTCACATGAGTCAGATCTCTGACACAGGCTAGCCAATCCGTCATCATCACGGACCCTGGAACCATATCCCCCATAAACTATGTGGCATGGGTTTGAGCTCCAATAGTACGAGGGATCCACCAATGCTGGAACATCTCCTGAGACCAGAGGCCCTCTGACAATGTAAAATCGCCAATCCCCATCAATGGGATGTCAATGATGGGTGACTGCAAAATAGTCCAATAACACCTGGCAGGAGGCAAGATCGGCATACAGATCTCTCCTGTAGTGCTCCTAATAGCACGCTCTCCTAAATAGAGCTCCCATCCTCCATCTGTGAAGAGAGGAATCCTGCGAGTGGAAATGACGTACTCTACTCGAGTCGGGTACCCATCCTCAAAACCAACTCCCAAATGCTCTCCAAAGTAGGGAATCTATATGATGACATCGGCTGTCAATAACTCCAACTGTAGGTGACAATGAGTGAAACCCTCAGTAACAAGGACCTCCGCCAGTATAGAATGATGCCATCTCCGTCCTCATGGATAGGTGTCTAAACCTAACACGCTCACAGGACGCAAATAGGGAAGCCTCTCATAGGCCCAAAACTGCCAACACAAAGGCAAACATCTGCTATTAGTCAACACTCTTAACCTATACATGGGAAAAGACAAGAGAAACACTCACCAGCAGAAATGGGTAGAATCCTAACCACGCCTCGATCAAGCCCTGTGATCGCATTTGTATTCCCCTGAGGAAGTAGGCAAAGGTGTAGGAGCCCCAATCATACTCTCCTATACGGTCCATGTGTCGAGTGGAGCTGATCAAAGCGAAGGACACCATAGAGGAATTATCTGCTATGAAGCAGCCCCTAATGATCATCAGGAACAATCGCCGAGGAATGCGATCCCTGACTCTTATATCATTGGGTATGGGCTCACTCAATAGCCCGCTCATAGCATTTACGCTCAAAGGACCCGTCTGAAACGATCCACCCCGCTTGAGCGCCTCATGGAACTCCCAACAAGGATCTGACGGCAGTAGGGGTGATATCCGCTGTACAAGGCACTGGATCCCCTCCAAACCCCATACCTATGATAAACCGCCAATCCATCGGCATCATCATCACCTCACAGTCCAGCAAATGGAGTGACTAAGTCTGGTGAAACCACCGCTCAGACAATGCCCTGAGGTAACCCCAGGGATAGCAACGAGGAAGAATGGATAAGAACATCTCAAATCCCCAGCCATGGACGATCGCTCTGTAGTCATCATGCAAAGCCTGATACATAGCGTGGATGCTAAACCAGTTCCCTCGAGGCTGTGTGAAGCTGGGAACCTACATCAAATGCAGATCAACATCAGAATCCTTGACTCCTCATCAATAGGATATAAGGAAGATTAAAGATCTAACTTCATACCTTGTTTGCGTGCAGGTATACTGAAGGATGCCTACTCAAGTCACCCAGAAGATTTGGGTTCGCCACTTGAATACCTGGAAATTCCCTACGGGGAACACGTACAGCAAGAGCAGGAACCTCGATTAGTACATCCTCCTCCTCGTCCTCAACATTCAGCACTTCAACCCAAATATGACGTACATTCAGCCTCTAAACGCGCAGCGAAATTTGTCGATGAAACGACTTTGAGGCTCTTCAGAAGCTCTCCTCCGTACACTAGAAGTGGTCCTGCGGGAACTACTCGGCTGATCCGGATACATAATATCTGGACAATAAGTCTCCAAATCACCTCAGAAAGGGTGTGATAATTTCTTACCTGGAGCTTTTCAGAATGCATTGTTTTAACATACATCTATAGTAGAGTTAAAAATGCATGACTACCCAATACTTACATTTTGGGAAAATTTTGCCATAACCCCCTTTGTAAATGGGACTATCCACATGCACATAGGCATGACTAGGTGGCCATTCAGTAGCACACCTGTACACAGTCATATACATCCTACATGTATTAATCACATCACAGTAAAAAATCCGTAAGTGTAGTCTAATTACCAGGATTATTTTGCTTTTCTACCTTTACTCATTTGTCCTCAGATAGGATAAGAAATGACAGTAAAAGGTGCCAATTTGACTGTTTTAAAAGTCAAATTATTTCACATCATTATGTTCAGCATGGTTTAATACTAACATTTGCTATGTTGAATATTTTTTATCAAGTCATATCAACATGCATATTCACTACTATGTGTCTAAATGCATTTCATGTGATAAGTCATTTTCCAATGGATAGAAACTAGAAAAAAATACATGCATATGTTACCAGGATAGTGAAAAATGCTTGTTCGGTGGCAGAATATGCAGATAGTTTCCCGAACTCAGCAGATCTGAAGAAGAGCTCTCAGATTTCCTTCGCTGCACAACTTGAAAATGACTTATGAAAGCAACTATTGGCCTATACCTGCGGCACTTCTACATGGGTCCCACACCTCCGACTTGCTCTAGTTAGAGTTGCAAAGGAGGTCTCACAAGCTGAAAAGGCCAAATCAGGAATAAAAATGCTACGCGATTGAGCAGAATAGCCTGAAATCCTGGTTTCTTGTCGGTTAGAGTTAAACTCCCGTCGTCTCAATGGTATTCGCCTGAATGCATGGTATACTATACCAATACGCTTAGCTTTCACAGATCATGCTCGACAATACCCCACAAAGGTCCGATGCTGTCATTTGCAGGGTCACAACCCTAAACTTCCCCGGCGGGGGTTACAACGCAAAACCACAAAATACTAAACTTCCCCAAATGAAAATACAATAAAACCATGAAATATCAAACCTCCCGGTGAAATTACAACAAAGAAGTTATAAACTGATAAAGTATCCCCGGCGGGGGTTATAACGCACATCTTCTAAGCATCTACGTATCCCCGGCGGGGGTTACAATGCAATGCAACCATTGATACACACATCAATGAAGGTCAAGCAACCTTGACGTCATGTCAGCCGATGTTAAGTAAACCCATTGAAGCAACTCATCTGCGTATCCCTGGCGGGGGGTACAACGCAATGCTACCATTGACACATACATCAATGAAGGTCAAGCAACCTTGACAATGCACCTAGTAGGGATCTATCCGGTGATACACACATCAACGAAGGTCGGGCAACCTTGATGATGACAAACTGTTGGCAGTAACTCCTACAGAATGAGGAAATATGTTATACATATCCTCAAATAGACAAAGCTTTATCCCTACAGATCTCTTACACACAAGAGGTACCTCTATGAAATATAAGCCAGTGTCTAGGATTCAAGACTTTGGTGATAGCCCCAACGTCAACATCCTTGGAGACTTGGATCGCATGTCCAAGCCATCACTGATTGTCATCCCAATAGGATTACCTGACAATCATGCATCATACATTTGCATCATGTTGCTGCATATAGCATCATGTTTATCTTGCTTGCATTTCAAGTGCCTAGGATTCTTTATCCTATCCATGCCTTGCATTGCATGAATATGATAAAAGAGGGGCATCTGTAGACACTCAAAATTTTACATCGCTTTATTCTTCGACATTGCGGGAGGCGATTAATCTTCGAGAGATAACCTGAAGATAGCTAACATCCATTCCGGATACTACCGAAGTTCGGTTCAACCCGAACACAAACCGGAACATCGGTTCCAACCGGAACCTGGCCACCGGAACGTCATTCAAACCTCCAAACACACACCGGGAGTGTCATTTCGATCTCGGAGATAACCCCAGGTATGCGAGATCAAAAGACCAAAGAACAATACCGGAGAGGGCGGTTACTGTCTCGGCGATAACACCGTAACATTCAGTTCTAGTCCCAGAACCAACACTGGGAGTAGCAACTCCATCCTTGGTGATAGCCCCAAGGGATGCCTTTGCAGTTCCGGCGATAACTCCGAAAATGCTTGTTTCGAACACATGTGATCAGCTTCAAGCTCATACCTCCTGCCGAGGCACTCATACCTCAGACCCGGAGCTAACAATGGGAAGACAGGCACGCCCACAGATGACAGTGAGGCATACAAACAAGCAGTCCAATCTCAGATGTAACCCTGAGCAACATCTGCTTTCTGCTCAAACCGGTGATAACCCCGGTGAGGAGTCAAAATGTCGTCTCACCGCCTCAACATTTTCTCTCACAAGATGATATCGCGGCATATCAATAAGTAGCCCAATCTCAGATGTAACCCTGAGCAACGTCTACTTTCAACTCAAACCGGCGATAACCCCGACGAGGAGTCAAACGTCATCTTGTATCTTCAACACCTGCGCGTCGCCTCAACACTTCATACATACATACATCCAACAATGTCCGACAAGAACCGAGGAGTTATAATCCCGAGTGACTATTACGCGTGGTAGTAATTTGGAAAGAATTTGAAGCTTGAAGACCATGGGCATAAACCCCTCTTCCTGACTTCGTATAACCTCTAATCCATGTCATTGCATAACTCTCGACACAAGCGGTCTGAAGAAGGTCAGATATACCTCGTTCGGATGCTTGGATTGAAGTTCTGCAAGTTTGAGCGGACATTACAGTGCATGAGTGCATGTACTTCAAAATGATGGGACCCGCGAGGTTCGAATGCACCACGACCAGCCACAGGTACAATTGAGGCTGCCGCAGGTATACCTACGGCCATCCGTCTATAAATATGAGCCTTGGGGTCAGCCATTTGAAGGAGAGAAGGGGAGGAAAAGGCGAGGAAGCCTTGTCCATTTTACTCTGTATACACATTTTTTTGTGTGTTTCCTCATCTTTAAACGTTTGTTAGCTCACATATAGCTATCTTTTATCCGGCGGGAGCTGAGTGTTTATCCATTTAAAGTCATAGAAGTCTACATTGGCAGCCTACTGTAAGCCTTCTCACATTATATAAAGCCTTCTTCTCATATACTTATATATATGTATATATTTTATATATGGACTAACATTATCGAGTTATGCCTCAATTGAGCCTAGACTTCGGTCTGGAGCATTTATATGCTTTTACATATATATATATATACTTATATATATATAATTGTTGTCAGACATATTGATGAGCCTGGATTTTACATCCGGAGCATTTACTTGCTTATATATATATAATTGTTGTCAAACATATCTGATCAGCCTGGATTTTACATCCTAGCATTTACTTATATATATATATATATATATATATATATATATATATATATATATAATTATCGGACATATCGATGAGCACGGATTTACATCCAGTGTGTTTCTTTGCTTATATATATATATATACTTATATATATAATTATTGTCGGACATATCAGATGAGCACAGATTCACATCCGGTCGTTCTTTTCTTTATATATATATATATATATATAGATATATATATATATATATATATATATCTGTACATATATATTTACATTTTTATCGGGGCACAGAGTTTACTTATTGGCCTTTTACTGATTTATTTACATTTAAATCACACTTTTGAGTTTACTTAAGTGGCGATTGATCGCTACTTCTGACTTTATTTACATTTCATCTGTGCAGAGTTTACTTACGTGGCGATTGATAAACTTTATAGCTTTATTTACATTTCGTCCCACACAGAGTTTACTTAGCGATGGTTGATCATGTCCATATATATATATATATATATATATATATATTTACCGCTTTTATATATTTACATTTCTTATCCCCATGGAGTTGCTTCGTGGTGGTTGATCATGTATATATATATATATATATATATATATATATATATATATATATATATATATATATATATATATATATATATATAATAACAGTCTTGCTTTCATACAAATTGTAGTATCATGCGAGCCTAGGAATCATGTGATCACAGATTGATCTCTTGAATCTAGATTCTGGTTCCATGATGGACATTTTTCAAATGTGCGACTTGTACATTATTTTACAATGTACGAATTTCCTTGGATGGTCACATCATGCCCATGAGGAGTTCAACACAATTTGTATATTATTTTCTCGAGAATGCTTGGCATCTCGAAAATAAAAGCAAACAATAGAACATTTAATAATAAAATGGAAGTATCAATGGCCTCAATTACTATTGAGCACGAGGTTTGAAAAAACCTCTTTTACAAAACGTCATTGCTATATCTTGTTTAAAAATGAATTTTCTATAAATTCAAACCCTATGTATATAGGTGCGAGCAGTACAACACTACTTCCAAATAATTGCACATTGATCCACACACACACACACATTCATTCATATATGCAGTTTCTTTGAAAAGTGGTTGTCACCGTAGTAACACGGATGTCGAAGTGCCTAACACCTTCCTCCGCATAATCAAGCCCCAAACCCAAAATGAATCTCGGTTTCACACCAGACCAAAATCTAGCGATGTCAAATCAACGGTCAATGTGCAAACCTTTTGGTTCAACGTTAGTACAACCGATTAAATACACCAATGGCGACTCTTAAAGTCAAATCGTCGACATTATACATGTCGGACCTTTTTCACTTGTTTTTTCAAACAAATCTCACATTAACATAAGAACACCAAAGAACAAGTAACGAAAAGGGACACTTAAAAATCTTGACGTCAACAGATATGTTTCAAGGGTAATTTAGAGTTCAACAAACATCAACTACGGATTAGTTGAATCAATAAAGTTTGATATCATTTCAAGTGTTCGATAACAATATAATATGGAATAGTCATGAATCATAAGTGAATCAACATTATACATCGAAATCATGCTTTAGAAATAAACTAAAAAGCATATGCATTGGATATTATAACAAACCTTGCTTGAACAAAAATAAGCTAAAGCAATAATCTTGCTCAATAAAAGAATTGAGTTAATGAACTTGTATAATTAATAATAAGTTCAGGAATAAAACTTTCTCAACATAAGAATAATAGAATTTAGAAATTTGCGTAATAAGAAATAAGTTAAAGATATGAAACCTTCTCAAAGTAAGAGTTAGATTAAAGAACTTGCATGATCATAATCAAGTTATATAAGTAGGATTAGGAACTTGCTCAATTGTAAACGAGGTAGGGTAAAGAAATTTGAATAATCATAAAAATAAGGTTAGGGAACTTGCATAACAATGATAACAAGATATGATAAGGATCATGATTTACATAAAGAAATAAGGTTTAGGGAACTTACTTAGTGCGTAAGTTATACAATTATAACACACGTTCGTCAAATACCCTACACATACCATTAGAATCGCAATATCAATTAATTATATTAACATTAACCTTATAGGTTCAATTCACCATCTTAGTTAAGTTATGGCCTTTATTTAAGGTCTAACCATATTGATCAACCACATAACACGAATCTAAAAACTCACTCACATATAACATAAAGCTATAGGATTAAATTCTCATCTCTAACTCTTACAAACATTGAGTTTCAATCATAATAACTTGTTAATTAATAACTTAAAATCTTCATATTTGATATTACAATGCAACTGCAATCTGTTATAACATCATATAATATGATTAACATCTTTTTATGTTCATCAGATTAGGTTACGATTGCATGCTATGGATTGAAATAAAAAAATAAAAGCAGATTTACATTCGGGGTTGGTGTTGTTGCATTTCATTTTAAACATTAGCACCCGGTAGCGGCAGCGAATGCGTGAGACTGAATATGCAATCATTCATTCAACTTCTTTGAAAAACCAAATCCTCATTCAACCAGCAGCATAAGCACACCCAAACACTAAAATTTTAGTCAAACAACATAACATATATATTTAACCATTCTAATAACACAAACAACGCTAATAACCAATTTAGAACCTTCAAAAGCAAGGTCTATGCTTAACATTCATATTTCAACATATTTAGCGCATACGAACACTACAAATTCATTTCTTGTTCAAATCAATCCATTCGACTTGTATTCTTTTCGTATTCCAATATATTAACAATAGAAACCATCAATTTACAGATTATACCATGAACTCCTAACCAATTTTAGTCTCAAACTAGACCAAAATACACATATTATCACATAACTCCAATTCTTCATTTTAAAACATGTTTATATAAATTAATTCCTACAACTTAAATATAACAACATATCATGATTTATATATACTCACACAACATACTAAATAGATTTCTAAACCAATTCATCCCTACAATCCAATTTTTTCAAAGAAATCTAAGAACACATAAATCCTCATTCTAAAACAAGATTTCATGAATTTATTTACTGAAAATCATTTCTAGATGATAACTAATAGATTATGAACCATCAATTAACATATATAAACCAAATCTTATCAATTTTAACAACAAAATCAAAGTTTGCATGAAAAACTCAAGAACATAAACTCAAGCTTGAAACTAAGAATTTTACCTTTGATTTCTTGTGTTTATATGATGAAGGCTACTTTGTTAATCCCTTCTTGGCTTCCAAACTTCTAATTTTTCTCTAAATTTCTCTAGAGCTTCTCACTTTCTTCTCTCTTTTCTCTCTTCTTTCTCTTCTCTGTTTTCTTCTTTAGTCTTTCTTTTCTAACTTAGCGTAGGAAAAATATGAACTGATATACGTATATAATATAAACGTATATAACTGATAAAACATAACTCCCCCTTTTAATATATGTCAGTTATATTCTATTTTTTTAAATTCAAAAGCCATACGGTCTTGTTTGACAAAACACTTTTAAAATAAAGACTTAACATTTCTTAAGCCTTGTTTGACAAAACCGAATTAAAATTCTTTTAATTTATTTTCATAACTCATTTATAATATAGTTTATTGTCTCACTTTATTTAATTAACTTCCCATATTCAAATTTACTTAAATTAAAACCAATAACAACTTATTAAATCAATTTGCCACATAACCCAGTTACCACAAAATTATAATTTTTATTTAGTAAATTAATACATCACTTTGATTACTAAATTAAATTAAAACAACATTATAGTAATTCATTTAATCCTTATCAACTCTCTAATTTAATTATTAAATTAAATTAAAATATTACCACACAATAATTAATTCATCACTCTTTTATTTTAATTAACTTTAAAATACCAAATTACCAATTATTAACTTAATTAACATATTACCTTAATTATGTTAATTTCCACAACTCATAAATTATTTATTTAACTAATAAATAATCAAATTAAACAAATATTTGTTTATCAATAAACACATCAATTAAAATATTTATTTAATTCAATAAATATTTGAAAATACAATTAAAATTATGGATTGTTAAATCCTTCCCTCCTTACAAGGATTCTGTCCCCAGAATCACAATTCGAACAAACCATTCGACACATTTTCCCTCCTTACAAAGATTCTGTCCCCAGAATCGAAGACACATATCAAACAAATAACTCAGGATAACTCTTCAGCATTTTGTCTTCGAGTTCCCACGTAGCTTCTTCGGCATTGTGGTTCCTCCATATCACCTTCACAGAAGGTGTCACTTTATTCCTGAGCACTTGTTCTTTCCTGTCAACTATTTGGATAGGAATCTCCTCATAAGATAAATCTTTATCGAACTGTAACGGTTCATACTCGATCACATGCTTGTAATCGGGTTTATACGGTCATAGCACCGACACATGAAAAACATTGTGAACATATTCCAATTCTGGAGGTAGAGCTACCTCTTAAGCCACTTCACCTATTCTTCGCAGTACTTCAAAGGGTTCAATAAACCTTGGGCTTAGATTTCCTTTCTTACCAAATCAGATCTTTCCCTTCCAAGGAGAAACTTTTAGGAAGACGAAATTTTCAACGTCAAATTTGCGATTTTGTCTGTGTTGATCAACATACTTCTTCTGTTTGTCTTGAGCAGCTACCAATCATGCCCTGATGAGTTTGACAACCTTAGTGGTCTACTGTACCTGTTCCGGTCCTAACAGTTGACGTTCACCAACTTCATTCCAGCATAGTGGAGTTCTGCACTTTCTACTGTACAATGCTTCGTAAGGTGGCATGCCAATGCTCGCGTGGTAACTATTGTTGTAGGTGAATTCAGCCAACGGTAAGTGATCATCCCAGTTTCCTTTGAAATCCATAATGCACACTCTTAGCATATCTTCTAAAGTATGGATTGTTTGTTCGCTTTGGCCGTCCTTTTGAGGATGGTACGCCGTACTCATTCTCAACTGTGTTCCCATGCATTCTTGTAGTCTTTTCTAGAAGTTTGACGTGAATCGCGGATCTCTATCTGACACAATTGACATTGGAACTCCATGTCTTGAAACGATCTCCTTGACGTACAACTTTTCCAACTGATCAAGATTGAATCTAATCTTTATTGGCAAAAAGTGTGCTGATTTTGTTAGTCTGTCCACTATCACCCAAATTGCATCGTAACTTTTCTAAGTAGTCGAAAGACCTACCATAAAATCCATTACGATATTCTCCCACTTGCATTCCGGTATTTCCAACGGTTGAAGTAATCCGCTTGGTCTCTGATGCTTGGCCTTGACTCTTTGACATGTCAAGAAATGTGACACATTCTGTAACATCTCGTTTCATATTCGGCCACCAGAAATGTTGTCGTAAATCCAGATACATCTTCGTACTCCCTAGGTGAATTGAATATCTTGAATTATGAGCTTCAGTTAAGATTTTTTCTTTAATATCTGGTACTGCAAGGACGCAAATTCGTCCTTCAAACCTTAGTAGTCCTTCGACATCGATCTTGACCTTTATCTCACTACCCTCGGACACTCTTTCTTTGATTTTCCCACATTCTTCATCTTATCGTTGAGTGTTCTTTACCTTGTCTACTAAAGTTACACCAACTACCATCTGTAATAATCTCTCATCGGATTCTTTTGGAAGTTTGATTTTTAGCTTTAGCTTTAGATTTCACAATCATAATCTTTTATCAGTTCTAACCATCTCCTTTGACGCATGTTTAGATCCTTTTGTGCGAAAATATACTTCAGACATTTATAGTCTGTGTATATCTCACATTTCTCCCCATAGAGATAGTGTCTCCATATCTTCAAAGCAAAAACTACCACAGCCAACTCTAAATCATGAGTCGGGTATCCTTTCTTATAGTCCTCCAGTTGCTTTGATGCATATGTAATGACTTTTCCGTTTTGCATAAGCACACAGCCTAGTCCTTTATGTGATGCATCACTATACAGTACAAAGTTTCCTGTACTATCCGATAATGACAACACAGGTGCCATGCTAAGCTTCTTTTTCAAGTCCTGAAAGCTCTCTTCTCACTTCACCATCCAAACAAATTTTATGGCTTTTCTTGTCAAATTCATTAACGGAGTGGCAATGTTAAAAAAAGTCTTGAATAAACCATCTGTAGTAACCTACCAGTCCCAAGAAACTCCTCACTTCTGATGGTGTTCTTGGTTGTTCCCAATTTATTACTACTTTGACTTTTGATGGATCCACAAAAATCCCATCTTTGTTAATCACATGCCCAAGAAATTGCACACGTTCTAGCCAAAATTCACACTTAGATAATTTCGCGTATAACTTTTCCTTTCTTAGAGTCTCCAACGTCAAACATAAATGTTCCACGTGTTCCTCTTGAGATTTAGAGTACACTAGAATATCATCAATGAATACCACCACAAACTTATCTAAAAATGGTTTAAACACCCTGTTCATCAAATCCATGAATGCTGCAGGGGCATTGGTTAAATCAAAAGACATTACCAGAAACTCGTAGTGTCCATACCGAGTTCTGAATGTCATCTTCGGTACATCCTCCTTCCTTACCTTTAGTTGATGATACACGCTTCTCAAATTTACCTTCGAGAAGTACTTAGCAATTTCAGTTGATCAAACGAGTCATCTATTCTTGGCAACGGATACTTATTCTTAATAGTGACTTTGTTTAGCTCTCTATAATCAATGCAAAGACGCATTGACACATCCTTCTTCTTCACGAATAACATCGGCGCTCCCCATGGTGATACACTTGGCTGAATGTATTTCTTGTCTAGCAGCTCTTGCAGTTGTACCATCAATTCTTTCATCTCTACCAGAGCCATCCTATACGGGGCCTTTGATATCAAAGCCGTCTCTGGTGCTAAATTGTTGACGAATTCGATCTTTTTGTCAGGCAAAAGTCCTGGCAAATCTTCCAGAAATACATCTTCAAAATCCTTAACCACTGGTATCTCTTCCAGTTTCACACCCTTCTTCTGAGTATCGACTATGTAAGCTAAATATCTTACACAACCTTGTCCCAATAACTTCTTGGCCTGCATAATCGTCAAACATCTCACTTGTCTAGGCGATTTGTTACCATGAAAGACTACCTTTGACGAAGTCATAAGGTTTACACTTTTTTTTGGCAATCAATTATCGCTCCATAATTGAATAGCCAATCCATTCCTAATATGACATCAAACTCTCCAAGTTTAATCCGGATTTAATCTACTGTCATAATATTCCGCTTAATATTCACCTTACAATTCTTGTATACAAATCTAACAGGAATCACCCCCTATTCGCAATTTCTATGTTTAAAGGGAAATTCAACTCTTCACTAGGCAATCCTAACCTCTTAAAAAATTCACCAGATATAAACGAGCAAGTAGCACCTGAATCAAATAATACATATGCATTTATATCATTGATTGGGATAATACCTGACATAACATCTTTTGATTGCACCACATCTTGCACAGTCATGTTGAAGGTTCTGGTTGTTGGTCTGCTTGATGATGTTGGTCCAACAATAGCGAACATACCTCCACTGCCACTTCCCTTGCTTCCAGTTACATCTACAACTTTCTTCTTAGGGCACTCGCGAGTAAGATGATCCTTTAACTCACATGTGTAACAAGAATTCTTCTTTGGTCGATGGCAATTCGGAGAAATATGGTCCTCTTGGCCACAGTTGAAGCACACTTGTGACGACCCAAAAATTCGGGTTGTCCAGAATTTAATTTTAAAGAATTAGTTATTAATAAAAGGAATTTTTATTAATAATATTATGTGCTGTGTTTATTAATCATTCTAGAACCTAGGATGATTATAAGTCGGGAGGATTCTAGCTACGAGCTAGTTTTAACGAGTAAGAATTTTCAAGGCAAAAATAAAAATTTTCCGGGAACAAAATATTTTTTGGGGAAAAAGGCGAAATAAGCACTATTCACCCGACGAAACCTAAGGGTTAGGGTTTGAATAACCTAAGCCTTTTCAAGAGTTTGGTATATCGAAATGACATTCCGTCGAAAGATTTTATGATAATATGTCATGAAAAGTTAAGTAAGGAGATAAAAGTTTTTCTCAAAAACGTGCAGAAATCAGACGAAATAAAAATGACGAAAAGTACTGTTATGTACTTTTCACTCGTTTAACTACGTTAGGGGAAAACGTGAAGGAAAACGCTTAACACCAAAAAGTGTTTTTTAGTTTTTCGGAAATCCGAAGAATACGTAAAAGTTAATCGGTAAAGGAAAGACGAAATATCTAAAAATATTTGGATTCTGAGAATCGCAGTTTTTAAAACTGTCGGACGAAAACCCGAAAGACGGAACCACGAAACTTAAAGGCTAAGTAGACTTAAGGGCTAAGTTAACTTAACACCTATGTCATGAATAGTAAGGAGGTGTGAATAGTAAGGAGGTTGGGTGGCGAAATGACTAAAATACCCCTAGCCTTGGTTTTCTATAAATAGTAAGCTTAATTCATTTAAATGGGATTTTGAAAATCCTACAAACTAGAGAGAGAGAGAGAGGGTTCGGATGAAGGGGAAAAGGAAGAGCATGAGCATGAATGATCGAATCGAAAGTAATCGTGAAATAGAAAAGCTTACGAATCGCCGACTTTGTCTAGCGGAAGAAAAATAAAGAAGAAAGGTAACCTAAAACCTAGTCGAATTTAAATTCTCTTTAAGTCCTATATGTTTAAAACATAAATTAATGAGAATAAGAAGTAGGTGATGTTAGGGATGATTTCATATGGTTGAAATCATGAGAAATGAAGAAATAAGAATTAAAAGTTTAGTTTATAAATTTCTTAAGGAAGTATAAGATTCGTAATGAATTAGAACGATCCGAGTGGATTATATAAATAAGTAGGTGAAATAAGTAAGGAATGATGATCTATAACATCAAATTCCAATAAAAAGTGAAATCGTAATCCAAAATATCGATTAAAAATGAACAAACGAAGAACACGAAGAACATGCGAAGAACACGAAGAACGTTGTTGATGGACAAATTTAAAACCATTGTAGGATAATTGTTGTTGATGGACAAGTTTAAAACCATCACGTATAAGTTAGATGCATATTGCTTGGTTAGGAATGGTAGAAACGTTCATGAAGAACGGATTAAAACTTAGCTATAACGAAGTTATGGCGAAAATTTCGTAAAAGACGAACGAGAATTAGAAAGTTAGTAAATGAACCCAAACATGTAGGGTTTCATAAGAATGTGAGAGAACAAAGAAAATGTGAGTCGTGGACTCAAGAACGAATGAATTCTGAGTTCGGATGACCGAATTACGGACGAATAAACGAAGAACGTTAATAACATAAAATGAACGAAGGGTGAAGATCAATCCAATCGAATGGCATGTTAATGGATTCAGAATGAAGTTATGTTTGGGGGGTATTGAAGTACGTAAGATAAGGAAGAGAATGGCTTTGGAACGACCTCGTTCTGAGTTATAACGAATAAGTTATGAAAGCGGGAAGTAAGCGTCTCAAATTGGATTTAACACATAGAGAAATTTTCTAGGGTTAGGGCTTGGCGCCGCGCCGCTAGCCATGCCTTGAAAGGTGGCGCTCGGCGCTTGAACCGAGAAGCAGTGCATCAGAAACTCGTCATGGCGCTAGAAATAAAGAAGAGAGTGGCGCATGTGACACCGATTATAGGAAAAAAGCCGGAGAAGAGCTTTTGCATCTTTCAACTCTCGGGAAACGTATGGGAAGATAAAGAACAAAATGTTCAACTAATGTAACACTTAATCAAGTAATTTAAACCTTAAATGAAGGTTGAACGAAAAGATTAAACGAGATTAAAAGACAAGAATTTAAACGCGAGTTACATAACCGATGTCCGGGGACCGTAGTCGCAATGAACGAACATGAGGGATTGCTAGGGTTATGATTCCTTAGACGTTGAGCGACGAGAGTAATGAATAACATTTTGATGTTATGTCATGATAGTGAGAGATAAGTGTGAAACGTATAGACACTGTGTGCGCAACGCTGTTGTGATAAATTAGCGGTCTTAGCATACAACGAACGGTATTTCTTGGACAATAAGAATGAGTAATGAACATGAGGTTCAAGTAATGGATAACGAAAGTATTAATAAGATACGAATGTTATTAAGAAAGCCGTAATGAATGGTAATAAGAGTAATGAAAGTCGAAGGTGAGTCGTATAAGAATGAATCCTGAGGTATGGCATTTAGTTGCCAGAAAGCCGTAAGGAATAAGAAATTAACTTAACGAACGTTATAGTTAATGGTTCGGATAAGTTATGATAAGTTTAGGTTGTGGTACAATCGTAACCTTTGATGGTTTACATATGGGAGTTGGGCTAAACAATTCCTTCAGAGAGCGAAGGTATATACAAAACTGGCAACCGATCTAACTCACTGTGATAGCAGTGTAGATGAGACGGGAACTTGTTTGTTGGTTGTTTGTGGGAGACCACTTAGAGTACCATATGGACTACTAGCAGAGAAGCGATGTGTGCTGAGTCCTAGAAGAGTTATAAGAAGAAGATAAGTTTATAAATCATCAAAGATGATGAACATTTTGAGTAAGACATCTCCGTATGTCATGAAGCCGTAAACTGGTAAAGGAAGTCAGCTGCATAAACTTATATTGAAAGAACGCGAACCTTAAGAAGTAAAGTGAAGTAAACCAATGCGTAAGTTCAATATATGACTAATTGGTGTTTATGTTTTCTCCTTATGTATTATATAGGAATTGGAATGAAGCGATTCGGTAAGTGGTACGTGGGTATCGTGTAAAAGGCAAGTTTCCTAACTTCATTCATATGCTAAATGAATGTTAGTTTCGTAAACTTCTCAGATGTTGAACTTGAGAAGTTTTTTCTATGTGCTAATGTGTGATATTTGTACAAGGTGGTAGAACGTATGAGGCCTTGTGCCATAATGTGAACACTTCGGTGTTTCTATGAGATGAACTATGCTGTGATTTAACTATTCAATAAGAGAATGCTCTGTTCATACATGATCCGTTATTGTTAAGTCTGTGTTAATGATTCTAGCCAGACATAATGTGTATGAAAAAGGTAGAAAAATGAAAATATTTTAAATTAAAATGAATATTGTTTTAAAATGATAGGAATCGAGATTATTCCTATTATTCAAGCTGCTTCATAACCTTTGTTCGGTTATTGAAGTCTTAAAAGAATGTTTGAATTCTTGAAGATGTTTGTTCAACTGTTATGACTTGCTGGGCAATTGAATACTCACACTTGCTTTAAATGAAAAACATTTTTAGTGAACGATGTTAGAAGAACTTAAGGATCTAGTAAAGATCAAGTTGATGGTATCCAGATGAAGTGCCATTCAGAATGTGGATGAGCGAGAAGATCAAGTGAAGACTTGTAATATAAAATAAGTTAAATGAACTTTAGATTAGTTTAATGAACTGTTATGTATCCTTAGTGGCGGATGAAAGTCACTTTTGTAAGATGGAATGAATAATGTATTTATCATTATTTATAATGAAAAAGGTTATATGGTTTTTAGAACCTGGGATTTGAGAGTGTATGTTATATTTCAGTATATAATGATGTATGTTTGGAAGAAGATGGGATTGTGACGTACGGAATCTGGGTGTGAAGATAGACCAGATTTTGGGGCGTTACAACACTTGCTTACCCTTTAAGCACACGCCAGTGTGATTTTTCCCACATATAGCACACACTTCAAATTTCCTTTTCTGCTGGCTACTCTGTTGGCTTCCAGCACCAACACTTGCATTCCATTTCCTCTTCGAGTTATTATTATTCCCACCACTGCTACCACCAGTCTTTCCTTCACTCTCATTTTTTTTCTTTCTTTGTTCCTAATTGTACTTCGTTATGGCATCGCTTCCACCTTCCGCGATAATCGTCTTCTCAAGCACTGCTGCAAACTTCTTCAGTTGAAACATGGAGACTCTGCTGTCCAACCAGGGCTTCAATCCCTATTCAAATCTTCTCACCTTGTGCTCATCGGTGTTAACTTAATATACCACAAACCTTGCCAACTCATTGAATTTCGCAGCATATTCCGACACTGTCATTGCACCCCGCTTCAGCTCTAAAGGCTTGACCTCCATCTGATTCTGTGAACTCTCTGGAAAATAGGTCTCAAAAAATATTTCCTTGAACCTATCCCAAGTTATCAGTCCTTGAACTCCTCGGGTTTTGTTTGCTTGCCACCAATAACTGGCTTCTGCTTTCAATATAAATGTCGCAAAAGCAGTTTTCTGGTCTTCACCTAACCTAAAAACATCAAAAACCTTTTCTATTTCTATGACGTAGGTTTATGCCTCAACTGGATTCATGGATGCATGGAATTCTGGTGGTCCAACCGCCTTGAAATCCTTAAAAGTCGCAGCTTGGTTCTACAGTTGATTCTACAGCGCTCCTGTCAGTAATGTGATGAGTGGGTTTTATACCTACGAATCAGCTTCAAATTTGGACTTAAATAGTGTTGATCCTATTTATTTCTGTTCATTTTTACTTGTTTTATGTTTGTTTTATATTTAGGATTACATTACGTGGCATGGTGGTATAATGGTTTCGTTATGGCGAGAAAGTAACATTGCAAGCAAGAAATCATCACAACTGCAGAAGTACCCCCCACTTGGTTCGGCTTAGTAGCCCCTTGTTGTCTCTTCATGCCGGCAACCAAGCTTGGCTCGGCCCCGTGGGGCTCAGCTAAGCTTGATGTGGCCTCGCATGGCCCTGCGGCCCCAATTATAGGCTAGCAACCCCTAACTCAAGATGCATGCTATGTTCCTTGCCAAACTCTTTTTATTTTTTATTATTCATCTAGTTATATTATATGATGAGTTTTAATAAATACTCTATAATTGCTTATTTGGGAATTTATAAACCTATAGTTATAGTTAACTATTAACTAAGCCTTGAATTTTAAAAGGACTTTTATCATAGCCATAGCAGCTTCTTGTCACTGCCAAAAGCTAACTGTTATTGCTAACTGGTAGCATCCCTTACATCGAGATCCTAATTTTTGATAGTTTTTAGATCTCATGTTTCTAACCCATTTATGCCAAACTTTAGAACATTAAATAGACTGGCCAAACTGCTATAACAGCAGCTAACTATCCATTGTTGTTGTAAATGGGCAGCAACCCTGCCCCCTTTCTTCTTTCCCATTATAAGTTTTCAAGCTCGCTAAACAGTCTACATACATGTTTATTTAGGAGGTTCTAAATCCATCTCCATGATTATATCTTTAAGTTACATTCTAGAGTTAATAGGATATTTCCAAAAATGCTATAGCAGTTTATTCTTGTCAATCTATTCTTTTATAAAGCGTGACTCTGTTCTTAGCTTTGCTTATTATTCTTTTGTTTCCCCTATTTGACTAAGTGTGTCTAGTAGTTCTCTTTAATGTACTAACAGCTCCTTAACATTCCTTTATGCTAACAACCATTTATGTTTGACTTTGTGGGATTTAATTAGTTTAGTGTGGCTTTGGTTGGCCCTAGCTCCAACTGAGTCTAACAAGCCCTACACTGCATTAGCAGTTAGCTAAGACTATCTGCTATTGCTAACTAACAGCAACCCTGACCCTCCTTTAATCAAAATTCAATCTCAAGACAGCTAACAAGTTAGAATAATATAACTTATACAAACCCATAACATTAGACTGTAAGTAAAAAAAAAATAGACTGACAGGGCACCTAGCTGTTATAGCAGCTCCTTCACTATACACTACTGTTGCCCAAAGCTGATATAGCAGCTTGTTGTGCCTGCTCGTGGCTCCCATTTAACAACAGCTCTCTTTCTTTACCCCAAATTTCTTAGTAAATAAATTCCTTAACTCCAATTCCTTTGTATGTTGCAGACATTATAGAAGGCTAGAGAAAAAACATTGGGCATCTGTATTTCAATCCCCTTTAGATTGCACAAAATAGTACCTTAGGGTAACTTAACATACAAAGTTTCAGTTTTTTTCATTTTAACTAGAAATTGAGTTTTGTTCTAACTTGACACACTCAATACTCTATTTAACACCACATATGTTAACTAAATCAAGACCATGCTTTACTTTGGTCTAATAGTTAGTTTTTAGCCAAAATGTTCTTTTAGAACTTTTATCGAACAGTTAGTGGGCACAGTTTTAAGTTACTAATTTGACAGCCATTTGCTTATGTCAGAAATCCATTTTATTCTCCTTATGTCTCCACACAACCAACCTATCTCCTATAGTTATACATCAAACAATAGCAGTCCAAAACTCAGACAAAACATGAATGTTCAAGCAATTAGCAAACTAACAATTTTTGTTTTTTAACCAACTATTTTATTCGAATACCCAATAACCCATCTTGCTTAAACCATTATAAAAGCCATATACAACTAGTCTACAAATTAACTAGTTTACAATTTATTTATTTTTTTCCAGTCTGACCCTGTTGCGCTAAAACAGTCATAACTTCCTCGTTTCAAAACATTTTTGAACGATTCTTGAGCCCACACGAAGCTAACTTCCGAGGCTACAACTTTCATTCTTTGACCATTTCCAAATTCAAAACACATAATTCCAAAAAATTCGTGCAAGGTGACTGCCCCGAGTTGGTTAGACAGTTTTGACGTGACTACTTTGAACGGTCATAACGCTTTGCTCCGAAGTCAGAATTAGTTCATTTTGGAGTCTACAGAAAGCTTATTCAATGTACTATAATACCCCAAAAGCCCAAAAATTTTTGGAAACTCTATCTAGCCCCGAATTTGTCCTTAGGGTCAGCAATTCACAATTTTTCGGTTTCTAACATGTTTATTTCGCGACCTTATTATTTCTAGCTAATATACCAAATTAGAACAAATTTTAAATATGTTATATATTGTATATGAGACTGTATTTAAAATTTATAAACTTCCCATTTTGGAATCTTTAAGCTGCTCAAAACAGTGGTCAATAATGGCTTAACACACTTATTTCTAACTTTTCGTTTTGGTTTAGAATAGCTTTTCGCTTTCATTTAGTATGCCAAAACTCTTTATTTATCATCATATATGATATACATATCTAACCCAAGCTTTGATTTCGCTTAAAACTTGGTTTTTAACCAAAACAGTCCATATAGGACTTTTATCAAACATAGCATATGCATTTTGTATTCGGACAGAGATCATACATGTTTATATATATATAATCCCAGATATTTCCTTTCTTATTACCCCTCACAACGACTACCAAGCTCCTTTCTTTTTAATTCACATATATCACAATCAAACTACTAGTTTAATCACAACAGCCCTCATTGTGAATAATATTTAATTTCTAACTTTGAATAAAATAACATAGTACTAACCTCGTTATGATGGTTTGATGAGCTGAATTCTACTCTTATGGTTCAGCTATACACCCCCTTCTTGCTGCCCTACTAGCCGAAACTAAGCCCCAACCCGGATTACATCTTGGTTCCTTGCGAAATTCTTTGTTCTAGTCGAAATAGTACACTATAAGGTGAAGTTTCTCTGAAAATTTTGAAGTTTCTAAGAGAGTAATAGGAATTAGAATACAACGGGGATAGAGAGTAGAGGGAGATATCATGAGATAGTACTGCAGGTTACATAGCCTTCCCTTTTACAATCAACAGTTTGGCTAATTCTGACCTCTCTCTCCTCAATTATCAGCCGCAACCTATCAACCATAGCCCCTAGAAATTGGCCCCTAAACGACCCCTTAACAGCTCCCTAAGCCCCTTAGGTACCCCATACTTGGCAAAATGACTCATTATATTTAGTTCTCAGCACTCGCACACATAAGACACATATAATGCTTTGTTTTACATATATTACATAATACATATGTATATAATATCACATGTATTATATTATCCCCATATTTTACCTTATACCTTATAATAACATGAAATCTCATTATTATCCAAAATTGGTAATTATACAATTACAACATATATGGAATTATTTCACTAATTAATATAACGCATTGCACCAAAAATATTTCCCATAAGATGGAAACTATACATTAAATAGAAACAATTTATCTAATGTAATAAATAATTATTTTAAAATAATTTATTTCCATCAACTATGTTGATACACTCCATTTTACGAATACAAATATTTTGAACAAATTGTTTTCAACAATTTAACTGTAATAAATATAATAATATATTCACTACATTAAAAATCTGCATACATTACACTCCATAATGTAATATATGATTTCTTCAATAAATTGGTGGTTATATATTAAGTATATATTTAATGCCACCAATTCACCACATTAAAATAATTTAATATTATAGATTATTTTAATTCTATCCATCTTATTTCCTTTAATAAATTGCCCATGCAATTTCTTTACATATAATAAATATATCATACCAATATATTTATTAAGCATAAGCATCACATATTGCATAGCTCATACCCACTTATGCAATATAACATCATACAACATATTATCATAAGAATTTTATTTATTTAATTCTTATTTTAATATTACCCAAAAATTTGGGTTATCACATTCTTTACCCCTTATAAGGATTCCGTCCCCGGAATCACAATACCGAATCATTCTTAATCGGTTTGGATCTTATTCTTTCTCGTAACCTTCTTGTTGAATCATTTCAACGTACCATTTCCTTAGATTTTTCTTAAAATTGTTAAATAAATCATCTATTTTCACTCTACTTTTTAAACTTTAACCTTTAATTTAATCATTTAAGATTTTCTAAACTTTCGGGTTGTCATACGTACATTTTCAATTCTCAGTTTTGCAGTCTTCAGAGATAGATAGATATGCAAGACAAAGATGCTAATAGAAAGATGTCCCAACTGGCGGCAAGGCAAGACCATAGGTTCAATTCCATGAATAATTCCTTCGCCTCTTTGAACGCGTCCTCACAAAATCTAAATCCTGCCGTTGCCGCTCAGTTCTAGTTTTAGATGCCCAAGCCTATGCCGCAATATCCTCCATTCGATTCAAATACGGAGGAGCGCATAGTGTTTATTCCACGGCCACCATCACCACCATCGTCACAATTAACTCATGCTTAGCACTATACAGGGAAGTCCTCTGTTCTTTTATTGCACAATTCTTACAATGAGGGCATTATAATTGCTAAGTTTGGGGGAGTTAGTTTTATATTTATGTTTCTTTATTTAGTTATTATTTTGATAAATATTATTTTATTGTACTGTGTTTATTGCATTTAGTTCATCTTGCATGTTTCCAGCTGTTAAGATAGTTAAAGTCTATTTTGGCCAATGATGAGATTGGAGTTCAGTAGACAAGTATGGTATTGACTGTTAAGGCTTTGATGTGATTTCTTATCTTAATTTAGATCTTATTCTGTTTGAAACTGATATAATAAGGATAACACAGTAAAAATAACTTTTTTGACTGATTGAGTCTAAATTGATACATAATAGAACTCTAAAGGATAATGCTAGTTTGAATGAAAGAAAAACATGAATAAGCAGTGATCGCTAAAATTAGACAAGGACCTAAGTTTGGGGGAAAATTTGGGGTATATAAGCTAAAGAAAAAGAAAAAAAAAGTAAGAATAAACATCGTGGCTAGTCTAGTTTTATAGCCTTTGTTACTTGAGTAAGTAAGCCCGAGGGGATGTCTTTACACCTAGCGCCCTAAGGCCTAAATGGTTTGGGAGTTGTTGGTCGAAAGCTCGCTAAGGTAGCATTGAAAAGCTTAAGGGAATTAGACATTACACTGCCATGAGTATAAAAAAAAGTGAAAAGAATAAAACGGGAAAAAGGAGCAAAAAGCCCCCGTAAGTGAAAATTAAAGCATAAGTATCCCATCTTGACCCTTGAATTTGGTAAGTGTTTGAGTAAGCCGGATCTAGCTTATTTTTTGATTTCTGGAGTTTACATTGTATGATTCCTTCAAAGAGGTTTATTATGTGTTATATTTGACTTTATATCAGTTAGCATGGTTGTTGAGCACACACACACTATATCAATTAGAAAAATTTAAGATTTAATTATTGACTGTGAAGTTATTGATTTGCTTTGATATGATATACTGTCATGTTTACTTGATTTCTTTGAGTCCGGTTGAATAGACTTGTCTCTGTCTTACTATTGGATTCGTAGGCATGTAGCTGCATTCCATTACATTGCATTTTATTCTGTGCTCGAGGACTAGAACGGTTTAAGTTTGGGGGAATTTGATGAGTGGGTTTTATACCTACGAATCAGCTTCTGATTTGGACTTAAACAGTGTTGATCCTGTTTATTTCTGTTTATTTTTACTTGTTTTGTTTTTGTTTTATGTTTAGGATTGCATTATGTGGCATGGTGTTATAATGGTGGCATTATGGCGAGAAAGTAGCATTGCAAGCAAGAAATCAATACAACTGCAGAAGTACCCCCCACTGGGGCGGGCCTATTAGTAAAGAAAACCTGTAGACACTAAAAATTTTCTGCATACCTGTTACTAACATTGTAGGAGGGCATAATCGTCTTTCAGAGATAACCCTGGAGGACAGTTCAACTCAATCCCGGAAATACCACCGAAAGTTGCAAACTCCATCCCGAAAATATCACCGGAAGTTTCAGTTCCAACCTCGGAGATTACCCCGAGGCATGTAGTTCCAATACCGGAAATCACATTGGAGAAGGCCATTTCATCGTGGAGATAACCCCGAGATACTTAGTCTCAGTCCCGGAAATAATACCGGGAAAGACAATGTCAACCTTAGAGATAACCCCAAGGAGTGCAGTTGCAGTTCCGGAGATAACCCCGAAAATGCTCGTTTCAACCTATGCAGTCAGCTTTAACCTCGGGACTCACACCGAGGCACTCAGCTCCAAACCCAGAGATAACCCCGGGAGGTCAGGCACACCTCAGAGATAACCCTGAGGACATCCAGTACTTGTAGTAGCCCAATCTCAGAGATAACCCTGAACAACGATTGCTTTATTAGCCCAAACCAGAGATAACCCCAGTGAGGGGCAAAATTGTCATTTTGCCACCACAATTCCATAATGCGCTGTCTCAAACATAAACATCTCAACATAAATTCTATACAGCAATGTCCCACAATAACCAAGGAGTTCCAATCATGACTGACTACTACGCAAGGCAGCACACTAGATAGAATTTGAAGCTTGAATACCAAGGGAATGGTCCCATCTTCCTAACTTCTGACAACCTCTAATCCTATGTCATGGCATAGCTCTCGACAATAGCACTCTGTAAAAGGTCTTATACACCTCAATCGAAGGCTCGGATTGAAGTTTTGCAAGTTCGAGCGGACATAATGTTGCACGCGTGCATGTACTTCGAGACGGTGGGACCCGCGGGGCCCGGGGCAGCTTGGGTAGCCACAGGTACATCTGCGGCTATCGTAGGTGTACCTGCGGCTCCCAACTCTATAAATATAGAGCTTGGGGTGGCCATATTTCAAGATATAATGGCGAGGAAGCCCTATCCAATTTGCTCTGTACACACCCTAAATTGACTGTTTTCTCATTTTAAACACTTGTGAGCTTATATTCAGTCATATTTTTACCGGCGGGAGCCGAGTGTTCATTCGTTTAAAGCTATCGAAGTCTTCTTTGGCAGTCCACTGTAAGCCTTCTTACACAATTTAAAGCCTTTCTCTTCATCTTTGCACACACTTTTCTATACATTGAGAGTCGTGTTGTGTGCATTTATGCCAGGACTTCGGTCCGTGGCTTTCATTTCTGTCTTTATATATATATATATATATATATATATATATAGTTATATATATGAACTGTTGTCGAATTACATTACGATGAGCACAGATTTTACATCCGGAGCGTTTATTGCTTATATATATATATATATAAACTGTTGTCGGACATTGTTCGATGAGCCCAGATTTTACATCCGATGCGTTCTTGCTTATATATATATATATATATATATATATATATATATATATATATATATATATATATATAGCGACAAATCAATCATCAACGATAAACCAAGCCGGATCGATATATATCATATCGTTTCTTCGTATATATATATATATATATATATATATTACATTTCTGTCGAACACAGAGTTTACTTTATGGCCTTTTCTTTGTTTTTATTTACATTTCATCCCTTTAGAGTTTACTTACGTGGCGGTTGATTATTTTTACCGCTTTATTTACCTTCCCGTCCTTTGGAGTTTACTTCGTAGCGGTTGATCGTCTTTATTGCTTTATTTACATTTCTGATCCCCCATGGAGGTGCTTCGTGGTGGTTTATCATGTCTATATATATATATTTACCGCTTTTATATATTTACATTTCCGATCCCCCATGGATGTGCTTCGTGGTGGTTGATCATGTCTGATATATATATATATATATATATATATATATATTTATAACTTTTATATATATAACTGCTTACTGCTTTCATATAAATTGCAGCAACATGTGAGCCTAGGAATTATGTGATCACAAATTCAGTCTACTGAACCTAGATTCGGTTCTCGTGATGGACATTTTCAGCTGTAAGCAGTTTGTAAATTATTCACGGTGTTTGAATTTCCTTAGATGGCTTTCATGCCCATGAGGAGTTCGGCACTGCTATATATTATTTTCTCGAAGATGCTTCGCATCTCAAAAATAAAAGTAACCAAGTCGAACATTTAATAATAAAATGGAAGTATTAAAGGCCTCAATTATTATTGAGCACATGGTTTAAAAAACCTCTTTTATAAAACCTCATTGCTATATGTTGTTTAAAATTAAATTTTAACATAAATTCAAACCCTGTGTATATAGGTGCAAACGAGGCGTAGCACTACTTCCAAATAACTGCACATTGACCCACACACACACACATTAATATAACAGTTTAATTAAAAAGTGGCAGTCATCGTGGTAACATGGATATCGGGGGGTGCCTAACACCTTTCCTCCACATTAGCAAGTTCCCGGACCCTAATGAATCTCGGTTTCACAGACTCGTTTAGCAGTGTCACATCACTAGGTCAATGTGCAAACCTTTTCTCAGTTGTGTTAGTACAACCATTTAAAAAACCAACTGGCGACTATTATAGTCAAATCGTTGGCATATAAATGTTGGACCTTTCACAACTTATTTTTTCAAACAAATCTCACTTAACATGAGAACACCAAAAGACAAGAACAGAAAAAGGACAAATAAAAATCCCGATGTCGACAGGTGGCGACTCTACTGGGGACTCCAGTAAGAGGACTTAAGCCGCTACTACAAACTTTTTAAAACTTTTATATGCTTGTTTGTGGATGTTGCATTTACATTTTTGATGAATGTGTACGAATGCATTTACTTACTGCACGTCAATATATCTATATGTGATATTAGTGCTTCACACATGTCATCATTCCTATAACGGTGAGACACGTTGTATGTGAATATATGTTGTGTGATTCCTCCACTAGGAGGCTATCTTGTCGGTGTTTGATTACTGGACTCGTAGGGAGACTAATTCCAACGAGGCTCAGGAAAGGCACCACCCAGATTCGCTCCAGTTGAAAGATTGGATTAACTTTCCGTCAAGTAAATTGCGATGATCTGGGAACCTTAATGCCAAAAAGCAGCGAGAGTAACGTAAGATAGGTCAGCCTCTGATAAACCAAACTCGGAGGAAAGTCTCTTCATCCTTTCCATTTTCAATTACCTGTAAAGATAATTACTTGTAATTTCATTCCATGTCAATCTCTATGTAATGGAAAATATGAAGAATATGTGTACATGCATATTAAGGCTTGACATGGTATCAAAAGACACCCGTTTTGCAGGATAATATTCCTAAAATGGACACATTATGATAGCATATAAATGTTATACATTCCCTAAGACTAAACTACATAAGTTTTTGTTGGGAAATAATTAGGCCTGTTACCCGTTCAGAGTCCAAAAAGGCCACGAGCCTACAACCAATTATGTCTTCATCTGACCAGTCTAATCCTGCTCCTGTCTCGTGAGAAGAGTTTGACGGATTAAGCAAACAACTTACAGATTTGGCTATTCTACTTAAAGAACTACACCAGTCTACTCAGGGTTTGCGCATACCCGTACATATAGAATCCTCTGCACAGGGAGGAACACAAGGTTCAGATAAAAAATTCAGGAACTTCAGTTGGATACGACATACAAAATTCTTGAAAACACCCATCTCAAAGAAGATCCAGACACCGGTGATACCAGGAAAAAAGTCCTTCAAATGGAAGAGACCATTCGGTCTATAAAAGGGATTGGCGCACACGGGAGTGTTTCCTATGCTGATCTTTATATATTCCCAGGTGTTCATTATCCAGAGAAGTTTAAGACTTCTAATTATGATAGGTTGGGAGATCCTTACACACATTTGAAGGTATTCATAAGAGAACTCGGACCTTATGCCGAGGATGAAAAGCTCGAATCTTGTGGTTTCAAAAGAGTCTAACTGGAGAAGCTTGGATCTTGGTACACAGATTAGACAATTCTAAAATACATAGGCGGGAAGAGTTAGCTCATGCCTTGCTCACTCGATCAGACTTCCAGTCTCAAATGGCTCCTGACCGGTACCAAATTACCAAGGTCAAGAAATAGTCCAATAAGTTATTTAGAGAGTATGTTCAAAGGTGGAGGCGCCTTGCTGCTCAAGTTATTCTTTCTATGATAGAGTCAGAAATGGTGATGACTTTCATAGACATACAAGAAGCTCCTTTCTATGAAAGAGTCTTAGCTGGTATTGGTAAAACATTTTCTTAAATGATCAAACATGGAGAGATGGCTGAGATGGGATTGAAGTCAGGAAAAATTCAAGACCTAGCCGCTTTGAAAGTCATTCTTTGAGCACATCCGATCTGAACTTATGGAAACAACCCCCAGAGGGTCCATAAAAAGAAAGAGGAGGATGTTTCCTTGATACTACAAGGTCAGAAAGGCAGTCAGAACATGCCTATCTAGAGGAGAAACTATTCCCCATTTCCAGCAAAGTTTTCCAACCCTACATTGCCAAAGGGCAGAGAAGTCTAACGTAACCGAGCATTCACACCCCTAGGGGATTCGCTCAAGAATGTTCTCAATCTTCTGACTACTCAGAAGAAAATTACACATCTTTTTCCACCAACCAACCCGAATGGGAAAGGTTACAATGCTACACGAAAGTGTGCTTATCATGCCGGGGCACCAGGACATGACACTCAAGATTGTTGGGCCTTGAAACATAAGATCCAACACTTAATCGAAAATGGGGAGATTTTCATGACTAAACCCGACCAACCTCTTGTGTAAGACAACCCTCTTCCTCAACACAAAGAAGAAGAGGTCAATATGATTAATTGGAGCAGTGGACAGAGTTCCAATTACGTTGTTGAATCTTCCCAAACCAGCAAGGACGGTGCTGAAAGATGGGATTTTACACAGTTCCAGTTTATGATGGAATGAAAGATTAAGGCTCTTTGCAAGCAAGTAAACCAATTGGTAGAACTGGTGATCCATCAGCATCAAGTCACACGCCAATTAGTTAGTCAGGAGCATGCTAGTCTCCTTCCTTTTGTCATTAAAACTCCATCCTCGCCTTTAAAAAGTGAAACACTAGAGGATAAAGTTGCGAAAAGAGCAACTGCCAAAGCCCGTCAGGATTTTGCCAATAAACAGGAATTTACATACCTTAGCCAACCTATGAAGGAGATATTTCAGATGCTAATCAATGAAGGAAGAATTACATCCCTTCTACCTCTAATCAATCCCCGTTCCAGACGGTTCAATTCCAATGGAGTATGCCAGTATCACTCCTACTCTTGCGGTCACAGCACAGAAGAATGCTGGGCACTTCGCCATTTAATTAACAGCGGTGTCCTGCAAATGGTAGACAATGACACTTTGTTACTCGAGAATGGAAACACATGTCCTAAAAAATGGAAGGACGGCATAACAGTTATATCCGCTAGGGATGATTTGGCTGCCAGACCACTCACAATACAAGCAATTCAACTCAAAGGTGCTGATAATCCTTTGAAAATGGCTGCACTAGAGCCAATTCTCTTGCAATCTAGGCCATAGTATCCTATTGTCAGCTTAAAAAAAGTCCCATGGAATTATGGGCAGGCTGAAGGATCTACATCACATACAAATATTGCAGTGGCAAAGGAGAATCAATTATATCTTTCCCATTGGGTGATGAAGCCTACCATCAAATCTAATGGGAAGGTTCCCATAGAGAAAATTGAAGAGTTCCTCCGTACCATGGGCCATAATGAAGCCAAGGTGGTTTTAAGCTTGAGAGAAGCTCCACAATAAATTTCCATACTAGACTTGGTTTTCTCTTCCGAAGATCATTAGAAGATCTTTCTAAGGGTCTTGGAAGAAGCCCATTTACCGAAATCAGTGGATGTGGAAAAATTCCAACATCTGGTTGATCATATTTTCAACAACAATGTGATATCTTTCACTGATGACGACATACTCGCTGAAGGGACTGGTCATTGCAAGCTGTTGCATATAGCGGTTTTGTCCTCCGGATATATGATGGGAGGAGTCTTGATAGATGAATGTTCATCTTTGAATATCTGTCCTTATGCTACCTTGGAGAAGATGAATATCAACCCCAAGAGGATCAAAAATTTCCATACGGTTATCAAAGCTTTTGATGGGTCCCGACGAAATGCAGTTGGAGTAATTGAACTAACAGTGGAGATTGGTCTACATACATTCAGTGTATCCTTTCATGTGCTCAGAATAGCTACGGGATACAATCTACTGTTGGGAATTCCGTGGATTCATATGGCTGGAGCTGTCCCTTCCACCCTTCATTAACAACTCAAGTACATTATCAACAATAGCCTAATCACTGTTAATGCTGAACCGGAATGTCTTGAACAAGGTGACACCACTCATCAACTTCAATTCAGAAGTTGAGCCGGTCAGTTTCCATGCCCTGGAGGTGAGAAACACTCATTACCATCCCATTTGGGCGCCATCTCTCACACCCAAGATTTCTGCCGAGGTAATGTTGGCCACTCAAGAGATGATATCATTGGGTCATCAACCTGGACAAGGGTTGGGCAAAGATCATCAGGGTATTAAGCACCCAATTCAAGTTCCCAGTCAAATGGGGATAATTGGCTTAGGCTATTTTGCTAGCTCCAGTCACAGGAATCCTCACAAGCATAAACAGATTCATTCATCTTCAGCCATAAGGCGATTATCTCCACCTACCGATCCTGAGCCTATACAGTCTCCGATAAAGGTTTTAACCCATGTTATAGCTATACTATTTCCCAAACCGATACTGGTTAAAGAAAAAGAGGTTCTGATTCCTGATCCCAAAGTAGAAGAAGAGGAACGCAGACATAAACAAGACATCTCCAGGAGATTATCTCATCTACACATCCTTTTTCATGATGATCACAAAAATAGATACACTCTAGACAAATGATTGTCCTGACATTATGGTCATCATTCGGGAAAAGGAGGATGATGATCGTCACTTCATTACTGCTATCCATCAGGAGTTCACCCTTGACAATTGGAGAAGCACGCATTGCATTGGTCAATAAGGGTAAAAAGGGCAAAAATCCCTCTACCCCATAGATAGCTTTAACCGCTTACTTTTCTATACAGTATTAGCAGTTGTTTTATCAGTACATGCTAACACTTTTGTATTATTGAACAGTTTCATATATTAAGTGAAAGCATATTTTGTTTCAGGAATCTGAATTTAGATGTGCCTATACTTGCTGATGAGGTGCCTTTTCTACACAAAGACTGTAACTTTGATGAAAAGTTGGACTCAGACTTGATGGAAATATAAGAGGACATTGAGATACCTCAGGATATCAAGGAATGGGTTGAAGATAAACCCAAACCAAATCTTGATCAAACCACCTCATTCAATCTCGGAACCTTAGAAAGCCCTAGGTTGATCCAGATTGGTACAGACCTCACTCTAAACCAAAGGAATGACATGGTTGCGCTATTAACCCAATTCCAGGATGTGTTTGCATGGTCCCACAAAGACATGGTGGGTTTGTCTACGGACATCGTCATCCACCACCTTCCCATTAAAGAGGGATTCAAGCTAGTTAGGCAGAAGCTCAGGCGATTAAAACTTGAGTGTAGTTTAAAGGTTAAAGAAGAAATTGTGAAACAACTTCAAGCTGACATCATCATGGTTTCCACATATCCTGAATGACTATCAAATATAGTCCCTGTGCCTAAACCGGGAGGAAAGGTTCGAGTTTGCGTGGATTACCGGGATCTGAATAAAGCTTTCCTTAAGGATAGCTTTCCTGTGCCATTTATCCTCATTCTCATTGACCATACTGCTCAATATGACATGTACTCATTTGCTGATTGCTTTGTGGGGTATCATCAAATCATGGTTGCAGAGGAAGACCGTGAGAAAACTGCATACATCACGCATTGGGGAACCTTTTACTATGGACGATTGTCGTTCGACCTCATTAATGCCGGAGCAACCTACTAGCAAGTTATGATGGCTATTTTTCATGACTTAATACATAAAGAGATAGAGATCTACATGGATGACATCATTATCAAATTCTGAAGGGAAGAATACCACTTAGACCATCTTAGAAAGCTTTTCAATAGGTTGCGTAAGTACAACTTGAAGTTAAATCCAGCCAAGTGCGCCTTTGGTGTTAAATCAGGTAAGTTGCTAGGTTTCCTAGTCAGCCACAAAGGGATTGAGCTGGATCCCACCAAAATTTAGGCCATCAAGAAAATTCTCATTCCTCAGACAGAGAAGGAAATATTGGGATTTGTGGGAAGAATCAACTTCATTAGTAGGTGCTAAGTAAGTTTTATACCTATTTATTCGGTATCTATTACTTGAATTAGTTTCTTAAACCTATGTTTCTGAAACATCTTGAATCTTCCCAATCGGAGTTCAGATGCGAGAGTTATGGCCTTTTTATCAACAAAGATCAAAACTAAGAGTTGTCATGCTTGCATTTACATAGGATCTACTTCAAGCCAAATTTCGACCTTTATCTAGCTCGAATCTGTCAAATCTCAAAGAATTAAAGTTGTAGATCTCGTCGATATCTTCGATTTGATAGGTGGAAGGCCTCGTAACTCCTAGCGGATCACAAGTTATACCTATTTTACCAAAAGACATCGCAGCAAAAAATAGAGCGGCGTTGGGCGCGCCGGGCCAGCAGATTTTCTGCTACAGTAGCGCGGGGAGCACCCAAAATGGCCTAGGAGCAGCACGGGGCACGCCGATCGATGGGGGGAGAGTTAAATTGGGTGTTATGTTGTCCAATTTGAGCTAGAATATGATTCTTAGTTGCCTAGCTTGCTACGGTGTCTATTAGAACTATAAATACTTGATTTTAACTTGGATTGGGAGGCTAGTTTTGGAGGATTCCATTAGATTAGATTAGAGTAGATTAGGAGCAAAACCCTAGTTCTTATGAGATTGGGAGATTGAAGCAACTTAGAGACTATTGAAGATCAAGAGAAGGAGCTTGAGGAAGATGGAGATTTGCTGACAACAGATTTATTCTTTACTCTACTCTTAGTTTTCTCTTTTAATGTGTATTCAAGTGTGGATTCTTAGTTTTAATTCAATGAACTAATTCTTTTTTTTAAGATTATAATGGATCTTATTGTGTAGTTTATTTTAATATGCTTCACTTTCAATTACTATGTTCTATTGTGAGAATTGTCTATTGTGGTTTGGACTTAATTGTTTAATTGATTGGCCATTAATTACCATGATAATCTATATGAACTCGAGAGATGATGTATAGATTTAGATCTGATCATGATAGCATGTGTTTATGATTTCTGCATAGATGGAATTAATGATTCGTGTTTGGGATATGCCTTTACGCTATAGACACTCAAAATTTTCTTTTCCTGTTACTAACTATGTAGAAGGGTAAAAGCATCTTTTTCATACTCTAGAGATAACCCTGGAGGACCACAACATCAATTCCAACCCCGGAGATAGCCCGGGAAATAGATTTTCCAACCCCGGAGATAACCCCAGGAAATCAGTTGCCAACCCCAGAAATAACCCTGAGAAAGTCAGTTCTAACCCAAGAAATAACCCTGGGAGGTCAAACCAACCTTAGAGATAACCCTGAGGACATTCAGAGTCAACAAAATGACAATCTCAAAGATAACCCTAAGAAAAGACTGTTATAACTGTGCAAAAACTGGAGATAACCTTGGGAGGGGAAAAATGGTCATTTTGCCAACTTAACTTCAATTCAAATCAAATACACTCATTCCAAATCATATTGCTACAAAAGAAGTCTCACAAGAACCATATCTTAATTTTCGAGCACAAACTACGCAAAACGGCTCAACGGGCTGCCTGATGGAAACCCGAAAATGCCATTTCTGTCATGAACCCATCTTCCTAGAATCAAAAAGGACAAATCCTATGTCATTGCATAGCTCTTGGAAAGAGCTTTCCGGAATGGTATGGCACGCTTCCATCGGACTCCCGAATTGAAAGTTATGAAGGTTCGAGCGAACAACGTGTTTTCCGAGTGCACGTACTTTGGTACAGCGGGACCCACACTGCCCAAGGCACCCCGGGGCACCAGCAGTACACTGCTGCAGCAGCCACAGTACACTACTCACTGCTATCTTTAGTACACTGTCATTGTCAGTAGTACACTGCGGCACCACCCTCTATAAATAGAGGGCTTGGGGTGGCCATATTTGAAAGGAAAAAAGACGAGGAAGCCCTATCCAATTTGTTCTGTACACACTATAAATTGAGTGTTTTCTTATTTTAAACACTTGTGAGCTTATATATTGATACTTTTTTACCGGCAAGAGCCGAGTGTTCATCCACTTAAAGCTATTAAAGTCTTCTTTGACAGTCCACTATGAGCCTTCTTACACACTAGAAAGCCTTTCTCTTCATCTTTGCACACACTATTTTACACATTGAGAGTCGTGTTGTGTGCGTATGCCCGGACTTCGGTCCGTGGTTTTCATTTCTGTCTGTATATATATACTTATATATGTATATATTTACATATGGACTAACATTATCGAGTTATGCCTCGATTGAGTCTAGACTTATGTCTGGAGCATTTACTTGCTTTTATATATATATAAACTATTGTCAGACTCTGTCTAATGAGCTTGGATTTTATATCTGGAGCGTTTACTTGCTTATATATATATATATATATATATATATATATATATGTTTGACAACAGTTATATATATATATATACACACACACACACACACACACACACTTATATTTATATAATTGTTGTCGGACATATCCGATGAGCCTAAATTTTATATCCTATGCGTTTCTTTGCTATATATATATATATTTTACATTTTATTAGGCACAGAGTTTACTTGAGGCCTTTTACCGCTTTTATTTATATTTAGTCCTGCTTGGAGTTTACTTACGTGGCGGTTGATCGTCTGTCTTACTTTATTTACATTTAGTCCCTTTGGAGTTTACTTAAGTGGTGGTTGATCGCATTTACTGCTTTATTTACTTTTCTCGATCCCCATGGAGTTTCTTCGTGGAGGTTGATCATGTCCATATATATATATATATATATATTACCGCTTTTATATATTTATATTTCCGATCTCCCATGGAGTTGCTTCGTGGTGGTTGATCATGTCTGTATATATATATTTACAGCTTTTATATATATAACTGCTTAATGCTTTTCATATAAACTGCGGTATCATGTGAGCCTAGGAATCATGTGATCACAGATTTAGCTGTAAGCAGCTTGTACAATATTTACGGTATTCGAATTTCCTTGGATGTCTGTCATGCCCGTGAGGAGTTCGGCACTGCTGTATATTATTTTCTCGAGGATGCCTCAAATCTCGAAAATAAAAGCAATCAAGCCGAGCATTTAATAATAAAATGGAAGTATGAAAAGGTCTCAATTCCTATTGAGCACAGGGTTTGAAAAAACCTCTTTTACAAAACTTCATTGCTATATTATGTTAAAACTGAATTTTTCTATAAATTCCAACCCTTTGTATATAGGTGCAAATGAGGCCTCGTACTACTTTCAAATAATTGCACATTGATCCACGCACACACACACACACACACATATTCATATAACAGTTTCTTGAAAAGTGGCGGTCACCATGGCAACACGGATGTTGGGGGTGCCTAACACCTTCCCTCCGCATAATCAAGCCCCCGAACACAAATGAATCTCGGTTTCAGAGACCCGTTTAGCAGTGTCACATCACTGGGTCAATGTGCAAACCTTTTCCGGTTGCGTTGGTGCAACCAGTTAAAAACACCAACTGGCGACTCTTAAAGTCAAATCGTCGACATTACACATGTCGGACCTTTTTCACTTGTTTTTTCAAACAAATCTCACATAACTATGAGACACCAAAGAACAAGTAACGAAAAGGGATAACTAAAAATCCCGACGTCGACATACGCCATATGTAATCTTATAGAGAACTTGTGCTTTAAATCCTTTTTAATAATAATTCACATAGAGATATAGTGGATTAGTTAATTAGGGTGTCTTGCTTAATTCTATCATCTGTGGATTTAAGTGAGTATGTGTATTATGCATCGAGAGGTGGTTTTATCTGCTTTAGAGTTCTTGATTAACAATTCAGGATAGAGAATAATTGATGAGAAGTGTGTTAACTTAAATGAAGCAATAAGTGAAGTTGTGATCTTAAATCTCCGTAATCTTAATTTAACTAGTGGTAATTAGAATTAGTTTACTTATAAATTGAAATTCATTCATTTAAATAAGATTGAGTTGGTTACGGGTTAGTACTTAGTGATTTTTATTAAATAATTCCTCGTGGGAACAATACTCTACTTACACTTTATTACTTGTTAACCACGTATACTTGCGTGATGTGCGTAATTAGATTTTACCCAACAAGTTTTTGGCGCCGTTGCGGGGGAATTAGTTTAATTTTTTTTTTTTGCCAATATTAGCTTCAATCAAATTAGTCTTAATTTAAACATTTTTTCTTTATTTTTATTTAATTCTCTTCCTATTTCTAGATTCAATTATCAATGGCCATATACGAGTAAGACTCAACCAAGGGACACAAGAATTGATGGACTCAATGCATTTTTTGCATTGTCAAGACAAATTGAAACACTTTCGAAGAGGTTGGATGTTCTTGCAGTCCAACATATTCGAAAGATCGCAGTAGTTTGCAATTATTGTGCTGGCAATCATTCGAGTAATCAATGTATCGTCAGATTTGGACCAGTACAATATGGGGGTGACTACCTCAACGATTATGCATATGCCAATTATCACCAAGATTAGGGGTATCACCTGGATTCGTCATGGAGCTACAATTATGAAGACCAATACTATGCTCCAAATCTATCATACACACCAGAATTTTCATGTCCACCTCCATTGCCACAAGATGAAAAGCCAAATCCGATGGATGTAATATTGAAGGGCATAACTGACCTAGAGGAGATGAGGATTAACCAAGAGCTGTCAACCCAAAATTTTAATAATCAGATGGAACAACTCGTCACTACCTCAACCAATGGTCCTCAATACATGGCTTCTTTGACTGAAACAAAAAATTCAAGGCTGGGGGAATTATTGTCCAAGTTCATAGCAAATGAGGAGAAGATGAGTAATCAAGTGAGGTTAATTCAAAATCTTATGGGTCAAATAGAGCAAATGACTAAAGCCGTAAGCAACCTTCCTCTAAACACTTGGCTTTATGACATGGATGACGAAATTGACGAAGAACCCGAACCAAATCTGTGACTGGATGAGACAAAAGATATCGAAAGTGTGGAGACAATTGAGGATAATGAAATAGAGGTCGATAAAGATCTAAATGGGTTTCCACCAAAGATTAAAGAGTCAGTCAAATTTTCAAAATCATGCCCACTTGGTAGTCATGTCGTCGGCGAAGCTCTTGATGACATAAGAGCGAGTACAATTTTGAATCCATGGTGGGACGAGAAAGAGAAGATAGACAAAGAGCTCATTGTGTGTGACAAGCTTCCATGCCCCAAAGGGATCACATACACAATGGAGAAAACACCTAGCTGTGGGACGTTCTTGATTGAGATCACACTAAATTAGAGCATGCTAGGTGACTTTGATGCATTGGCCATCGCCTGTGGGAACCTCCAAAAGGACAATTTATTACTGATGGATGGAGGGTTCCTCAACTTTCGAAGAGGAATTGGATAACGTTGACTAGACAAAGTCCGGCTGAAGGACTATAAATCAAGTGCTTATTGGGAGGCAACCCAAGTTTAATTATTATTTTTAGTTTGTTTTTAGGTTTCATATTAGTTGATAGATTTTTTTTTCATTTTTTAAGGATTTAATAAGCTTGATTCTTTTGTGTTCACAGGTTAGTTAAGTCCAACTCAAGTGTGGTGCCCGATTCATTCCAATGTGCCTAACCTATTCTTCAGACTTCACAGACAAGGAGATAAATTTCTATATGTCAGGGAAGTCCTCTCTTTTAATATTTCCTATATTAGCCATTGAGAACAATGTCTGTTTTAAGTTTGGGGGTATTTATCATGTTTAATATTTACTTGGGCAATGTTTTGATGGAATTTGATTTTGACTACCACTTTATCCTCCAAACTAGATTATTTTAATAATATTATATTATATAGTTTCCACTTATCATACTTTAGTTAATTTAAATAACTTTAGTTTAGTTAATTTAAATAACTTATAATAATAATAATAAAATCTTATTATCATTATACTTATAATTAATAAATAATTATATATCTAATTTAATTAATAAATTAGAAACATCACTTAATTTAATTTATTTATTTCCAAATAAATTAAACAATTCATTTAATTTAATTATTTTCTTAAATATTAAGCAATTGATTTAATTTAATTATTTCCTTAAATTAAATTCTTGAGATAAAATTATCATTACTCAATTTAATTTACATTAATCAATTTAGTTACTAAATTAATTCACCATAATTTTATCAACCATTTATTTATCTCAATAAATAAATAAATTTAAAATATTTATTTAATTCAATAAATATTTAAAATTATTTACTAAATTCATTTAATTCCTTCAATAGTTAACTTAACTATTAAACCTCACTTTCCCAATATATGAATATATATTTCTCTTCACACCAGATCATATATTTGAACATATATAGCACGTATATATACATACTCAAACTCAAAACATCTCATAATAAGAATTTTAAATATTAAATTCCTATTTTAATAACTTATAAAAATTTGGGTTGTCACATCTTTCCCCCCTTATAAGGATTCCGTCCTCGGAATCAACGAAACCTCCCTTACTCGGTTTTCACCAAATCTCTTTTCAAAAGTTATCGTTGAATATTCTCAACACATCACCTTAATATAGGTTTTATTTATTACCATTACCACCATTCTTTATAACAATTATTGTAAGTTTTATTTCATAACCTTTACTTAGACTCAATTATATTTGAGTATTACATATTCTTTGACCCGTTCATTATCTTTCTCTAAGGATCATTATCATATACTATATTCTCAAACTCTTGGGACATTACATTCACCCCTTCTTCTAAGAATTTCGTCCTTGAAATTTTTGACTTACTAATTTTCATTCATTCCATTTATCAAATAGATTTAATGTTAATATCTATTTATTCATTAGGTTCTGCAAATAAATTCTTTCTCTAAGGATCTTTCTACGATCATCATATTCCTCACCTTCACATTTCTCTTCTTTCTAGAATTTCATTTCTTTCTTGAAATTAATATGTTTTGCTTAATTTTTCTCATCTTTTCCACTTTCACCTTTCAGAATAATAAGAATCTTCCACAATTGCTCAATAATTGGGAATCGATATGAATAAGAGGAATTTAAAAGATTCCAAATCATGCTGAGGGGTCATAAGACCTTGAACTACGTCCCTAGGTTATCAAGTAGCTCAACTTGAACCTTTAACAGCCATAAGACTATACAGATCTTGAACTGTTCTCTAGGTTTAATAGTGCATCACCACCATAAATCATCTTCAACAGAATGTTTAGCAATCACACAGACTGAAAACACTCTTTGCAAGTACTCTAGGTGATCAGCCTATCGTACCCCTACGTCATGCACAATGTATTACATCTTAACATCGTAACGACTATATGCGTTACTTTCGAAACCATTGTCTCCGATAACATGTCCCCTTTTATAGGGTTGTTCACCTCAGCTTTCCAACATTTGAATCCGCACCAAAACAATTTGGTTTGGAATAACTTCTCAAGAAACACTTGAATTTTATGAACATCTTTCAATATTCGTCTAGCTGAATCAAATAGCATAGACTTCTACAACAATTCGAACATCAATCGAAATATACATATATATATATATATATATATATATATATACTCATATGTTTAAGAAGTCTCAAAATCTTTTTTTTATGACGTCATGATATCACACTGTATTTACAGTCCGTTTGAGGATTCCGTCATTTGGTGATTTTATCATACTACATCATACCATAATTGGTGGCGATCCTTAGATCACATCTAACACTAAGTAATCTTTGCATTGATGACTCTATCATTTTATCGCGTCTCACACCGGGTTCCATGATGCATTGATGATATATATAAAAAATATTTTGATATATTTCAAATCATTTTTATCTAGCCAAAGCAATTAGCATAGACATACGAATAATAACACTATTTTTTTTTAAAATTCTTTCTTTCACTAGTGTGACCCAACATTTTATTTTTCAAAAATCAAAAGTATAACCATCGGCATAAAGTCAATAAATTTCGAAAGTCTAGCATAGCTAGTAGATTTAGATATCCAGGTATCCATCAACTTCAATCATTACTCCATTACTTCATTACTTAACCATTCTATCAATCTTCAACTTCATCAATGCTCTCTATACCATAACCATTTTCTACCCAATATAGTTCATCAAACTTACTACACATTGGAAATTCAGGAACATGCCACAATAATATGAGTTTAAGAACTTATCCTAGTCAGACCATAAGCGTCCATTCGCTGAGGGGTTCAAAACATACCATATTATTGTGAGTCACGAACTTACCATATGCATTAGTTTTAAGAACCGTATATAATCCTAATAATATCTGACTAATCTTAATAGTTTCTAACTATCAAACATACTCATGAGAAAAGAATCACCTTTTCACCACACATACATTAATACCGCGACACCGACATTCTAATGATTATCAATGTGATAAACTGAGTGCAAGCATAAAACCCTCGCCCATACAAAGGTTTGTACAACTCAGCCATCACATGAGTCCTCAATTGAAATCCCACCTAACCCTATCTTGCTCATAACTTGCTCTTTGCTCGATACGAATTCCTCGTATCACATCATCTATAACTCCTCGTAAGTTATCTCGTACTATTTTATAGTACACCATCTTCAAATCATCAAGCTATAATTATTCAAACATTACAGACCATCTTTCTTTTATAACTTAAACAGATCACGTCGTGATCTTATTCTATAATCATCTCCCTTAAAATTCTTTTTTAACTCGTGATCGTTTTGTTTTACGATCCTCTTTCTTTCCCTTTTTCATCAGTTACAACATTGTTCGTTATCTTGGCTATTACCATTTCTTATCTTTATATCTCTTCAAGATTCTTCTTTGAATTTTCTTGTTTATATAACAATTCTTACTTTAAGAATTTCTAGCTTCATTTACATTGCTCAACATTTCATTTGAGTTTCACATTCTCATCATACGTATCCACTTTCCATACTTGGTACACATCGAGCCTCTAATAGTTTCAATATGGTATATTGAGTGGTTTCCCACAAACAACCAACAAACTAGGTTCCGAGTTGCTAGTTCATATATACCTCCGCTCTATGAAGGAATCGTTTAGCCCAGATACTATACATCAACCATGAAAGAGTACAACTGTACCATACTTAACTATAACTTTTTACTCTTAACTTCTTTATCAATCTCTTCTTATAGACATTCTCTAATTATTATCACCTTACATCCTTATTATTGGAGTTGGGTAACCCCACATTCATACTCCTTATAACTCTATGAGATTCTTCTTTGAATCCTCTCACGCATGTTTTAATCCCTTCTTTATAAACTTCTTAAATGACTTCTTATTATACAAACTCTATGTGAGCTTATTCTTTCACTATCTTCACATATCTTCTCTAAGGTTATAGCCTAAGGTACTCTTACCTAAGGTTTCTAACCTATCGACTTTAATACCAACTATAACGACCCCAAAATTCATACAATTTAAATTCTCAACTTCGGTCGTTAATAACATGTCTACCTTCTGATTTTACATCATTATTCGATGTTAAACTTTATAAAATGCGGAATAATTTAAACTTTTATGTCTTTTTACATTAATTCCCTGAATCAAAACCTTTATCATCTACATGTTTTTGAATCAATCTTATTTTATGATTCACTTTATCACTGTTGTAAGACCCCAACTTTTATGAATAAAGATTAATTTCTCTCGAAATATATTTTTTAATATTATGGTGTGGATATAATATAATGTTATAGTTATGGGTAATATTTACAAATTTTGCAAAGTAAGCAAGTGGTTATATAATATTTGATTGGTCGGGGAATATTCGTTTTAATAGGGAATATTCATACGACGACACAATCATTGGTGGACCCCACAACGGAAGTATGGTCGTAGTAAGAAAATGCCAGAATTATCTTTTTATAAAAATTACGGCGGAAGTGTTACCGTTAAAACTGTTGAACTACCTGGTAGTAAAAGTACAAATACGCGTGGTTGCATAGTAGCACACGGTATTGGTTATTGATACTTACGTGAGAAGTCACTCAGTTATACTCAATTATTGCTACATTAATTGCTGCATCATATCTCTCATATTATTGATTCGATTGTTGTCACAGTATCATCTGTATAATATGATATAATATTAAATCAATAATTGATATGAAAAAGTTATTCATATTATTAAATTGCAATATTTACAATGTCTAGAAGTTCATCGAGGAGAGGTCCGGTCATCTAATTGCTTGCGCTAATAATAAGAGAAAATCCTTATCTGAAAGCCCCTCTTTCACAGAAACGACACAGTTGTTAAATATTATGAGTTATTATATTAATGATGAATAAGTTCGTGATGATTAAAGATGAAATTGATAGTTCCATTGTGTTGGAATTATTAGTGTTAGTGAAAATCGACATTTATTTCTATAATAATTGATGTCTGGAAGTTATCGGGTAATTAATCGGATAAATGAAGAATTAATTGCTATTATATCACATGATTATATCTATTTGTTTACATGTGTGTACAATTGATTCACATTCATGTACTATTAGGCTAGTTGGTGCAAGATTGATAATACTTGCATGACTAAGTTAAAGATGGAGGTATAGATGGAAGTACTATACTGTTATTCGTATTTTCAAATAATTATAACTATTAAATCACTTGATTGAACTATTGATTCACATTATTTACTATTAGGGGAGGTGGTGCAAGTTTGATAATACTTACAGGACTAAATTAAAATGAAAAAAAAGTTGGAGGTATTGTACTATAATTTTTTCGAGCCCCAAAACATGCAATTATCGAAACTATATTTTTCTATAAATAGAAGCTCATTCTTCCTTCATTTCTCACCAATTCACTAAAGCTATAGAGCAATTATTATAGAGAGAAAGAAGAAGAGAAGTCTGCCACATCTCTATTCTAGTATCCAGCTTTATTCTAAGGTAAGGGGTATTATTTTTTTCATTTTCATGAAGAGAGACATTGTTATTCCATTCCTTATTATTATGTTGGAATAACCTGTCTATGCGAAGTACCGCATACATGGTGAAATTCTTCTGTTATTCCATTCTTTATTATTACATTCGAATATCACATGCATGCGTATTACGCATGACCTAGTTCCACTATTTATTATTCTGTTGGAATAACCTGTCTATGCGAAGTACCACATACATGGTGAAATTCTTTTGTTATTCCATTCTTTATTATTATGTTGGAATATCCTCACTGTGCGTATTACGCATGACCTGGTTCCATTATTTATTATTACATTGGAATAACTCATGCATGCGATCTATCGCATGCCCGTGAATTTTGTTGTTATTCCATTCTTTATTATTACATTTGGAATATCCTGCTTTGTCGCATTTCGCATGACACCTTCCATTCTTTATTATTACGCTGGGAATAACTTTTGTGCTGTGCGGTCTATCGCATGCCTGGTGAATTCTTCTATTATTCCATTCTTTATTATTTTGTTGGAATAACCTGTCTATGTGGATTACCACATGCATGGTGACTGATCCTTTGTATTGATTCCTTATTAAATTGTGGAAATGATCTGTCTACGTGGATTATCGCATGGCGGGCAAAAATCCATTTGCAGTTTCATATATTCTATTATACTAAGTTGGTTAAAGTTTTGGCTTCTATACTCCATGAAATTAGTAGAATATCCTGGATATTTGCGCTTCATCCAGTATCTTTTCATGGAAATATTCTTCCGAGCATTCTTGAATTTTACTCCACAAAGCAGTATCATGTTGACAATTTAGACGTTTTTGAGTTCAGGATAAATTAACTTATAAATCTTTAAAATTTAATTCTTGAACTTGTTTTATTGAATTATTATGTCATTGTCATCATCCTCATGTTTATATTATGTTGAAAGTCATCTCATGGCATGTAGTGCATAGATGGACTTGGTATGATTATGACCGGATTATTCGGTATAGTCACGCACTTGATTAATGTTACAAATGATGTGGTAAAAGTCCTCATTGGCCCTGTAGTGCATTGATGGGCGATTGTTGGCATGATCATGACCATTGATGATGAAAACACGAATATCCTTGGCTCATAGTGCATGGATAATTTGTGGTCGTGATACTAATGAATATCCTTGGTAGTAGGGTAGGGATGACGTGGTTTATTTAATAAAATTTGAGTCTCAAATGATAAAAGTGATGAAAAACCTTTTAAATCATAGAAGATAGTAGATTTTATTCTCTACTTGACTCTTCTAATAGATTGCTTGTTCATTGCAGATTAAACTTGATGTATGTTATATTGTATCGGTTTAACACTTTATTGAAGGTTAACGATAATTTATTCTGCATTATCTTAGCCATAATATTTCATACTGGACTAGTCGGGAAACGGAGTGATGGTCCAGATGATAGCATTAGTAGTCCTCACTATTCTATGAAATAGTGTGATAATAATTGTAATGAGGACTTATTCTGAGAGTGGATATTGTCTAGAAGACAATATTTGTATTAAAACTCACCGCTCATGTTGTATATTTAAGATTGTATTTGTATTCTATACCATGTATTTGGCGACTCAGAATAGGTGATGTATACCTATTTTGGGGGCGTCACAGTTGGTATCAAAGCTTGGGGATATGATCCCTGGCTGAGATGTGAGACAAGAACTAGGAGGGGAGAGAGGCAGAATTCCTTCGCTAGTATGACCTACCTAAGTTTATTTGGTATTTAATTGGTCGGTCAGAGTATTGGGATAATATGTGATATGTTAATTAACCCTTGTTTTGTGGCAGTATTTGAAAATGACATCCGAGAATGTTAAAAATAGCAATGGAGCACAGGAGACCGTTAAGTCTCCACAGATCAATAATTAGGATAATGTGCATCAGGAAGGTGACAATCCTCATGCAAACGACAACACTGACTGTTGCCTCTTTTTCAGTTCTGATAAAAGAGCTCTAACTCATGCAAGCATACATGTGTCAACAAGTAATACAGAGTAAGTAGAGTATCGATCCCACAGAGAAAGTTGTCAAATTTAAACTACTATGCATCAATTAACTCACTATATTCATATGCTTAGACTATTAACTATAATTGATGAATTAATCTAATTGCTAATAACAACTAAAAATAAGAATACCAATGGAATAAATCAAATCTGGAAATAATGGGACCCTAACTTCATTTAATACTTCGTCTAATCGCCACTATCATGCAAGAAGTGTTCACATATCATAGGAAAATAGTCAGAGCACTAACAGAGTTATAGCCATTTTTCAATGCACTATAACCTACTTACACAAGCATCCACAGATGATAGACTCCATGTAATCATCAATACAACCAAAATCACTATATGTCTATGTGAAATTGCAATTATATTGATTTTAAGCACAATCCCTTACTCTAGCTCATACGGCAAAATAGTATATGTCTATCTGGTTAACAAAATACGTAAGCCATCTAAAACAGCCCCATATTCGCATGCTATCATGATTACAATCCATACTCGCATGTTCATTGTCAATTCCATACAAGTACTGAAACGAATGGTGATCAGGCATTCATACATATAAAATAATTACGATAGAATTCCCACATGATATGCAAAACAGCCCTAGCATTCAAGCATGCAACCAAACTACATATTAAAATCCGTTAGAATCCCATAATGGAGTTTAGTTCATAGCTGAACCGAAAGCCATTATGGGATCAATGCTAAACATGATTACAAAGCAAACAATTGAAAGATGAAAGATAGAACGATCAAACCCAATTGCTGAATATAAACAAATGATAACATTCAAATCCTCATAATATTCCAGCAAAATAAAGTACTAATCCACTACAATAGAGAATCCCAAGAAGAATTGGAGAAGTAGACATTTCGGCTTCGTTCTACGTTGGAACCTCAAGTGTAAACCTTAGTTTCTATGATGAAAGTACGCTAAAAGTTATCAATCATCTGTCTAACACTAGTCAGAATCATTTTTAATCCAATTACCACTCATTTAATTAAAAATTAAAATAAAACAAATACACAACTTCAGCATCGTACGCGGCCACGCGCCCCTCCAGTATGTTCCTCGCGCGGGCGCGGGACTTGCAGAATGTCATGCTCTCCAGCCGAGTACTCGCGTGGGCACGCGCTCTCAAGGCTATTCTGCACATGCATGCCCATGACTTGCAATCTAGATTCTGGTTACGGTTACGATTACGTCATCTTTGTTCTTCTGCTGCTACTTGTTCATTCATGCTTAATCCTCTTCTATGCTTGATCTTTTGCTTCATTTGACCGTCATGCCATGATATCCCCTACTTGTGCCTTGCCTTCACACATCCATTAGCCTCGTGCCCTCTATTACCACCAAATTTAAGTCGATTCTTGCACTTATTCACCAAAAGGAGTTTTAAGTAAATGCAATGTAAAATATCATGAAATGAAACTAAAACACAATAAAATGTACTTGAGATGGGCATAGTTCGCGTAAATTTGTATTCAATAACTAGGTATAAATACCACTTATCAAATACCCCCAAACTTGAACTATTGCTTGCCCTCAAGCAATGCATGCTAATGAACAATGAATATGCAGCTACGATACTAATCTATGATGCAACCTAGTCTCACATAGTTCCAGCCATAACAGAATTCCAGTCCAATTTGCCTCAGTGAATTATCCAGATCCAAGAATACAATTTCAAACCAAGCTATAGACATAATGTTAGACACTCAAATAATTCATATATTTTATAGAGATGCTGTGTGTGTGTGTGTGTGGTGTTCACCAAAACTTGATCTAAGCAAAGAATATATATATGTTACATTGCTCCAAATAGAAAATTATAGTCTAAATCAAGACTCATGTAAACTCATGCCACACAGACTGTTTCAACATATCAACACAAACTAAGGTTTAACAATGGGCTTATTGCTTTATTGCTACTCACGAGGGCGATTAACGCACTTTTCCGCGGCGTTTATTGCTATTTTCTTTTCTTTTTCCCTTTTTCTTTTTTTCACATGACTGTGCAATGTATTAATCCATTAGGCACACTACTACCCCTTAGCGAGATTTCAACCAACGACTCCCAGACCATGAAAGACCTTAGGGTGCTAGGTGTAGAGACAATCCCCTCGGGCGTACTTACTCAAGTAGCCAGGGCCCCGAAATAAGACTAGCCACGTTATTGCTATTCATTTTTTTAATACATAGCATACCCATGTTTTCTTAAATTTTGAATGTCAATGTTTGTCAAGTCTACACGCATGTTCCACATTTTTCTCTTTTTTTAAAACTACATTTTCTGACAAGCAATGCAACACATAATTCTTATACCTGTAAGTGATTGTGAACACATCCGTGCAAACCAAAAGCATTTAAACAGTAACATGAATTTCATCGTGTAAAACCTTATAACTACGTTCATGTTATCCAATATACTCTAGAATCCTTCACAATTCACGATCATCATTGGCTAGGCAAAAATTTCTATAAAGCAAGAATTTTGTGAGACATGCAAATTAACTAAATTTTTTTTTTCTATCAATGGAACAATAACATCAACAACAACTAAATTATTAAACTAAACATGCAACATTTTAACTAATCATGCAAAACTAACTACATGCTACTATACTACTCCTCAATACCCCCAAACTTAAAGTATTCAATGCCCCATTGAATGAAGGTAAAGGGTACAGAAAACTCCCCTAATGATCGGCTTGACCACCCTCCTCGGGTTGTGAATCTGGTGGTGGATATGGCACTGCGATCCCAAACTGAGGCCACTCTAGCATTGTTCCTTGCTGCGCGAAGGCTTCGACCAAGGCCCTAGTGAGTCCGGTAGCAAACGTTCCAAAGTTGTCATACATGGTGTTGACTTTGCGCTCCAACCTTCGGAGCTGTCGATCGCTAGGAACGGTATGTGCTCAGGTGGATGGGCCTGCCTCATCTATCTGAGGGGGCTACTGGGATGGCTCGGGGAATGTTGGCCTGAGAATAAATCCTCGTCCGCGCGGGTGTGCTTCGCCTCTTGCCCAGCCCTCGAATTTTGTAATGGTGGCATGAGTGATGTCCTGGCTTGGATATTGCATTTGTTTATTGCCCCAATTGCACCCCTGATGAGCACATAGCATGGCTACCACTGATGCATGTGGAATGCTCCCAGTGGTACTTCCCTTTAGATACTTCACAATGTTTTGATGAATCAAATACCCCATGTCAATATACTCGCCAGTAATGATGCCCCACAGAATTATGGCCCTTTCTGCCATTATCTCATGCTGATGCGATGAAGTCAATAACTTGGCACAAATGAACAAATTCCACGCCTTAGCATATCGAGGGCAGCTGCTGGGAATATTCGAGGCTGGGTCGTGTCGACTTTGTAAGTCCACTTCGTGCCTGGTATGCACAATTCTGTAATAACACACTCCAAGTCAGTTTCCTGATGTGCCCCTGTGATCCAATTGGCAGCCCCTCATGATGGTCTCTCGGTGATTCTCAGAACGGTTCTGATGGTGGAGGGTCTGTAGTCTACCTCAACACCTAGAACCATAGAGGTATCGTTCATGGTGACTTTGGCATTGGCGTAAAACTCTCGGACTATGCTCATCGGGATGGACGTGGGAGAGGCAGTTAGTCCACCCCAGCCTTGTTCCTGGATCATGGCACAAAGCTGTCCATCCTGGCCTTCTGGTTTGAATCCTCTTTCCTTGATAAATGTTTTTACTACGATTCGGTAGTACTCCTGCTAGGCTTCCAGACATAGGAACTTGGTGTGGTCAACAATGTCCTCCTCGTGACTGCTAAAGGAGGATGAGGAAGATGAAGATGGTCGTGCTCTCTTCGGACCCATTTGCAGATATTTGAGCGAGAATGAAGATGAACTTACTGAGAGTAAATGAGAATTTGTGATGTGATAATCTCCAAACTTGTCTCTGCCAACCCAATCAGGAACCCTAGCTTTATAGAGTGGATGAGAGCGTGGGTTGAGCTTTGAACGTGTGAGAGAATCGTGGAGATGTGATTGAGAAATGCACTACTTCAATTTGTAACTGATAGAGAGATAGAGACATGAGTTATGGAGAGGGAGAGAATTTCGCGTCTGTTATTATTCCAAATGAGAGTCCAAATGGTCCACAACTCTTTTTAAAATGTTTAGATTTGTCTTAATTGATTATCAGCATGCGTGCCGCGTGAGTTTATCTTTGAAATTTGGTAGCGCAGAGCGTGAGACTTGCAGAATATATGTTGTCTTGATTGACTTGATCGCATTTGGCGTCGTGCGGTTTGTACTACATAAGTAGTGCGTACCGATATATCTGTAATGTTATTCAATTCTACTCTGCCTATCAATGATGTTTTCCAGTGATAGTTCCTCTATAGACATTAATGCACATTGTTAAGGCATGAATTAGTGGCCACATAATGCTAACATCTTGCAAATATTCACAACACAATTCTTGCTACACACTTAGGCATGAAAATCTGATATCCTATTAAAAATGAGTTAGATATAACTAACTAAAATAATCTAAACTGAATAACTAAAAAGTCAAATGAGGTAGAAATAATGGGTTGCCTCCCATCCAGCGCTATGTTATAGTCAATTAACTTGACTGTCTCTGAGTCTCATGTTACATCAAGAACTGAGGTGCTTTCCTTATTGTCCACCGCACCCCGAAATTTGATGACTTCAGCTTTCGTCAAAGGTTCTACCTTCAACTCTGAGTTTTCACCCGTTACACGCCTCAACGGTCCGTAATTCCCCGACTTCTGTACCTCATCCTTTAGGCCCCAATCCACCAAGTCAACCAGGAAGCATTCTTCTTCATCAGTTGGTAACTTTATTGCTTTAAAGACGTTGAAGGTGATCTCCTGATATTGAACACGCATAGTGAGTTCACCTTTTTGCACATCTATCGAAGTCCTGCCTGTGGCTACAAAATGGTCTCCCCAGTATTATTGGTATGCTTTTGTCTTTCTCGTAGTCTAAAATGATGAATTCAGCCGAAAATATAAACTTGTCCACCTTTACCAACACATCTTCAACAATTCCCCGTGGATACGTGATGAATCTGTCAGCTAGCTGTAATGATATGTTCGTCGACCTTGGGGCTGGTAATCCCAACTGGTTAAACACTGACAAGGGCATCAAATTTATGCTTGCCCCCAGATCACATAAACACTTACTAAAGTTCATCTTCCCAATTGTGCACGGAATTGTGAAGCTGCCCGGATCTTTCAGTTTAGGAGGTAGTTTACGCTGAAGCACCGCACTGCATTCCTCTGTCAAGGCTACCGTCTCAAACTCATTTAGTCTTCTCTTCCTTGACAATATACCCTTCATAAACTTTGCGTAGCTTGGCATTTGTTCCAATGCCTCGGTGAACGGTATGTTGATCTGCAGCTTTTTGAATACCTCCAAGAACTTGCTGAACTATTTATCCTCCATCTGCTTGTTTAATCTCTGTGGATACGGTACTTGAGGGTGAATTGGTGGCACTGAACTCTTGAGCTTCTCCTCTGAACCTGTTTTATCTTTCTCTTCCTGTTGTTCCTCAGAATTTTTCAAATTTTCTTCCTTATCAGTCACCTGCTCTGCCTTGCGCGGTCGCGCGACATCCTTAGTGTTGTCAGGCGCGGACGCGCGACTTACAGTGCCTGTCAAACCTTTCCTAGATCTCAATGTGATCGCTTGACATTGTTCCTTCCCGTCTCTTCATGGATTTGCCTCTGTGTTACTTGGCAAGGAACCTTGGGGCCTGTTATTTAGCATGCTCGCCATCTGTCCCATCTGAGTCTCCAAATTCTTAATAGCCACTGCTTGGCTCTTGATCATAACCTCCGTATTTGCCATGTACTTCAACATCATATCCTCCATTTCCGATTTCTTTTCTGGCTGTGGTGCAGCTGGTGCATGATGTTGTTGCTGAGAGAATCCCGGTGGAAATGGTGGTTTCGATATATCTTGTGGTATTTGAAATTGGTGTGTGATTGGATTGAAGATTTTACTGGCCCGACTTGTTGATTTCCTTGGTTATTTGACTAGCTAAAGTTTGGATGATTTCGGTTGTTGGGGTGGTATGTGTTCTGAAATTGACCTTGGTCTTTCCTGTAGTTGCTCACATACTGCACCGACTCTGAGCTGATGGCACATTGATCTGTGGAGTGTGACCCCGCACAAATCTCACAAACGAAGGCAACTGTTTTCACTTTGCTTTCTACTAAAGTATCTATTTTCTTAGCCATAGTTGCCATCTGTGCCGATAACTGTATAATGGCATCAACCTCTAACACATCTGCAACCTTGGGTTGTGGCATCCGAGCTGTAGGATTTTGGTAATCATTTGCAGCCATAGTTTTAATAAGTGCATAGGCTTCGTCATAACTTTTTTGCCCATAATGCTCCTCCTGCAGCTGCATCCATAATCGGTCTCGACTGCCAACCCAATCCGTTGTAAAATGAGTTGATCACCATCCAATCTGGCATACCGTGATGCGGACACTTCCTTAGCATTTCTTTGTATCTCTCTCATGCCTCATATAAGGACTCGCCTTGTTGTTGCTCAAACTGAGAGATAGTTGTCCTCATCTTTGCAGTCTTAGCCATCGGAAAGAACTTGGCTAAGAATTTCTGTGATAGGTCCTCCCATGTAGTGATTGACCCCGATGACAAAGAATTTAACCAACTTCTCGCCTTATCCCTCAATGAAAATGGGAATAGCCGTAGTCTAATGGCATCCTCTGTCACACCGTTATAACGGAATGTATCACAAATCTTTATGAAGCTCCATAAGTGTTCATTCGGATCATCTGTAGCAGCACCCCCAAACTGAACCGAGTTCTGCACCATCTGAATAGTGTCCGGTTTAATCTCAAAAGTGTTGGTCGCTATCACGGGTCTCGACTATGCTCTCGATTGTAGTCCATTTATGTTTGGCATGGAATAGTCCCTTAGAGCCCGATGATCTTCTCTTTGCTCAATTCTCTGTTCTTCAGCCATATCTGGTATGGTTCCTTCTAACTTAGCTTGTAAATTTCTTCGCACACTAGCTTTCCAACCTCTCCCGTTAATGTTATCCTGCGCTGGTGTTAATTCGGAATTGGAAGATCTTGTGTACATAAAAATCTACAAGTACATGAAATTACAAATAAAACAAAAATAGAAATGAGAAACGATCAGAATTATCTAAGTCATACAATATAGCTTTAAACTAATGATAATTATTTAAATTAACGCTTTTCCCGTGAATGTAGCAAAAACACTGTTGCCTCTTTTTTTTCGATTTTGATAAAGAGCTCTAACTCATGCAAGCATACATGTGTCAACAAGTAATACAGAGTAAGTAGAGTATCGATCCCACAGAGAAAGTTATCAAATTTAAACTACTATGCATCAAGTAACTCACTATATTCATATGCCTAGGCTATTAACTATAATTGATGAATTAATCTAATTGCTAATAACAACTAAAAATAAGAATACTAATGGAATAAATCAAATCTGGAAATAATGGGACCCTAACTTCATTTAATACTTCGTCTAATCGCCACTATCATGCAAGAAGTATTCACATATCATAGGAAAATAGTCAAGAGCACTAATAGCCATTTTTTAATGCATTATAACCTACTTACACAGCATCCACAGATGATAGACTCCATGTAATCATCAATACAACCAAAATCACTATATGTCTATGTGAAATTGCAATTATATTAATTTTAAGCACAAGCCCTTACTCTAGCTCATACGGTGAAACAGTATATGTCTATCTAGTTCACAAAATATGCAAGCCATCTAAAATGTTTTTATATTTCGCATGCTATCATGATTACAATCCATACTCGCATGTTCATTATCAATTCCATACAAGTACTGAAACGAATGGTGATCATGCATTCATACATGTAAAACAATCACGATAGAATTCCCACATGATATGCAAAATAGCCCTAGCATTCAAGCATGCAACCAAACTACATATTAAAATCCGTTAGAATCCCATAATGGAGTTTAGTTCATAGCTGAACCAAAAGCCATTATGGGATCAATGCTAAACATGATTACAAAGCAAACAATTGAAAGATGAAAGATAGAACGATCAAACCCAATTGCTGAATATAAACCACTAATAACATTCAAATCCTCATAATATTCTAGCAAAATAAAGTACTAATCCACTACAATAGAGAATCCCAAGAAGAATTGGAGAAGTAGACGTTTCGACATCGTTCTACGTTGGAATCTCCCTCAAGTGTAAACCCTAGCTAAAAGTTATCAATCGTCTGTCTGACACCAGTCAGAATCGTTTTTAATCCATTTACCACTCATTTAATTAAAAATTAAAATAAAACAAATACACGACTTGACGCCAGCGCGATGATTGCGTGCCCTCGATATGTTCCTCATACGTGAGACTTGCAGAATGTCATGCTCTCCAGCCGAGTACTCGCGTGGGCGCGTGCTCTCAAGGCTATTACCTCTTCTGGCGCTGTGGCTGCGACTTGCAATCTGCAGATTACGGTTACGGTTACGATTACGTCATGCTTTCTGCTTGCTGCTACTTGTTCATTCATGCTTAATCCTTTTCAATGCTTGATCTCTTGCTTCATTTGACCGTCATGCCATGATATCCCCTGCTTGTGCCTCGCCTTCACACATCCATTAGCCTCATGCCCTCTATTATCACAAAAATTAAGCCAATTCCTGCACTTATTCACCAAAAGGAGTTTTAAGTAAATGCAATGTAAAATATCATGAAATTCAACTAAAACACAATAAAATGTACTTGAGATGGGCATAGTTCGCGTAAATTTGTATTCAATAACTAGGTATAATGTGACACCCCCAAAATAGGTATACATCACCCATCTTGGGTCGCCAGATACATGGTGCAGAATACAAATACAATCTTTAATATACAACAAGAAAGTTGTGAGTTTTAATACAAATATTGTCTTCTAGACAATATCCACTCTCAGAATAAGTCCTCATTACATTTATTGTCACACTATTTAACAGAATAGTGAGGACTACTAATACTATCATCTGGACCATCACTCCGTTTCCCGACTAGTCCCTGCTACGTTCTCATTTCTTGAAGTGAACAGTGAAAGAAAGGGTGAGCTCAACTAGCACAATAAGAAATATTATGACTAAGATAATGCAGGATAAATTATCATTAGCCTTCAACAATGTTAAACTGATAAAATACAATAGACAACAAGTTTAACTGCAGCGGAATAAGCAATCCATTAAAAGAGTCAAGTCGAGAATAAAATCTACTATCTTTTATGATTTAAAAAGATTTTCATCACTTTTATTGCTGAGACTCAGCTTAATAAATAATTCACATCATCCCTGCACTACGACCAAGGATATTCATTAGGGTCATGATCACAAATTATCCATGCACTACATGCCAAGGATATTCGTGTATTCATCAATGGTCATGATCATGCCAACAACTGTCCATCAATGCACTATGAGCCAATGAGGACTTTTACCACATCATTTGTAACATTACGGTCATGATTATACCGAATAATCCCTGATCATAATCATACCAAGTCCATCTATGCACTACAGGCCACAGATGACTTTAAAAAATATAAACATGAGGATGATGACAATGATATAAGAATTCAATAAAACAAGTTCAAGAATTAGTTTATCCAGAACTAATAACGTCCAAATTGTCAACATGATACTTCTTTGTAGAGTAAAATTCAAGAATGCTCAAAAGAATATTTCCATGAAAAGATCTTTGGATGAAGCGCAGATATCAATGATATTCCACTAATTTCATGGAGTATAGAAGTCAAAACTTTAACCAACCGAGTATAATAATAAGAATGGAATAACAAAAGAAATCACCGGGCATGTGATAGATAGCACGATCGAGTTATTCCAACAGAATAATAAATATGGAACTAGGTCCGGCGTAAACGCACAGACATGATATTCCGATAGAATAATAAATACGGAACCAAGTCCGGCGTAAAACGTATAGACAGGATATTCTAACAGAATAATAAAGAATGGAATAACATAAGGATTTCACCAAGTATAGAAGTCCAGCGTGATCTGAGTTATTCCAATGTATAATAAAGATTTTAACGGTCCCAAGAAAAACGCATGATGTGATATTTCCAACGAGAATAATAATGAATGGAATAACATAAGGATTTCACCAAGTATAGGGTATGCCGCGTATATAGGTTAATTCAATAGAATAATAAAGAATGGAATAACAGATGTTTTCTTCATGAAGAAGAAAGAATAACACCCCTTACCGTAAAAGACACTGGATATCGAAGTAGTGAAGTAGTAGAATACTCTTCTCCTTTCTCTCTATAATTTCTCTCTCTAGAGTTTCAGTGAATTCGTAAGAAATAATGAAGGAATGAGCTTCTATTTATAGAAGAATGGATTAAATAGTAACTAATTCTGAAACAGTCAGTTTGATTTACTTTTAAACGGACGGTTCAGATTGATTTACTATTAAAACTTAAAAGCAACGGTCCATCTTGATTTCTTCGTTAAAACTTTAAACCAATGATCCATATTGATTCACTATTATAACTTTCCACCAAATGGTCCATATTGATTCACTAATATAACTTCAACCAATGGTCTGAAAAATTAGCACATCTCCTCATGGAATAATATTGTACCCAAATACCCGAATGGACAATACTAGAGTGATAGTAACCGGGTCAATAGTAACTCATGAATAGTAATTCGTGAATAGTAACTCGTGAATAGTACTCTGACCCGAAAAGTTCCCCGAATACCCGATTGAACAATATAACCTCCAGACATCAATTATCATCGGAATAGATGTCGATTTCTACTAACACAAATAATCTCAACACAATGAAACTATAAAATTCATCTTTAATCAACACGAACTTATTCATCATTAATATTATAACTCACAATATTTAGCAACCAGGTTGTTCCCAGGAAAGAGGGGGCTTTCCAATAAGGATTTCTCCCTATTGGCGCACAATTAGGTGACCAAACCTCTCCTTGACAGAACTTCTAGACATTGTAAATATTGCAATTTAATAATATGAATAACTTTGTCGTCTCAATTATTGATTTAATAATATAACATATAATGCAGATGATACTGTGGCAATAATCGAATCAATAATATGAGAGATATGATGCAACAATTACTGTAGCAATAATTGAGTATAAATGAGTGACTTCTCACGTAAGCATCAATAATCAATACAGTGTGCTACTATGCAACCACGCATATTACTGTACTTTTACTACCGGGTAGTTCAACAGTTTTAACAATAACACATTTGCCGTTATTTATAAAATATTTTTGTCGTTTTCTCAATCCGACAATAATTCCATTGTGGGGTCCACTAATGATTGTGCTGTTGTACGAATATTCCCGACAAAAAGAATATTCCCCGACCAATCGAATATTTTATAACAACTTGCATACTTAGCAAAATTTATAAATATTACCTACAACTATAACATTACATCAAATTCATTCCATAATATTCAAAAATGATATTTATAGAAAAATCATCTTTATTAAAAAAAAGTTGGGGTCTTACAACCTCCTCTTCTTATGAAATTTTGCCCTCGAAATTAGAGTACGTACCTGGTATGTAGAAGAGGTAAGGATACCTTGATTTCATTTCAGATTCTAACTCTCAGGTCATTTCCTCAACATCGTGGTTCCTCCACAAAACTTTGACTTGAGGTATAACCTTGGAGCGTAGAATATGCCCCTTTTTATCCAAGATTTTAACAGGAACCTCCTCATATGTTAAATCTTCCGCTATTTCGTCTGGTTCTAACTCAATAATGTGGTTCGGGTCTTTCACATATTTACGTAACATAGATATGTGAAAAATATTATGAACACGAGACATACTTGGCGGTAAAGCGAGTCCATAGGCCACAGTTCCTACTCGTTTGAGGATTAAAAATGGGCCAATGAATCGAGGATTGAGCTTTCCTCTTTTTCTGAATCTCGTAACTCCTTTCCATGGAGCAACACGTAACAACACATGATCTCCAATATCGAATTCCACATCCTTTCGATGAAGATCAACATAACTCTTTTGTCGATCTTGTGAGGTTCTTATACGTTGTCGGATCGTTTGAATCTTTTTCGTAGTCATACGTACCAACTTCGGTCCCAACAACGTTGCTTCACCCACCTCATCCTAGCATACTGGAGAACGACACTTTCTTCCATACAACGCTTCGAATGGAGCCATGCCAATACTTGCTTGAAAACTGTTGTTGTATGAAAACTCCACCAATGGTAAGAACTTGCCCCAACTTCCCTTGAAGTCAAGGACACAGAGTCTTAATAAATCTTCAAGAGTTTGAATAGTCCTCTCTGATTGTCCGTCCATCTGAGGATGATATGCCGAACTAAATCATAAATCCGTGCCCATAGCTTTTTGTAAACTAACCCAAAATCTTGAAGTGAATCTTAGGTCTCGATCAGAAACTATGGATACTGGCATACCATGCAATCTTACAATCTCGTTTATATACATACTAGCAAGACGTTCAAGTGTGTAAGTTTCTCGTATCGGTAAGAAATGAGCAGACTTAGTCAATCTATCAATAATGACCCAAATCGCACCTATACCTTGTGAAACCTTGGGAAGACCAGTAACGAAATCCATGGTAATTTTCTCCCACTTCCATTTTAGAATTTCAAGTGGTTACAATGGACCTTTTGGCACTTGATGCTCCGCCTTGACTCATTGACAAGTTAGACACCTTGAGATAAACAATGCTATCTCTCTCTTCATATTTATCCACTAAAATGTATGACGAAGATCACGATACATTTTGGTACTCCCAGGATGGATTGCAAACGGTGTGTTGTGCGCCTCCATCATGATTCTATACTTTAAATTAGGGTTGTTAGGAACACAAAGTCTGGAGTTGACTCGAAGTATTCCTTCTTCATCGATTCTTGCTTCCGGCATAGCACCTTCTTCCACTTTCTTCCTCATACGCATCAGCTCCAGGTCTGTAGCTTGAGTAGCTTTAACTTTATCAATTAAAGTCGGTTCTACTCGTATATTCGCTATCATCACATAGGTCCTTGGAGTCTTTAACTCTATCTCCATCCTTTGCAAGTCACACAAAATGGGCCTTTGCGTTGTCAATATTGCACTCGTGCCCGCATATGATCTTCTACTCAATGCGTCAACTACCACGTTCGCTTTTCCAGGATGGTATTGGATGGTATGATCATAATCTTTCAATAGTTCAAGCCAACGTCGTTGTCGCATGTTGAGTTCCTTTTGAGTAAAGAAATATTTGAGGCTTTTATGATCCGTAAAGATCTCTACTTTCTCCCCATACAAGTAATGCCTCCAAATCTTTAGTGTAAAAATGACTGCTACCAACTCTAAATCATGAGTAGGATAATTCCTCTCATATTCTTTGAGTTGTCGAGAGGCATAGGCTATGACTTTCCCATGTTGCATGAGAACACATCCTAAACCTTCGCCCGTAGCATCACTGTAGATGACAAACCCCTCCGAGACAGATGGTATTGTCAGAACAGGTGCTGAAATGAGTCTCCTCTTGAGTTCTTGAAAACTCTTCTCACATTTCTCGTTCCAACCGAATTTTGTATCTTTTCGATTCAGCTGAGTTAGTGGAGTAGCGATTCGAGAAAACCCTTCTATGAATCTCCGATAATAACCAAATTTAAGCCGAAAAGCTACGTGCTTGATCATCGATTTAGGTTGCTCCCGACTTTGAATAGCTTCAATCTTTCTTTGGGTCAATGATATTCCATGACTAGATACTACGTGCCCAAGGAATGCTACTTCCTCAAACCAGAACTCGCATTTCTTCAACTTGGCATAAAGCTTATATTCACGAAGCTTTTGGAGTATCAGCCTCAAGTGTTGCTCATGATCTTCATGGCTTTTGGAATAAATAAGAATGTCATCAATGAAGACGACCACAAAGTGATCCAAATAATCCTTGAATACTCGGTTCATCATATCCATCAAGGCAGCAGGAGCATTAGTCAATCCAAAAGACATGACTAGGAATTCATAATGCCCGTATCGAGTTCTGAAAGCCATTTTTGGAATGTCATTGGTTCTAATCTTCAATTGGTGATATCCAGAACGAAGATCAATCTTTGAAAAGAATTTGGCGCCTTGCAACTGGTCCAATAGGTCATCAATACGTGGCAATGGGTACCTATTTTTGATGGTGACATGGTTTAACTCCCGATAATCAATACAAAGTCGCATACTCCCATCTTTCTTTTTCACGAATAGAAAAGGAGCACCCTAAGGAGAAATACTAGGACGAATAAAGCCAATGTCTAACAATTCCTACAGTTGGGTCTTTAACTCCTGAAGTTCAATAGGAGCCATTCGATATGGGGCTTTGGAAATAGGTTTTGTCTGGGTTCAAGGTCGATACAAAAATTCAATTTCATGCTCGGGGGTAGGCCAGAAGTTCTTGAGGAATAATACGAAAATTCATTAACAATAGAAATATCATTCAAAACTGACGTATTTTTGTTTAGATCCGTGACATGAGCTAAGAAAGCTTGACATCCGTTTTTCAATAAACGAATAGCTTTATGGCTTGAGATGACAGTGATTGATTTTAATGGTTTGGTTTCTTGAATTCGCATAATAGGTTGGTTAGGAATATGAAAGCTAACAACCTTACGAAAACAATCAATTTTTGCATGATGAGTAGTTAACCAATCAATCCCTATAATTACGTCAAATGCAAGTATTTTTAATGAAATAAGATCAACAGGTAATGTGAGGATACCAATTTGAACCAAAAAAGACTTATAAACAGTGGATGTAATGAAGGTTTCTCCCAACGGAGTTTCAACAGCTAAGTCAAAGTTCAATTTCTCCGGAGTCAATTTTAAACGTTGAGCGCAAGTAGGAGAAATAAAAGAATGGGTAGAACCGGTATCAAATAAGGTATATGCTTCGCTAGAGTTTATGATAAGCTTACCCATGATGACCTCATTTGGGTTCCTTACTTTCTGGGAGGTCACAACAAACGCTCTCCCTTGTACTACTGGCTTTGATTTTCTAGGACGACCTTTGGTGCCTCCTTCCCAGCTGGACTTGTCTTTGGTGAACGACAAAATCGGGCTAGGTGTCCTTCTCTTCCACAATTGTAACACGCTTTGGATGGCATCTCGTAGTTTGGACTGATATGTCCCACCCCTCCGCATTTGAAGCATATAATAGGTAGTTGTTCTCCTTCCTTAACAACGGGTGATGGTGCTGACGTCTTTCCATCATTGTTGAATCTCCTCTTCTTGAAATGTCCATTTTTATTGTTTTGGCCATGATTACCACCGAAGTGGTTACCATTTCTGGCATGTTGATTCCCTCCACGCTTATTGTCACCGCTTCGATGACTGCTATCACTGGTATTATCATTTTTCCGGCTGCTCTCTTTTGGTTGGGTTGACTCATTATCGTGTTCTAATAACTGAGCCCTATTAACAACATCTGAATACAAACACAGTTTATGAGAGATAAGGTATTGACGTATCTCAGGTTTCAAACCTCTTAGAAACATTCGCGTCATTCTCTCCTCATTATCAACCAAATGGGACGCAAACCGGGACAACTTGGCAAACTTGGCTTCGTACTGTGACACGGTCATGTTGTTTTGCTCCAGGTTTATGAACTCTACCTCTTTCATGTGACGAATACTTTCGGGAAAGTACTTTTCCTTGAACAGTTCTTGAAACTTCTCCCAAGACATCTTCAAGTCGGCGGGGTTGAGTACGCTTTACTGATTCCCACCAAAGAATCTGCCGCCTTGCGCAACATTAAGGTGGCAAAGGGAACCTTTTGCTCCTGAGCAACCCAAGACATCAAATATCTTGTTGATCTGTTTTATCCACGTCTCAGCCTTAAGTGGTTTAGGCTCACCAAAAAAACTCTGGTGGTCCCAGCTCCTTGAACTGTTTGGCGGTGATCGTCTGAGAGTTGCCAGTGTTTCCACCTGCATTTTGGACAGGAGCCGCTCTCGCCTGATGTTGAATGAATTGCATGAAGCCTCAGAACATTCCATCGTTCATCATTTGGTCAGTGTTGTTGTTGGCATGAAGATTGTCGCCTTCCTGATGCACATTGTCCTGGTTATTGATCTGTGGAGACTCAACAGTCTCATGTGCTCCATTGATGTTCTCAACATTCTTGGATGCCATTTTCAAATACTGCCACAAAACAAGGGTTAATTAACATATCACATATTAACCCTATACTCTGACCGACCAATTAAATAACAAATAAACTTAGGTAGGTCATACTAGTGAAGGAATTCCCCGTCTCTCCCCTCCTAGTTCTTATCTCACATCTTAGCCAGGGATCATATCCCTAAGCTTTGATACCAAATGTGACGCCCCCAAAATAGGTATACATCACCCATCTTGGGTCGCCAGATACATGGTGCAGAATACAAATACAATCTTTAATATACAACAAGAAAGCTGTGAGTTTTAATACAAATATTATCTTCTAGATAATATCAACTCTCAGAATAAGTCCTCATTACATTTATTGTCACACTATTTAACAGAATAGTGAGGACTACTAATACTATCATCTAGACCATCACTCCGTTCCCCGACTAGTCCCTGCTACGTTCTCATTTCCTAAAGAGAACAGTGAAAGAAAGGGTGAGCTCAACTAGCCCAGTAAGAAATATTATGACTAAGATAATGCAGGATAAATTATCATTATCCTTCAACAATGTTAAACTGATAAAATACAATAGACAACAAGTTTAACTGCAGCGAAATAAGAAATCCATTAAAAGAGTCAAGTAGAGAATAAAATCTACTATCTTTTATGATTTAAAAAGATTTTCATCACTTTTATCGCTGAGACTCAGCTTAATAAATAATTCACATCATCCCTGCACTACGACCAAGGATATTCATTAGGGTCACGACCATAAATTATCCATGCACTACATGCCAAGGATATTCGTGTATTCATCAATGGTCATGATCATGCCAACAACTGTCCATCAATGCACTACGAGCCAATGAGGACTTTTACCACATCATTTGTAACATTACGGTTATGATTATACCGAATAATCCCTGGTCATAATCATACCAAGTCCATCTATGCACTACAGGCCACAGATGACTTTAAAAAATATAAACATGAGGATGATGACAATGATATAAGAATTCAATAAAACAAGTTCAAGAATTAGTTTATCCAAGAACTAATAACGTCCAAATTGTCAACATGATACTTCTTTGTAGAGTAAAATTCAAGAATGCTCAAAAGAATATTTCCATGAAAAGATACTGGATGAAACGCAGATATCAATGATATTCCACTAATTTCATGGAGTATAGAAGTCAAAACTTTAACCAACTGAGTATAATAAGGAATGGAATAACAAAAGAAATCACCAGGCATGTGATAGATATCACAGACAGGTTATTCCAACAAAATAATAAATATGGAACCGTGTCCAAGCGTAAGCGCACGACATGATATTCCGAATGTAAATAATAAATACGGAACCGGACCTACAGAAAACGCATGCAGACGAGGATATTCCAAATGAATAATAAAGAATGGAATAACATAAGGATTTCACCAAGTATAGGGGAGTCCGCGTATCTGAGTTATTCCAACGAATGTAATAATAAAGATTTTAACCAGTGTCCCAAGGTAAAAACGCCTGAGAGCACGTGATATTCCAATAGAATAATAATGAATGGAATAACATAAGGATTTCACCAAGTATAGGGTATGCCGCGTATACAGGTTAATTCAACAGAGTAATAAAGAATGGAATAACAGATGTTTTCTTCACGAAGAAGAAAGAATAACACCCCTTACCATAAAAGACACTGGATATCGAAGTAGTGAAGTAGCAGAATACTCTTTTTCTTTCTCTCTATAATTTCTCTCTCTAGAGTTTAGTGAATTCGTAAGAAATAATGAAGGAATGAGCTTCTATTTATAGAAGAATGGATTGAGTAGTAACTAATTCCTGAACGGTCCATATTGATTCACTATTATAACTTTCCACCAGCGGTCCATATTGATTCACTAATATAACTTCAACCAACGGTCTGAAAAATTAGCACATCTCCTCATGGAATAATATTGTACCCAAATACCCGAATGGACAATACTAGAGTGATAGTAACCGGGTGAATAGTAACTCATGAATAGTAACTCAAGAATAGTAATTCGTGAATAGTAACTCATGAATAGTAACTCATAAATAGTAACTCGTGAATAGTACCCTAACCCGAAAAGTTCCCCGAATACCCAATTGAACAATATAACCTCCAGACATCAATTATCATCGGAATAGATGTCGATTTCTACTAACACAAATAATCTCAACACAATGAAACTATCAAATTCATCTTTAATCAACACGAACTTATTCATCATTAATATTATAACTCACAATATTTAGCAACCAGGTTGTTCCTAGGAAATAGAGGGCTTTTCAATAAGGATTTCTCCCAATTGGCGCGCAATTAGGTGACCAAACCTCTCCTTGACAGAACTTCTAGATATTGTAAATATTGCAATTTAATATTATGAATAATTTTGTCGTCTTAATTATTTATTTAATATTATATCATATTATACAGATGATACTGTGACAATAATCAAATCAATAATATGAGAGATATGATGCAGCAATTACTGTAGCAATAATTGAGTATAAATGAGTGACTTCTCACGTAAGCATCAATAATCAATACCGTGTGCTACTATGCAATCACGCCAGATTCTTCTTATTACTTTACTACTACCGTAGTTCAACAGTTTTAACAATAACACCTCCGCCGTTATTTATAAAATATTTTTGTCATTTTCTCAATCCGACAATAATTCCATTGTGAGGTCCACCAATTATTGTGCCATTGTACGAATATTCTCGACAAAAAGAATATTCCCCGACCAATCGAATATTTTATAACAACTTGCATACTTAGCCAAATTTATAAATATTACCCACAACTATAACATTATATCAAATTCATTCCATAATATTCAAAAATGATATTTATAGAAAAATCATCTTTATTAAAAAAAAAAAGTTGGGGTCTTACATATAAATACCACTTATCACTAACTATGATGAACGATGGAATGTTTAGAGGCTTTATGCAATTCATACAACATCAGGCGAGAGCGGCTCCTATCCAAAATACAGGTGGAAACACTGGCAACTCTCGGACGGTCACTGCTAAACAGTTCAAGGAGCTGGGACCACCGGAGTTTTTTGGAGAGCCAAAACCACTTAAGGCGGAGACGTGGATAAAGTAGATCAACAAGATATTTGATGTCTTGGGATGCTTGAGGAGCAAAAGGTTCCTTTGCCATCTTCATGTTGTGGGCGAGGCGGATTCTTCGGTGGGAATCAGAAAGCATACTCATCCCGCCAAGATCAAGATGTCTTGGGAGAAGTTCCAAGAACTGTTCAACGACAAGTACTTTCCCGAAAGTATTCGTCACATGAAAGAGGTAGAGTTCATTAAACTGGAGCAAAATAACATGACAGTGTCGTAGTACGAAGCTAAGTTTGTCGAGTTGTCCCGGTTTGCGTCCCATTTAGTTGATAATGAGGAGAGAATGACACGAATGTTTATAAGAGGTTTGAAACCCGAGATACGTCAATATCTTATCTCTCATAAACTGTGTTTGTATTCAGATGTTGTTAATAAGGCTCAATTATTGGAGCGCGATAATAAGTCAACCCAACCAAAAGAGAGCAGCCGAAAAAATGATAATACCAGTGATTGCAGTCATCGAAGCGGTGACAATAAGCATGGAGGGAATCAACATGCCAGAAATGGTAACCACTTCAGTGGTAATCATGGCCAAAATAATAAGAATGGACATTTCAAGAAGAGGAGATTCAACAATGTTGGAAAGACGTCAGCATCAACACCCGTTGTTAAGGAAGGAGAACGACCACCTATCATATGCTTCAAATGCGGAGGGGAGGGACATATCAGTCCAAACTGTACGCAGCAGTTCAAAACCTGTTACAATTATGGAAGAGGAGGTCACCTAGCTCAATTTTGTCATTCAGTGAAGGCAAGTTCAGCTGGGATGGAGGCACCAAAGGCCATCCCAGAAAAGTCAAAGCCGGTAGTTCAAGGTAGAGCGTTTGTTGTGACCTCCCAGAAAGAAAGGAACCTGAACGAGGCCATCATGGGTAAGCTTATCATAAGCTCTAGCGAAGTCTATACCTTATTTTATATTGGTTCTACCCATTCTTTTATTTCTCCTACTTACGCTCAACGTTTAAATTTGACTCTGGAGAAATTGGACTTTGACTTATCTGTTGAAACTCCGTTGGGAGAAACCTTCATTACATCCACTGTTTATAAGTCTTGTTTAGTTCAAATCGGCAACCGCACGTTACCTGTTGATCTTATTTCTTTGAAAATACTTGAATTTGTTGTGATTTTAGGGATTGATTGGTTAACTACTCATCATGCAAAAATTGATTATTTTCGTAAGGTTGTTAGCTTTTATATTCCTAACCAACCTATTATGCGAATTCAAGCAACCAAACCATTAAAATCAATCACTATCATCTCAAGCCATAAAGCTATTCGTTTATTGAAAAACGGATGTCAAGCTTTCTTAGCTCATGTCACGGATTTAAACAAAAATACATCAATTTGGAATGATATTTCTATTATTAATAAATTTCCTGATGTATTCCCTGAAGAACTTCCTGGCCTAACCCCAGAGCGTGAAATTGAATTTTGTATCGACCTTGAACCCGATACAAAACCCATTTCCAAAGACCTATATCTAATGGCTCCTATTGAACTTCAGGAGTTAAAGACCCAACTGCAGGAATTGTTAGACATCGGTTTCATTCGTCCTAGTACGTCTCCTTGGGGTGCTCCTGTTCTATTTGTGAAGAAGAAAGATGGGAGTATGCAACTTTGTATTGATTATCGGGAGTTGAACCATGTCACTATCAAAAATAGATATCCATTGCCTTGCATTGATGACCTGTTTGACCAGTTATAAGGCGCCAAATTCTTTTCAAAGATTGATCTTCATTCCGGATATCACCAATTGAAGATTAGAACCGATGACATTCCAAAGACGGCTTTCAGAACTTGGTACGGGCATTATAAATTCCTAGTCATGTCTTTTGGATTGACTAATGCTCCTGCTGCCTTCATGGACATGATGAACCGAGTATTCAAGGAATATTTGGATCACTTTGTGGTCGTCTTTATTGATGACATCCTCATATATTCCAAAAGCCGTGAAGATCATGAGCAACACTTGAGGCTGATACTCCAAAAGCTTCGTGAAAATAAGTTTTATGCCAAGTTGAAGAAATGCGAGTTCTGGCTTGAGGAAGTAGTATTCCTTGGGCACGTAGTATCAAGTCATGGAATATTTTGTTAACCCAGTAAAGATTAAAGCTATTCAAAGATGGGAGAAACCTAAATCAGTGACCAAAGTACGTAGCTTTCTCGGCTTAGCTGGTTATTATCAGAGATTCGTAAAAGGGTTTTCTTGAATCGCTACTCCATTAACTCAGCTGACTCGGAAAGATACAAAGTTCGGTTGGAGCGAAGAATGTGAGAAAAGTTTTCAAGAACTCAAGAGGAGACTTATTTCAGCACCTATTTTGATAATACCATCTGGCTCGGAGGGATTTGTCATCTACAGTGATGCTTCGGGCAAAGGGTTAGGATGTGTTATCATGCAACGTGGGAAAGTAATAGCCTATGCCTCTCGACAACTCAAAGAATATGAGGGGAATTATCCTACTCATGATTTAGAGTTGGCCGCTGTCATTTTTGTGCTTAAGATTTTGAGTCATTACCTGTATGGAGAGAAGGTGGAGATCTATATGGATCATAAAATCCTCAAATATTTCTTCACTTAAAAGGAACTCAACATACGGCAACGACGTTGGCTTGAGCTGTTGAAAAATATGATCATACCATCCAATACCATCTTGGAAAAGAGAACGTAGTAGCTGACGCATTGAGTAAAAGATCTTATGTGGGCACGAGTGCATTATTGTCAACGCAAAGGCCCATTGTGTATGACTTGGAAAGGATGGAAATAGAGTTAAAGACTCCAGGGACCCATGTGATGATGGCGAATATACGAGTGGAACCGACTTTAATCGATAAAGTTAAAATTTGCTCAAGCTACGCACCTAGAGAATTTATCGTATGAGGAAGAAAGTACAAGAAGGTGTTATTCCAGAAGCAAGAATCGATGAAGAAGGAATACTTCGAGTCAACTCCAGACTTTGTGTTCCTAACGATTCTGACTTGAAGTATAAAATCATGATGGAGGTGCACAACACACCGTTTGCAATCCATCCTGGAAGAACCAAAATGTATCGTGATCTTCGGCATACATTTTGGTGGAGCAATATGAAGTGAGAAATAGCGGGGTTTATCTCAAGGTGTCTAACTTGTCAATGAGTCAAGGCGGAGCATCAAGTGCCAAAAGGTCCATTGCAACCACTTGAAATTCCAGAATGGAAGTGGGAGCACATTACCATGGATTTCGTTACTGGTCTTCCCAAGGTTTCTCAAGGTATAGTTGCAATTTGGGTCATTGTTGATAGATTGACTAAGTCTGCTCATTTCTTACCGATACGAGAAACTTACACACTTGAACGTCTTGCTAGTATGTACATAAACGAGATTGTAAGATTACATGGTATGTCAGTATCCATAGTTTCTGATCGAGACCCAAGATTCACTTCAAGATTTTGGGTTAGTTTGCAAAAAGCTATGGGCACGGATTTACGATTTAGTTCGGCGTATCATCCTTAAACGGATGGACAATCAGAGAGGACTATTCAAAATCTTGAGGATTTATTAAGACTCTATGTCCTTGACTTCAAGGGAAGTTGGGACAAGTTCTTACCACTGGTGGAGTTTTCCTACAACAATAGTTATCAAGCAAATATTGGCATGGCTTCATTTGAGGCGTTGTATGGAAGAAAGTGTCATTATCCAGTATGTTGGGATGAGGTGGGTGAAGCAACGTTGTTGGGACCGGATTTGGTATGTATGACTACGAAAAAGATTCAAACGATCCGATAATGTATAAAAATCTCACAAGATCGAGAAAAGAATTATGTTGATCTTCATCGAAAGGACGTGGAATTCGATATTGGAGATCATGTGTTGTAACGTGTTGCTCCATGGAAAGGAGTTACAAGATTTGGAAAGAGAGGAAAGCTCAATCCTCGATTCATTTGCCCATTTTTAATCCTCGATCGAGTAGGAACTGTGGCCTATAAACTCGCCTTACCGCTAAGTATGTCTCGTGTTCATAACATTTTTCACATATCTATGTTACGTAAATATGTGAAAGACCCGAACCACATTATTGAATTAGAATTGGATGGGATATCGGAAGATTTAACGTATGAAGGGTACCTATTAAAATCTTGGATAAGAAGGATCATATTCTACGCTCTAAAGTTATACCTCAAGTCAAATTTTTCTGGAGAAACCATGATGTTGAGGAAATGACATGGAAGTTAGAATCTGAAATGAAATCAAGGTATCCTCAGCTCTTCGACATACCAGGTACGCACCCTAATTTCGAGGAAGAAATTTCATAAGAAGGGGAGGTTGTAAGACCCCAACTTTTATGAATACAGATTAATTTCTCTCGAAATATATTTTTTAATATTATGGTGTGGATATAATATAATGTTATAGTTATGGGTAATATTTACAAATTTTTCAAAGTAAGCAAGTGGTTATATAATATTCGATTGGTCGGGAAATATTTGTTTTAACAGAGAATATTCGTACGATGGCACAATCATTGGTGGACCCCACAACGGAAGTATTCTCGTAGTAATAAAATGAAAACATTATCTTTTTATAAAAATAACGGCGGAAGTGTTACCGTTAAAACTGTTGAACTACCCAAAGAGTAAAGTAATGTCGATGTCTGCATTGGTTGCATAGTAAACAACACCACGGTATTGGTTATTGATACTTACGTGAGAAGTCACTCAATTATATTTAATTATTGCTACAGTAATTGCTGCATCATATCTCTCATATTATTGATTCGATTATTGTCACAGTATCATCTGTATAATATGATATAATATTAAATCAATAATTGAGACGACAAAGCTATTCATATTATTAAATTACAATATTTACAATATCTAGAAGTTCTGTCAAGGAGAGGTTTGGTCATCTAATTGCGCGCCAATAAGGAGAAATCCTTATCGGAAAGCCCTCTCTTTCCTGGGAACGACCTGGTTGTTAAATATTGTGAGTTATAATATTAATGATGAATAAGTTCGTGTTGATTAAAGATGAAATTGATAGTTCCATTATGTTGGAATTATTAGTGTTAGCGAGAATCGACATTTATTTCGATAATAATTGATGTCTGGAAGTTATCGGGTAATTAATCGGATAAATGAGGAATTAATTGCTATTAATTCACATGATTATAACTATTTGCTCACATGTGTGTACTATTGATTCACATTCATGTACTATTAGGGGAGTTGGTGCAAGATTGATAATACTTGCATGACTAAGTTAAAGATGGAGGTATAGATGGAGGTACTATACTGTTATTCATATTTTCACATAATTATAACTATTGAATCACATGATTGAACTATTGATTCACATTATTTACTATTAGGGGAGGTGGTGCAAGTTTGATAATACTTGTAAGACTAAATTAAAAATGAAAGAAAAGTTGGAGGTATTGTACTATAATTTTTTGAGCCCCAAAACGTGCAATTATCGAAACTATATTTTTCTATAAATAGAAGCTCATTCTTCCTTCATTTCTCACCAATTCACTAAAGCTATAGAGCAATTATTATAGAGAGAAATTATAGAGAAAAGAAGAGAAGTCTGCTACCTCTCTATTCCAATGATCCACTTTATTCTAAGGTAAGGGGTATTATTTCTTTCATTTTCATGAAGAGAGCTATTGTTATTCCATTCCTTATTATTATATTGGAATAACTTTGTCTATCAAGTACCGCATACATGGTGAAATTCTTACATTATTCCATTCTTTATTATTACATTTGGAATATCCTATCTCAGATATATTACGCATGACACGGTTCCACTATTTATTATTCTCGTTGGAATAACCTTTCTATCTGAGTACCACATACATGGTAAAATTCTTCCATTATCCCATTCTTTATTATTATCTTTGGAATATCCTCATGCATGTGTATTACATGACCTAGTTCCATTATTTATTATTACTCGTTAGAATAACTTGTCTGTATGTATCTATCGCATGCACGGTGAATTTTTTTGTTATTCCATTCTTTATTATTACATTTGAATATCTTGTCTGCATCTTGATTTCGCATGACTCGGTTCCATTCTTTATTATTATGTTGGGAATAACCTGTTTGTGCGGTCTATCGCATGCATGGTGAATTTTTCTGTTATTTCATTCTTTATTATTTTGTTGGAATAACCTGTCTATGTAGATTACCACATGCATGGTGACTGATCCTTTGTATTCATTCCTTATTAAATTGTGGAAATGATCTTTCTACGTGGATTACCGCATGTCGGGCGAAAATCCATTTGCAGTTTCATATATTCTTTTATACTCAGTTGGTTAAAGTTTTGGCTTCTATACTCCATGAAATTAGTAGAATATCCTGGATATTTACGCTTCATCCAGTATCTTTTCATGGAAATATTCTTCTGAGCATTCTTGAATTTTACTCCACAAAGCAGTATCATGTTGACAACTTGGACGTTTTTGAGTTCAGGATAAATTAAATTATAAATCTTTAAAATTTAATTCTTGAACTTGTTTTATTGAATTATTATGTCATTGTCATCATCCTCATGTTTATATTATGTTGAAAGTCATCTGTGGCCTGTAGTGCATAGATGGACTTGGTATGATTATGACCAGGGATTATTCGGTATAGTCATGACCATAATGTTACAAATGATGTGGTAAAAGTCCTCATTGGCCCGTAGTACATTGATGGACAGTTGTTGGCATGATCATGACCATTGACGAAAACACGAATATCCTTGGCCCGTAGTGCATGGATAATTTGTGGTCGTGATACTAATGAATATCCTTGGCCGTAGGGCAGGGATGACGTGGTTTATTTAATAAGCTGAGTCTCAACGATAAAATTGATGAAAAACCTTTTAAATCATAGAAGATAGTAGATTTTATTCTCTACTTGACTCTTCTAATAGATTGCTTGTTCCGCTGCAGTTAAACTTGATGTTTGTTATATTGTATCAATTTAACACTGTTGAAGGTTAACGATAATTTATTCTGCATTATCTTAGCCATAATATTTCTTACTGGGCTAGTTGAGCTCACCCTTCTGCTTTCATTGTTCTTTTCAGGAAATGAGAACGTAGCAAGGACTAGTCGGGGAATGGAGTGACGGTCCAGATGATAGCATTAGTAGTCCTCACTATTCTATGAAATAGTGTGATAATAAATGTATTGAGGACTTGTTTTGAGTTTGAATACTGTCTAGAAGGCAATATTTGTATTAAAACTCACAGCTCATGTTGTATATTTAAGATTGTATTTGTATTCTGTACCATGTATTTGGCGACTCAGAATAGGTGATGTATACTTATTTTGTGGGTGTCACAACTGTTGTTATATAAAATTTTACATTTCAATCTGATAACCTTTACATATCAGATAACTCTAACTTTAGCTTTACAACTCAACATAAAACTATACATCATAAAACATTTAATACATCTCATGAATTTTAATCATGGTATAAAGAAATAACAACTGTAGCTAAAATATTAATGTTCCTGTATTATTTCTAATCCACGTCATTCAAGTAGCACATAATGTTACCTTCAATCCTTAACCTGCAAAAATGGTTATTGGCAAGGTTGAGCTCGACAGCCCATCAAAATCTAATAGTTTTCATACATCACGTAGCACATAATAACATGCTCAACATATATCTCATAAACATTAGATTAACATAACATACATGTTACATTTCATATAATCAAGTATAAAGATTGAGTTCCTTACTCAATCATCACGCTTTACTCAATTAACGTAGTCATAAGTTGACTTTAACATTTCATACATTCAACATATATATAACAGATCATGCTCTTTGCAATAAAGATTTAAAACAGTTAATCACCAATTCATATAGCAAATAGGAACTGAAAGACTTGCCTTGATTGTTGTTTACCAATAACAGTTTAACAACTTACGATATCTGCACTTCACGTGCCCTACACAATTATATAACCATTCACATTAACTATTAGTCACATAGCAACACATAGTAGTTGTAATGTAAACTTTACTCTATGTCTCATAACCCTTCCTATCATAAATACACAATGTTCAATTTGGTTGGGTTAACTTTCAACTTATATCTCACTGTATTTTATATTTAAAGTTCATTCAAGTGTTTAAGTCTTGCTAGGAATCATTATTGGTTTTATATTAAACCCATTTCATACCTTATAATGTTCATTTTATTTGACTTAAAACACTTTTTACGTTCATTAACACTTGTCACGGCGTTTCGACGTTTATTCGTCACACGCCAAACTTGACTCTCTTGTGTGTGCTTAGTATGCATATACAACTTATCTAAAATATTATTTATTAATGTTAAGCATCATTATATTTCATAATATTCATGCTCTATAACTTAAAACAACATCTTTTATCGTCCAGAGCACTACACTTGCATACGTACATGCCCGACGCCCTCCGATTGCCTCTGAAAACACAATAGTCCTAAAAATGACCATTTTAACCCCTCCCGACCTCAAATTGAAAAACATAAAGAATAAAAGTTGTAGGTCCATTCGTCCTCGTTCCGAATCATCTTGAATCACCTCAATCGGAGTTTGTATGAAAAAGTTATGGTCGTTTTACCAAACTAGGTCAAAATAGTCACACCTTGCACACTAGAGGCACGGTCGCGCCCAATTCCTTCACAAATACCGCGTGCCCGCGTGGTTTGGTAGTGCCCAGCTACGCGCCCGCTCTCCTGGTCTGCGCGGCCGTGCATGGCTAGGCCCAGATTACAAATTTTGTAATGTTTTTACTTCAAACCTTCATAACTTCTTCGTTTTAAGTCGGTATTAGTTGGTTTTTCGATTCTATGAACTCGTGAAACACTGAACTATTCATCTACAGAATAATTTTAACATTTCAAAGACTTTAACAAATCAATTTAAGGGTTCCAATCCAATGTTCTTGCTATATTTTCAGGTTTTAAACACATTTAGCGAATTCGATCGCCACGACTTCGTTTCTTAACCAATTAACACGATTTAAACTACGCGGTTTTTGTTTCTTCATATACTAACATCATTCAATACCAATTTACAGATTATAACACATATTAGACATAAAATTTCGTACTTTCTTAAGCCATTTTTCATAAACATACACTGTTATTAACTTTTCTCCCTACAAACCCAAATTTCATGAATTTGATATTCAAACAATACTCACATTTGATGATTAACAGAGTATAAACCCTTCATACATGTATATATATATCAATCCAACACAATTATCAATAGAAATTTCAAAAATAAAGTTAACATTAGGGTTATACCTTATTCCTTTGATTGTTTGCTAGCAAGAGATGATGACTAGGTTTCGAATTCCTCTCCTTGACAATCATAGAGAATCCAAATCACCATGTTTCCTCTCTTGCTCTCTCTCCAAACTCTCTGTGTATCCTTCTTCTCACCAAACCCTCTCTAAACTTAGCCTTAAAAAAATTAGACGCATAGAAAATAAAACTAATATGGCCATCCTCCCACGCTCTCTTTCAGTTAAAAAAACAAAAGGCGATAGTTAAATAAACCAAAGGCCACAAGGCCTTGTTTGGCTACCACTTTATCCTCCAAACTAGATTATTTTAATAATATTATATTATATAATTTCCACTTATCATACTTTAGTTAATTTAAATAACTTTAGTTTAGTTAATTTAAATAACTTATAATAATAATAATAATAAATCTTAATATCATTATACTTATAATTAATAAATAATTATATATCTAATTTAATTAATAAATTAGAAATATCACTTAATTTAATTTATTTATTTCCAAATAAATTAAACATTTCATTTAATTTAATTATTTTCTTAAATATTAAGCAATTGATTTAATTTAATTATTTCCTTAAATCAAATCCTTCGATAAAATTATCATTACTCAATTTAATTTACATCAATCAATTTAGTTACTAAATTAATTCACCACAATTTTATCAACCATTTATTTATCTCAATAAATAAATAAATTTAAAATATTTATTTAATTCAATAAATATTTAAAATTATTTACTAAATTCATTTAATTCCTTCAATAGTTAACTTAACTATTAAACCTCACTTTCCCAATATATGAATATATATTTCTCTTCACACCAGATCATATATTTCAACATATATAGCATGTATATATACATACTCAAACTCAAAACATCTCATAATAAGAATTTTAATATTAAATTCCTATTTTAATAACTTATAAAAATTCGTGTTGTCACAATAGTACTTTAACATAGATAATTTATCTTGATCATGGAAGTTGGACTTTCAATTAAAATATTAATGCATTTACAGTGTGCATTAAACGGATCATGTGATAATATTTTATTTATAAAATATTTTCATATCAATACTAATCAGTAAACTTTCTTAATTTTGAAATTATAGTGGACTTAATATTGTTATATATATTAATTTGATGTTCCAATGAGTGAGATTACGTCGTGTTAATTAATAACTCGGAATGTCGATTAATATTACGAACATTATTATTGTCAAAACATCTATAAGATTTTTCAGAAGATAATTTATCATTGATTATAAAATCTTGGCCAAGTTTTTTAATATTTATTATTAAAAGAATTGATTTAATTGTTAAATCAATTTATGATCAAATAGAGATAAATTATGGACTTATGAAATTAGTTTAAATGTATCAGAATTATATTAATTGATTCTGAAATATTTATGCACATTTATAGAGGAAATATTTATATTTTATTAGTATAGGCACTACAAAAAAAAGGTCATTGCCGACGGGCTATGCCGTCGACAATGAGGTCATTGGTGATGGTATGGTCCGTCGCCCTTCCCGTCGCCGTATAGGTCGTCGCCCGATGGGAGTCTTTATCGACGGCTGCCCGTCGGCCATGAGTAATTAGCGACGACACGGGCAACGAACATACCGTCAGTAATAAGTATTTTAGAAAATTAATAAAATAGTCAATGCCGATGGCAGAGCCGTCGCCAATGACCCTCCCCCCCGTCGCCAATGACAATTTTAATTTTTTTTTTGAAAAATTACAAAATACCCTTGTTCATTTACATATACATAATTGTACTTATTATAAACTAAAGAAAAACAAATAATTCTTCACGAACGCATATCAATAACAATAATAGCTTTTGCTATCAACCATCAAATATGTAAACAATGTAATGACTTATAGATAAAAGTCGTACGATGTAGATACAAAATGTAATCATAAACAATCAATATAGTTAGATACATATACCACAACATATGTGTGTGTTTCAGCGTGTTTAAGAGACCATTGATCAACACAATTACAACAAAACAAAGATAGATCAGGCATACAATTTAGGCAATTAGGATTTCAAATATGATATATACTCATAAATAAATATATATACATATATATAGAGAGGGTTGAACTGAGCACTGGTAGGGCTTTTGTATATGTATGTGTGTGTGTGTATGTATATGTATATATATATATATATATACATATACATACACACACACACATACATATACTCTCTCTTACACATACCCACATATATTTTTTCATCAAGCAGTGGGGTAAAAATGAGATTAGTGACTGGAAAGCAATTCAAGTGCATAAACATATCAATATCCCATTAAAACTTTCCTACTAACACAATTAGATTAAAGCAAACACGCCTAAAACTTTTAAAAAAATAAAATCAGATAATTAATTTCAACAAAATGAGAATAACGAAATCATACCTACTGCAAGTTGTGGGAAAATAGGAGTAAAGAAGAAGTAGAGGTGGAGTTGACTGGAAGTATGGCAGGAGGGGGATGGGTCGTCGGAGGTATGGCAGGAGAGGGGGAGGGTCGCCGGAAGGTATGGCAGAGCGGGAAGTCTCCGGAGGTGGCAGGAGGGGGGAGTGAGTCTCCGAAGGTATGGCAGGAAAGGAAGCTCACCTTGATGCTCAATTCGACACCCTAACTTATCTGGGAGTGATTGGGGTGAATGGGATTGAGGGAAAATTGAATATCAAGTAGTAGTAGAGGAAAGGGAAAATAAAAGTAATCGTTCCCGTCAAGCCTAGGGCTTTAAAACAAGACTCATTCTCGACGGCACTGCCGTCAAGATTAACCCCGTCAGGTATGACTTAATCTCGACGACAATAGCGACGGCGAGGCCGTCGCCCATGACTTTTCCCACGCCCGCCCCACCAAATTTAGACCCGGGAAGGGTCATTCTCAACGGGAGACATTGGCGACAGCTAGGCCATTGATAATGACGTTATTCTTGACTGGAATACTGCCGTCGCTAATGAGGCCGTCACCAATGGTATGTTTTTTTGTAGTGAGGTTTTATTTAATTAATTCTTGGACTAAAGTGTAATTATAATTATTTAGTGGAATAATTATAATTAATATTTATTTTGAATAATATTATTAGATAATAATATGTATTGGAGTCAGAAGATGAATCCTTAGGATCCCTTTCCTAACCTAATATTAACTAACTTCTTGAGGGAGAGTAAGGATCAATGTTATTATATATATTATTGATCACAAACATATGGGTAGACTTTTTCTATCAGATGAAAAATAAAAATACGTATTCTCTCTTTCAGTTTAGGAAACACAGAGTTAGGGTTTTTCTAGAAGAATGCTTTAGACACTACACTCTGGTTCAACATAAGGTCATAGGAAGGAAGATGATCTTGAGGATATAAGAGACTGTACGAAGATTCAAATAGTGCTAATCCAACTAAGCACTAGGTAACAAATTCGTACTTTAGATACATGTTATATATATTTTTTGTTTCGTATAAAACCAAAAAGATGATCTTGGTTTTATTTTTTATTTTTAAGAAACCTATTTTTAGAGATTTTTTCCTTCAATTCTGTCAAAGTTATGATATTTTCGACAGAATTAGTACCGACGGATTAAATTTCGTCGGCAATAATACTTATACATGTTAGGTTTTGTAGTTGTGTATGGGTCTCTGTTTCCGACAGAATTTTTGTCTGAAATAACATCTTTTCTGTCAAAAATAACTTTTTTATAATAAATTATGAAAACTTTATTACCGATGGACATTCCGTCATTTTTTAGTAAATTCCATCAGAAATAACTTTTTTTAAAAATATTTTTCTTTTTTGCAGTTTTCAGGTTTTTAAGCCACATTTTTGTACCTGTAAACCTAATTTATCCCAACAACACATACATACTGTCGATGTCAGGATTTTTATTTGTCCCTTTTCTTCTCTTGTTCTTTGGTGTTCTCATGTTATGTGAGATTTGTTTAAAAAAATAAGTGAAAAAGGTCCGACATGTATCATGTCGACGATTTGACTTTAAGAGTCGCCAGTTAGTGTTTTTAACTGGTTGCCCCAACACAACCGAGAAAAGGTTTGCACATTGACCCAGTGATGTGACACTGCTAAACGGGTCTGTGAAACCGAGATTCATTTAGGTTCGGGGGCTTGATTATACGGAGGAAAGGTGTTAGGCATCCCCCGAAATCCGTGTTGCCATGGTGACCGCCACTTTTCAAGAAACTGCTATATGAATGTGTGTGTGTGTGTATGGATCAATGTGCAATTTATTTGGAAGTAGTGCGAGGCCTCGTTCACACCTATATACAAAGGGTTTGAATTTGTATGAAAATTTCAATTTTAAACATGATATAGCAGTTAAGTTTTGTAAAAGAGGTTTTTCAAACCCTGTGCTCAATAGTAATTGAGACCTTTTTATACAGCCATTTTATTATTATATATTCGGCTTGTTTGCTTTTATTTTCGAGATGCGAAACATCTTCGAAAAAAATAATATATAGCGATGCTGAACTCCTCATGGGCATGACAGCCATTTAAGGAAATTCAAATACCGTAAATAATGTACAAGCTGCTTACAGCTGAAAAAGTCCATCATGGGAACCGAATCTAGATTCAGTAGACTGAATCTGTGATCACACGATTCCTAGGCTCACATGATGCCGCAGTTTATATGAAAAGTAGTAAGTAGTTATATATATATATATATATATATATATATATATATATATATATACATGATCAACCACCACGATGCACCTCCATGGGGGATCAGAAATATAAATAAAGCAGTAAATGCGATCAACCGCCACGAAGTAAACTTCAAATGCGGGACTAAATGTAAAGAAAGTAGTAAAAACAACCAACCACCGGGAAATAAACTCCATGGGGGACTAAATGTAAAGAAAGTAGTAAAAACGATCAACCGCCATGAGGTAAACTCCAGGCGAGACTAAATATAAAGAAAGCAGTAAAATGCCACGAAGTAAACTCCAGGAATTGACGTGTATCAGGTTTCAAACCTCTTAGAAACATTCGCGTCATTCGCTCCTCATTATCGACCAAATGGGATGCAAACCGGGATAACTCCGCAAATTTAACACTGTCAAAAAATAAGGGTTAATTGACATGTCAAATATTATCCCTATACTCTAACCAACCAATTAAATACCAAATAAACTTAGGTAGGTCATACTAGCGAAGGAATTCCCCATCTCTCCCCTCCTAGTTCTTGTCTCACATCTCAATCATGGATCATATCCCTAAGCTTTGATACAAACTATGACGCCCCCAAAATAGGTATACATCACCCATCTTGAGTCTCCAAATACATGGTACAGAATACAAATACAATCTTAAATATACAACAAGAGCTGTGAGTTTTAATACAAATATTATCTTCTAGACAATATCCACTCTCAGAATAATTCCTCATTACAATAATTATCACACTAATTCATAGAATAGTGAGGACTACTAATGCTATCATCTGGACGTTCTCATTTCCCGAAGAGAACAGTGGAAGAAAGGGTGAGCTCAACTAGCCCAGTAAGAAATATTATGATTAAGATAATGCAGGATAAATTATCATTAGCCTTCAACAATGTTAAACTGATAAAATATAATAGACACCAAGTTTAACTATAGTGGAATAAGAAATCCATTAAAAGAGTCAAGTAGAGAATAAAATCTATTATCTTTTATGATTTAAAAAGTTTTTCATCACTTTTATCGCTGAGACTCAGCTTAATAAATAATCCACATCATCCCTGCACTACAGCCAATGATATTCATTAGTATCACGCCACAAATTATCCATGCACTAAGGGCCAAGGATATTCGTGTATTCATCAATGGTCATGATCATGCCAACAACTGTCCATCAATGCACTACGGGCCAATGAGGACTTTTACCACATCATTTGTAACATTACGGTCATGATTATACCGAATAATCCCTGGTCATAATCATACCAAGTCCATTTATGCACTACAGGCCATAGATGACTTTCAATAAAATATAAACATGAGGATGATGACAATGATATAAGAATTCAATAAAACAAGTTCAAGAATTAATTTATCCATGAAATAATAATGTCCAAATTGTCAACATGATACTTCTTTGTAGAGTAAAAATCAAGAATGCTCAGAAGAATATTTCCACGAAAAGATACTGGATGAAGCGCAAATATCAAGGATATTCCACTAATTTCATGGAGTATAAAAGTCAAAACTTTAACCAACCGAGTATAATAAAGAATGGAATAACAAAAGAAATCATCGGGCATGTGATAGATCGCATGTTGTGTTATTTCAATGTAGAATGATAAATAATCTAACCAGTCCCATAAAAACGCATGCATATGATATTCTAATAGAATAATAAAGATTTAAATTCAGGTCCCAAGTAAAACGCATGCATAAAAAATATTCCAATGTAGAATAATAAAGATTTTAACAAGGTCCAAGCGTAAAAAGCATGCATGAGGATATTCCAAATGTAATAATAAAGAATGGAATAACAGAAGAATTTCACCAAGTATAGGGTAGCCCGCGTATATAGGTTATTCTAACAGAATAATAAAGAAGGGAATAACAGAAGTTCTCTTCATGGATACAAAAGAAATAATACCCCTTACGAGTACAACGAATAATATCCATTACCTTATAAGAAACTGGATATCGAAGTAGTGAAATAGCAGAATACTCTTCTTCTTTCTCTCTCTAGAGTTTCAGTGAATTCGTAAGAAATAATGAAGGAATGAGCTTCTATTTATAGGATAATGGATTGAATAGTAACTAATTCATGAACGGTCCAAATTGATTTACTTTTAAACGGACGGTCCATATTAAAACTTAAAGCAACGGTCTATACTGATTCACTATTAAAACTTTAAACCAGCGATCCATATTGATTTACTATTATAAATTCAAGTAACGGTCTGAAAAATTAGCACATCTCCTCATGGAATAATATTGTACCCAAAAACAATTTGGACCAAAAAGAAATATATTATTCGGGTGAATAGTAACTCGTGAATAGTAACTCGTAAATAGTAACTCGTAAATAGTACTCCGACACAAAAAGTGTCCCGAATACCCAATTGAACAATATAACCTCTAGACATCAATTATCATCGGAATAGATGTCGATTTCTACTAACATAAATAATCCCAACACAATGAAACTATCAAATTCATCTTTAATCAACACGAACTTATTCATCATTAATATTATAACTCACAATATTTAACAACCAGGTTGTTCCCAGGAAAGAGGGGGCTTTCCAATAATGATTTCTCCCTATTGTTGCGCAATTAGGTGACCAAACCTCTCCTTGACAGAACTTCTAGACATTTTAAATATTGCAATTTAATAATATGAATAACTTTGTCATCTCAATTATTGATTTAATAATCTAACATATAATGCAGATGATACTGTGATAATAATCGAATCATATGAGAGATATGATGCAGCAATTACTGTAGCAATAATTGAGTATAATTGAGTGACTTCTCACGTAAGCATCAATAATCAATACCGTGTGCTACTATGCAACCACGCCAGACATCGTATTTTTTACTATCGAGTAGTTTAACAGTTTTAACGGTAAAACTTTCGTCGTTATTTTCATAAAAATATTTTTGTCGTTTTCTCAATCTGACAATAATTCCGTTGTGGGGTCCACCAATGATTGCACCGTTGTACGGATATTCCTTGCTAAAACAAATATTCCCCGACCAATCGAATATAATACAACAACTTATATACTTTGTAAAATTTATAAATACTACCCACAACTATAACATTATCTCAAATCTACACCATAATATTCAAAAAAATATTTCGAGAAAATTAAATCTTTATTCGTAAAATTTGGGATTTTACAATCTCCCTTCCTTATGAAATTTCGCCCTCGAAATTTACGTGACGTATTCTGTAAGTTTCAATGATGAGTACACTTCACGATTCTAACTCCTGAGGTATAACCTTTTAATAGGTACATCTTCATACGTTAAATTATCCGCTATCTCATCCGGTTCTAAATCAATAATGTGGTTTGAGTCGTCCACATATTTACATAACATCGATACGTGACAAACATTATAAACACGCAACATATTTGGCGGTAAAACGAGTCTATAAGCCATAGTTCCTACTCGATCGAGGATTTCAAATGGGCCAATTAAATTGAGGATTGAGATTTCCTCTGTTCATCGATTCTTACTTCTAGAATAATGCCCGCTTGAACCTTCTTTTTCATGTTCATCAGCTCCGGGTCTGTAGCTTGAGCAGCTTTAACTTTATCGATTAAAGTCGATTCTACTCGTATATTCGTTATCTTCACATAGGTTCGTATATTCATACTCGTAAACGCATACGAACTTCTACTCAACGCGTCAGCTACCACGTTCACTTTTCCACGATAGTATTGAATGGTACGATCGTAATCTTCAATAGATCGAGCCAACGTCTTTGGTGCATGTTATGTTCGTTTTGGTTGAAGAAATATTTAAGGGTTTTAGAAATAGGGTTTTGTACTGGGGTCAGTACAAAATTCGATTTCACGCTCTGGGGTAGGCCAAGAAGTCTTCAAGAATACGTCAGGAAATTTATTAACAATAGAAATATCATTCAAAACTATGACTCTCATCAAAGACTTGGATAGTACGCCACATTGATACCTATCAACTTGCCATCGTCATTCACGACGTCGCCTACAGAAAGTCTGGCTTCGGTGCATTCCACACAAGGAAGTTAAAAAAAAATCGGGGCTCTTTACTTATGGCTTGATATAACAATGATTGACTTTAGTGGTTTGGTTGCTTGAATTCGCATAACAGGTTGGTTAGGAATATAAAAGCTAACAACCTTACAAAAAGCATAATGAGTAGTTAACCAATCGATTTCTAAAATCGCATCAAATGCAAGTATTTTCAAAGAGAGAAGATCGACAGGTAACGTGAAAGTGTCGATTTGAATCAAACAAGATTAATAAACAGTGGAGGTAACGAAGGTTTCTACTAACGAAGTTTCAACTAATAAGTCAAAGTCTAACTTCTCCGGAGTCAAATTTAAACGTTGAGCGCAAGCAAGAGAGATAAAAGAATGGGTAGAATAGGTATCTAAGAAGGTATAGACTTCGCAAGAATTTATAATTAACTAACCCGTGCTACGTTCGGTTTACTCACTTTTTGAGAAGTCACGAAAAATGTTCTTCCTGAAGCCACCGACTTTGTTTTGTCCGTATCCGCTATTGGTGCCACCGTCCCAGCTGGACTTGACTTTGGTGCACCACAAAATCGGGCTAGGTGACCTTCTCTTCTTGAAATTTCCACTTCTATTATCTTGGCCATAATTACTATCGAAGTGGTTACCATTCTTGGCATGATAATTTTCCCGACGATGGTTATCATTGTTTCGATGGTCGTTGCCACCAGTATGATTATTATCGTGTTGTTGGTCGTTACCTTTTGGTTGTGCTGACTAATTATCGCGCTCCAATAACTGAGACCTATTCACAACATCTGAATATAAACAAAGTTTGTGAGAAATGAGGTATTGACGCATATCGGGTTTCAAACCTCTTAGAAACATTCACGTCATTCGTTCCTCATTATCGACCAAATGGGATACAAACCGGGATAACTCCGCAAATTTAACACTGTCACAAAACAAGGGCTAATTGACATATCACATATTATCCCTATACTCTAACCGACCAATTAAATACCAAATAAACTTAGGTAGGTCAAACTAGCGAAGGAATTCCTCGTCTCTCCCCTCCTAGCTCTTGTCTCACATGCCAGGGATCATATCCCTAAGCTTTGATACCAACTGTGATGCCCCCAAAATAGGTATACATCACCCATCTTGAGTCGCCAAATACATGGTACAGAATACAAATACAATCTTAAATATACAACAAGAGTTGTGAGTTTTAATACAAATATTGTCTTGTAGACAATATCCACTCTCAAAATAATTCTTCATTACAATTATTATCACACTATTTCATAGAATAGTGAGGACTACTAATGCTATCATCTGGACCATCACTTCGTTCCCCGACTAGTCCCTGCTACGTTCTCATTTCCTGAAGAGAACAGTGAAAGAAAGGGTGAGCTCAACTAACCCAGTAAGAAATATTATGACTAAGATAATGCAGGATAAATTATCATTAGCCTTCAACAATGTTAAACTGATAAAATACAATAGACAACAAGTTTAACTGCAGCGGAATAAGCAATCTATTAAAAGAGTCAAGTAGAGAATAAAATCTACTATCTTTTATGATTTAAAAAGATTTTCATCACTTTTATCATTTGAGACTCAACAATAAATAATCCACATCATCCCCCGCATCTACTAAGAAGGATATTCATTAGTATCATGACCACAAATTATCCATGCACTACAAAAGCCAAGGATATTCGTGTATTCATCAATGGTCATGATCATGCCAACATCTGTCCATCAATGCACTACGGGCCAATGAGGACTTTTACCATATCATTTGTAACTTTACGGTCATGATTATACCGAATAATCCCTAGTCATAATCATACCAAGTCCATATATACACTACAGGCCACAGATGACTTTCAATAAAATATAAACATGAGGATGATGACAATGATATAAGAATTCAATAAAACAAGTTCAAGAACTAATTTATCCAGGAAATAATAACGTCCAAATTGTCAACATGATACTTCTTTGTAGAGTAAAATTCAAGAATGCTCAGAAGAATATTTCCATGAAAAGATACTGGATGAAGCGCAAATATCAAGGATATTCCACTAATTTCATGGAGTATAGAAGTCAAAACTTTAACCAACTGAGTATAATAAAGAATGGAATAACAAAAGAAATCACCGGATATGTGATAGACCATGATGCATAAAAGTTATTCCAATGAATAATAAATAACGGAACCAGTCCCACGTAAAATGCATGAGATAGGATATTCCAATGTAATAATAAAGAGGCGGAACCAGTTTGGCATAAAACGCATGCATGTGGATATTCCAACAAAATAATAAAGAATGGAATAACAGAATAATTTTACCAAGTATAGGGTAGCCCGCGTATACAGGTTATTCTAACAAAATAATAAAGAATGGAATAACAGAAGTTCTCTTCATGAATACAAAAAAAATAATACCCCTTACGAGTACAACAAATAATATCCCTTACCTTATAAGAAACTGGATATCGAAGTAGTGAAGTAGCAGAATACTCTTCTTCTTTCTCTCAATAATTTCTCTCTCTAGAGTTTCAGTGAATTCGTAAGAAATAATGAAGGAATGAGCTTCTATGTATAGGAGAATGGATTGAATAGTAACTAATTCATGAACGGTCTAGATTGATTTACTTTTAAACGGACGGTCCATATTAAAACTTAAAGCAACGGTCTATACTGATTCACTATTAAAACTTTAAACCAGCGATCCATATTGATTTACTATTAAAACTTTAAACTAGCGATCCATATTGATTTACTATTAAAACTTTAAACCAGCGATCCATATTGATTTACTATTATAAATTCAACCAACGGTCTGAAAAATTAGCACATCTCCTCATGGAATAATATTGTACCCAAAAATAATTTGGACCGAAAAGAAATATATTGTTCGGATGAATAGTAACTCATGAATAACTCGTAAATAGTAACTCATGAATAGTACTCTGATACAAAAAGTGTCCTGAATACCCGATTGAATAATATTACCTCCAAACATCAATTATAATTGGAATAGATGTTGATTTCTACTAACACAAATAATTCCAACACAATGAAACTATCAAATTCATCTTTAATCAACACGAACTTATTCATCATTAATATTATAACTCACAATATTTAACAACTAGGTTATTCCCAGGAAAGAGGGGGATTTCCAATAAGGATTTCTCCCTATTGGCGCGCAATTAGGTGACCAAACTAGGTTTGTCGTCCCAATTATTGATTTAATAATCTAACATATAATGCAGATGATACTGTGACAATAATCAAATCAATAATATGAGAGATATGATGCAGCAATTACTGTAGCAATAATTGAGTATAACTGAGTGACTTCTCACGTAAGCATCAATAATAAATACCGTGTGCTACTATGCAACCACACGCATTACTGTACTTTTACTACCGAGTAGTTCAACAGTTTTAACGGTAAAACTTTCGCTGTTATTTTCATAAAAATATTTTTGTCGTTTTCTCAATCCGACAATAATTCCGTTGTGGGGTCCACCAATGATTGCGCTGTCGTACAAATATTCCTTGCTAAAACAAATATTCCCCGACCAATCAAATATAACACAACAACTTGCATACTTCGCAAAATTTATAAATACTACCCACAACTATAATATTATGTCAAATCTACACCATAATATTCAAAAAAATATTTTGAGAAAATTAAATCTTTATTCGTAAAATTTGGGATTTTACAATATATATATATATATATATATATATATATATATATATATAAAAGCGATAAACGCACATGATGTTTCTCCATTCTGACTCGATTTATCATTTCAGCGATTTGTCGCAATATATATAAAAGCGGTAAACGCACCGGATATAAAATCCAGGCTCATCGAACAAAGTTCGACAAAAGTTCATATATATATAAGCAAGTAAACGCTCCAGATGTAAAATCTGTGCTCATCGAATGTAGTTCGACAACAGCCATATATATATATATATATATATATATATATATATATATATATATATAAAGTAAACGCTCCGGACATAAGTCTAGGCTCAATCGAGGCATAACTCGATAATGTTAGTCCACATATAAAATATATACATATATAAGTATATATATATATATACGATGAAATGAAAACCACTTGACCAAGTCCTGCATACACACCCAACACGACTCTCAATGCGAAGAATAGTGTGTGCAAAGATGAAGAGAAAGGCTTTATAGAGTGTGAGAAGGCTTACACTGGGCTGCCACAGGCTTCTATGACTTTAGATGGATAAACACTCAGCTCCCGCCGGTAAAATATAGGTATATGTGAGCTAACAGGTGTTTAAAATGAGAAAGCACTCAATATAGGGTGTGTACAAAGCTAATTGGACAGGGCTTGCTCGCCTCTTTCTCTCTTACAAATGGCCACACCAAGCTCTATATATTTATGTAAGCTTGCTGCCCGGGGTGCCCCGAGCTCCATGGGATCCATCGTCTCGAAGTACGTGCACTCGTGCACTATGATGTTCGCTCAAATTTGCAGAACTTCAATCCGAGCATCCGAACGACGTGTACAAGACCTTCTTCGGACCGCTTTTGTCGAGAGTTACGCAATAACATGAGATTAGAGGTTGTACAAAGTCAAGAAGAGGGGACCATGCCCATGGTCTTCAAGCTTCAAATTCTATCCGTTATGCTGCCACGCGTAATAGTCACTCAGGATTGGAACTCGATTTTTGTGGGACATTGCTGTGTAGAAATGTTTGTATGAAATGTTGAGACGACGCGTTGGGGTTGAGGTGGCAAGATGATGATTTTGCCCCTCACCGGGGTTATATTCGGTTTGGGCTGATAGCAGACGTTGCTCAAGGTTACATCTGAGATTGGACTGCTGCAAGTGTTTGAATTCCACAGGGTCATCTGTAAGTGTGCCTGTCTTCCCGGTGTTAGCTCCAGGTCTTTGGAATGAGTTCCTCGGCAGGAGGTTTGAGATTGAAGCTGATTGCATGCATTTGAAACAAGAATTTCTAGAGTTATCGCCGGAACTGCAACAGCATTCCTTAGGGTTATCTCCAAGGATAAAACTCGAGGTTATCTCCGAGGTTGGAATTGATACTCCCGTTGTGTGTTCCAGGTTTGAGATTGAACTTCCGGTAGTATCTGGAATGGATGTGAGCTTTCTTCCAGGGTTATCTTCGAAAGATGAATATGCCCTCCTGCAATGTTAGTAACAGGTGTGTAGAAAATTTTGAGTGTCTACAGATGCCTCTCTTTATCATATTCATGTAATGTAAGGCATGGATAGAATAAAGAATCCTAGACACTTGAAATGCAACAAGATAAACATGATGCTATGTGCAGCAACATGATGCAAGTGCATGATGCATGTGTTCTGTTGGATTGTTTCCCAACATTATGGAATGATTGCCAATTCCCTGTTAATCCTGTCGGGTGATGACAATCAAGGTTGTCTTGGACATGCGATCCAAGTCTTCCAGGATGTTAACGTCGGGGTTATCGCCAAATTCCTGAATCCTTAATACAGACTTTATTCTGAAGATGTGCCTCGTGTGTGCAAGAGATTTGTGGGGATAAAGCTTTGTCTATTTGAGGATGTGTATAACATATACCATGATCTTATCGGAGTTACTGCCAACAGTATATATTGTCAGGGCTTCCTGACCTTCCCTGATGTGTGTATTACCGAATAGATCCCTGCTGGGCAAACTATCACGGCTGCTTGACGTTCATTGATGTATATATCAATGGTTGCATTGTGTTGTAACCCCCACCGGGGAACATGTCAAGGCTGCTTGACCTTTATTGATGCGTATATCAATGGTTGCATTGCGTTGTAACCCTCGTCGGGGAAGGTTGTGGATAAGTGCATTGATGTATGAGATCATCGAATGGCTTTCGATACTTCGATGGGTTTACTTGCCATCGGTTGAAATGACATCAAGGCTACTTGACCTTCATTGACATGTACATCAATGGTTGAGAATACGTTGTAACCCCCGCCGGGGATTCGTTCATAGACAAAGAATGCATTGTAACCCCCACCGGGGATACGTAGATGAATGAAAATCTATGTTATAACCCCTGCCGGGGATTATGTCAAGGCTGCTGGACCTTCATTGATGCGTATATCAATGGTCAAATTGCGTTATAACCCCCACCGGGGAATCATGGACATGGGTACCACACTCATCGAATAATTTTTAATGCTTCGATGGGTTTACTTGCCATTAGCTGAGATAACGTCAAGGTTGCTTGACCTTCATTGATGTGTGTATCAATGGTTGAGAACGCGTTGTAACCCCCATCGGGGAAGGTTGTCTTTTAGGGTTACGACCCTGTATTTGGCAGCATCGGACCTGTGTGAGGCATTGCCGAGCATCTTTTGAAAAAGCTGAGATCACCGGTATACTATACCTTACATTCAGGCAAATACCAATGAGTGATATGTGAAGCCACCGTTTGGCCCGTGAAACCTAGGATTTCAGGCTATTCCGCTCAATTGCGTAGTATTTTTATTCCTGATTTGGCCTTTTCAGCTTGTGAGATCTCCTTTACAACTCAAACTGAACTGAGTCGGAGGGGTGGGACCCATGTAGGGGTGCCGCAGGTGGACCTACGGCCAACCGTGGGTATGTAATGCCTGCTGGTTGCTTTCATAAGTCATTTTTAAGTTGCGCTGCGAAGGAAATCTGAGAGCTCTTCTTCAGACCTGCTGAGTTCGGGCGACTTTCTACAAATTTTGCCACCGTACAAGTGTTCTACACTGTGCTGGTAACGTATGCATGTATTATTTTCTAGTTTATATCTGTTGGAAAATGACTTATCACATGAAATGCATCTAAACACATAGTAGTGAATATGCATACTGATATGACTTTATAAAAAATATTCAAAATAGTAAATGTTAGTATTAAACCATGCTGAACATATTGATGTGAAAAAATTTGACTTTTGAAATAGTCAAATTGGTACCTTTTACTGACATTTCTTATCCTTTTTTAGGACAAATGAGTAAAGGTAGAAAAGCAAAAATAATCCTGGTAATTAGAGTACATTTATAGATTTTTTTACTATAATGTATTAATGCATGTAGGATGTATATGACTGTGGGTAGGTGTGCTACTGAATGGCCACCTAGTCATGCCTATATGCATGTGGATAGTCCTATTTACAAAGGGGACTATGGCAAAATTTTCCAAAACGTAGGCATTGGGTAGTCATGCATTTTTAACTCTACTGTAGACGTATGTTAAAATAATTCATGCATGCACGTAGTCATAAAACTGCATTTTGAAAACCTCCAGGTTAAACATTACCATACCCTTTCTGAAGTGATTTGGAGACTTGTTGTCCAGATATTATGGATCCGGATCAGCCGAGTAGTTCCCGCAGGACCACTTCTGGTGTACGAAGAAGGGCTTCTGAAGTGACTCGACCCCGTTCTGTTAGACAGCCTCGTCGTTTGGTGGACACTACAAGAAATCACACATTTTATGATGATTTGTTTGCCACGAACAAAATTTTGTCACAATTTGTTAATTAATAATTACGAAATTCATAATCATCACTAAAATTTTTGTTTTTGTGATGACCTTTAATTTTGTTACTATTAATCATTTATATCGTCATTAATTTACACATTTGACGACGATTAACAAAATTTTGTCACAAGTTATTTTGGATATAGAATTTCGTACCAAAATTTTGGAGGAAAATCTTTTAGTGATATTTTGTAATAATTGATGACAGTATTTATTGTCACAATGTAGACACTCAAAATTTTCTGCACTCTTATTACTGATATTGCAGGAGGGTAGATTCGTCTTTCAGAGATAACCCTGGAAGACAACTTAAATCCATTCTGGATACTACCAGAAGTTCAGTTCCAACCCGGAACACAAACCGGGAACATCATCTCAACCCAGAACACACACCGGGAATGTCATTTCCAATCTTGGAGATAACCCCGAGATATGCAGATCAAAACACCGGCAACAACACCGGAGAGGACAGTTCTGTCTTGACGATAACACCGCGATGCTCAGTTCCAGTCCCAGCGATAACACTGGGAGTAACAACCCCATCCTTGGTGATAGCCCCAACGGATGCCATTGCAGTTTCGGCGATAACCCCGGAAATGCTTGTTTCAAACACATGCAATCAGCTTCAACCCCAGACATCCTGTTGAGGCACACATACCTCAGACCTGGAGCTAACAACGGGCAGACAGGAACACCCACAGATGATAGTGAGACATACAAACAAGCAACAGTCCAATCTCAGATGTAACTTGAGCAACGTCTGCTTTCCCTTCAACAATGGCACGTCGTCTCAACACTTTATACATACATACATATGTACAACAATGTCCCACAAGAACCGAGGAGTGACAATCCCGAGTGACTATTACGTGTGATAGTACTTTGGATAAAATTTGAAGCTTGAAGACCATGGGCATAGACCCCTCTTCCTGACATCGTACAACCTCTAATCCATGTCATTGCGTAACTCTCGACACAAGCGGTCCGAAGAAGGTCAGATATACCTCATTCTGGATGCTTGGATTGAAGTTTTGCAAGTTCGAGCGAACATTTCAGTGCACGAGTGCATGTACTACGAGACGACGAGACCCGTGAGGCTCGAATGCATCAAGACCAACCGCAGGTGTACCTGTGGCCATCCATCTATATATACAAGCCTTGGGGTCAGCCATTTGAGAGGAAGAGGGAGGGAAAAAGGCGAGGAAGCCCTGTCCATTTTACTCTATATACACATCTTTTGAGTGTTTCCTCATCTTTAAACACTAGTTAGTTCACCTATAGCTATCTTTTATCCAGTGGGAGCTGAGTGTTTATCCATTTAAAGTCATAGAAGTCTACTTTGGCAGCCCACTGTAAGCCTTCTTCTCATATAGCACACACTGTTATACACATTGAAAGTCGTGTTGTGTGCATTTGCCCGGACTTCGGTCCGTGATTTTCATTTCTGTCTGTATATATATACTTATATATGTATATATTTCATATATGGACTAACATTATCGAGTTCTGCCTTGATTGAGTCTAGACTTCGGTTTGGAGCGTTTAATTACTTATATATATATATATATATACTTATATATATATATATATACTATATATATAAATCGCGTGGTCGACTCATTCCCGATGAGCCCGGATTTTACATCCTATATGCGTTAATTTCTTATATATATATATATATATATATATATATATATATAATTGTTGTCGACATATTCGATGAGCCCGGATTTACATCCAAAGGCATTTACTCGCTTATATATATATATATATATATATATAATTGTCATTTGGACATATCCAATAAGCTCGATTCACATCCAAAGTCGCTTACTACTATATATATATATATATATATATATATATATATATATCTGCACACACACACACACACACACATATATATATATATATATATACATTTTGTCAGTTCACATAGTTCACTTCGTGGCGATTGATCGCTTTTACGCTTTTATTTACATTTTGTCCCGCTTGGAGTTTACTTACATATGGCGGTTGATCATGTTCATATATATATATATATATATATAGCTTTTATATATATAACTGCCTACTACTTTCCATACAAATTGCAGTATCATTTGAACTTAGGAATCATGTGATCACAGGTTCAGTCTACTTAATCTAGATTCGGTTCCCTTGAAGGACATTTTCTCAGGTACATGGCGACTTGTACATTATTTACAAAGGTCTCAATTTCCTTGGATGATCACATGTCCATGAGGAGTTCTAAGATCGTATATATTATTTTCTCGAGAATGCTTCAGATCTCGAAATAAAAAGTAAACAAAGCCAACATTTAATAATAAAATGGAAGTATGAAAAGGTCTCAATTCCTATTGAGCACAGGGTTTGAAAAACCTCTTTTACAAAATTTCATTGCTAAATCTTGGTTAAAACTTAATTTTTCTATAAAATTCAAACCTTGTGTATATAGGTGCGAACGAGGCCTCACACTACTTTCAAATAATTGCACATTGATCCACACACACACACACACACACATTCATATAACAATTTCTTTGAAGAGTGGCGGTCACCGTGGTAACACGGATGTCGGGGGGTTCCTAACACCTTCCCTCCACATAATCAAGCCCCCGGACCCAAAATGAATCTCGGTTTCACAGACCACAAGCGAAGTCAAATCACTGGGTTAATGTGCAAACCTTTTTCGGTTGCGTTGGTGCAACCAGTTAAATACACCAACTAGCGACTCTTAAAGTCACACCTCTAGAAGCAGACAGAAAGAGATGGCAGAGACATTATACATGTCGGACCTTTTTCACTTGTTTTTTCAAACAAATCTCACATTAACATGAGAACACCAAAGAACAAGTAACGAAAAGGGACACTCAAAAATCCCGACGTCGACAGGTGGCGACTCCAGTAAGAGGGCTTAAGCCGCTATTACAAGCTTTTCAAAATTGTTATATGCTTGTGTATGAATGTTGCATTTACATTTATGATAAATATGTACGAATGTATCTTACTTACTGCACTGCTAAATATCTATCTGTGATATTAGTGCTTCGCACATGTCATCATTTTGTATAAACGGTGAGACACGTTGTATTTGAATGTATGTTGTGTGGTCCCTCCACCAGGAGGCTATCTTGTCGGTGTTTTATTACTGGACTTGTGGGAAGAATAATTTCCTGGGGCTCAGGAAAGGCACCACTCAGATTCGCTCCAGTTGAAAGACCGGATTAACTTCCCGTCGAGTAGATTGCGATGATCTAGGAACCTTCATGCGAAAAAGTTGTGAGAGTAACCCTAAGATAGGTCATCCTCTGATAAACCAAACGCAGAGGAAAGTTTCTTCATGCTTTCCATTTTCAATTACTTGTAAAAGCATTTACTTGTAATTTTATTCCATGTTCATCCATATGTAATGGAAAATATGAAGAATATCTATGCATGCATGACATGTTATCAATTAACAACCAGTTTTGCAGGATAAAATTTCTAAAACGGACATGTTATGATATCATTTATATACCCTAAGACTAAACTACGTAAGTCTTTTGTAGGGAAGCAATTGGGCCCGTTACCCGCTCTAAATAAAAAAAGGCCGCGAGCCTACATCCAATTATGTCTTCTTCTGGCCAGTGTATTCCTGTTTCCCAAGAAGAATTTGACGGATTGAGTAAACAAATCACAGACTTGGCTGTTCTACTAAAAGAATTACACACATCTACTCAGGGTACGAAGATACCTACAGATACAGAATCCTCTACACAAGGAGGAGTTCAAGGTCTGGAAAAAACAATTTCAGAACGTTAGTTGGATACAACCAACAAAGACCCTGAAAGCACCCATCTCAAAGGAGATCCAAACACTAGTGATATTAGGAAAAAGGTCCTTCAAATGGAGGACACTATTTGTATTCTCAAAGGGATTGGAACACATGGCAGTGTTTCATATGCAGACCTCTGCATATTTCCTGGGGTTCAATATCCAGAGAAATTCAAGACCCCTGATTTTGAGAAATATGACGGGTTAGGGGCCTTCTACACATTTAAAAGTGTTCATTGGAGAACTTGGGTCTTACGCAGAAAATGAAAAGCTCAGAATACAGCTGTTTCAGAAAAGTCTGACTGGAGAAGCCCGTTTATGGTATACCAGATTAGACAAGTCAAAGATCCATAGCTGGGAAGAGCTGGCTCACGTCTTCCTCACTCAATACAGTTTTCAATCTCAGATGGCTCTTGACCGATATCAAATTACCAAGGTCAAGAAACAATTTAATGAGTTATTTAGAGAGTACGCTCAAAGGTGGAGGCGCCTTGCTGTTCAAGTTATTCCTTCCATGACAGAATCAGAAATGGTCATGACTTTCATAGATGTATAGGAAGCTCCTTTCTATGAAAGAGTTCTAGCTTGTATTAGCAAACCATTCTCTGAAATGATCAAACAGGGTGAGATGGCTGAAATGGGATTGAAGTCCAATAAAATTCAAGACCTAGCCGCTCTTAAAGTTGTTGCTGAGCACATCTAGTCTGGATCTTATGGAAACAACCCCCGGAGGGTCCATAAAAAGAAAGAGGATGATGTTTCCTTGATACTACAAGGATAAAAAGGCAATCCAAGCATACCTATGCAGAGGAGAAACTACTCCCCTTTTCCAGCACAATCTTCAAACCCTCTATTGCCTAAAAGTGGAGAAGTAAAGCGACCCTGGACGTCACGCACCACTTTAGGGACTCGCCGAGAATATTCTTGCTCTTCTGACTGTTCAGAAGAAAATTACACATCTTCTTCCACCAGCCAACCCTAATGGGAGGGGTTTTAATGCTACTCGGAAGTGTGCTTATCATGCCGGGGCACCCGGACATGATACTCAAGATTGTTGGGCCTTGAAACATATGATTCAGGATCTAATAGACAACGGTGAGATCGTGGTCACCCAACCAGATCAACCTTATGTGCAAGACAACCCTCTTCCTCAACACAAAGAAGAAGACGTTAACATGATCAGTTGGAACACTGTACAAGGTTCCAATGGAGATTCATCCCAACTCATCAAAGACGGTGTTGACAAATGGGATTATGCAAAGTTCCAGTTTACCATGGAACGAAAGATGAAAGCTCTTTGCAAACAAATTGAGCAATTGGCAGAACTGGTGACCCACCATCATCAAGTCACACGCCAATTAATCAGGCAGGAGCTTGCCTATCTCCTTCCATTTGTTATGAATGCTCCATCAACACCTTCAAAAAGCGAAGCTATGGAGGATAAGGTTGCAAAATGAGCAAGTGTTAAAGCCCGTCGGGATTTTGCCAATCAAAGGGAATTCACATATTTGGGCCAATCTATGGAGGAGATACTTCAAATGTTGATCAACGAAGGAAGAATTACATTCCTTCTCCCTCCAATCAATCCCCGCTCAGGACGGTGCAATCCTGATGAAATGTGTCAATATCATTCACATTCTCGCGGTCACAGCACAGAAGAATGATGGGCACTCCGCCATCTCATTCAGAATCTTATTGATAGCGGCGTCCTGCAAATAGCAGATGATTACACTGTGCAAATTAAGGGTGGGAGTGCATATCCTACCAAATGGAAGGGATCAGTAGTAGTTATATCCAAAGAGGATGATGAGACTATCAAAGTATTTCCCATACAACCAATTCAACTCAAAGGAGCTGACAATCCTTTGAAAGTGGCCGCACCATAGCCAATTCCTTTACCTTTCAGACCACAACATCCTGTTGTCAGCTTACATAAAGTTCCATGGAATTATGGAGAAGCTGAAGGATCCACGTCTCATACTACTGCTAGAGTGTCGAAGGATAATCCACTGTACCTTCCTCAACGGGTTATCAAACCTACTTGCGAAGCAAAGGGGAAGTTTCCCATGGAGAAGACTAAAAAATTCCTCCGTACTATGGGTCACAATGAAGCCAAAGTGGTTTTAAGCTTGCGAGAAGCTCCACACCTGATTTCAATACTGGACTTGGTTTTCTCTTTTGAGGATCATCGGAAGATTTTATTAAAGGTTTTAGAAGAAGCCTACTTGCCAAAATCAGTGGATGTGGAAACATTTCAACATTTGGTTGATCACATTTTCAACAACAATATGATATCTTTCACTAATGATGACATACCTCCCGAAGGGACCGGTTATTGCAAGCCATTGCATATTGCAGTTTTGTCTTCCGGGTACATGCTAACAAGAGTATTGATAGATGGAGGCTCATCTCTAAATATTTGTCCTTATGCCACCTTGGTAAAGATGAATATTAATCTCAAGCGGATCCAAAGCAGCCATACGGTCATTCGAGCTTTTAATGGATCCCGACGAAATGCCGTTGGAAAAAATTGAATTGCCAATTGAGATTGGTCCAAATACGTTCAATGTATCCTTCCACATCCTCAAGATAGACTCGGGATACAACCTGCTATTGGGGAGACCATGGATACACATGGCTAGAGCTGTTCCCTCCACCTTACATCAACAACTCAAATACATTATCAACAACAGTCTAGTCACTGTCAACGTTGAGCCGGAATGTCCTGAACAAGGAACTTTACCAATTATCAGTTTCAATTCAGAATCTGAACCAGCCAGTTTCCATACTCTGGAAGTGAGTAACACTTAATACCATTCTATTGGAGCGCCACTTCCCATACCCAAAATTCCTAACGAGGTTATGTCAGCCACTCAAGAAATGATGTTATTGGGTCATCAACCTGGAGAAGGGCTTGGTAAGGATCAGCAGGGTATTAAGCACCCTATCCAAATGTCTAGTCAAATTGGAACAGCTAGATTAGGCTATTCTGCCAGTTCCAGACACAGGAATCCTCATAAGAAAAAACAGGTTCCTCAAGCTTCCGCCGCCCGACAATTTTCTATACCTTTACCTCATGAGTTGATACAATCTCCAGTAAAGGTGCCAACCCATGTTGTGGCTATCCTTTTTCCGAAACTAGTACCAATCTAAGCTAAAGAGGTGTTGATTCCTGATCCCGAGGCGGAAAAAAAGGAACGGAAACATAAACATGACCTTACCTTGATGATGGTAGGCATCCGCGTCATTGTTCATGATGAACATACAAACAGATACACCCCAGACGATGATTGCCCAGATGTCATGGTTATCATTCGGGAAAAGGAGGGCACTGACGATCCTTCTATCACTACAGTCCTTCAGGACTTTGCCCTCAACAATTGGAGCAACACTCCATGCATTGGTCGATGAGGGTAAAATGGGCGGAAAAATCCCTCTGGCCTGTATATAACTTTAATTGCTTGCTTTCCTTTACATCATTAGCAGTTATTTTATCAAGTACATGCTAACACTTTTGTATGATCGAATAGTTGCATATATTAAGTGAAAGCATATTTTTGTTTCAGGACTCTGAATTTAGATATTCCTGTACTTGCTGATGACATGCCTTCTCTCTATAAGGGCTGTAACTTTGATGCAAAGTTAGACTTAGACTTGATGGACATCCAAGAGGACATTGAGACACCTCAGGAGATTAAGGAATGGGTCGTAGACAAACCCAAACCCAATCTTGATCAAACCACTTCTTTCAATTTTGGAACCTTAGATAACCCTAAGCTTATCCAAATTGGTTTAGACCTTACCACAAATCAAAAGAATGACATGGTTGCACTGTTAACCCAATTCCAGGATGTGTTTGTAGGGTCTCATGAAGACATGGTGGGTTTGTCCACTGACATTGTTCTTCATCGCATTTCAATTAAAGAAGGATTCAAGCCAGTCAGGCAAAAGCTCAAGCGATTGAAACCTGAGTGAATTTTAAAGGTTAAAGAAGAAATTGTGAAACAATTTCAAGCTTGCATCATCATGGTGTCTACATATCTGGAGTGGATATCCAACATTGTTCCCGTGCCTAAACCAGGGAGAAAGGTGCGAGTCTGCGTGGATTATCGAGATTTGAACAAAGCTTTCCTTAAAGATAGCTTTCCCGTGCCTTTTATCCACATTCTTATTGATAATACTGCTCAATATGGCATTACTCCTTTGCTGATTGCTTTGCGGGGTACCATCAAATTATGGTCGCTGAGGAGGACTGTGAGAAAAGTGCTTTCATCACGCCTTGGGGAACTTTTTACTACAGAAGGTTGTCATTCGGCCTCATTAACGCCGGGGAAACCTACCAGCGAGCTATGATGGCTCTTTTCCATGATTTAATGCACAAGGAGATAGAGATCTATGTGGATGATGTCATTGTCAAATCCAAAAAGGAGGAGGACCATCTAGACCATCTCAAAAAGCTTTTCAACAGGTTGCGTAAGTACAACTTGAAGTTGAATCCCGCCAAGTGCCCCTTTGGTGTTAAGTCAGGCAAGTTGCTAGGTTTCCTAGTCAGCCATAAAGGGATTAAACTGGATCCTACCAAAATCCAGACCATCAAGGAAATGCCCATTCCTTAGACAGAGAAGGAAATACGGGGATTTTTGGGAAGGATCAACTTCATTAGCAGATTCATTTCTCAAGTCACAGCAACCTATGAGCCAATCTTCAAGTTGTTAAGGAAGAAATCCTCCATGAAATGGAACGATGAGTGTCAAAAAGCCTTCCTAACAATCAAAGAGCAACTGATTAACGCTCCTGTTTTGGTACCTCCTGTGGATGATGTTCCCCTGCTCATGTACTGTCCCATAAATGACAATGCCATGGGTTGTATCTTTGGGGAAAAAAGACAATAGAGGCCAAGAACGAGCTATCTATTACCTCAAAGAAAAGATTCAAAGATCGGTGAACACAAGTACACTCTGATCGAGAAGACTTGTTGTGCTTTAGCGTGGGCTTCCATGAGGTTACAGCATTACCTCCATGGTTACACAACCCATCTCATATTCCGCATGGATCCTCTCAAGTATGTGTTCAGCAAGCCCATACTGAATTGTCGACTGTCCATATGGCAGTTGATCCTACAGCAATTTGACATCGTCTACGTGACGCAAAAGTCTGTCAAAGGTCAAGGAATTGCGGATCAACTAGCCGCCGCACCTGCAGGGGATTACAAACCCTTAGAAACATACTTTCCCGATGAAGGGGTAATGATAGTTTAGATATAACATCAGTACGATATATGCCATACATGGAGAATGTATTTTGATGGAGCTGTTAATTTAGAAGGCTCGAGTCGAGCGCTTCTAATATCCGCACGGGGGAGCAGATCCCGCTGCCATCAAATTGCGCTTATCGGCACCAATAACACAAATTGAGTATGAAGGTCAGATCATGGGCTAAAAAACATGCCCGCTCAATGGGCATCGTGGTTAATCGCCTTTGGGGATTCCGAATTGGTAATCAAACAATCCACAGGAATCTATCAAACCAAAGAATTACATTTGCTGCCTTACCATCGGCAAGTTCTACAGATAGCTTTAGAGTTCGAAGAAATCTCCTTTCTACACATTCCTCGTAATAGGAATGATTTTGTAGACACATTAGCAATGTTGGCTTCCTTGGTTTACATACCGGACAAGGAAAACATGCCAAACATCATGTTTACTCTGCAAAAAGCCCTAGTCTATTGGAATTACATTGGAGAAGTATCGGATGAGCTACCTCCCATCCACAACCCTTGGTACCAGCACATCAAGGAGTAACTACGAGATGGATCTACACCCACTGAGACGAGCCTAACTGAGAAGAGGCGGATTCATCGACTTGCTATGAAATTCTACCTGAGCGGAGATGCACTCTACAAAAGAGATGCAGGATTAGGTCTCCTCAGATGTCTGGATAAAGACCATGATCAGCAACTCATGGATGAAATCCATTGTGGAGTATGCGGCCCTCACATGAGCGGACCCCTACTTGTCAAGAAAATTCTCAGAATGGGACATTATTGGCTTACACTCAAAGCTGACTGTGATGATCACGTCAAGAGAAGCTATCAATGCCAGATTCATGGGAATGCTATCCACGCCCCTCCAAGGGAACTCCACAATATGAGTTCGCCATGGCCCTTCTCAGTGTGGGGAATGGACGTGATCGGGCCCATTGAGCCCAAAGCTAGTAATGGACATCGATTCATATTCACCATGATCGACTACTTCACCAAATGGGTAGAAGCAGCTTCCTTCCCCAAGGATACTAAAGAAGTCATCATTCCTTTCATCAGAAACAATGTTGTTTGTCGATATGGACAACCAGAGGTCATTGTGTCAGACAATGCTAAGAACCTCAACAACAAAATGATGGAGGAGTTATGCAGAAAATTCCACATCAAACATCTCAACTTCGTCATCTACCGACCAAAGATGAATGGTGTTGTTGAAGCGGCTAATAAAAACATCAAAAAGATCATGCAGAAAATGTCCGCCAATCACAAAGGATGGCCTGACCTCTTGCCTTTGACTTTATTAGCCTACAGAACTTCCATGCGTGCTTCCACTGGGGCAACCCCCTACTCACTAGTCTATGGGATGGAAGCAGTGCTCCCCATAGAAGTGGAAATGGAATCCCTTAGAGTATTGATGGATGCTCAGTTGGGTGAAGACCAATGGGTACAAGACAGGTATCACCAATTGTCTCTAATAGACGAAAGGCGAGCCGCGGCTATCTTCCATGGTCAGTTATATCAGCAAAGGATCACACGATCCTACAATAGATAAGTCCGACTACGGTAATTCAAACAATATGACTTGGTTTTGAAGAAGATCATTGACAACCAAGATCAATCTAAGGGAAAATTCGCTCCTAACTGAGAAGGCCCATTTGTTGTCAAGGAAGTATTAACAGGAGGTGCTCTCAGATTGCAGGAAATGGATGGCGATGAATTTCCACCGCTTATCAACTCGGACACCGTGAAACGGTACTATGTCTGAAGTTACCATCAAACAAACATCCTGGTTTTGATCATCAAATTACCAGTCATTCCGGTTTTGAACCCTTTCCTTTTTACATACTTTTCTGCCCCTCAGGGAAACATACACTTCAAGCCAGCAGCCTAGTATCATTTCATTTCAAATCTTTCATACAATTTCGGTTATCTTGAAGACGGGAATGAACCTTTCTCAATTTGGGTTATCCTAAAGATGGGATTGAACCTTCTACACCTGCAGTTTATCTTGAAGATGGGATTAAACTTTTCTACACTTGCAGTTTATCCTAAAGACGGGATCAAACTTTTTCCACACTTGGAGTTTATCCCCATTATGGGATTAAACTTTCTTCTCCCCGCAGTATAGCCTGCACATGGGATTCACGTTTCTCTTCAGCTGCGATTCATCCTGAGGGGCGAACTACGTCGGCCTGATCTCCCTGATATTCGGGGGTACGTAGGCAACCATATTCTATATGGCCCGATCACAATAATGAAAAACAACAAAAACATTTCTTCCCTTTCTTCACAAAAATAACAAAAACAACAAAATACTTCTACACTCATCTGCCTTCCACATTCAGCGTTGAACCTCTTACACCATGTTTGAACTACACAGACTTGATCTCCTCTTTAATAGGAGTACGTAGGCAGCCATTCATGGTGTAGTCTAACCCCTACTAGAATAACATATTTGTCACACAATATTGGGATCAACCTTCAATTTACCCCATTTCATCGGTTTCAGATCAAAGGGATGGAATTACCCAACCTTTTCTCACAAATAGAAGATTCGGTGACCATCTAAGCTGCGATCATGCCTCAAAGAGCAATACCAACCCATAAGAGATGGAATTAACTAGGCTTCTCACAAATAGAATGCATCAAAATCACAAGGCCCTAGAGAAACATGTAAATATCAAGAAAGTATCAAGGCATAACTAAAAGGGAAGTGAATCAAAATATATTTCCCTGCCATACATAATACTATTTGATATATACATATGTGTTGTACATGACAAAATGGCTAAGCTAGTCTGTGCAGGAAAATACAAAGCTATCCACAGATCTGTGTATATGCGGACTATCAGATCTAACATAGAATCCCTCTCTAACGACGGAGGTAGCACTGCAAGCTCCTGCCCAAGGGTATCTACACGAGCTAGCAGATCAGAGGCTAACTGCATGGTGGCATAATGCTCATCAATGTAAGTACTCATGCTCAAGACCGACAACATCTTGGATCTAATGGAAGTGTCATTTACACAATGGCCACATCCCTAGCAGATAAGGCGGCATCCCGCCTCCCCAATCAATGCATCCTCGGGTCGATCTAGCCTCATCCCTCTCTAACAGAGCGGTTCTCTCCCATCAAGAGTCACAACATCACTACCTAGCCTCGATCTCTATCATAGGTCATCGACAAGCTCTGCTCCGGACATGTTGTGCCAACATCGAGTAACAAAGGCACTTTTGGTGGGAGAATCCATCACAAATCTTTGGCACCAAAGAGCCAAATCATCGGTGGGAATAATAGCTCTCTATATAGGCTCCTCATTGTCGAATCAATCCCCGTGCATTGTGGATACTACTGCATGACGTGATGCGCTCGTCTCCATCCATGCAGAATACTCTGCAGAACAACCTGGATGACTGACAGAAAACTCAGCCAGCTATCGCTGATCCCAACATGCATACAACCTGGATCTGTCCTCCGCTGATAAACAGTGTGACGTGAAGTGCTGACTCACTTCCCCCTCATACAGATGAAAATCCTAAAACTGGTCAGACTGACACATAACGGCCAAAGGGTGGTAAGTGATCATGCCCCTCAATCCAGCCAGAGGGAGATAATCCATTCCCGAAGCATGTGTAATGAAGTTGTAGGGTGAGCTAAGCCCTGAACACGGCAATATAGCAAACGGATCTCCAATCCCTGCCAGGAAAGCTGACAACGATGCAACATCTGTACACTTCGCAGGCTGAAAGAAGTATGACATGGCTATCTCCTGGGTGAAACAAAACCCCTGCCGTCTAAATGTGCCAATCGGTCTCAAGTGTGACATAAACCACACTACCTGTGAACACTCCTGCCGGATAAGTGCAGCAGTATGTAGCTAACCTCAAGGTCTCTGTAACAATCATCGGTATGATGGTATGACCCTTCCTGAAAGCTCTCACTGCCATGATGACACCGATATCTAGCTCATCCATGTTCGCGACATGTAGACATATGACAATACACATAGAAGCAGTACATCTACTATGACTAAACGCCAATGGTCCTCTGGTGTGGTGAAATCCCCGGAATGTCGTGCATAGCTATTCTCAGAGCCAAACCTATCAAACAGGAAATGCTAGGATATCACGTGGCCAGATGTAATCTCGTCCTGGACCACTCTATGTCTCAATCCGGTGAGGGTCATGAACTGTCTACTCATGTCTCCAATAGCCATATACACGCAAGGTCTGTCCTGCGGAAGCATCGTCAATCGTGCATACTCCTCCAAAGTAGGAGTCAACTCCTGGGTCCTAAATCGGAATACCTGTCTGTCCGGTACCCAGTGCTCTAGCATGCCCTTTACAAATCCTGGAGGAACCATAAACATCAACAGGGTCATAGTATACTGCAGCAAATCATCTACGATCACCATGTCTGATGGTGATATACTATCATACCATGAGTGTATACCAGCTACCACCACAAATAGTGGGGTATGATCAATACGGTTAACTGTCGAAGAAGGCATCTGTACGGGCCGTGTCATAAGACCATCCAGGGGTCAATGTTGAATATCTCTGGACATACATACATATGCATAATACAATAACATTCATGATATAATAGATGGCAATATTATATAGAGAATGGAAAACTGTACGTACATTCCTAAGTATATCATCATCTAATACATCTCTGTATAGCTAAAATACAGGGAAATGGGGTGAAGCTACCCAACATACAACAGAGGCCTATCAAAAGATATAGCGAGAATGGGGAAAAGCTCCCAGATGTTAACAGAGGTCTATCAAAAGAGATAACGAGAAATACATCAGAAAAAGTCAAGAGTGTCGATGTCTACATCATCAATCCTGTCCACTTGATGTAACTCCTCTTGAGTCACTTGATCTCTATCTATAGGTATGTCAGGCCGATACAAGGGAGAATCTGCACCGACAAAGCCATATGGGTCACCTGAGGGACCAGCACCAGAGCTGGAAGGATCAAAAGTATCTACCTCTATAGGATCTCTGCTCAAATGCCGAATGAAAAGATGTGATCGGTCTAGCTGCCGAGTCAATCTATCAATCTATGTCATATGAGTCAGATCTCTGACATAGGCTAGCCAATCTGTCATCATCACGGATCCTGGAACCATATCCCCCATAAACTATGTGGCGCGGGTCTGAGCTCTAATAGTACGAGGGATCCACCAATGCTAGAACATCTCCTAAGAATAGGGGCCCTCTGATAATGTAAAACCATCAATCCCCATCAATGGGATGTCAATGACGGGTGACTGCGAAACAGGCCAATAAAGCCTGACAGGAGGCAAGATCGGCATACAGATCTCTCCTATAGTGCTCCTGATAGCACGCTCTCCTAAATAGAGCTCCCATCCTGCATCTGTGAAGAGAGGAATCTCAGCAGTGAAATGACGTGCTTTACTCCAAATGTACCCATCCTCAAATCCAACTACTAAATGCTCTCCAGAGTAGGGAATCCATGTAAGGACATCATCTGTCAATAACTCCAACTGTAGGCGACAATGAGTGAAACCCTCAGCAATAGGGACCTCTGCCAGTATGGACTGATGCCATCTTCGTCCTCGTGGATAAGTTGCTAAACCTAACACGCTCACAAGACGCAAACAAGGAAGCCTCTTATAGGCCCAAAACTACCAACACAAAGGTAAACATCTGCTGTCAGTCAACACTCTTAACCTATACATGGGAAAACACAAGAGAAACACTCACCAGCAGAAATGGGTAGAATCCTAACCACGCCTCGGTCAAGCCATGCGATTGCATGCGCATTCCCCTGAGGAAGTAGGCAAAGGTGTAAGAACCCAAATCATACTCTCCTATACGGTCCACGTGTCGAGTGGCGCTGATCAAAGCGAAGGACACCATAGAAGAGTTATCTTCTATGAAGCAGCCCCTAATGATCATCAGGAACAATCGCCGAAGAATGCGATCCCTGACTCTCACATCATCGGGTATGGCCTCACTCAACAGCCCGCTTATAGCATCTACACTCAAAGGACCTGCACGAACAGTCCTGCCCTTGAGCGCTTCCGCCGGAACCCCCAACAAGGATATAACAGCAGTAGGGGTGATATCCGCCATGCAAGGCACCGGCTCCCCTCCAAACTCCATACTTGTGATAAACCGCCAATCCATCGGCGTCATCATCACCTTGCAGTCCAACAAATGGAGTGATTGAGTCTGGTGGAACCACAGCTCAGATAATGCTCTGAGGTAACCCCAGGGACAGCGACGGGGTAGAATGGAGAAGAACCTCCCGAATCCCCAGCCATGGATGATCGCTCTGTAGTCATCATGCAAGGCCTGATACATAGAGTGGATGCTAAACCAGTTCCCTCGAGGCTGTGTGAAGCCGGAAATCTAAATCAAATGCAGATCAACATCAGAATCCTTGACTCCTCATCAATAGGAAATAGGGAAGATTAAAGATCTAACTTCATACCTCGTTTGCGTGCAGGTATAATGAAGGATGCCTACTCAAGTTACCCAGAAGATCTGGGTTTGCCACTTGAATACCTGGAAATTCCCTACGGGGAACACGTACAGCCAGAGCAGGAACCTCGAACGGTACATCCTCCTCCTCCTCGTCCTCAACATTCGGCACTTCAACCCTAATAAGACGTATCACTGCCTTCACTAAATGACGAGGTTGTTTAACGGAACGGCGCTGAGGCTCTTCAAAAGCCCTCCTCCGTACACCAGAAGTGGTCCTGCGGGAACTACTCGACTGGTCCGGATCCATAATATCTGGACAAGTCTCCAAATCACCTCAGAAAGGATGTGATAATTTCTTACCTGGAGTCTTTTCCAAAATGCATTCTATGATTACATGCTTACATGCATTGTTTTAACATATATATACAGTAAAGTTAAAAATGCATGACTACCCAATGCCTACATTTTTGGGAAAATTTTACCATAGCCCCCTTTGTAAATGTGACTATCCACATGCACATAGGCATGACTAGGTGGCCATTCAAGAAAGACACCTATACACAATATATACATCCTGTGTGCATTAATCACATCACAAAGAAAAATCCATAAGTGTAGTCTAATTACCTGGATTGTTTTACTTTATGCCTTTACTCATTTGTCCTCAGATAGGATAAGAAATGACAGTAAAAGGTGCCAATTTGACTGTTTCAAAAGTCCAATTTTTTCACATCACTATGTTTAGCATGGTTTAATACTAACATTTACTCTGTTGAATATTTTTTATCAAGTCATATCAGCATGCATATTCACTACTATGTGTCTAAATGCATTTCATGTGATAAGTCATTTTCCAACGGATATAAACCGGAAAAATACATGCATACGCTACTGTGATGTTGAAGAACGCTTTGTACTATGATGTAATATGCGTAAAGTTGCCCAACTCAAGAGATCTCAAGAAGAACTCTCGGATTTCCTTCGCCGCGCAACTTGAAAATGACTTATGAAAGCAACTAGCTGCCTATACATAGGCATGGTTGGCCGCAGGCTAACCTGTGACTCCTGCAGGTACACCTGTGGCCCCCCTACTTGGGTCCCACACCTCCGGCTTGCTCCAGTCATTTGCAGGGTCACAACCCTAAACAATCCCCAGCGGGGGTTACAACGCCAAAGTTATCAACATCTACGTATCCCCGGCGGATGTCACAACGCACATCCTTCAAACATCTACGTATCCCAGCAAGGGCTACAACATAATACAACCATTGACACATACATCAATGAAGGTCAAGTAGCCTTGACAGTGCACCCAACAGGGATCTATCCGGTGATACACACATCAGCAAAGATCAGGCAACCATGAGGAAATATGTTATACACATCCTCAAACAGATAAATCTTTATCCCCACAGATCTCTTAAACACAAGAGGTACCTCTATGGAATATAAGCTGATGTCTAGGATTCAAAACTTTGGTGATAGTCCCAACGTCAACATCCTTGAAGATTTGGATTGCATGTCCAAGCCATCACTAATTGTCATCCCATCAGGATGACATGGCAATCATGCATCATACATTTGCATCATGTTGCTGCATATAGCATCATGTTTATTTTGCTTGCATTTCAAGTGTCTAGGATTCTTTATCCTTTCCATGCCTTGCATTACATGAATATGATAAAGAGGGGCATCCGTAGACACTCGAAATTTTTTACACTCCTATTACTGACATTATAGGAGAGTAGATTCATCTTTCGGAGATAACTCTGGAAGACAGCTTACATCCATTCCGGATATTATCGGAAGTTTAATTCCAACCCGGAACACAACCCGGGAACATCATCTCAACCCGGAACACACACCGGGAATGTCATTTCCAATCTCGAAGATAACCCCGAGATATGCAGATCAAAAGACCAGCAACAACACCGGAGGGGATAGTTCTGTCTCAACGATAACACCGCGACGCTCAGTTCCAGTCCCAGAGATAACACTGGGAGTAGCAACCCTATCCTTGGTGATAGCCCCTAGGGATGCCATTGCAGTTCCGGCGATAACCCCAGAAATGCTTGTTTCAAACACATGCAATCAGCTTCAACCCCAGACATCCTATCGAGGCACATATACCTCAGACCCGGAGCTAACAACAGGAAGACATGAACACCCACAGATGACAGTGAGACATACAAACAAGCAACAGTCAAATCTCGGATGTAACCCTGAGCAGCCTTTGTTTTCCGCTTAAACCGGCGATAACCCCGATGAGGAGTCAAACGTCATCTTGTCCCTTCGACAATGGCATGTCGTCTCAACACTTCATACATACATACATCTAACAATGTCCCACAAGAACCGAGGAGTGACAATCCTGAGTGACTATTACGTGTGACAGTACTTTGGATAGAATTTGAAGCTTGAAGACCATGGGCATAGACCCCTCTTCCTGACTTCATACAACCTCTAATCCATGTCATTGCGTAACTCTCGACACAAACGGTCCAACAGATATACCTCATTTGATGCTCTTGATTGAAGTTCGCAAGTTCGAAGCGACATTACAATGTATGAGTGCGTCATTATGAGACAACGGGACCATGAGGCTCGGATGCATCACGACCAACTCAGCAGGTACAATCAAGGGTCGCCGTAGGTGTACTGCGGCCATCCATCTATATATATATAAAGCCTTGGGGTCACCATTTGAGAAAAGAGGGAGGAAAAAAGGCGAGGAAGCCTGTCCATTTTACTCTGTATACACATCTTTTAAGTGTTTCCTCATCTTTAAACACGAGTTAGATCACCTATAGCTATCTTTTATCCAGCGGGAGATGAGTGTTTATCCATTTAAAGTCATAGAAGTCTACTTTGGCAGCCCATTGTAAGCCTTCTTACATTTTATAAGGCCTTCTTCTCATATAGCACACACATCGTATATACACATTGAGAGTCGTGTTGTGTGTGTTTGCCTTTAACTTCTATCCGTGGGTTTTCATTTTCGCCTCAGATATATATATACTTATATATGTATATATTTCATATATGGACTAACATTATCGAGTTATGCCTCGATTGAGCCTAGACTTTGGTCTGGAGCATTTAATTACTTTTATATATATATACACTTCTATATATAAACTGTGGTCAGACTCTGTCAGATGAGCCTGGATTTTACATCCGATGCGTTTAATTTCTTTTATATATATATATATATACTTATATATATAACTGTTGTCAGACATATCTGATGAGCTTGGATTTACATCCAGTGCTTTTACTCGCTTTTATATATATATACATATATATATAATTGCTGTCGGACATATTCGATGAGCCTGGATTCACATCCAGTGCATTTACTGCTTTTATATATATATCTATATATATTTACATTTCTGTCAGTTTGGAGTTTACTTACATGGCCCTTTACAGACTTTATTTGCATTCCGTCTCGCTTGGAGTTTACTTAAGGGCGCTTGATCGCTTTTACAAACTTTATTTATATTTTGTCCTACTGAGTTTACTTACGTGGCGGTTGATCATATTCATATATATATATATATATATATATATATATATATATATATATATGACTTTTATATATATATATATATAACTACTTACCGCTTCCATACAAATTGCAAGATCATGTGAGCCTAGGAATCATGTGATCACAGGTTCAGTCTATTGAATCTAGATTTGATTCCCATGATGGACATTTTCTGGCTATAAGCAACTTGTACATTATTTTATAGTGTCTGAATTTCCTTGGATGACTGTCATGCCCATGAGGAGTTCGGCACTACTGTATATTATTTTCTCGAATTTGCTTCGCATCTCGAAAATAAAAGCAAACAAGCCGAACATTTAACAATAAAATGGAAGTATCAAAGGACTCAATTACTATTGAGCACAGGGTTTGAAAAACCACTTTTACAAAATTCCATTGCTAAATCTTGGTTAAAATTGAATTTTTCTATAAAATTCAAACCTTGTGTATATAGGTGCGAACGAGGCCTCACACTACTTTCAAATAATTGTACATTGATCAGCACACACATACACACATATTCATATAACAATTTCTTTGAAGAGTGGCGGTCACCGTGGTAACACGAATGTCGGGGGGTGCCTAACACCTTCCCTCCGCATAATAAAACCCTCGGACCCAAAATGAATCTCAGTTTCACAGACCCGTCTAGCAGTGTCAAATCACTGGGTTAATGTGCAAACCTTTTTCTATCAAGGTTTGTGCAACCAAATAAATACACCAATCATGCGACTCTTAAAGTCAAATCGTCGACATTATATATGTCGGACCTTTTTCACTTATTTTTTCAAACAAATCTCACATTAACATAAGAACACCAAAGGACAAGTAACGAAAAGGGACACTCAAAAATCCCGACGTCGACGGTGGCGACTCTTGGGGACTCCAAAGAAGAGGGCTTAAGCCATTATTACAAGCTTTTCAAAATTGTTATATGCTTTAGTGTGAATGTTGCATTTACATTTATGATAAATGTGTACGAATGCAACAATGGTTCGTTATAAATTCTTATATTTAGTGACAAAGTACGTATTATCGTCACAATTTGATTTGGAGGCAAAAATATTAAGAAATTTTAGAGGCAAATTTTGTAAAGACAAAAAATTAATAATTTATGACAATTTTTATTGTCACAAATATCGATTTTATATGACGAGATAATAGTGCGTCACTAATTAGATGAGTGGACAAGTGACAAAAATGTTTCGTCATAAATTCTTATATTTAATGACAAAGTACATAATATTGTCACAATTTTATTTGGAGGCAAAAATTTTCTAACAACTTTTAGAGATAAATTTTTTTAAGACAAAAAAAATAATAATTTATGATAATTTGTATTGTCATAAATACCAATTTTATATGACGAGATAATAACGCGTCACTAATTAGATGCGTGGATAAGTGACAAAAATGGTTTGTCATAAATTCTTATATTTAGTGACAAAGTACATAATATCATCACAATTTTATTTGGAGGCAAAAAATTTTAAGAAATTTTGGAGGAAAATTTTGTAAAGACGAAAAATCAATATATTATGACAATTTTTATTGTCACAAATACCAATTTTATATGACGAGATAATAGTGCGTCACTAATTAGATGAGTGGATAAGTGACAAAACTCGTTCGCCATAAATCCTTATATTTAGTGACAAAGTATGCAATGACGTCACATTTTTATATGGAGGCAAAAAAATTCCCAAACAAACTTGTATCCAAGCGACGTCACCGGTCTTCCTTTTATCATTGGCAGCCTCCATTTAGTCAGGAACCTCCATTATCAATTTTTAATAATCCCAATTTGAAGCCATAAATTATTTGACATTTTAGGTATGTTTCTAGATTTTGATTTGAATTGATTAGTAGTTGTTCTAATTGAACAACTACGATTTTGAAATGATTGCATGTCATTGTTGTTGATGGTTGCTATTGTTATTGATGATCTGGTACAATTTTGATAATCAAAATCACTATTTGGTTTAATTTTTTTACGAAGCTACGTCATAGATTTGATTAGTAAGTGTAGTGAATCGACATCATAGAATGGTTCTGCTTTCTTGAAAAAAAAGATGAGATCGCGTATCAAGAGACTTAAATTCATAAAGCTGATCTATAAGTTATGTATGCATTCACTACAAGAAATGAGGGATGTAGCGAAGAAAATTTTGCGAAGGAATTTATTCCTTCACATAAGGAGTTTTTTATCGAAGGAATAGTAAAGGAAAAAAATATAGTGACAATATAGTTAATAACGAAAGAAACATCCTTCACAATTTATATTTTTTTCCTCACAAAATTTGGGTGATAGAAAGATTTTTGGCGCCAATTTATGATGAAAATTTGTAAGAAAAAATGTATTAATGAAGGAATAATTACTCACTATATATTATTGTTCTGAGGTTTTTTGTGAGAGATAAAATTGGTCGTTGTTTTGTTCTAAATAATTTTTTAGAATTAATTGTGGTGAATATAAATTGTAATATAAATTCTTTAATTTTTTTATAGTAATAAATTTACTTTTAATAACACTTTTTAAGTAACTTACAATATCAACTATTTATTTTAATAAACTATAAAGTAAATAACTTTACACTACATTAAACTTTAAAATTTATCCATAAAAATTTATTTTTTTGATTATAAATAAAGTAAAAGTTAAATAAAAATAAAGTTAAAGTTTATTTCTCCGTAAAAGTTTACTTTAAAATTTTCAAAAAATAAGAAGAAGAAGATAGCAGCGTTCTTTTGTTGAAGAGAGCACAAATGCCAAAAAAAAAAAAATTCATATGTTCTACATAAAGAGTTTAGTTTGCGTTTGTTCTTTATTTTATAATATACCACAATTCAAATTGTAATGTAACTAATATTTTAGTATAAATTTTATTCTAAATAATAATTTTAAGTAATTTACAATATTAATTGTATTAATTAAAATATTAAGTTTCAATAATTTAAATTTTAAAATATTTTAAATTGATAATAAACAAAATTATAATAATTATGGTTTTTTGTGGAACATATTATAAATGTTAAAATATTTGTTTTACAAAGGAGTTATATTTTAATTTGTTATAATTAATTTATGATATCTTAAAATTTAAATTTAAATTTATTTTTAAGTTTTCCAAATAATAATTTTATATATAATATTATTTTTAAAAGAGTTGTTTTTTATATAAATATTATGACTCTTTTTTTGGAACAGAGTTCCTAATTTATATTGGGTTTGTAAGTTCTTATTTGGGGATAGAGTCGTAGAGGAGAGGGAAGGGAAGGGAAGGGAAGGCAAAACAATTAAAGAACAGAGTCCCTCAAAAACAAATATATTGTGTTCGGGAGTTTTCTCTCTTCGCTCCGCTACTTCCTCTTTCGTGCTTGCTCCGCCGATGTGGTTCTATAAATTTTTTCGATTTGCTTCTTTCTGTTGAAATCTCTAGTAAGATTCCCAAAGTCCATAGTGGGCTATCCTTGGACCATGGTGGGCTCTTGTTTGATAACTATAAATATTCCAGTATTGCATTATAGTCTATATTAAATTCGGTTTCAAAAAGAATTTCATTGATGCTCTATGTTGGAGCCCATCCTATTCTCTTTTAGGGTATGCCCAATCTCCCTTTGAAATTGGATCAATTTTTTTAATACTGAAACAACAATTAACAAATCTTTTTGTATTTTGAGATACTAATTATAGCTCAGGTTGAAGCTATATGGCTAATTTTGATATTGCTTCGTCTATTCTGACAAATCTAGGCGACCCAGAAACAAAATTCGCCCGATTTGGAATAATTAATATATTATATCCAGCTGTGAGTGTTGTTCTACTATTATTATATGCATATTCTTTTCATGAATCTTAATATATATATATATATATATATATATATATATATATATATATATATATATATATATATATATATAGTAGTAATTCTCTTGACATTATCAAAGTTCAAACAATACATGGTATGATGTTTTTGTTTGGTTGGTCATTTGGCTCCAACATATATCAGTGTTTACAAGCCTTTCTTTTTGTGCCTTATAGCTACTTGGTCACATTATTAGTGTTAAATTTGGAAAAGACAAATATCTTTGAGGGATGATGATCATGATGATGGAGCTAAACTAAGCAAAGATTCTCTCCTAAATTTGAAATTTTTTGCTACTTATGATATTTAAATATGGCTGACAAAAAGTCTAACCATTCCTCTGTTACAAAATGCATTTGGACTATAGTGGAAACTTGAGGCTTCTTAATGTTATAAATTCTATTATTTGGCAATCATTTGATTATCTGACTAATATCTGGCTCCCTAGACAGTCCATACATATTGGTCATATTCCTGGAGTATTTCCAAAATAGATTTCTAGGGGAAATCAAGGGTTGGTTGAATCAGATCGTTGAATAAAATAGTGTAGACACTCGAATTTTTCTGCATGTCTGTTACTGACATTGTAGGAGGGCAGATTCGTCTTTCAGAGATAACTCAGGAAGAGAGCTTATATCCATTCCGAATACTACCGGATGTTCAAGTTTGTAACCCGGAACACACATCGGGAACATCATTTCCAACCCCGGAACTCACACCGGAAGGATCATTTCCAACCTCGGAGATAACCCCAAGTTTCGTCCTTGGCGATAACCCCAAGGAGTGCTATTGCAGTTCCGGCGATAACTTCGGAAATGCTTATTTCAAACACATGCTATTAGCTTCAAGCTTAGACATCCTGCCGAGGCACTCATACCTCAGACCCGGAGCTAACACCGGGAAGACAGGTTTTCCTACAAGATGACCTTGCAGTATTCAAACACTTGCAGTAGTCCAATCTCAGATGTAACCCGGAGCAACGTCTGCTTTCAGCTCAAACCGGCGATAACCCCGGTAAGGAGTCCAACGTCATCTTACCGCCTCAACATTCTCTCTCACAAGATGATATCGCAGCATACCAACAAGTAGTCCAATCTCAGATGTAACCCTGAGCAACGTCTACTTTCAACTCTACAGGCGATAACCCCGCTGAGGAGTCAAACGTCATCTTGCCCCCTTTCAACACCTGCGCGTCATCTCAACACTTCATACATACATACAATAATGTCCCACAAGAACTGAGGAGTTACAATCCTGAATGACTATTACGCATGACAGTACCTTGGATAGAATTTAAAGCTTGAAGACCATGGGCATAGACCCCTCTTCCTGACTTCGTACAACCTCTAATCCATGTCATTGTGTAACTCTCGATACAAGCGGTCCGAAGAAGGTCACATATACCTCGTTCGGATGCTCAGATTGAAGTTCTGCAAGTTCGAGCAGACATTACAGTGCACGAGTGCACGATTTGAGATGACGAGACCATGAGGCCCGATGCATTTCCACGACTCACCATTAGAGAGTAATCATGCTACCATGCAGGTAGTATAATCTCATGCACACCGCAGTGTACTGGCAAATATCGATCCTATAAATATAGACCTTGGGCCAAATGCATTTTGAGAGAGGAAAGAGAGAAAAGCAGAGAAGCCATGTCCAATTTACTCTGTATACACCCATATTGAGTGTTTCCTCAGTTTAAACACCTTTTAGCTCACATATAGCTACACTTTTATCCGACGGGCGCTGAGTATTTATCCACATAGAGTCATAGAAGTCTATTTTGGCAGCCCACTGTAAGCCTTCTTACATTCTATAAATCCTTCTTTCTATATTAGCACACACTGTTTTACACATTGAGAGTCGTGTAGTGTGCGTTTGCTTGGACTTTGTTCCGTGGTTTTCATTTCTGTCTATATATATATACTTATACATATGTATATATTTTATATATGGACTAACATTATCGAGTTATGCCTCGATTGAGCCTAGACTTATGTTTGGAGCGTTTACTTGCTTTCATATATACATATATATATATACTTATATATATAAATTGTGGTCAGACTCTGTCTGATGAGCCTAGACTTATGTCTGGACCGTTTCTTTACTTTTATATATATATATATATATATATATATATATATATATATAATCGCTGTTATCGACATATATCTGATGAGCCCTAATTTTACATCTGGAGCATTTATCTACTTTTATATATATATATATATATATTTATATATATAATTATCATTTACATATCCGATGAGCCCGATTTAAATCCGATGCTTTTATTGATTTTATATACATTTGTACATATATATATATATATATATATATATATATATATATATATATATATATATATATTTACATTCCTGCTGTGCCTAGAGTTTACTTCGTGGCCTTTTTACAAATTTTTTTTACATTTCATTCTCGCTTAGAGTTTACTTCGTGGCAATTGATCATTTTACAAATTATTTACATTTCATCCTCGCTCGAGTTTACTTGTGGCGCTTGATCGCTTTTACGCCTTTATTTACATTTCGTCCCACTGAGTTTACTTATCGGTGGTTGATCATGTCCATATATATAAATTTACCGCTTTTATATATTTACATTTTCGATCCCCCATGGAGTTGCTTCGTGGTGGTTAATCAAGTTTGTACATATATATTTACAGCTTTTATATATATAACTGCTAACTGCTTTACATAAAAACTGTAGTATCATGTGAGCCTAAGAATCATGTGATCACAGATTCAAATTTCATCAATCTAGATTCTGGTTCCCATGATGGACATCTTTCAAATTGTAATGTACTTGTACATTATTTACAAAGTCTCAATTTCCTTGATGGTCATTATGCCCATGAGAAGTTCTAAGATCACTTTGATATTATTTTTTTTCAAGATGCTTCGATCTCAAAAATAAAAGCAAACAAGTCGAACATTTAATAATAAAATGGAAGTATCAAAGGCCTCAATTACTATTGAGCACAGGGTTTAAAAAACCTCTTTTTACCAAACCTCATTGCTATATCCTGGTTAAAATTGAATTTTTTTCATAAATTCAAATCCTATGTATATAGGTGCGAACGAGGTACAACACTACTTCCAAATAATTGCACATTCATCCACACACACACACATACATATTTATATAATAGTTTCTTTGAAAAGTGGCGGTCACCGTGGCAACACAGATGTCGGGGCGTGCCTAACACCTTCCCTCCGCATATAATCAAGCTCCGGACCCAAATGAATCTCATTTATAGACCCGCTTAGCGCGTTGTCATATCAATCGATCAATGTGTGAAACCTTTTCGATTAAGTTGGTGCAACCAAATAAATACACCAACCGGCAACTCTTAAAGTCAAATCGTTGACATTATACATGTCGGACCTTTTTCACTTGTTTTTTCAAACAAATCTCACATTAACATGAGAACACCAAAGAACAAGTAACGAAAAGGGACACTAAAAATCCCGACGCCGATGTGTGGCGCACTTCTGGACTCCAAAGAAGAGGGTTGAAGCCGCTATTACAAGCTTTTCAAAATAGTTATATGCTTGTGTGTGAATGTTGTATTTACATTTATGATGAATGTGTACGAATGCATTTTTACTTACTGCACTATACTATATCTATCTGCGATATTAGTGCTTCGCACATATCATCATTTTGCATAAACGGTGAGACACGTTGTATGTGAATGTATGTTGTGTGGTTCCTCCATCAGGAGGCTATCCCGTCGGTGTTTAATTATGGACTCGTAGGAAGAATAATTGTAATAACCCGAGATTTTCTATATAAAATAAATAAGAAATTTTGCGTATAATTTTTTTTTTTATTTAATGACGAGACTAAGTGTCAAGTAAAGTGAATGATAAATGCGAATACATTTATTACTTGAAAAATTAGAAAAAATTTTGGAATTATTAATTTCCACAAATTATATGGTAATAAATTTCTTTAAGCCGAAATGTTTTTATTAATTATTTTCCATGAAAACATGATTAGAAATAATATATGAAGTGATAATTAGATTTATATAATAAATATTTTATTATATGAATTGTTCGTAATATTTAAGTTAATTATTTTAACTTGATTATTGATGTTTGTAATACGAAGAATAAGTCGTATACGAGATCCAAACCCTCGGATTGGGATTGTGATCAAGAGATGAGAATAATAATATTATATTATTTATATAATGATTTTACAAATTACCATAATTATGTACTCGGGTATAAATGTAACAGATAATATTGAGCAATGACGGTCAATTAGGTCATAACATATTACCGTCACGTGAAACCCTAATTATTAAACTCGCTTATGGGGTATTTCAGTAGTGATCGTGTATATGAAGTTATCGTGAATAAGAATATCGCAAATTAGAAGAAACCCTAATTATCGTTGTACATCGATAATTAGGACAAACCCTAATTATTATAACCCTAATCGGTTGAAATTAGAAACCGTAATGACCGTGTTAAGAATATACATGTATAATTAAAGAACCACTAATGGTCAATTAGAAACCCTAATTTTAATTAATGGGTTTAATTTCGATGTTATTGTATAAGTGTTTTAATTTACCAAAGGATAGAAGTTAATTGGTAAATTATAAGAATTAAATCTAGTGATGAAATATTACATTTAATTGCCTTGTACAAGATTACCCATACACTCTTAAACAAAGCCCAACCATCACCCATAACAAATCAGAAGCAAGAATCAAGAATTTTTGGCAAAAAGGGTATAAGAACACTAAACCTAGAAATCCTTTGATTCGATGTTATTTGATACAATTGATTATTTAAAGTTGTGTAATAGAATGTTAATCGATGATATGGGTTGATAAATCAAAGACCCATAACATCAAAGTGCACGAATTTGAAGATTTAAGCAAGTTGGAAAAATCGAATTCTGTTATTTTTCACCAAATGTCAGAGGCCATAACTCTTTGCTCGATCATGAGTTTTGTTCTTCAAAAGTTGTTATGTGTAGCCTGATATGTGGTCTTTAATCTGCAAAAAGAATCAAGTCCATATCATGTATAGATTAGAAGTTATAGATGGTCAAACATGGTTGACCGATCATGATAAACTGCTTTTAGGCAATCAGAATGGGGGCATTCTCGCCCACTTTTGTGCTTTAAAAGGTCTGGACTTTTGATATGTTGTAGTGCACTCGAGTTAGGAAGCCATAGGTTTTGAAATGACCTCATTCCGACCTCGGATGAGGGAATTACTATGCTATTGGAAGGAAATGTGTCAAATTTCTCAAAACCGAAAGTCAGCAGCTGGATGTGCTATTCGGGACACTGTTTTGATTAGTTAATGTTTCCAAAACCTTCTGGGCTTTTGGTATGTTATAGTACACCGAATAAGTTTATAGACTCAAACGGACTAAATCCGATATCGGAGGAGAGAGTTATGACATTTCAAAGTAGTAGTGTCAAAACTTCCCAACAAGTGCGGTGCAGTCCATTTGAACGGAATTTCTCTGGGCTGATGTGTTCGGAATTTGGAAATGGTCAAAGAATAAAAGTTGTAGCCCCAGTAGTTAGCTTCACGTGGGCTCAAGAATCGCTCAAAAATGTTTTAAAATGAAAGAGTTATGACTGCTTTTTAGCGAAAGAGGTAAAAGCTGAAACGAGATTGAAAATCATATGAACGCCCACTTTTGACGACCGCTTGGGCTACCTAATGAACCCGAATTGGGTAATTCGTATTTTTTAAAAATAGTCTTATATACCATGTATAACATATCCAAAAATCAGATTAATCGGAGTTATGAGCAATGCGTTAGAAAATCGCAAAGTGAGCTATTGAAAAATTAGTAAAAACCAAGTCCCACATCGACTAAATTGAAAACTTCACCATTTTCTAAACCTATAAATAGAAGGGCTTTGCCTTTGTTTCATTCACCAACAATAAGGCCTCCAATTTTTGAGAAAGGTTTTGTTGTGGGAGAACTTTTTATAAAGATCTCCTTAGTTAAATTTTGCGTGGAAGTGCGATTCAAATTGTGGAATTCAGATTTTTCTAGTATGTTTTTATTTAATTTTGTAATGCTATTATTTTTAATTGTTAGTTAAAGTTTGAATTTTTGAAGTTTAGTTAGTGTTGTTAATAAACTAGTTAGTTTACTATGTTTATTTTGGCTTGGAATTGATTATGTAAATGAGTTATTTGTGATGACTTTTAATATTTTGTGATGAATTTCATTAATTAATAATTATTAATGATATTAAAGTTATTTAATGATTATATTAAATAATTTAGTTTAAAAATGATTTTAATATTATAAAAATCATTTTAAATGAAAATAAGGTATTTAAAAATATTTGAAGTTATAAAATATAACTTTTAATATTTAAATGATAATTTCATTAATAATTAAATATTAATGATATTAAGATAATATTAATGATATTTAGTTTATTTAATGATTAATATTAAATAAATAGTTTAAAATGGTTTTACTTATTTAAAAACCATTTAAAGAGGATATTAAGGATTTAAAAATATTTTAAGTTATAATTAATGACTTTTAATATTTGATAAATAGTACATTAATATTTAAATATTAATGGTAATTATTTGGGTAATATAAATGTTTTAAAAATAGTTTGAGTTATTATAAATAACTTTTATATTTTTTAATGGGTTTCATTAATAGTTTAGTATTAATTAAACTATTAATGATAATGGAATTGTTTAATGTTTAAATCATTTAATTATGATTCTGATATTTGAAAGTTATAAATTTTACCAAACTAGTGACTTGAGAACCGATTATGAAGTTCTCAATTTGAAGAAGAACACCTATAGTAGAATAGCTTATATCACTATAGGCCCTTTAGTGATGATTTGAATTATTTTAAAATTTTCAATTTCTCGAAATTTCAAAAATGATTAAAAATTAAGATGTCCGATATTTACGATGTTGAGGTATAAAATAAGAGTCTTAGACTCAAGATTTATCCGATAAAGTTGTTTGTGACGACGCACAAAATGTTAGAATCTTATAATAGAAAGAAAAGGCTACCGTAAGAGCATGGATGAGATATTTGAAAAATGTATAAAAATATTTCAAGTATAGAATAGAACTAAAAGTATGATCACCGTGATTATGTGATTAGACTATGTGTCAATCGTAATAATAGATAAAGATTATGTGTTAAGATATATTGTTCTAATCGAACGAATGATCCGATTATTGATAGGTTGTGATAAAGAGATAAAACCTAAGTTGAGATTTGTAATCAGCGAATCAGGCAAGTATCATACCTTTGCATTTCCTTTATGCAATGGACATGAGTAAGAAGTTTTAGAATTATTCTATTCTCGCATGATTGTGTACTCTTTGATTATCAACATGCTAGCTCGTATATATATTCTGCTCGTTGATTTCTAAATGGTTATACAAGTGTCCCCACTTGGATAACCATGGCATTTATTCACATGTTGATATACCTCATCAATTACCCGTATACATATATGTTGAATTACATATTATTGTTGAGCAAGATTAAAACCTTCTGTTTGGAACCGTGCATGTATGAACATCCCTATATGGGAAGATTTTTGCGCCTCAAGGCGGATAGAGTGAGCGATGAATTTCGCTTCAAGTTATGTAGTATTGATCAATACAGGTACAATCTGGCCGATCACCCTCCGTGTCTGTAAGCTGAGAGCGGTTTATGATGGATTTCTCGCCAAACCTTTTCAAAAATGAAAAGAATGTTCATAGTATGATTCTTAAACCCTATTCATGGGTAGAGCCAGAGCCAAATTTAAATAATTTCAAGAGATTTGTTATGTGAATTTTTATCAAGATGATTTACTTCACAACTTTCGATTCTGTTGTAGAAGTGTTATGTAAAGAGAATACTTATATTCTTTCAAATTATATATATAATTGCTATTACTTGTCGGGCACTCAAATGCTCATCCTTGCTTAAATTAAATGTTTTCAAGCTATGTATGAGCAACTCAAGGCTCGTGCACGAACAAAGGAAAAGGAAAGTGATCGAATAAGTGTGTATCATGAGTTAATGGTTATAGTTGTATTGGTATCTATTCAAGTATTATAAGGAATGTATTTGAAGGTCACGTGCACTGGGAAGTAAACTTTGATGTATGTAAATTAAGTTCGAATGTATTATTATTTTAGTATTATTCAGCTTAAAGAAATGGTATCGTGGAGAACCGAGTTCGGGTTTCAAGTACCTGGATTTGGGGTCGTCACAATAATTCTAACGGGGCTCAGGAAAGGCACCACCCAGATTCGCTCCAGTTGAAAGACCGGATTAACTTCTCGTCAAGTAGATTGCGATGATCTGGGAACCTTCATGCCAAAAAGCCACGAGAGAAACCCTAAGATAGGTCAACCTCTGATAAACCAAACACGAAGGAAAGTCTCTTCATGCTTTCCATTTTCAAATTACCTATAAAAGCATTTACTTGTAATTTTATTCCATGTTCATCTTTATGTAATGGAAAATATGAAGATTATCTATGCATGCATGTTATCAATTAACACCCGGTTTTGCAGGACCATATTCCTAAAACGGACATGTTATGATAACATTTACATTACCCTAAGACTAAACTACGTAAGTCTTTTGTAGGGAAATCATTGGGCCTGTTACCCGCTCGAAATCCAAAAAGGCCGCGAGCCTACAGCCAATCATGTCTTTGTCTGACCAGTCTAATCCTATTTCTCGAGAAGAATTTGACGGATTAAGTCAACAAATCACAAATTTGGTTATCCTGCTTAAAAAATTGCATCAGTCCACTCAGGGTACAAAAATCCCTCCACGTGCAGAATCCTCTACACAAGGAGGAACACAAGGCCTAGATAAAAGAAATCTAGAACCTCCGTTGGATATGACCAACAAAGACCCTGAAAACACCCATCTCAAAGGAGATCCAGACATCGGTGATATCAGTAAGAAAGTACTCCAAATGGAGGAAACTATCCATGTTCTCAAAGGGATTGGAACATATGGAAGTGTTTCATATGCTGACCTTTGTATCTTCCCTGGTGTTCATTATCCAGAGAAATTCAAAACCCCTGATTTTGAAACGCATGACGGATTAGGGGATCCTTATACATATTTAAAAGTGTTCATTGGACAACTTGGGTCTTACGCAGAAAATGAAAAGCTCGTAAGGTAGTCAAGCTTGTAGAAAAAGTCCGACAATTTAGAAGCCTGCTCATGGTATACAGATTAGACAACTCAAAAATCCATAGTGGGAAGAGTCGGCTTACGCCTTCCTCACTCAATACGCTTTTCAATCTCGATGGTGGCTCCCGACCCACCAAATTACCAAGGTCAAGAAACAAACCTAATGAGTGTTTCAGAGAGTATGCTCAAAGGTGGAGGCACCTGTCACCAAGTTATTCCTTCCATAACAGAATCAGAAATGGTCATGACAATCATAGATGTACAGGAAGCTCCTTTCCATGAAAGAGTCTTAGCTGGTATTGGCAAACCATTCTCTAAAATGATCAAACATGGGGATATGGCTGAAATGGGATTGAAGTATGGTAAAATTCAAGACCTAGCCGCTCTTAAAGCTGTTGTTGAGCATATCCAGTCCAGATCTTATGGAAACAACCCCCGGAGGGTCCATAAGAAGAAAGAGGAAGATGTTTCCTTGATACTACAAGGTCAAAAAGGCAATCAAAGCGTGCCTCTACAAAGGAGAAACTACTCCCCTTTTCAAGCACAACATTCAAACCCTTCATTGCCTAAAGGTGGAGAAGTAAAGATTCCTCGAACGTTCACACCCTTAGGGGACTCGCTCGATAATATTCTTGCTCTTCTGACTACTCAGAAGAAAATTTCACATCTTCTTCTGCCAGCCAACCCTAATGGGAGGGATTTTAATGCTACTCGGAAATGCGCTTATCATGCCGGAGCACCTGGACATGATACTCAAGATTGTTGGGCCTTGAAACACTAGATCCAAGATTTAATATACAACAGTGAAATCGTGGTCACCAAACTAGATTAGCCTCATGTGCAAGACAACCCTCTTCCTCAATACAAAGAAGAAGTGGTAAACATGATCAGTTTGAGCACTGGACAGAGTTCCAATTCTAATGGTGAATCATCCCAAACCCTCAAAGACGGTGTTGACAGATGGGATTATGCAAAGTTCTAGTTCACTATGGAACGAAAGATGAAAGCTCTTTGCAAACAAATTTAGTAATTGGCAGAACTGGTGACCCACCAACATCAAGTAACATGCCAATTAATTAGGCAGGAGCATGCCTATCTCCTTCCTTTTGTTATAAATGCTCCATCACCACCTTCAGAAAGCGAAGCTATGGAGGATAAGGTTGCAAAGAGAGCCAACGCTAAAGCCCGTTGGGATTTTGCCAATCAAAGGGAATTTACCTATCTTGGCTAATCTATGGAGGAGATATTGCAAATATTGATCAATGAAGGAAGAATTACCTTCCTTCTCCCTCCAATCAACCCCCGCTCAAGATGGTTCAATTCTGATGAGGTGTATCAATATCATTCTCATTCTCACAGTCACAACACAGAAGAATGTTGGGCACTTCGCCATCTCATTCAGAATCTTATTGATAGCGGTGTCCTGCAAATAACAGATGATTACACTGTGCAACTCAAGGGCTGGAATGCATGTCCTACCAAATGGAAGAGATCAGTATTAGTTATATCCGACGTGGATGATGAGACTTTCAAAGTATTTCCCATACAACCAATTCAACTCAAGGGATCTAACAATCCTTTGAAAGTGGCCGCACCAGAGCCAATTTCTTTACCTTTTAGACCACAACATCCTGTTGTCAGCTTACACAAAGTTCCATGGAATTATGGAGAAGCTGAAGGATCCACGTCTCATACTACTGCTACAATGTCGAGGGAAAATCCACTGTATCTTCCTCAACGGGTTATGAAACCTAATTGCGAAGCAAAGGGTAAGGTTCCCATGGAGAAGATTGAAAAATTCCTCCGCACTATGGGCCACAATGAAGCCAAGGTGGTTTTAAGCTTGCGAGAAGCTCCATACTAGATATCTATACTGGACTTGGTTTTCTCTTTCGAAGTGTAGGGATTTCGGCACAAAAACGCAGCAGAAATAAAATAATCAAAGCAATATCTGAAACCCAACACAGGATCCATGCGAAAAATCAATTAATTCAGAGGTTTAGATATTATACTGAAAATGAAAGTGTTTCTGAAACGGCTTCGAATCCTTAACGCAATTCCTCACAAAACTACATCTCTATGGTATCCACACGAACACCGCACGAACCGTCGAACGATTTTGCAATAAGAGGGACTTACCGTACTAGCCACCAAAGGAACCTTTATGAAACTGTACGTTTTCTCTCTAGTCTCTCTCTAAGAGCTATTAGGGTTTTCAAGTTATGATCTAACCCTAAGTAGTCATATATATATCCTATATATAGTAGTTAAATGGAATTAATCAAAACCTAATTTCATAAAATCCGTATTTATATATATATAAAATAATTAAGTCTTACTTAATTAATATACATATATACAAACATTCCTTTTAATTTAAATTCGTGATTTAAATACTATTAATCATATTAATATATTTAAATCCTTAAAATTTAAATTTATTCCCTTTAAAATACGCTCTATGTGTAACCCTATAGGTTATTATCACGCTGGCAATAATTTTAAAATCATATTATAAAATTATAAATGAAGGAGCGGCATCTAGTAATGCATCACTGCTACCCAAGTAATAATAAGATCGATGATTCGATGCAACCTTTTAGTGACCAATGTTTCACTGTAATTTAATCCTTTTAACCTTAATATCCTAGATTAAACTCGAGTCATGGAATGTGTCATACTCTTCATAATTTAATCTGAGTTTTCTTGATCAATGAGTAGACTATATGAAACAAATCACTATTTGAGCATGGCCATGCATTTCATAGTCCTACTCAATCAAGAGGCCTATGGATATCACCCCTAATATATAGGAGGGTTAAATTTCATTTAGATCACTCATATTCCTCACACGATTCATGATGTACCTAATAATCACCTTTATAGTCCACCTTATTAAAGGTGACATTTGATGATATCAAAGTACATAAATTCTTGTGTAGTAATATAGTGATTTCAGGTCTGAGGACCATTATATCATTATCACTATGAGAATTTCTAATCACACTTCGCATAATGCTCCACATAGAATTCTCATTGTTGGTCTGTCCAGTACATCGTTCTCTAACATTTACCTATGCATTGACTTAATATCTCATATATTTATGAGCAATGAGATTTGGTCATCAGTCAATCCACATACTAGTCTCAATGCATCAATGTTGTTCCATCAACAATGATACTCGACTATGGACATTTAAGAACAATGATACTAATTATAATTATATAATATCATGTTCAAGTCGCATACTTGAAACCATATAATTTGTATCACTATTCTAAGGAATTTTATTATGTTAACAATTATATAACGCAGTAAATAAAACCATAATAAAATCATTCATTTATTCAATCAAATATAATATCAAAACGTTAAGCAATTATATCAAATAATTGGCCTCTAGGGCATAAACTCTAACAGTCTCCCACTTGCACTAGAGCCAATCACTCATGTATCTAATACCCATGGAACTAGTGTGACCGTCGTGCTTCTCTTCATGACAAAGCCTTGTTCAAAGGATCTCGCAATATTATCATCATCAAGCACTCTTCCTATATGTACATCTCCTCTATCAATGATTTCACTGGATGAGATGGTGCCGCCAAGTATATATGCTTGGATCGTTGGTGAGATCTCGGGTTCCTTAGCTCAGTCTAATGGCTCCATTGTTATCACAAGATAGCTTAACCGGATCAACAATGGTTGGAACAACACCTAATTCAAAGATGAACTTTTTAATCCATACACCTCCTTGGCCGCACTAGAAGCAAAGAATATACTCACTTTTACATTGTAGAATCCACCATCGCCTCTTGCTTCAACTCTTCCAAATAATAAAGACCACCATTAAGGCAAAATACAAAACCTGACTGAGACTTATAATCATCATTATCAATCTGGAAACTAGCATCTATGTAACCCTTTACTGCTAGTTCATCTTCACCTCCATATACCAAGAATGAATCCTTAGTCCTTTTAAGGTACTTGAGGATATTCTTGATCGTCATCGATGACCTTCAATTCGATTCGATCGGTATCTCGCCGTCATGCTCAAAGCATACGAGACATCCAGACGAGTACATATCATTGCATACATGATAGATCCAATTGTCGAAGCATAAGGGATCTTTCTCATATGCTCCTCATCATCTTGTGATTTAGGACATTGGGCCTTAGAGATCTTTACACCATGAGTTATGGGTAAATGTCCTCTTTTTGCCTCTTGCATGCTGAACTGTTTCAGCACTTTATCAATATATGTACTTTGACTTAGGCCGGTCATTTTTCTCGATCTATCTCAATAGATCTTGATACCTAAAATATAGGCTGCATCGCCTAAATCTTTCATGGAGAAACATTTTCCTAACCATGTTTTTACAGCCTGTAATGAAGGAATGTCATTCCCAATAATTAATATGTCGTCAACATATAATATCAAGAATACAATGTGACTCCCACTAACCTTCTTATATACACAAGGTTCATCTTCATTTTTAATAAAGCCATACTCTTTGACTGCTTCATCAAATCAAAGATTCCAACTCCGAGAGGCTTGCTTCAATCCATAAATGGATCGTTGCAGCTTACATACCTTTCCAGCATCCTTTGGAGCGACAAAACCCTCAGGTTGTGTCATGTACACATCCTCAAGGAGATTTCCATTAAGGAAAGCAGTTTTGACATCCATCTGCCAGATTTCATAATCATAAAAAGCTGCAATAGCAAGTAAGATCTTGATGGATTTAACCATTGCCACTGGAGAGAAGGTTTCATCATAGTCAACACCTTGAACTTGTTTGAAACCTTTTGCTACCAGTCGGCCTTTATAGGTTTGTACATTACCATCCATGTCGGTTTTCTTCTTGAAAACCCACTTGCACCCTATTGGTTTTACCCTTTCAGGTGGATCAACCAAAGTCCATACTTGGTTAGTATACATGGAGTCCATTTCAGATCTCATAGCTTCAAGCCATCTCTCAGAATCTTGTCCATTCATAGCTTCTTGGTAGGAAGCAGGCTCATCCTGATCTATGAGCATCACATCGCCATTTTGAGTCACAAGATATCCATAATATCTCCCGGGCTCTTGGCGTGTCCTACCAGATCTATAAATTCCTTGTGTGATTTGAGCAGGTTCACTTTCCACAACATTTGTGGTTCCTGCTCACGTTCCAACTCAGGTTCAATGATATTCTGTGGTTCTCGAATTTCTTCGAGTTCTACTTTCCTCCCACGCTTCCTTTAGAGACAAATTCTCTTTCTAGAAAAATACCATTCGAGCAACAAACACTTTGTTCTCGTAAGGTTTGTAGAAATAATACCCTTTTGGTTCCTTTTGGGTATCCCACAAAATTACATTTGTCAGATTTGGGTCCGAGCTTGTCAGAATCCAGACGTTTTATAAACGCCTCGCAACCCCAAATCTTCATGAACGACATACTAGGACGTTTCCTAGTCCATATCTCATATAGTGTCTTCTGAACCATCTTTGTAGGAACACTAAGTTAAGTGTGAATGCAAACCGCCTCTAGGGCATGACCTCGTGAAGCTTATTGGAAGATCTGCATGACTCATCATTGATCGCATACCATGTCCAACAAGGTTCGATTCTCCTCTCGCACACACCATTCCATTGTGGTGTTCCGGTGGAGTGAGTCGTGATATAATACCACACTCCTTTAGAAGGTCATCAAAGTCTTGGCTTAAGTATTCACCTCCTCGATCAGATCGAAGGGCTTTTATGCTTTTGCCAAATTGGTTTTGAACTTCATTCTTGAATTCCTTGAACTTTTCAAAGGATTCGGATTTGTGGCTTATAAGATACACATATCCATATCTACTAAAGTCTGTAATGAAGTAATAAAACCTACCTCTTGCTAACGAACTCATGGGTCCACATACATCACTATGTATAAGTCCCAATATATCGCTTGCCCGTTCACTGTGTCTAGTGAAATGGGCTTTAGTCATCTTGCCTAATAAACAAGATTGGCATTTTTCATATGATTCAAAATCAAATGAATCCAAAAATCCATCTTTATGGAGTTTTGATATGCGTTTCTCATTTATATGGCCCAAACGATAGTGCCAGAGATATGTCGGATTTGAATCATTTGATTTAAATCGTTTTGTATTTATGTTATAGATAGGCATTTCCAAATAAAGAATATAAAGACCATTAAACAATTGTGCAACACCATAACATATATCATTTAAGTAAAACAAACAACGGTTGTTCTTTATTATAAATGAAAAACCTTTCTTGTCCAAACAAGAAACAGAAATAATGTTTTTGCTTATAGCAGGCACAAAATAACAATCTTATAATTCTAAAACTAGCCCAGAGGGCAAATATAAATGATAAGTTCCTATGGCCAGTGCAGCAACTCTTGCTCCATTCCCAATACGTAGGTCAACCTCTCCTTTTGCCAAAGTGCTACTCCTTCGGAGTTCCTGCACATTAAAACAAATGTGAGAACCACATCCAGTATCTAATACCCATGATGTAGTAGTAGACAAGTTGACTTCTATAACATATATACCTGAATCAGAAGTCCCACTTCCTTTCCTTTTCTTCACTTCTTCCAAATAAGCAAGACAATTCCTCTTCCAAATAAGCAAGACAATTCCTCTTCCAGTGTCCAGGTTTTCCACAAAAATGACTATCACCTTCTTTAGCCACCCCACCTTTAGGTTTTAAAGCCTGTTTGGTTTTGGATTTAGGTTTGGCACCAGAATTAGATCCTATCTTCTTCTTGCCTTTCCATTTTCCCTTAGCATTCCCCTTTTGCACCATCATTATGGGAGCGGGTCCTGCCTTTTTCATGTTGTTCTCGGCAGTTCTTAACATGCTCAACAACTCAGTAAGGGGTTTCGCAATTTCATTCATAAGATAATTCATGACAAATTGAGAATAGATGCTGTTCAGGGATTGTAAAATAAGATCTGTTTGGGCCTCCAGAGTGATTGGAAAACCCAACCTATTAAGGTACTCAATATATCCAATCATTTTCAGCATATGTGGACCAACTGGATCACGTTCACCCATCTTGCAGTGATACAACGCCTTGCTTGTATCATACCTCTCTTGTCGAGCATGCCCTTCAAACAATTTCTTGAGATGCTCGATCATCTCATAAGCATCCATCAACTCATGTTGCTTCTAAAGCTCAGCGTTCATGGTTGCTAGCATGAGAGAACTCATGTCCAGAGCATCATCTTGATGCTTCTTGTAAACATTATGCTCCGCATGCGTAGTGCGATGTCACCGGTGTCGCAGAATGGGCTTTTCAATGACATATAGCTTGCGCTCTTGTTTGAGGACAATCCTCAAGTTCCTATGCCAGTCAAGGAAATTAATTCCACTCAGCTTGTCCTTCTCAAGGACTGATCGTAGTGAAAGACTACTTGTATTATTGTTGTTTGCCATTGATATCTACAATTTATAAGTGCAAAAAAATAATAAGTCAAATTGCAGAGTTGATATTATGTAATTGATAATAGTACATTCAAAATATACCTCCCACTATTTTATTCAAATTAATAGCCCTCGCCATTAATTCTAAAGCATTTTCAATTAAATCTTTCTAGTGAGCCAAGATCCATATTTCATTATGCCCTAAGTTAGCTTTGGCTAATCTCTTAAAACACAATTATTTAGGTAGACAACCCTTTTGTCAATTATATCATATATAACTCTGGATAGTTTGGTAAACAACAATTGTTTCTAGTCCATCTAATGGTACCTACCAAACTCTATGCCTCTAAGTCCACAATCCTATTGAGATAACTTAGTTAAGTCAGCCCAATGATTTTAACAGGTTTGATATCACAATTATCCTATCGCATCTTACCAAGATAAATAGGGTACTTTGCTTTGGCAAACCTACATCTATTGATCAAGGTCTTGATGAGTGTTATTCATTAGAAGGCATCTGATTTAGACTTAATAATTTAATGAGGGATTTTATTAATAAATTTAGATTTCACCATTTTTTTTTATTAAGCATGCACATTATTTATTATATCATATCACATACAAGCATAAATAAATTGCGAAATTAAATGTGTCACAGTTATGGCCCAATCCAATGTCAATCTTTTCAAGCTAATGAAAGATTGAAGGTCAATCTAAGGTGGTAAAAGATCTTAAAATAAATAGCTTCCTTGGATCTTCCTCAAGCATGTGCCTCCTCTCCATCATCATCTTTCCTTCATCTTTTCATCTTCATCGATTACAGATTATTACATGACATAAAGAAACCTCGAGTTACATTCGAAGGGATTTAGATGAGAAGAGAATATTACATTAGAATTTATAGAAAGGCACGACATGAAGCTGTATTTCATAACCAAAAAACCACTAACCTATGGGTCAAAAGGCCATAACTGTGCACAATGCATATCACAATAAACACATAACAATTCATATATAATTAAAGAAAACTATATATAACATACAGGGGACACGACCATCGTGCGCTACGCCGGGGGGAGTCTCCCCCCTAGCGGTGGAAAAAAATTTCGAACTACAATCTGTATTACAGAATTTTTCTAAATGATTCTCTGAAACAGTTTCAGAATCACGTATTTTAATCCACCCGGTATACTCATAATAACAATACACCCAGTTCATATCATATATGTCCAGTTTCAATTAATCATATTAAATCAAATTTTCATGCCTCTAATCCAATTAGAATAGAATTTGTAATGCCATACAATTAACAGAACTTCGTATACATGTATATCTACTACTGATATTCATAATACCAGATTATGTCAATCACAGAATATCATATACTCAATTAATAGAACATCATATACATGCATATCAATTACTGATATTCATAATACCAAAATATATCGATTATAGAATATCATATACTCAATTTCAGTTCGGTAAAATTGTATCATCATATATCATATATATCGAAAACAATATAATCAATTTCAGATCGGTAAAATTGTAACATCATATATCAAATATATCGAAAGCAATAAAACACGTAATCTGAATTAATCGTTTCGCAAGTAGCTCTGATACCACTGTAGGGATTTCGGCACAAAAACGCAGCAAAAATAAAATAATCAAAGAAATATCCGAAACCCAACACAAGATCCATGCAAAAAAATCAATTAATTCAGAGGTTTAGATATTATACCGAAAATGAAAGTGTTTCTGAAACGGCTTCGAATCCTTAACGCAATTCCTCACGAAACTACGTCTCTATGGTATCCACACGAACGCCGCATCGAACCAATCGAACGATTCTCGCAATAAGAGGGACTTCTTTGTCACTAGCCACCAAAGGAACCTTTATGAAAACTGTGCGTTTTCTCTCTAGTCTCTCTCTAAAAGCGGCTAGGGTTTTCAAGTTATGATCTAACCCTAAATAGCTGCTATATATCCTATATATAGTAGTTAAATGGAATTAATCAAAACCTAATTTCATAAAATCAATTTATATATATATAACTTAATTAAGTCTTACTTAATTAATATACATATATACAAACTTTCCTTTTAATTTAAATTCGTGATTTAAATACTATTAATCATATTAATATATTTAAATCCTTAAAATTTAAATTTATTCCCTTTTAAATTACGTTCTGTGTGTGACCCTATAGGTTAAATTTATTCGCTCCAGTTGAAAGACCGGTTTAACTTCTCGTCAAGTAGATTGCGATGATCTAGGAACCTTCATGCCAAAAAGCCACGAGAGAAACCCTAAGATAGGTCAACCTCTAATAAACCACACACGGAGGAAAGTCTCTTCATGCTTTCCATTTTCAAATTACCTATAAAAGCATTACTTGTAATTTTATTCCATGTTCATCTTTATGTAATGGAAAATATGAAGATTATCTATGCATGCATGTTATCAATTAACACCCGGTTTTGCAGGACCATATTCCTAAAACGGACATGTTCTGATAACATTTACATTACCCTAAGACTAAACTACGTAAGTCTTTTATAGGGAAATCATTGGGCCTATTACCCGCTCAAAATCCAAAAAGGCCGCGAGCCTACAGTTAACCAGTCTAATCCTATTTCTCGAGAAGAATTTGACGGATTAAGTCAGCAAAACACAAATTTGGCTGTCCTCCTTAAAAAATTGCATCAGTCCACTCAGGGTACAAAAATCCCTCCACATGCAGAATCCTCTACACAAGGAGGAACACAAGGTCTAGATAAAAGAAATCTAGAACCTCCGTTGGATACGACCAACAAAGACCCTGAAAACACCCATCTCAAAGGAGATCCAGACACCGATGATATCAGTAAGAAAGTACTCCAAATGGAGGAAACTATCCATGTTCTTAAAGGGATTGGAACATATGGAAGTGTTTCATATGCTGACCTTTGTATCTTCCCTAGTGTTCATTATCCAGAGAAATTTAAAACCCCTGATTTTAAAAAGCATACCGGATTAGGGGTTCCTTATACATATTTGAAAGTGTTCATTGGAGAACTTGGGTCTTACGCAGAAAATGAAAAGCTCAGAAGGCTGCTGTTTCAGAAAAGTCAGACCGGAGAAGCCCGTTCATGGTATACCAGATTAGACAACTCAAAAATCCATAGCTGGGAAGAGCTGGCTTACGCCTTCCTCACTCAATACAGTTTTCAATCTCAGATGGCTCTGACCGCACTACCAAATTACCAAAGTCAAGAAACAAATGATCTAATGAGTGTTTGTAGAGTATGCTCAAAGGTGGAGGCGCCTTGATGCTCAAGTTATTCCTTCCATAACAGAATCAGAAATGGTCATGACATTCATAGATGTACAGGAAGCTCCTTTCTATGAAAGAGTCTTAGCTGGTATTGGCAAACCATTTTCTAAAATGATCAAACACAGGGAGATGGCTAAAATGGGATTGAAGTCTGGTAAAATTCAAGACCTAGTCGCTCTTAAAGCTGTTGTTGAGCACATCTAGTCCAAATCTTATGGAAAAAACCCCCGGAGGGTCCATAAAAAGAAAGAGGAGGATGTTTCCTTGATACTACAAGGTCAAAAAGGCAATCAAAGCGTGCCTCTACAGAGGAGAAACTACTCCCCGTTTCAAGCACAACATTCAAACCCTCCATTGCCTAAAGGTGGAGAAGTAAAGATTCCTCGAACGTTCACACCCTTAGGGGACTCGCTCGATAATATTCTTGCTCTTCTGACTACTCAGAAGAAAATTACACATCTTCTTCTGCTAGCTAACCCTAATGGGAGGGATTTTAATGCTACTCGGAAATGCGTTTATCATGCCGGAGCACCTGGATATGATACTCAAGATTGTTGGGCCTTGAAACACAAGATCAAAGATTTAATATACAACAGTGAAATCGTGGTCACCAAACCAGATCAGCCTCATGTGCAAGACAACCCTCTTCCTCAACACAAAGAAGAAGAGGTAAACATGATCAGTTTGAGCACTGGACAGAGTTCCAATTCTAATGGTGAATCATCCCAAACCCTCAAAGACGGTGTTGACAGATGGGATTATGCAAAGTTCCAGTTCACTATGGAACAAAAGATGAAAGCTCTTTGCAAACAAATTTAGAAATTGGCAGAACTGGTGACCCACCAACATCAAGTCACATGCCAATTAATCAGGGAGGAGCATGCCTATCTCCTTCCTTTTGTTATAAATGCTCCATCACCACCTACAGAAAGCGAAGCTATGGAGGATAAGGATGCAAAGAGAGCCAACGCTAAAGCCCATCGGGATTTTGCCAATCAAAAGGAATTTACTTATCTTGGCCAATCTATGGAGGAGATATTGCAAATGTTGATCAATGAAAGAAGAATTACCTTCCTTCTCCCTCCAATCAATCCCCGCTCAGGACGGTTCAATTCTGATGAGGTGTATCAATATCATTCTAATTCTCACAGTCACATCACAGAAGAATGTTGGGCACTCCGCCATCTCATTCAGAATCTTATTGATAGCGGTGTCCTGCAAATAGCAGATGACTACACTGTGCAACTCAAGGGCGGGAATGCATGTCCTACCAAATGGAAGAGATCAGTATTAGTTATATTCGAAGTGGATGATGAGACTGTTAAAGTATTTCCCATACAACCAATTCAACTCAAGGGATCTAACAATCGTTTGAAAGTGGCCGCACCAGAGCCAATTTCTTTACCTTTTAGACCACAACATCCTGTTGTCAACTTACACAAAGTTCCATGGAATTATGGAGAAGCTGAAGGATCCACGTCTCATACTACTGCTATAGTGTCGAGGGAAAATCCACTGTATCTTCCTCAACGAGTTATGAAACCTATTTGCGAAGCAAAGGGTAAGGTTCCCATGGAGAAGATTGAAAAATTCCTCCGCACTATGGGCCACAATGAAGCCAAGGTGGTTTTAAGCTTGCGAGAAGCTCCATACTAGATATCTATACTGGACTTGGTTTTCTCTTTCGAAGTGTAGGGATTTCGGCACAAAAACGTAGCGAAAATAAAATAATCAAAGCAATATCCGAAACCCAACACAGGATCCATGCGAAAAATCAATTAATTTAGAGGTTTAGATATTATACCGAAAATGAAAGTGTTTCTGAAATGGCTTCGAATCCTTAACACAATTCCTCACGAAACTACGTCTCTATGGTATCCACACGAACACCGCATCGAACCGTCGAACGATTACGCAATAAGAGGGACTTCATGTACTAGCCACCAAAGGAACCTTTATGAAACTCATGCGCTTTCTCTCTCTGGTCTCTCTAAGAGTGGCTAGGGTTTTCAAGTTATGATCTAACCCTAAGTAGCTTCTATATATCCTATATATAGTAGTTAAATGGAATTAATCAAAACCTAATTTCATAAAATCCGAATTTATATATTATATAAAATAATTAAGTCTTACTTAATTAATATACATATATACAAACTTTCCTTTTAATTTCAATTCGTGATTTAAATACTATTAATCATATTAATATATTTAGATCCTTAAAATTTAAATTTATTCCCTTTTAAATTACGTTCTATGTGTGACCTATAGGTTATTATCACGTTGGCAATAATTTTAAAATCATATTATAAAATTATAAACAGTGAGCGGCATCTAGTAATGCATCACTGCTACCCAAGTAATAATAAGATCGATGATTCGATGCAACCTTTTAGTGACCAATGTTTCAATGTAATTTAATCCTTTAACCTTAATATCCTAGATTAAACTCGAGTCATGGAATATGTCATACTCTTCATAATTTAATCTGAGTTTTCTTGATCAATGAGTAGACTATATGAAACAAATCACTATTTGAGCATGGCCATGCATTTCATAGTCCTACTCAATCAAGAGGCCTATGGATATCACCCCTAATATATAAGAGGGTTAAATTCCATCTAGATCACTCATATTCCTCACACGATTCATGATGTACCCAATAATCACCTTTATAGTCCACCTTATTAAAGGTGACATTTGATGATATCAAAGTACATAAATTCTCGTGTAGCAATATAGTGATTTCAGGTCGGAGGACCATTAAATCATTATCACTATGAGAATTTCTAATGACACTTCGCATAATGCTCTACATAGAATTCTCATGGTGGGTCTGTCCAGTACATCGTTCTCTAACATGTACCTATGCATTGACTTAATATCTCATATATTTATGAGCAATGAGATTTGGTCATCAGTCAATCCACATACTAGTCTCAATGCATCAATGTTGTCCCATCAACAATGATACTCGACTAGGGACATTTAAGAACAATGATACTAATTGTAATTATATAATCTCATGTTCAAGTCACATACTTGAAACCATATAATTTGTATCACTATTCTAAGGAATTTTATTATGTTAACAATTATATAACGCAGTAAATAAAACCATAATAAAATCATTCATTTATTCAATCAAATATAATATCAAAACGTTAAGCAATTATATCAAATAATTAGCCTCTAGGGCATAAACTCTAACACAAAGATCGTCGGAAGATCTTATTGAAGGTTTTGGAAGAAGCCTATTTACCACAATCAGTGGATGTCGAAAAATTTCAACATTTGGTTGATCACATTTTCAACAACAATGTGATATCTTTCACTGATGATGACATACCACCCGAAGGGACCGGTCATTGCAAGCTGTTGCACATTACAATTTGTCTTCAGGGTACATGCTAGCTGGAGTTTTGATAGATGGAGGCTCATCTCTGAATATCTGTCCTTATGCCACTTTGGTGAAGATGAATGTCAATCATAAGCGGATCCAAAGCAGCCATATGGTTATCAGAGCTTTTGATGGATCTCGACGAAATTTCGTTGGAAAGATTGAGTTGCCAATTGAGATTGGTCCAAATACATTCAATGTATCCTTCCACTTCCTCAAGATAGATTCACGATACAACCTGCTATTGGGGAGACCAAGGATACACCTGGCTGGAGTCGTTCCCTCCACGCTACATCAATAGCTCAAATACATTATTAACAACAGTCTAGTTACTGTCAACGCTGAGCCGGAATGTCCTGAACAAGGAACTCTACCAATCATCAGCTTCAATTCAGAAGTTGAACTGGCCAGTTTTCATACTCTGGAAGTGAGTACCACGCAATACCATTCTATTGGAATGCCACTTCCAATACCTAGGATTTCTGCTGAGGTTATGTCAGCCATTCAAGAAATGATGTCATTGGGTTATCAACCTGGACAAAGGCTTGGTAAAGATAAGCAGGGTATTAAGCACCCTATCCAAGTGTCCAGCCAAATTGGAACAGTCGGACTAGGCTATTCTGCCAGTTCCAGTCACAGGAATCCTCATAAGCACAAGTAAATTCCTCAAGTTTCTGCCGCACGACGATTTTCTATACCTTTACCCCATGAGTGGATACAATCTCCAGTAAAGGTGACAGCCTATATTGTGGCCATGATGTTTCCTAAACCAGTGCTAATCAAAGCTAAAGAGGTGCTGATTCCCGATCCCGAAGTGGAAGAAAAGGAACGAAAATGTAAAAATGACATCGCCTTGATGATCTCAGGCATACACGTCATTGTTCATGATGAACATACAAACAGATACACCCCAGACGATGATTGCCCAGATGTCATGGTTATCATTCGGGAGAAGGAGAAGAATGACAATCATTCCATCACTGTAGTCCATCAGGACTTTGCCCTCGATAATTGGAGTAGCACTCCATGCATTGGTCGACAAGGGTAAAATGGGCAAAAAAATCCCTATGCCCTGTAGATAACTTTAATTGCTTGCCTTCCTTTACAGTACTAGCAGTTATTTTATCTAGTACATGCTAACACTTTTGTATGATTGAACAGTTACATATATTAAGTGAAAGCATATTTTGTTTCAAGACTCTGAATTTAGATGTGCCTATACTTGCTGATGAGGTGCCTTCTCTCCACAAGGGCTGTAACTTTGATGCAAAGTTGGACTCAAACTTGATGGACATCCAAGAGGACATTGAGACACCTCAGAAGATTAAGGAATGGGTCGCAGACAAACCCAAACCCAACCTTGACCAAACTACTTCTTTCAATCTTAGAACCTTAGACAACCCTAAGCTTATCTAAATTGGTTCAGACCTCACCACAAATCAACGTAATGACATGGTTGCACTATTAACCTAATTCCAGGATGTGTTTGCATGGTCTCATGAAGACATGGTGGGTTTGTCCACTGACATTGTTCTTCATCGCCTTCCTATTAAAGAAGGATTTAAACCAGTTAGGTAAAAACTTAGACGATTGAAACAATTTCAAGCTGGCATCATCATGGTGTCTACAAATCTGGAGTGGATATCCAACATTGTTTCCGTGCCTAATCCAGGAGGAAAGGTGCGAGTCTGCGTGGATTACCGAGATTTGAACAAAGCTTTCCTTAAAGATAGCTTTCCCGTGCCATTTATCCACATTCTTATTGACAATACTGCTCAATACGGCATGTACTCCTTTGCCGATTGCTTTGCGGGGTACCATCAAATTATGGTCTCTAAGGAGGACCGTGAGAAAACTGCTTTCATCACGCCTTGGGGAACCTTTCGCTACAGACGATTATCATTCGGCCTCATCAATGCCGGGGTAACCTATCAGTGAGCTATGATGGCTCTTTTCCACGATTTAATGCACAAAGAGATAGAGATCTACGTGGATGACATCATTATCAAATCCCAAAAGGAGGATTACCACTTAGACCATCTCAAAAAACTTTTCAACAGATTGCGTAAGTACAACTTGAAGTTGAATCCAGCCAAGTGCGCCTTTGGTGTTAAGTCAGGCAAGTTGCTAGGTTTCCTAGTCAGCCACAAAGGGATTGAACTGGATCCTACCAAAATCCAGGCTATCATGGAAATGCCCATTCCTCAGAAAGAGAAGGAAATATGGGGATTTTTGGGAAGAATCAACTTCATCAGTAGGTTCATTTCTCAACTCACAGCAACCTGTGAGCCAATCTTCAAACTGTTAAGGAAGAATTCCTCCATGAAATGGAATGATGAGTGTCAGAAAGCCTTCCTTACCATTAAAGAACAGCTGATTAACGCTCCTATTTTGGTACCTCCCAGGGATGATGTTCCCCTGTTCATGTACCTGTCCATTAATGACAATGCCATGGACTGTATACTGGGGCAAAAAGACGATAGAGGCTAAGAACGAGCTATCTATTATCTCAGCAAAAGATTCAGCATCAGTAAACACAAGTACACTCTGATTGAGAAGAATTGTTGTGCTTTAGCATGGGCTTCCATGAGGTTATAACATTACCTCCATGGTCACACAACCCATCTCATATCCCACGTGGATCCTCTTAAGTATGTGTTCAGTAAGCCCATACTAAATTGTCGACTGTCCAGATGGCAGTTGATCCTACAATAATTTGACATCGTCTACGTGACGCAAAAGTCTATCAAAGGTCAAGGAATTGCGGATCAACTGGCCGCCGCACCTGCAGGGGACTACAAACCCTTGGAAACATACTTCCCTGATAAAGGGGTAATGACAATTCAGCAACAACATTAGTACGATACATGTCGTATGTGGAAAATGTATTTTGATGGAGCTGTTAACGCAGGAGGTTCTGGAGCTGGAGCAGTTTTAGTTTATGGTACGAGGGAACAATATCCCATCGCCATCAAATTACAGTTTGTCAGCACCAACAACACAGTTGAGTATGAAGGTTGTATCATGGGGTTAAAGCTTGTCCGTTCAATGGGTGTCAGGCGGTTAACTATCTTTGAGGATTCCAAATTGGTAATCAGACAATCCACAAGAATTTATCAAACCAAAGAATTACATTTACTGCCTTACCATCGGCAAGTTCTACAGATGGCTTTGGAGTTCGAAGAAATCTCCTTTCTACACATTCCTCGCAATATGAATGATTTTGCAGATGCATTAGCAACGTTGGCAAGGAATTATATTTGACAAGGAAAACATGCCAAGCATCACGTTCACTATACAAAAAGCCCTAGTCAATGGGAATTATGTTGGAGAAGTATCAGATGAACTACCTCCCATTCACAATCCTTGGTATCATCACATCAAGGAATATCTGCGAGATGGATCTACACCCGCTGAGGTGAGCCTAACTGAGAAGAGGCGGATTCATCGACTTGCTATGAAATTCTACCTGAGTGGAGATGCACTCTACAAAAGAGATGCAGGATTAAGTCTCCTCAGATGTCTGGATAAAGACCAAGCTCAGAGACTCATGGATGAGATCCATGGTTTAGTCTGTGGCCCTCACATGAGCGGACCCCTACTTGTCAAGAAGATCCTCAGAACAACCAGAGGTTATTGTGTTAGAAAATGCTAAGAACCTCAACAACAAAATGATGGAGGAGTTATGCAGAAAATTCCACATCAAAAACCTTAACTCCGTTATCTACCCTCCTCTCCATTTTTCCATACAGATACCAGTCCCAAGACACCAAAGAAGGTAGGGATATACAAAAATCAATGATCCGTTCTGAGAGATCTTGCGACGTCTCAATGTCCACCTATCAAGGATAAGTTCAGAATGCATCAAGATCACAAGGCCCTGGAGAAAAAGGCAAATATTAAGCAAGTATCAAGGCATAACTAAAAGGGAAGTGAATCAAAATATATTTCCCTGCCATACATAATACTGTTTGATATATACATCTGTGTTGTATATGAAAAAATGACTAAGCTAGTCTGTGCAGGAAAATACAAAGCTATCTACAGATCTGTGTGTATGCGGACTATCAGATATAACATGGCATCCCTCTTTAAAGACGAAGGTATCACTGTAAGCTCCTGCCCAAGGGTATCTACACGAGCTAGCAGATCAGAGGCTAACTGCATAGTGGCATAATGCTCATCAATGTATGCACTCATGTCGGCAAGACTGACAGTCATCTAGGATCTCACTGAATTTCTGTCTATAAGGGCCACATCCCTTGCAGGCGGCATCCTGTTCCGCAATCAATCCATCCCTGGCTGATCCAGCCTCATCTTTCTCTAATAGAGTGGTGTCTCTCCCATCAATAGTTGTCAACATCGCGGACCTAGCCTGATCTCTATCATAGGTCATCAGATGTAAGCTCGCACTCCAAATGTTTGTCTTAATATCTCGAGTAACAGAGGGCACTTCGGGGTGGGAGAATCCATCACATATCTTTGCCAAATTTCAGAAGTCAGTCATCGATGGGAATATCAGCCTTCTCTATAGGCTCCTCATCATCAGAATCAGTCTCTTGCACTATGGATACTACCACAGACAATGCAGTCTCTGTCTCCATCCATGCAGAATACTCTGCAGAACAACCTAGATGACTGACATAAAACCCATCTAGCTCTGGCTGATCAAAATAGGCATACAACCTGGATATGTCCTCAGCTGATAAATGGTGTGAAGCGAAGCGCTGACTCAATACCCCCTCGTAAGGGTGAGAATCCTAAAACTGGTCAAACTGACACATCACGACCAGTGGGTGGTAAGTAATAATTCCCCTCAACCCAGCCAGAGGGAGATAATCCATGCTCGGAGCATGAGTAATGAAGTTGTAGGGTGAGCTAAGCCCTGAACACGACAATATGGCAAATGGATCCCTAATCTCTGCCAGGAAAGCTGACCACGATGCAACATTTGTACACTCCATAGGCTGAAAGGAGTACGACATGGCTATGCCATGGGTAAAACAAAACCCCTGCCGTCTGAGTGTGCCAATCGGTCTCAAGTGTGACATAAACCACACGTAAAGCATGACCGAGCTACCTGTAAACACTCCTTCCAGATAAGTGCAGCAGTATGTAACTGACCTCAGAGTCTCTACAATGATCATCGATATAATGGTATGACCCTCCCTGAAAACTCTCACTGCCATAATGACGTCGATATTCAGCTCATCCATGTACCGCGGCATGAAGACGTATGACAATACGTACAAAAACACTACATCCACCCTGGCTAAATGCCAATGATCCTCCGGTGTGGTGAAATCCCTAGAATGCCATCCATAACTACCCTCAAAGCCAAATTTGTCAAACAAAAAACGCTGGGATATCACGTGGCCGGATGTAATCTCGTCCTGTACCACTCTACGTCTCAATCCGGTGAGGGTCATGAACTGTCTGCTCATGTATCTAATAGCCATATGCACGCAAGGTCTATCCAGCGGCAGCATCGTCAACCGTTAATACTCCTCCTAATTAGGAGTCAACTCTTGGGTCCCAAATCGGAAAACCTGCCTCTCCGATACCCAGTGCTCTAGCATACCCTCTACAAATCCTCTGGAACCTGAAACATCAAGAAGGTCATAGTATCTCACAAATCAATCATCTACGATCACCTTGTCTGATGGTGATATACTATCATACCATGAACGCATACCAGATACCACCAAAAATGGTGGGGTATGATCAATACGGCTAACTGTCGAAGAAGACATCTGTACGGGCCGTGTCATAAGACCATCTAGGGGTCAATGCTGAATATCTCTAAATATACATACATATGCATAATACAATAACATGCATGATACAATAGATGGCAATATGATATAGGGAATGGAAAACCGTGCATACATTCCTAAGTATATCATCATCTAATACATCTTTGTACAGCTAAAATACAGGGAAATGGGGCGAAGCTACCCAACATCTAACAGAGGCCTATCAAAAGATATACCGAGAATGGGGCGAAGCTACCCAGTAGCTAACAGAGGCCTATCAAAAAGAGATAATGAGAAATACATCAGAAAAAGTCAATGGTGTCGATGTCTATATCATCGATACTGTCCACCTGATGTAACTCCTCCTGAGTCACTGGATCTCTATCTACATGGATGTTAGGCCGATACAAGGGAGGATCTGCACCGACAAAGCCATATGGGTCACCTGAGGGGCCAGTGCCAGAGCTGGAAGGATCAAAAGTATCTACCCCTAAAGGATCTCTGCCCAAATTCCGAATGAAAAGATGTGTCTGGTCTAGCTGCCGGGTCAATCTGTCAATCTGTGTCACATGAGTCAGATCTCTGACACAGGCTAGCCAATCCGTCATCATCACAGATCCTGGAACCATATCCCCCATAAATTGTGTGACGCAGGTCTGAGCTCCAATAGTACGAGGGATTCACCAATGCTGGAAAATCTCTTGAGACCAGGGGCCCTCTGACAATGTAAAACCGTCAATCCCCATCAATGGGATGTCAACGACGGGTGACTGCGAAACAAGCCAATAACGTCTGGCAAGAGGCAAGATCGGCATGTGAATCTCTCCTGTAGTGCTCCTGATAGCACGCTCTCCTAAATAGAGTTCCCATCCTCCATCTGTGAAGAGAGGAATCCTGCGAGTGGAAATGACGTACTCAACTCTAGTCGGGTACCCATCCTTAAATCCAACTCCCAAATGCTCTCCAGAGTAGGGAATCCATGTGATGACATTCGCTGTCAACAACTTTAGCTGTAGGCGACAATGAGTGAAACCCTCAGCAACAAGGACCTCCGCCAGTATAGAATGATGCCATCTCTATCCTTGTGGATAGGTATCTAAACCTAACACGCTCATAGGACATAAACATGTAAGCCTCTCATAGGCCCAAAACTGCCAACACAAAGGCAACATATCCTGTTAGTCAACACTCTTAACCTATACGTGGGAAAAGACAAGAGAAACACTCACCAGTAGAAATGGATAGAATCCTAACCACGACTTGGTCAAGCCCTGCGATCGCATGCGTATTCCCCTGAGGAAGTAGGCAAAGGTATAGGAACCCCAATCATAGTCTCCTACACGGTCCACGTGTCGAGTGGCGCTGATCAAAGCGAAGGATACCGTAGAGGAATTATCTGCTATGAAGCAGCCCCTAATGATCACCGGGAACAATCGCTGAAGAATGCGATCCCTGACTCTCACATCATCGGGTATGGGCTCACTCAACAGCCCGCTCATAGCATCTACGCTCAAGGACCAGTCGTATACCCCGCCTTTGAGCGCCTCACGAAACCACCAACAAGGATCTGACGGCAGTAGGGGTAATATCCATCGTACAAGGCACTGGATCCCCTCCAAAATCCATACCTATGATAAACCGCCATTCCATTGGCGTCATCATCACCTCACAGTCCAGCAAATGGAGTGACTGAGTTTGGTGAAACCACCGCTTAGACAATGCCCTGAGGTAACCCCAGGGACAGCGATGGGGAAGAATGGAGAAGAACATCCCAAATCCCCAGCCATGTACAATCGCTCTATAGTCATCATGCAAAGCCTGGTACATAGAGTGGATGCTAAACCAGTTCTCTCGAGGCTGTGTGAAGCTGGGAACCTACATCAAATGCAGATCAACATCAGAATCCTTGACACCTCATCAATGAGAAATAAGGAACATTAAAGATCTAACTTCGTACCTCATCTACGTGTAGGTATGCTGAATGATTCCTACTCATATCACCCAGAAGATCTGGGTTCGCCTCATGAACACCTGGCAATTCCCTATGAGGAACACGTACAGTAGGAGCAGGAACCTCGATCGGTACATCCCCCTCCTCGTCCTCGACATTCGGCACTTCAACCCGAATAGGACGTATCACTGCCTCCACCAAACGCATTTGAAATTCATGCTCGACAGATCAAGCGTTGAGGTTCTTTAGAAGCCCTCCTCCGTACACCAGAAGTGGTCCTACGGGAACTACTCGGCTGATCCAGATCCATAATATCTGGACAACAAATCTCCAAATAACCTCAGAAAGGGTGTGGTAAATTCTTATCTGGAGCTTTTCAAAATGCATTTTATGATTACATGCATGCATGCATTGTTTTAACATACGTCTACAGTAGAGTTAAAAATGCATGACTATCCAATACCTACATTTTGGAAAATTTTGCCATAGTCCCCTTTGTAAATGGGACTATCCACATGCACATAGGCATGACTAGGTGGCCATTTAGTAGCACACCTGTACACAGTCATATACATCCTACATGCATTATCACATCACAGTAAAAAATTCGTAAGTGTAGTCTAATTACCAGGATTATTTTACTTCTCTACCTTTACTCATTTGTCCTCAGATAGGATAAGAAATGACAGTAAAAGGTGCCAATTTGACTGTTTCAAAAGTCCAATTTTTTCACATCATTATGTTTAGCATGGTTTAATACTAACATTTTCTATGTTGACTATTTTTTATCAAGTCATATTAGCATGCATATTTACTACTATGTGTCTAAATGCATTTCATGTGATAAGTCATTTTCCAACGAATAGAAATTTGAAAAAAATACATGCATATGTTACCGTGATGAAGAAGAACGCTTATGCGGTGGCAAGAATAATATACAGAAGTTGCCCAACTCATGATCCGAAGAAGAGCTCTCAGATTACCTTCGCAGCGTAGCTTGAAAATAACTTGTGAAATCAACCTTTGGGCTTTACAAAGCCACGGTTGACCGCAGGTCCACCTGCGGCTGTTGCAGGTGTACTTGCGACACTCCTACGTGGGTCTCCCACCTCCGGCTCGCTCTTGTTAGAGTTGCAAAGCAGGTCTCACAAGCTGAAAAGGCCAAATCAGGAATAAAAATGCTACGCAATTTAGCGGAATAGCCTGGAATCCTCGTTTCGTACGGGTCAGAATTAAACTCCTGTCATCTCATTGGTATTCACCTGAATGTAGGGTATACTATACCGATGAGCTCAGTTTTCACAGATCATGCTCGGTAATAACCCATAAAGGTAATATGCCGTCATTGTAGGGTCACATCCCTAAACCTCCCCGACGGGGGTTACAACGCCAAGTCACGAAATGCTAAACCTCCCCGGCGGGGGTTACAACGCTAAGCTATGAAATGCTAAACCTCCCCGGTGGGGGTTACAATGCCAAGCTACGAAATGCTAAACCTCCCCGGTAGGGGTTACAACGCCGAAGTTATCAAATGATTGCGTATCCCTGGCGGGGATCACAACGCACATCTTTCAAACATCCAAGTATCCCCGGCGGGGGTTACAACGCAATTCAGCTATTAATACACACATCAATGAAGGTCAAGCAACCTTGACGTCATGTTAGCCGATGGCAAGTAAACCCATCGATACAACCTTCCCCATCAAGGATTACTACGCAATGCGACCATTGACACATACATCAGTGAAGGTCAAGCAACCTTGACAATGCACCCAGCAGGGATCTATCCGGTGATACACACATCAACGAAGGTCAGGCAACCCTAACGGTGGATGTGATCACATAAAGAATCTCAAACTGAATGAGGAAATATGTTATACACATCCTCAAACAGGCAAAGCTTTTTCCCCACAGATCTCTTATACACAAGAGGTACCTCTATAGAATATAAGCCAGTGTCTAGGATTCAAGACTTTGGTGATAGCTCCAACATCAACATCCTTGAAGACTTGGATTGCATGTCCAAGCCATCACTGATTGCCATCCCAATAGGATTACTTGACAATCATGCATCATACATTTGCATCATGTTGCTGTATATAGCATCATGTTTACCTTACTTGCATTTCAAGTGTCTAGGATTTTTTATCATATCCATGCCTTGTATTGCATGAATATGATAAAGAGGGGCATCTGTAGACACTCGAAATTTTCTACATGCCTGTTACTGACATTGCAGGAGGGCATATTCGTCTTTCAGAGATAACCCTGGAAGATAGCTTATATCCATTCCGGATACTACCGGAAGTTCAAGTTTGCAACCCGGAACACACACCAGGAACATCATTTCCAACCCCGGAACACACACCAAAAAGATCATTTCCAACCTCGAAGATAACCCCGAGTTTCGTCCTTGGCGATAACCCTAGGGAGTGTTGTTGCAGTTCTGGCGATAACTCCAGAAATTCTTATTTTAAACACATGTTATCAGCTTCAAGCTCAGACATCCTGTCGAGGCACTCATACCTCAGACCCGGAGCTAACACCGGGAAGACAGGTTTTCCGACAAGATGACCTTGCAGTATTCAAATACTTGAAGTAGTCCAATCTCAGATGTAACCCTGAGCAACGTCTACTTTTAGCTCAAACCGGCGATATCCCTGGTGAGGAGTCCAACGTCATCTTACCACCTCAACATTCTCTCTCATAAGATGATATCGCAGCATACCAACAAGTAGTCCAATATCAGATGTAACCCTGAGAAACGTCTACTTTCAGCTCAAACCTGTGATAACCCCGGTGAGGAGTCCAACGTCATCTTACCGCCTCAACATTCTCTCTCACAAGATGATATCGCAGCATACCAACAAGTAGTCCAATCTGAGATGCAACCCTGAGTAACGTTTACTTTCAACTCAAACCGGCGATAACACTGGTGAGGAGTCAAACGTCATCTTGCCCCCCTTCAACACCTGCGCGTCGTCTCAACACTTCATACATATATACATCAAACAATGTCCCATAAGAACCGAGGAGTTACAATCCTGAGTGACTATTACGCATGACAATACCTTGGATAGAATTTGAAGCTTGAAGACCATGGGCATAGAACCCTCTTTCTGACTTCGTACAACCTCTAATCCATGTCATTGTGTAACTCTCGACACAAGCGGTCCGAAAAAGGTCACATATACCTCATTCGGATGCTCGGATTGAAGTTCTGCAAGTTCGAACGGACATTACAGTGCACATACTTCGAGGCCCGAATGCACCACACGACCAACAAGTAGTACAACCGCTACCACCAATGTGTACTACTCATGGCCATCAGTCTATAAATATAGACCTTGGGGTTAGCCCTTTGAGAGGAGGAAGGAGAGAGAAAAGGCGAGGAAGCCCTGTCCAATTTACTCAGTATACACTCATATTGAGTGTTTCCTCAGTTTAAACACCTATTAGCTCACATATAGCTACACTTTTATCCGGTGGGAGCTGAGTGTTTATCCACATAGAGTCACAGAAGTCTACTTTGGCAGCCAACTATAAGCCTTCTTATATTCTATAAAGCCTTCTTTCTATATTAGCACACACTGTTTTACATATTTAGAGTCGTGTAGTGTGCGTTTGTCCGGACTTCGGTCCATGGTTTTCATTTTTGTCTGTATATATATACTTATACATATGTATATATTTTATATATAGACTATCACTATCGAGTTATGCCTCGATTGAGCCTAGACTTATGTCTGGAGCGTTTACTTGCTTTTATATATATATATATATACACACTTATATATATAAATTGTGGTCAGACTCTGTCTGATAAGCCTAGACTTATGTTTGCTTATATATATATATATATACTTATACATATAACTGTTGTCAGACATATCTGATGAGCCTAGATTTTACATCCAGAGCATTTATCTATTTATATATATATATATATATATATATATATATATATATATATATTTATATATATAATTATTGTCGGACATATCCGATGAGCCTGGATTTACATCCGGTGCGCTTATCGCTTTTATATATATATATATATATATGTACATTCTCGCAGTGCCTAGAGTTTACTTCGTGGCCTTTTACAACGATTATTTACATTTCGCTCTTGCCGGAATTTACTTTCATATGGCGATTGATCGCTTTTTGAACTTTATTTACATTTCAATATACACCTGAGAGTTTACTTCGTGGCGCTTGATCACTTTTACGACTTTATTTACATTTTGTCCCACCTCGAGTTTACTTCCATTGGTGGTTGATCATGTCCATATATATATATATATATTTACAACTTTTATATATTTACATTCATGATCCTCCATGGAGTTGCTTAGTGGTGGTTGATCAAGTCTATATATATATATATATATATATATATATATATATATATATATTTTATAGCTTATATATATATAATCGCTATCGCTTTCCATACAAACTGCAGTATCAAGTGAGCCTAGGAATCATGTGATCACAGATTCAGTATACTGAATCTAGATTCGGTTCCCATGATGGACATTTTTCAACTGAGAGCAGCTTGTACATTATTTACAGTGTCTGAATTTCCTTGGATGGTTGTCATGCCCATGAGGAGTTCGACATTGCTGTATATTATTTTCTCGAAGATGCTTCGCATCTCGAAAATAAAAGCAAACAAGCCGAACATTTAATAATAAAATGGAAGTATCAAAGGCCTCAATTACTATTGAGCACATGGTTTGAAAAACCTCTTTTTACAAAACTTCATTGTTATATCCTGGTTAAAATTGAATTTTTTTATAAATTCAAAGCCTATGTATATAGGTGCGAACGAGGTACAACACTACTTCCAAATAATTGCATATTGATCCACACACACACACACACATTCATATAACAGTTTCATTGAAAAGTGGCGGTCGCCGTAGCAACACGGATGTCGGGGAGTGCCTAACACCTTCCCTCAGAATAATTAAGCCCCTAGACCCAAATGAATCTCGGTTTCATAGACCCGTTTAGTAGTGTCACATCACTAGGTCAATGTGCAAACCTTTTCGGTTGCGTTGGTGCAACCAGTTAAATACACCAACTGGCGACTCTTAAAGTCAAATCGTCGACATTATACATGTCAGACCTTTTTCACTTGTTTTTTCAAACAAATCTCACATTAACATAAGAACACCAAAGAATAAGTAACGAAAAGGGACACTAAAAATTCTGACGTCGACAAATTGTAATCCTTTTTCCCTTACATATGTTTAATGCTATTCCTATTTAATTAGATGTATTTCATTTTGGTTTAAGAAGATGATTTCCTCCTCATTGGAGCACATGTAATATTGGGTTCATTAGGATTTCAGAATGGTGGGTTAAAGTATGGCTTTGCTTCTCCTAGTTCATGAATTTTGTGTAATGTGTATTATGGATGAGCCAAGATAGTCCACTTACAAAATATAGCAATTAAATGAGCCAACTCTTGAATTAAGTTCCAAATAGTATAAAAAGAAAGCAACTGTTCTTGGGCTTCCAAATGAAGGCTAGAAGGAAATGCACCCACCATACACCCATAAATGAGTACTAGGTCTGACGCATATTAGTTATTATTGTAGGAACATTTGATTGTTCATATGACCACTAGTTTAATGTCCTTATTGGAACTGGCTGAGAATTATTTTTGTTGGTTGTAGTTAATATATTGTCCTAATAGTATCAGACTTTACTTCCTTTGGTGTTCAAGTTGGTGGAGAAAATAAGTAAAACTTGCTACTATTATAACAAGATAATTGCTCAAATCTTTGTTGTCAAAAACCATAAAACTGCTAAGCAGGATATGACGGTGCATATTTAGCAAGTTCTGTTAGCATCTAAACCAAATATATTCTAGATTATTCAAGAAATATCTTAATTAATATTGGTACATGAATTGGTGATATCTAAGTACATGCATGAATGTATTTGAATTATCTTGGAACATGTAATGGTTAGGTTCATGTACATGAATGTGGTCATGTAGTAATTATTATTGTGGATCTAGAAGTGTCCTATAAGTCCTATAAATATTCTTGTACTTGGATCATTTTAATCAAGTGAAATGAAAGTATTCTTAAGTGTTCTTCAAAGTTATATTTCACTTCTTCTATAATTTATCATCTTCCATAAATTTCCAACAAGTGGTATCAAAGCTAAGGTTGATTCGAATGTTAAACTAAAGTGGCTAAGGTAAAATCGACGACCCAAGAAAGGTGACCTAGTGCTATCGAAGTGTTTTGCTGGGCGAGTGCAAAATGTGCGCGTTATAGCTCCGAATTGCAATCTAGCAAATGTGCTAGTTGAGAAATTTTTTGAAGAAGTTTGTAAGTTGAAGCACGTCATAAAGGTTGTCATATTGATAGCATTTTTGGTGAGGTAAATTATAAAAAAATGATGTTTCCTAGGTTTGGTGCCAAATTAGTGTTCACAAATTATAATGTTTGGAGTATAAGGATTCGAGTATTTCTTGGAGAATGCAATTTATGGCAAGATGTCATTGCAAATCTAGAAAAGTGTATTTCAGAAAAAGTTCTAGAAATGAAAGAAAAAAGAACAAGGAAGATTTTACAAGGAGTAATGCATGAAGAAGTCTGGATGCGTGTTGCGAGTTTCGATTCTCTATCTCAGTTATGGAATGAGCTTGAATTTATTTGCAAGAATTATAAAGGTTCATCGTTACCTAAAGAGTCTTGGTTTTTGGAAGAGGATGAGAAACTTGTAGAAGAAATTGATGAAGTTGAAGAAGAAGAAAAGAAAAATGAAGACTTTGAAGACATTTTTTGGGAAGCAAAAGAAATAGATCATGTCAAAAAAAAAAATTTAAAGAAACAATAATTAAAGCATCTTTTGAGAAAGAAGAACCTGAGAGTAAAGCGATAGAAAAAGAGAATGAGACAAATTTGAATAATGAGCTGGACGATAAGGATGTTGAAGAAAAGAGTGCACACTCAGAAGTTACTAGTCAATTGGACGTCACATCATCTAATCCTGCTGCTGTCAGAACTTTTACAGGGAAGAAGGTTGCCAAAAAGGTTCAAGCCACAAAAACTGCTAAAGAACCATCATATACAAAGTCTAAGTTGGAAGCAGAGTGCAAACCAAAGGTCGAAAATGCAATGACCAAGAAAAAAGAAACTCAAGTTGTTGAAGGTATTGAATGGATTAATATGGAGAAGTATTTTGATCAACATGAGTTCAGAAATAGTGAAATGTAGAAGAAATACAAGCATGTTAAACGTGAGAAGCTAGTAAGAAAGATCAAGAAGAACAAATGGAAACTTCAAGCATTTGTGTCATATACATCAATGGAGATGACAAAAGAGTTTCTTGCGTTTGAAGGAATCGGAAGATCAAAATATTTTACGACATTATGAAGAATAAATTTGGTTTACGGGAGGCCTTGTTAGCATCTAAACCAAATATATTCTAGATTATTCAAGAAATATTTTAATTAATATTAGTACATGAATTGGTGATATCTAAGTACATGCATGAATGTATTTGAATTGTCTTGGAACATGTAATGGTTAGGTTCATGTACATGAATGTGGTCATGAAGTAATTATTATTGTGGATCTAGAAGTGTCCTATAAGTCCTATAAATAGTCTTGTACTTGGATCATTTTAATCAAGTGAAATGAAAGTATTCTTAAGTGTTCTTCAAAGTTATATTTCACTTCTTCTATAATTTATCATCTTCCATAAATTTCTAACAAGTTCATGAAGGATTTGTTAGATTTTTGTTTTTTAGTATGCTTTGTAAATCCACAGTATTAACCTTTTCGGAACGTCCAAAGAGTCAATTTGGTTTCTACCAGTCTGGAGATTTTGAATGATTTTTTGATTCCCTTTGTAATTTTAGTTTCTAACATTGTTACTATTTTTTTTATGAAATGAAATGTTTAATGGATGAAATAGAGTTAGATAGACTTGCTTATGAATAAAAAGATACTAAATACTTCTTCAGTAGAAAGTTTGGCATAGTTTTTTATTTTATTACTTATAAGATAATCTCCAATTATTGTAGGTTTTTGGGGAGGTTGCCGAAGGGCTTGAAACATTGAGTAGGATCAATGAAGCTTATGTTGATGAAAAGGGCAGGACATATAAGAATATCAGTTCATTGGCATTCCTATTCTTATAGTGTATTTTGATTGTGTAGATTCAAGTTTTGATCATTTCATTTCATATTTTTGCTTTTCATTAATGCTCTTCTACTGTAACTAACAAATCAAATTTCTCCAACAGGATTAAGCATCCTTATGTACTGGAAGATCCTTTTGATGATCCTCCATAACCAGCTGAGCTGGTGCAAGATGCTTCGCCTGAGGGGAAACCCAAAGATGAGGTAATAAATGATGACAGTTTTTTCATATGTGCATATATATTACAATTTAGTATCTCTAGAATTACCAACAATGGTGACATAGTTATATTATTATTAGGCAAAAGTACACATCATGTCTACTGGATTGGCCAGATACCAGATTAGTGAAGTTAGGTTTGTTAAGATTGCTAGTCTTCTGTTGTCCTTTTCTTCCTAGGTAATAAGATAATAAACTAGCTTACTTTCAGACCAACTCAGTTTTGGTGTATTTGGGAACTACCGTAGTAGAATAATTATGTTACCCTTGCTAGACTTGCTCCTGATTCATATTCCTACATTGGAGAAGAGCTGTTGTTTTCTTTATTTCTTTTCACCTACTGGATGTTTGAAACTTCGAATAATCTTTTCCATTTTTTCTTATTCTTCCTTCTTTCTTACAAATTCGTATCAAAGGGTGGATACGAGGTGAGTCCATGACATCCTTCTATGGTTGTTTGCCAAGACCTCCATTCTAAGAAGCTTTAATTAACTGACACAGACACACACACACACACACACACACACACACACACACATATATATATATATATATATATATATATATATATATATATATATATATATATATATATATATATATATATGGAAAATTTTTAAAGGGCCAGAGGGTTTGGGGGGCTCCTGTGACCCCGTGCTAAATCCCTGACGGGGTTTAACTCATGGTTTGAGTAAAGAATAACCAAATACCCGACCGTCTAGGCACAATATTTCCTTATTTGCACCTTTGGCCATAGATGGAACAGATCTGGTGATGATATACATAGCAGGTATTGTTCTGTTCTGTACATCTCACTCAATCAATATATAGGTAGCTAATTTTATGTATGATGTGCGAATACTGCAGTTGGACCAGTTTAATGTTTTGTGTCCTCATGCTTTGAAATTGGAAGAAACAGAGGTAAAGAGACTTTAGCATCCCTTTTGTCTAGTGTATTGAACACTTTTTTTTGGCCCTCTTTAGATTGAGCAAGTAATCCACTCCTTAACTTTCCTTAAAATAATTGATGTAATAAACATACAAAATCTTGGATTTGACAAACGGTAGGTATTATGTTATCAACTGTGTGGAAATTGGTCATTGGAATTTATATATGCTTTCATATCTCTCTCCTCACATACAAGGCCAACTAGTGCATGCAATCAGACATGAAACCAAGACCTAGAATTAGATCTGTGATATATGATACTCACCAAATCTTTTCTTGAGCAACTTATGGAATTGGTCGTATTTAAAAACTCAATTGGTTCATCAAGGTGCAAATATCAACAAAGGTATGGAAATTGTGGCTGCTAATGGGATGAACATATAGGCTGAAAAAAATCATGCAAGTAATAAATAATTTTAAACTTCAATGAAGCTTTCAAATGTTGCTTTCAATTGTTGAATTTGAGTTAATGCATATTTTTGATATTAAAAAAACTTTATAAATGAGTGAATAATGAACTCTGAAGTAATGATAGTATAAGATGAATCTGTATGTGGTTTTTTGTTTTCATTCCCAAAAAATTAGTTTAAATCAGTAACAATCTCTCTTTTACCTCCTTTCTTTCAATTTTATGGTTTATGTTTATATGAACTCAATACATGATCAATGAATTAAGCAGAAGTTGCTCATGCCAGATAACATGCTTTCAAGTTTTCTCTGTAACATGCACTCAAGCAGTGTTTCTTTTTTAACTTTTCATATGGACATGACTTTGATGAATTTGGTTTTATTGGTGTATTTATTTTATTTTATTGTTCGAAATTAACTGTTTGGTGAATTTGAGGTTAAGATCATTAGTTGCTTGATTGCATTTGACTAATAATATTATTGTTCCATATTTATGGGCCTAAAAAGATAACATAAGTTTTTTAGTAATGTTATAGCTATAGTTCTGGAAAATTCACAATTTATTATTTAAACATTTCTTTCTTTATTAATTTCATAACTATTTGACTGATTTATGTCTATATATTTTTTTGATTTGCAGATAGAGTTTTTCCTAGAAGGTCAATAACCACAAGGTTGAAGGTTTTAATTAAGCATTTTCTTGGGATATGGATTTCAGAATTTTAGCTCTTTGGATTATATAATTTGGTTTTGTGATACTTAGATTATTTAAGCAACTGTTTATCTACTATTTTTTTATAAGATAATTACTTTTTATTTTAAATGTTTATTGTCTTTTGTCTTTTATATTATATATAGGTGTAAAGTTGATTTAAAAAGCTCCCTAAATGTATTATATTTTATTTATTGAAAATTGTTAATGTAACCATATATTTTGAATGTCAAACAACTTAATATGACAACCACATCATCACGATTTATAATCATTTATTGACAAATAATATATGGTCAATGAAAATTAAAATTTAATGACGAATAATATTAACTCTTTAGAATTAATAGTATTGTCATTATATATATTCATTTAGTTATGATAATTGATCTTGTCACTAATATTAACTATTTGTGACAAGTTATGTCGTCACTATTATATATTCATTTGGTGATGATTTTTAATTTTTTAACTATTAATAGCTCTTTATGTGACGAGTTCTATCGTCACCATAAGTATTTAATTAGTGATAGAGAAAAATGTGTCATAGAAAGTAACTCTTTGGTGACAAACTATATCGTTACTATTATATATTCATTTAGTCACAACAACTAATTTTGTCACTCTTAATAACTCTTTATGTGATGAGATGTATCGTCACCATACGTATTCAATTAGTGACATTGAAAAATGTGTCCTAAAAAGTAACTCTTTGGTGATAAATTATTTTGTAATATTATTTAAAATATGAAATGACAACGACATAATTGTCATGTTAAATATAATATTAGGTGACGAATTATTCTGTCGTCATTTATGTTCTTATTTTTGGTGACGATAAACACAATAACATGACAAAAGAATAATCATAAATATGTCAATATTGTCGTCGTTAAAATTAGACGATTTAAATAGAGTAACATATTTTCGTCACAAACAATATTATTTAATGACGAAAAAAGATTTTCGTCATTTAATGCACTAAGTTTTGATGACGAAATATAATATAGAGTGATGAAAGTTTCATTCAAATAGTGATGCTATTAACGTCACTAAAAGTAATTAATTATAGTGACAATGGTGTAGATCGTCACTATAAGTTAAAATATTTAGTGACGACATCAAATATTGTCAAATAAACCTAATACCACGCTCATACGATGACAGTCTCTGTGACGATTAACACTCGTCACTGAATGTTTTAGTGATGAAAAATAAATTTTATGTGACAAATTTTAGCATCATTTTTTATGTAATTTCTTGTAGTGGGAGGTGGTGATACGTCCTATCCAGGTTGAAGTGTCGTACGTCGAGGACGAGGAGGAGGATGTATCGGTTGAGGTTTCTGCTCCTGCTGCACGTGTTCCTCGTAGGGATTTTCCAGGAATTCAAGTGGCAAACCCAGAGCTCCTGGGTAATTTGAGTCGACACCCTTCAGATTACCTGCACGCAAACGAGGTATAAAGTTAGATCTTAATCTTCCTTATTTCCTATTGATGAGGAGTAAAGGGTTCTGATGTTGATCTGCATTTGATGTAGGTTTTCGGCTTTACACAGCCTCGAGGGAACTGGTTCAGCATCCACTCTATGTATCAGGCTTTGCACGATGACTATAGAGCGATTGTACATGGCTGGGGATTCGGGACGTTCTTTTCCATTCTTTCTCGTTGTCCCTGGGGTTACCTCAGGGCATTGTCTGAGCGCTGGTTTCACCAGACTCAGTCACTCCATTTGCTGGACTATAAAGTGATGATGACACCGATGGATTGGTGGTTTATCACAGGTATGGAGTTTAGAGGGGAGCCTCTGCCTTGTACGGCGGATATCACCCCTACCGCCGTTAGATCCTTGTTAGGAGTTCCGGCGGAAGCGCTCAAAGGTAGGACTGTTCGTACAGGTCCTTTGAGCGTAGATGCTATGAGCGGGCTGTTGAGTGAGCCCATACCCGATAATGTGAGAGTTATGGATCGCATTCTTCGGTGATTGTTCCTGATGATCATTAGGGGCTGCTTCATAGAAGATAACTCTTCTACGGTGTCCTTCGCTTTGATCAGTGCCACTCGACACGTGGACCGTATAGAAGATTATGATTGGGGTTCCTATACCTTTGCCTATTTCCTCAGAGGAATGCGCATGCGATCGCAGGGCTTGACCGAGGCTTGGTTAGGATTCTACCCGTTTCTGCTGGTGAGTGTTTCTCTTATCTTTTCCCATGCATAGTTTAAGAGTTGACTGATAGCAGATGTTTTCCTTTGTGTTGGAATTTTTGGGCCTATGAGAGGCTCATATGTTTGTGTCCTATGAGTGTGTTAGGTTCAGACACCTATCCACAAGGACGAAGACAACATCATTCCATACTGGCGGAGGTCCCTGTTGCAGAGGGTTTCACTCATTGCCGCCTACAACTGGAGTTGTTGACATCAGATGTCATCATGTGGGTTCCCTATTCTGGGAAGCATTTGAGTATTGGATTTGAGGATGGGTACTCGACTGGAGTTGAGCGCGTGATTTCCACTCGTAGGATTCCTCTCTTCAAAGATGGAGGATGGGAGCTCTATTTAGGAGAGCGTGCTATCAGGAGTACCACAGGAGAGATTCATATGTTGATCTTACCTTCTGCCAGGTGTTATTAGCCTCTTTCACAGTCACTCGTCATTTATATCCCATTATTGGGGATTGACGTTCTCACATTATCAGAGGGTCCCTGCACTCAGGAGATGTTTCAGCATTGGTGGTTCCCTCGTACCATTGGAGCACAGATCCGTGCCACTCAGTTCATGGGGGATATGGTTCAGGGATCCATGATGATTACGAATTGGCTAGCATGTGTCCGAGATCTGACTCATTTGACATCGATTGACAGTTTGACCCGATAGTTGGACCGGGTACATTTCTTTATTCGGCATTTGGGTATAGATCCTTCAGAGGCAGATAATTTTGATCCTTCCAGCTCTGGCGCTGGCCCCTCAGGTGACCCATATGGTTTTACCAGTGCAAATCCTCCCTTGTATAGGCCTGACATCCCTGTGGATAGAGATCTAGTGACTCAGGAGGAGTTACATTAGGTAGATAGGATTTATGATGTAGACATTAACACCATTGACTTCTTCTGATGTATATTCTCGTTATCTCTTTTGATAGGCCTTTGTTAGACATTAGGTAGCTTCGCCCCATTCTCGCTATATCTTTTGATGGGCCTCTGTTAGTTGTAGGGCAATTTTGCCCCATTTCCCTGTATTTTAGCTGTACAAAGATGTATTAGATGATGATATACTTTGGAATATATGTGCAATTTTCCATTCCCTATATCATATTGCCATCTATTGTATCATGCATGTTATTATGTTATGTATATGTATGTATGTCCAGAGATATTCTGCGTTGACCCCTGGATGGTCTTATGACATGACCCGTACAGATGTCTTCTTCGACAGTTAGCCGTATTGATCATACCCCACCATTTTTGGTGGCATCTGGTATGCGATCGTGGTATGATAGCATGTCACCATCAGACAGGGTGACTGTAAATCATCTGTTGTAGCATACTATGACCCTGTTTATGTTTCGAGTTCCCACATGATTCGTGGAGGGTATGCCGGAGCACTAGGTATCGGAGATGCAGGTTTTTTGATTTGGGACATAAGAGTTGACTCTTACTCTGGAGGAGTATGCACGTTTGACAATGGTTCCACTGGATAGACATTGAATACACATTGTGATTAGAGACATGAGTAGGCAGTTCATGACCCTCACTGGATTGAGGCGTAGGGTGGTGCAGGATAAGCTCACATCTGGCCATGTTATATCCCAACATTTTCTGTTTGACAGATTTGGCTCTGAGGATAGTTATATAAGGCATTCTAGGGACTTCACCACACCCGAGGATCATTGGCGTTTGGCCAGAGTGGATGTACTGCAATTTTACATATTGTCGTATGTCTACATGCCACAATATATGGATGAGTTGGACATATGAGTCATCATGACAGTGAGAGCTCTCAGGGAGGGTCACACCATCATACCGATGATCATAGCAGAGACTTTGAGGTCGACCACATCTTCTTTGCACTTATCTAATCTGAGTGTTTACAGCAATTTCGGTCATCATGTCAGACGTGTGGTTTATGTCACACTTAAGACCGATTGGCACTTTTAGATGGCATAGGTATTATTTCACCCATGATATAGCCATATCATACTCTTTTCAGCCTGCGGAGTGTATAGATGCTGCATCTTGGTCAGCTTTCCTGGCAGGGATCGGAGATCCATTTGATATATTACCGTGTATAGGGCTCAACTCACCTTATAGCTTCATTACTCATGCTCCGGGCATGGATTATCTCCCTCTAGCTGGCTTGGGAGGCATGATCACTTGCCACCCGCTGGCCATGATGTGTCAGTTCGACCAGTTCTAGGATTTTCATCCTTTTGAGGGGGCATCCAGTCAGTGCTTCGTATCTCGTCAGTTATCAGCAGAGGACAGATCCAAGTTGTATGCCTATTGGGATCAGCGAGAGCTAGCTAAGTTTTCTGTCAGCCATACAAGTTATTTTGCAGAGTATTACGCATGGATAGAGACAGAGACGACATCGGCTATGGTAGTATCCACAGTGCAGGGGACTGATTTCGACGAAGCCTGTGGAGGAGACTGATATTCCCATCGAGGAGTTAATTGCTGGGTTGCCAGCATTTGTGATGGATTCTCCCACTACGAGTGCTACTATGATTCAGCATTCAACACAATATTTGGAGCAGAGTCTACATCTGATGACCTTTGAGAGAGATCAGGCTAGGGCCTTTGTGAGACCCCAGATTTTACGAATAAAGATTTAATTTTCTCGATTTTTTTATTTAAATATTATGGTGTGAATTTGAGATAAAGTTATAGTTGTGGGTAGTATTTATAAATTTTGCAAAGTATGCAAGTTGTTATATTATATTCGATTGGTCGGGGAATATTCTTTATGTCAGGGAATATTTGTACAACGGCACAATCATTGGTGGACCCCACAATGGAATTATTGTCGGATTAAGAAAACGACAAAAATATTTTATAAATAACGGCGAAGGTGTTATTGTTAAAACTGTTGAACTACCCGGTAGTAAAAGTGCAGTAATACGCGTGGTTGCATAGTAGCATAAAGTATTGATTATTGATGCTTACGTGAGAAGTCACTGAGTTATACTCAATTATTACTTTCTGATGAATTGTTTGCATCATATCTCTCATATTATTGATTCGATTATTGTCACAAGATCATCCGCATTATATGTTATATTATTAAATCAATAATTGAGATTTACAAAGTTATTCATATTATTAAATTATAATATTTACAATGTCTAGAAGTTCTGTCAAGGAGAGGTTTGGTCACCTAATTGCGCGCCAATAGGGAGAAATCCTTATTGGAAAGCCCCCTCTTTCTTGGGAACAACCTGGTTGCTAAATATTGTGAGTTATAATATTAATAATGAATAAGTTCGTGTTGATTAAAGATTAATTTGATAGTTTCATTGTGTTGGGATTATTTGTGTTGGTAGAAATTGACATCTATTCCGATGATAATTGATGTCTGGAGGTTATATTGTTCAATCGGGTATTTGGGACACTTTTCGTGTCAGAGTACTATTCATGAGTTACTATTCATGAGTTACTATTCACGAGTTACTATTCACAAGTTACTATTTATGAGTTACTATTCATGAGTTACTATTCACAAGTTACTATTCACGAGTTACTATTCACCCAGTTACTATTCACTCTGGTATTGTGCATTAAGGTATTTGGGTACAATATTATTCCATGAGGAGATGTGCTAATTTTTTAGACCGTTGATTGAAATTATAATAGTAAATCAATATGGATCGTTGATTTAAAGTCTTAATAGTAACTTGTCACTTCAATATTACCAAGACTTAATTGCCCCTTCGTAAATAGTAGTTGTCTCTTCAATATTACCAAGAGTTATTTGCCTCTTCGGTGTTCCAAGAGTTAATTACCCCTTCGCAAATAGTAGTTGTCTCTTCAATATTACCAAGAGTTATTTGCCTCTTCGGTGTTCCAAGAGTTAATTACCCCTTCATAAATAGTAGTTGTCTCTTCAATATTACTAAGAGTCATTTTGACCCTTCGTTAAGACCAAGAACCACTCTCAGTTTTTCTATAAATAAAAGCTCATTCCTTCATTATTTTCTTACGAATTCACTGAAACTCTAGAGAGAGAAATTATAGAGAGAAAGAAGAAGAGTATTTTGTTACTTTACTATTCCGATATCAAGTTTCTTTTACGGCAAGGGATATTATTTGTTGTACCCGTAAGGGGTGTTATTCTTTCTTATTCATGAAGAGAACTTCTGTTATTCCATTCTTTATTATTCTGTTGGAATAACCTATATATGCGGCATACCCTATACATAATCTATATACGCGGCATACCCTATACTTGGTGAAATCCTTATGTTATTCCATTCTTTACTATTCGGTTTGAATATCCTGTCTGTGTGTTTTACACCTTGACTGGGTTACGCCTCTTTATTATTACATTGGAATATCTTGTGTGTGTGTTTACAGGACTGGTTCCGTTACTTATTATTCTGTTAGAATAACTTTTCTATGCTCAATCTAGCATGCATGGTGATTTTTTTGTTATTCCATTCTTTATTATACTTAGTTGGTTAAAGTTTTGACTTCTATACTCCATGAAATTAGTGGAATATCCTTGATATTTGTGCTTCATCCATAGATCTTTTCATGGAAATATTCTTCCGAGCATTCTTGAATTTTACTCTACAAAGAAGTATCATGTTGACAATTTGGGCGTTATTAGTTTCGGATAATTTAATTCGTGAACTTGTTTTATTGAATTCTTATATCATTGTCATCATCCTCATGTTTATATTTTTTGAAAGTCATCTCATGGCACATGGTGCATAGATGGACTTGGTATGATTATGACCGAGGATTATTCGGTATAATCATGGTAGTAATATTACAAATGATGTGGTAAAAGTCCTCATTGGCCCGTAGTGCATTGATGGGCCGATTATTGGCATGATCATGACCATTGATGAATACACGAATATCCTTGGCCGTAGTGCATGGATAATTTATTGTCGTGATACTAATGAATATCCTTGGCCGTAGTGCAGGGATGATGTGGATTAATTATTAAGCTGAGTCTCAGCGATAAAAGTGATGAAAAATTTTTTAAATCATAAAAGATAGTAGATTTTATTCTCTACTTGACTCTTTAAATGGATTCCTTATTCCGTTGCAGTTAAACTTATTGTCTATTGTATTTTATCAGTTTAACATTGTTGAAGGCTAATGATAATTTATTCTGCATTATCTTAGTCATAATATTTCTTACTGGGCTAGTTGAGCTCACCCTTTCTTTCACTATTCTCTTCAGGAAATGAGAACGTAGCAGGGACTAGTCGGGGGACGGAGTGATGGTCCAGATGATAGCATTAGTAGTCCTCACTATTCTATGAAATAGTGTGATAATAATTGTAATGAGGACTTATTCTGAGAATGGATATTGTCTAGAAGACAATATTTGTATTAAAACTCACAACTTTTGTTGTATATTTAAGATTGTATTTAAATTCTGTACCATGTATCTGGGGACCCAAGATGGGTGATGTATACCTATTTTGGGGGCGTCACAGCCTTGATGTTGACAACTCTTGATGGGAGAGACGCAGCTCCATTAGAGAGGGATGAGGCCAGATCAGCCAGAGATGCTTTTATTGTAGAGGGATCTTTGCCCTTTACTTGCCGGGATGTGGCCATCACAGAGCGATTACTTGATGAAATCCTCATGACCGGCATCCTTGCTGATATGAGTGCATACATCGATTAGTATCATACCACCATGTAGTTAGCCTCGGATCTGCTAGCTCGTGAAGATACCATTGGGCAGGAGCTTGTAGCGTTACCTCCTTCTTCGGAGAGGGATGCTATGTTAGATCTGATAGTCCGTATACATACAGACCCGTAGATAGCTTTGTATTTTCCTGCACAAACTAGCTTAGCCATTTTGTCATGTACAACACATATTGTATGTATCAAACAATATTATATATGGCAGGGAAATATATTTTGATTCACTTCCCTTTTTGTTGTGCCTTGATATTTGCTTGATATTTGCCTGGTTCTTCAGGGCTTGTGATCATTGATGCATTCTGTATGGAAATGTGGAGAGGAGTGTGGCTTTTTCTGTCTGAGATTGACCACACCACAAATGGTCGCCAGTACTCCTATTTCTGAGAAGCCTAGTTAATTCTATCTCTTATGGATCGATGTTGCTCTTTGAGGCACAACCGTAGCTTAGATAGTCGCCGAATCTTCTATTTGTGAGGAGAGGTTAGGTAGTTCTATCCCTTTGGTTTGAAGCCGATGAAATGTGGTCGATTGAAGTTTGATCTCAGTACCGTGTGACAAGTATTTTTTGTTCTGGTAGGGGGTTAGACCGAACCATAAATGGCTACCTATGTACTCCTATTGAAGAGGAGATCAGGTCTACGTAGTTCGAACCTAGTGTAAGACGTTCAACGCTGAATTTGAAAGGCAGATGGATGTAGAAGTTTTATTGATGAAGAAGGGTGTAGAAGTGTTTTTGTGGTTTTTATTTTTTGTAGAAAAAGGGTAGAAATGTTTTTGTTTTTTTTATTGTAACCGGGCCATATAGAATATGGTTGCCTACGTACTCCCGGGTATTAGGGAGATCAGGTCGACCTAGTTCGCCCCTCAGGACGAATTGCAGCCAAAGAGAAATCCGAATCCCATGTGTAGGCTATACTGCGGGGAGAAGAAAGTTTGATCCCATGATTGGGACAAACTGTAGGAGTGAAAAAGTTTGATCTCGTCTTCAGGATAAACTGCAGGTGTGAAAGGTTCAATCCCTAGGGGAAAACCGAAATTGTGTGAAAGGTTTGTGTCGACATCGGGATTTTTGAGTGTCCCATTTCATTACTTGTTCTTTGGTGTTCTCATGTTAATGTGAGATTTGTTTGAAAAAACAAGTGAAAAAGGTCTGACATGTACAATGTCGACGATTTGACTTTAAGAGTCGCCAGTTGGTGTAATTAACTGGTTGCACCAATGCAACCGAAAAAGGTTTGCACATTGACCTAGAGATTTGAAACTTCTAGACGGGTCTGTGAAACCGAGATTCATTTTGGGTCCGGGGGTTTGATTATGCAGAGGGAAGGTGTTAGGCACCTCCCGACATCCGTGTTACCACGGTGACCGCCACTTTTCAAAGAAATTGTTATATGAATGTGTGTGTGTGTGTGTGGATCAATGTGCAATTATTTGAAAGTAGTGTGAGGCCTCGTTCGCACCTATATACACAAGGTTTGAATTTTATTGAAAAATTCAGTTTTAACCAAGATATAGCAACGAAGTTTTGTAAAAGAGTTTTTTCAAACCCTGTGCTCAATAGGAATTGAGACCTTTTCATACTTCCATTTTATTATTAAATGTTCGGCTTGTTTGCTTTTATTTTCGAGATGCGAAGCATTCTCGAGAAAATAATATCTGACGATCTTAGAACTCCTCATAAACATGATGACTATCCAAGGAAATTCGGACAATCAGAAAATAATGTACGAGCTACTTACAGCTAAAAAATGTCCATCATGGGAACCGAATCTAGATTCAGTGGACTGAATCTATGATCACATGATTCCTAGGCTCACATGATACTACAATTTGTATGGAAAGCGATGTCGATTATATATATAAAAAGTCAGAAATATATATATACAGACATGATCAACCACCACGAAGAAACTCCATGGGGGATCGGAAATGTAAATATATAAAAGCGGTAAATATATATATATGGACATGATCAACCACCACAAAGTGAACTCGAGGTGGGACGAAATGTAAATAAAGTTGTAAAAGCGATATAAAGCGCCACGAAGTAAACTCCAAGGCGAGACGGAATGTAAATAAAGTCATAAGCGATCAATCGCCACAAAGTAAACTCAGAGGATTTAAATGAAATAAATATATATATATATATATATATATATATATATATATATATATATATGTACAAATATATACATATATATATAAAAGTAGTAAATACACGAGATATGAATCCGTGGCTCATCGGATATGTCCGATAACAATTATATATATATATATATATATATATAAAAGCGAGTAAATGCAATCAGAATGTAAAATCCAGGCTCATCAGATATGTCTGACAACAATTATATATATATATATATATATATATATATATATATATATATATATATATAAAGCAATAAACGCCTCCGCATCAAGTCCAGGCTCAATCGAGGCATAACTCGATAATGTTAGTCCATATATGAAATATATACATATATATAAGTATATATATATACAGACAGAAATGAAAACCACGGACCAAAGTCCGGGCAAACACATTCACATTACTCTCAACGTGTACAATAATGTGTGCTAATATGAGAAGAAGACTTTATATAATGTGAGAAGGCTTACAGTGGGCTGCCAAAGTAGACTTCTATGACTTTAAATGGATAAACACTCAGCTCCCGCCGGATAAAAGATAGCTATATGTGAGCTAACAAGTGTTCAAAAGTGAGGAAACACCCAAAAGATGTGTATGCAGAGTAAAATGGACAGGGCTTCCTCGCCTTTTTCCTCTCTTCTCTTCTTCAAATGGCTGACCCCAAGGCCTGTATATATAGACGGATGTCCGTAAAGTACACCCTACTGGCAGCGGGTTGTACTCAAGGGCCGGTCGTGGTGCATCCGGCGTCGCAGTCCCGTCTATCTCGTAGAAGACGTGCACTCATGCATTGTAATGTCCGCTCGAATTTGCAGAACTTCAATCCGAACTTCCGAACGAGGTATATTTGACCTTCTTCGGACCGCTTGTGTCGAGAGTTACACAATGACATGGATTAGAGGTTGTACGAAGTCAGGAAGAGGGGTCTATGCCCATGGTCTTCAAGCTTCAAATTCTATCCAAAGTACTACCACACGTAATAGTCACTCGGGATTGTTACTCCTCGGTTCTTATGGGACATTGTTGTATGTATGTATGTATGAAGTGTCGAGACGACGCGCAGGTGTTGAAGAGAGAAGATGACGTTTGACTCCTCACCGGGGTTATCGCCGGTTTTAGTTGAAAGTAGACGTTGCTCAGGGTTACATCTGAGATTGGACTAATTGTTGATATGCCGCGATATCATCTTGTTGAGGCGGTAAGATGACACTTTTGACTCCTCACCGGGGTTATCACCGATTTTAGTGAAAAACAGACGTTGCTCAGGGTTACATCTGAGATTGGACTGCTGTAAGTGTTTGAATATGGGAATGTTATCTGTGGGAGAACCTATTTTCCCGTTGTTAGCTACGGGTCTGAGGTATGAGTGCCTCGGTAGGAGGTCTAAGCTTGAAGCTGATGGCATGTGTTTGACACAAACAATTCTGGAGTTATCGCCCAAAAGATGTGTATGCAGAGTAAAATGGACAGGGCTTCCTCGCCTTTTTCCTCTCTTCTCTTCTTCAAATGGCTGACCCCAAGGCTTGTATATATAGACGGATGGCTGCAGGTACACCTACGGCAGCCGCGGTTGTTCCTACGGCTGGTCATGGTGCATCTGAGCCTCGCGGGTCCCGCCGTCTCGTAGTACATGCACTCGTGCACTGTAATGTCCGTTCAAACTTGCAAAACTTCAATCTGAGCATCCGAACGAGGTATATCTGATCCTCTTCGGACCTCTTGTGTCGAGAGTTATGCAATGACATGGATTAGTGGTTGTACGAAGTCAAGAAGAAGGGTCTATGCCCATGGTCTTCAAGCTTCAAATTCTATCCAAAGTACTGCCACACGTAATAGTCACTCGAGATTGTTACTCCTCGGTTCTTGTGGGACATTGTTGTATGTATGTATGTATGAAGTGTCGAGACGACGCGCAGGTGTTGAAGAGACAAGATGACGTTTGACTACTCACCAAGGTTATCTCCGGTTTGAGTTGAAAGTAGACGTTACTCAGTGTTACATCTGAGATTGGACTACTTGTTGATATGCTGCGATATCATCTTGTTGAGGCGGTAAGATGACTCTTTTTACTCCTCATCGGGGTTATCGCCGATTTGAGATTGGACCGCTGCAAGTGTTTGAATACCGTAATGTCATATGTGGGAGAACCTATTTGCCCGTTGTTAGCTCCGGGTCTGAGGTATGAGTGCCTCGGTAGGAGGTCTGAGCTTGAAGCTGATCGCATATGTTTGACACAAACAATTCTGGAGTTATCGCTGGAACTGCAAAAGCATCCCTTGGGGCTATCACCAAGGATAGATTTGCTACTCCCAGTGTTGTTTCTGGGACGAAAACTGAACGTCGCGGTGTTATCGCCAAGAAAGAACTGTCCTCTTCGGTGTTGTTGCCGGTCTTTTGATCTTGCAAACCTCGGGGTTATCTCCGAGATTGGAAATGACATTCCTAGTGTGTTCCAGAGTTTAAGATGAAGTTCCCGATTTGTGTTCCGGGTTGGAACTGATGTTCCTGGTTTTTGTTCCCGTTTGGAACTGAACTTCCGGTAGTATCCGGAATGGATGTAAGCTGTCTTCCAGGGTTATCTCCAAAAGACGAATCTGCCCTTCTACAAAGTCAATAACAGACATGCAGAAAATTTCGAGTGTCTATAGATGCCCTTCTTTATCATATTCATGCAATGCAAGGCATGGATAGGATAAAGAATCCTAGACACTTGAAATGCAAGCAAGATAAGTATGATGCTATATGCAGAAACATGATGCAAATGTATGATGCATGATTGCCATGTAATCCTGTTTGGATGACAATCAGTGATGGCTTGGACATGTGATCCAAGTCTCCAAGGATGTTGACGTTGGGGCTATCACCAAAGTCTTGAATCCTAGACACTGGCTTATATTCCATAGAGGTACCTCTTCTGTGTAAGAGATTTGTAGGGATAAAGCTTTGTCTGTTTGAGGATGTGTATAACATATTCCCTCATTCTGTCGAGTTACTGCCAACAGTTTGTCACCGTCAGGGTTGCCCGACCTTCGTTGATGTGTATCACCGGATAGATCCCTGCTGGATGCATTGTCAAGGTTGCTTGACCTTCATTGATGTATGTGTCAATGGTTGCATTGTGCTGTAGCCCTTGCTGGGGAAGGTTGCTTCGATGGGTTTACTTTCCATCGGCTGACATGATGTCAAGGCTGCTTGACCTTCATTGATGTGTGTATTAATGGTTGAATTACGTTGTAACCCCCGTCGGGGATACGTAGATGCTTGAAAGATGTGCGTTGTGACCCGCGCCGGGGATATGTAGATGTTTGATAGATGTGCGTTGTGACCCCCGCCGGGGATACGTAGATGTTTGATAGATGTGCGTTGTGACCCCCGCCGGGGAGGTTTAATATTTCATGGTTTTATGTTGTAACCCCCGCCGGGGAAGTTTAGGGTTGTGACCCTACAAATGATGTCATCAGACCTTTGTGGGGTATTACCGAGCATGATCTATGAAAGCTGAGCTCATTGGTATAGTAAACCCTGCATTCAGGCGAATACCACTGAGACGACGAGAGTTTAACTCTGACCGACAAGAAACCAGGATTTCCGACTATTCCGTTCAATCGCGTAGTGCTTTTATTCCTGATTTGCCCTTTTCAGCTTGTGGGACCTCCTTTGCAACTCTAACTGGAGCGAGCCGGAGGTGTGGAACCCAAGAAGGAGTGCCGCAGGTACACCTACAGGAGCCGCAGGTGAGCCTGCGGCCAACCGTGCCTATATATAGGTGAATGGTTGCTTTCATAAGTCATTTTCAAGTTGCGCAGCGAAGGAAATCTGAGAGCTCTTCTTCAGATCTGCTGAGTTCGGGAAACTTTCTGCATATTCTGCCACCGTACAAGCGTTCTTCACTGTCCTGGTAACACATGCATGTATTTTTTCCAATTTATGTCCGTTGGAAAATGACTTATCGCATGAAATGCATTTAGACACATAGTAGTGAATATTCATGTTGATATGACTTGATAAAAAATATTCAACATAGTAAATGTTAGTAAACCATGCTGAACATAATGATGTGAAAAAAATTTGACTTTTGAAGCAGTCAAATTGGCACCTTTTACTGTCATTTCTTATCCTATCCGAGGATAAATGAGTAAAGGCAGAGAAGTAAAATAATCTTGGTAATTAGACTACACTTACGGATGTTAACTGTGATATGATTAATGCATGTAGGATGTATATGACAGTGTACAGGTGTGCTACTGAATGGCCACCTAGTCATGCCTATGTGCATGTGGATAGTCCCATTTTCAAAGGGGGCTATGGCAAATTTTTTCCAAAATGTAGGTATTGGGTAGTCATGCATTTTTAACTCTACTTTAGATGTATGTTAAAACAATGCATTTTGAAAAGCTCTAGGTAAGAAATTACAACACCCTTTCTGAGGTGATTTGGAGACTTGCTGTCCAGATATTATGGATCCGGATCAGCCGAGTAGTTCCCGTAGGACCACTTCTGGTGTACGGAGGAGAGCTTATGAAGAGCCTCAACACCATTCTATTAGACAACCTCATCGTTTGGTGGAGGCAATGATACGTCCTATTCGGGTTGAAGTGCCAAATGTTGAGGACGAGGAGGAGGATGTACCGATCGAGGTTCCTGCTCCTGCTGTACGTGTTCCCCGTAGGGAATTGCAAGGTATTCAAGTGGCGAACCCAGATCTTCTAGGTGACTTGAGTAGTCATCCTTCAGTATACCTGCACGCAAACAAGGTATGAAGTTAGAACTTTAATCTTCCTTATTTCCTATTGATGAGGAGTCAAAGATTCTGATGTTGATTTGCATTTGATGTAGGTTCCCAGCTTCACACAGCCTCGAGGGAACTGGTTTAGCATCCACTCTATGTATCAGGCTTTGCATGATGACTACAGAGCGATCGTCTATGGCTGGGGATTTGGGATGTTCTTCTCCATTCTACCCCGTCGCTGTCCCTGGGGTTACCTTAGGGTATTGTCTGAGCGGTGGTTTCACCAGACCCAGTCACTCCATTTGCTGGACTGTGAGGTAATGATGACGCCGATGGATTGGCAGTTTATCACAGGTATGGAGTTTGGAGGGGAGCCGGTGCCTTTCACGGCGGATATCACCCCTACTGCCGTTAGATCCTTGTTAGGAGTTCCGTCGGAGGCGCTCAAGGGTAGGACTATCCGTACGGGTCCTTTGAGCGTAGAAGCTATGAGCGGGCTATTGAGTGAGCCCATACCTGATGATGTGAGAGTCAGGGATCACATTCTTCGGTGATTGTTCCTGATGATCATTAGGGGCTGCTTTATAGCAGATAATTCCTCTACGGTGTCCTTCGCTTTGATCAGTGCGACTCGACACGTGGACCGTATATGAGAGTATGATTGGGGTTCCTACACCTTTGCCTACTTCCTTAGGGAAATGCGTATGCGATCGCAGGGCTTGACCGAGGCGTGGTTAGGATTCTACCCGTTTCTGCTGGTGAGTGTTTCTCTTGTCTTTTCCCATGTATAGGTTAAGAGTGTTGACTGACAGCAGATGTTTGCCTTTGTGTTAGAAGTTTTGGGCCTATGAGAGGCTTCCCTGTTTCCGTCCTGTGAGCGTGTTAGGTTTAGACACCTATCCACGAGGACGGAGATGGCATCATTCCATACTGGTGGAGGTCCCTATTGCTGAGGGTTTCACTTATTGTCGCCTACAGTTGGAGTTGTTGACAGCCGATGTCATTACATAGATTCCCTACTCTGGAGAGCATTTGGGAGTTAGATTTGAGGATGGGTACCTGACTGGAGTAGACTACATAATTTCCACCCGCAGGATTCCTCTCTTCACAGATAGAGGATGGGAGCTCTATTTAGGAGAGCGTGCTATTAGAAGCACTACAAGAGAGATCCGTATACCGATCTTACCTCCTGGCAGGCATTATTGGCTTGTTTCGCAGTCACCTGTCATTGACATCCCATTGATGGGGATTGACGGTTTTACATTGTCAGAGGGCCCCTGGTCTCAGGAGATGTTCCAGCATTGGTGGATCCCTCATACGATTGGAGCTCAGACCTGCGCCACACAGTTTATGGGGGATATGGTTCCAGGATCTGTGATGAGGATGGATTGGCTAGCCTGTGTCAGAGATCCGACTCATGTGACACAGATTGATAGATTGACTCGATAACTGGACCGGTCACATCTTTTCATTCGGCATTTGGGCAGAGACCCTTCAGAGGTAGATATTTTTGATCCTTCCAAATTCTCGCTACGGTCCCTCAGTGACCCATATGGCTTTGCTTAAGTCAGATCCCCCCTCAGATATCGGCCTAACATCCTCAGAGATAGAGATCCAGGTGACTCGGGAGGAGTTACATCAGTGGATAATGATCGACGATGTAGACATCGACACTCTTGGCTTTTTCAAATGTATTTCTCGTTATCTCTTTTGATAGGCCTCTGTCAGCAGCTGGGTAGCTTCGCCCCATTCTCGCTAAATCTTTTGATAGACCTCTGTTGTATGTTGGGTAGCTTCGCCCCATTTCCCTATATTTTAGTTGTACAGAGATGTATTAGATGATGATATACTTAGGAATGTATGTAAAGTTTTCCATTTCCTATATCATATTTCCATCTATTGTATCATGCATGTTATTATGTTATGCATATGTATGTATGTCCAGAGATATTCTGTGTTGACCCCTGGATGGTCTTATGACACACGCCCGTCTGGATGTCTTCTTCGATTTAACAAGTATTGATCATACCCCACCATTTTTGGTGGTATCTCGTATCTTGATCATGGTATGATAGTATATCGACATCGATACATGGTGATCGTAGATGATTTGTTTGCAACATACTATGACCTGTTGATGTTTCGAGTTCCCACAGATTTATAGAGGGTATGCTAGAGCATTGGGTATTGGAGAGGCAGGTTTTCCGATTTGGGACCCAGGAGTTGACTCCTACTTTGGAGGAGTATGCACGGTTGATGATGCTGCCGCTGGACAGACCTTGCGTGCATATGGCTATTGGAGATATGAGCAGACAGTTAATGACCCTCACCGGATTGAGATGTAGAGTGGTCCAGGATGAGGTTACATCCGGCCATGTGATATCCCAGCGTTTCCTGTTTGACAGGTTTGGCTCTGAGGATAGCTATGCAAGGCATTCCGGGGATTTCACCACACCGGAGGACCATTGGCGTTCAGCTAGAGTAGATGTACTTCTTCTATGTGTATTATTATACGTCTTCATGCCGTGGTACATGGATGAGCTGGATATCGGCTTCATTATGGTAGTGAGAGCTCTCAGGGAGGGTCATACCATTGTACCGATGATCATTGCAGAGACTCTGAGGTCAGCTACATACTCATGAGTGTTTACAGGTAGCTCGGTCATGCTCTATGTGTGGTTTATATCACACTTGAGACCGATTGGCACATTTAGACGGTAGGGGTTTTGTTTCACACAGGAGATAGCCATGTCATACTCCTTTCATCCTGCGGAATGCACAGATGCTGCATCGTGGTCAGCTTTCCTAGCAGGGATTAGGGATCCGTTTGCCATATTGCCGTGTTCAGGGCTTAGTTCACCCTACAGCTTCATTACTCATGCTCCGGGCATGGATTATCTCCCTCTGGCTGGATTGAGGGGCATGATTACTTACCACCCACTGGTAGTGATGTGTCAGTTTGACCAGTTTCAGGATTTTTATCCGTATGAGGGGGATGAGTCGATTAACCGCTTTACGCTTTATCGATGGAGGATGATCCGGTTGTATGCCTGTTGGGATCAGCGAGAGCTGGCTGAGTTTTCTGTCAGTCATCCAGGTTGTTCTGCAGAGTATTCCGCATGGATGGAGACAGAGACTGCATCGATTGCGGTAGTATCCACAGTGCAGGAGACTGATTCTGAAGATGAGGAGCCTATAGAGGAGGTTGTTATTCCCATCAATGACTTGACTGCTGGGCTGCAAACATTTGTGATGGATTCTCCCACTCCGAGTGCCACTGTTACTCAGTATTTGGCACAACATTTGGAGCACAACTTATATCAGATGACCTATGATAGAGATCAGGCTAGGGCCGCGATGTTGACAGCTCTTGATGAGAGAGATACCGCTCTGTTAGAGAGGGATGAGGCTAGATCAGCCAGGGATGCATTGATTGTGGAGCGGGATGCCACATTATCTGCTAGGGATGTGGCCATTGCAGACAACACTTCAGTTAGATCCCAGCTGATTGTCAGTCTTGCCGACATAAGTGCTTAAATTGATGAGCACTATGCCACCATGCAGTTAGCCTCTGATCTGCTAGCTTGTGTAGATACCCTTGGGCAGGAGCTTGCAGTGCTACCTCCGTCGTCAGAGAGGGATGCTATGTTAGATCTGATAGTTCGCATACACACAGATCTGTAGATAGCTTTGTATTTTCCTGCACAGACTAGCTTAGCCATTTTGTCATGTACAACACAGATGTATATATCAAACAGTATTATGTATGGCAGGGAAATATATTTTGATTCACTTCCCTTTTAGTTATGCCTTGATACTTGCTTGATGTTTGCCTGTTTCTTTAGGGCCTTGTGATCTTGATGCATTCTGAACTTATCCTTGATGGATGAACATTGAGACGTCGCAAGATCTCTCGGAACGGATCATTGATTTCTGTAAATCCCTACCATCTTTGGTGTCTTCGGACTGGTATCTGTATGGAAAAGTGGAGAGGAGGGTGGTTTCTTCCTCTCTGAGATTGACCGCACCACAAATGGTCACCGAATCTTCTATTTGTGAGAAGAGGTTGGGTAATTCCATCCCTTTGATCTGAAATAGATGAAATATGGCTGCCTACGTACTCCTACTGAAGAGGAGATCAAGTTTGTGTAGTTCAAACCTAGTGTAGGAGGTTCAACGCTGATTGTGAAAGGCAGATAGGTGTAGAGATGTTTTTGTTGTTTTCTGTTGTGAAGAAAGGGCAGAAATGTTTTTATTGTTTTTGTTGTTGCGACCGGGCCATATAGCATATGGTTGCCTACGTACTCCTATTGAAGAGGAGATCAGGTCGACGTAGTTCGCCCCTCAGAACGAATCGTAGATGAAGAGAAACATGAATCCCATGTGTAGGCTATACTGCGGGGAGAAGAAAGTTTGATCCCATAATGGGGATAAACTGCAGGTGTGTAAAAAATTTGATCCCGTCCTCAGGACAAACTGCAAGCACAGAAAAGTTTAATCCCGTCTTCAAGAAAAACTGCCAATGTGAAAGGTTCAATCCCGTCTTCAGGATAACCGAAAGTTGTGAAAGGTTAAATCCCGTCTTCAGGATAACCGAGATTGTATGGAAGGTTTGAATTGAGGTAAAACTAGGCTGCTCGCTTGAAGTGTATATTTCCCTGAGGGGCAGAAGAGTATGTAGAAAGAAAAGGGTTCAAAACCGAAATGACTGGTGATTTGATGATCAAAAATAGGATGTTTGTTTGATGGTAACTTCAGACATAGTACAGTTTCACTGTGTCCGAGTTGATAAGCTGTGGAAATTCATCGCCATCCATTTCCTTCAATCTGAGAGCACCTCCTGTCAATACTTCTTTGACAACAAATGGGCCTTTCCAATTAGGAGCGAATTTTCCCTTAGATTGATCTTGGTTGTCAATGATCTTCTTCAAAACCAAGTCATGTTGTTTGAATTGTCGTAGTCAGATTTTTCTGTTGTAGGATCGTGCGATCCTTTGCTAATATAACTGACCATGGAAGATAGCCGCAGATTGCCTTTCGTCTATTAGAGACAATTGGTGATACTTATCTTGTACCCATTGGTCTTCACCCAACTGAGCATCCATGAATACTCTGAGGGATTCTATTTCCACTTCTATGGGGAGCACTGTTTCCATCCCATAGACTAATGAATAGGGGGGTTGCCCCAGTGGAAGTTCACATGGAAGTTCTGTAGGCTAATAAAGTCAGAGGCAAGAGGTCAGGCCATCCTTTGTGATTGGCGAACATTTTTTGCATGATCTTTTTGATGTTTCTATTAGCCACTTCAACAGCACATTTCATCTTTGGACGGTAGATGACGGAGTTGAGGTGTTTGATGTGGAATTTTCTGCATAACTCCTCCATCATTTTTTTGTTGAGGTTCTTAGCATTGTCTGACACAATGACCTCTGGTTGTCCATATCGACAAACGACATTGTTTTTTATGAAAGCAATGATAACTTCTTTAGTAACCCTAGGGAAGGATGCAGCTTCTACCTATTTGGTGAAGTAGTCGATCATGGTGAATATTGATCGATGTCCATTACTGGCTTTGGGCTCGATGGGCCCGATCACGTCCATTCCCCACATTAAGAAGGGCCATGGCGAACTCATATTGTGGAGTTCCCTTGGAGGGGCGTGGATAGCATTCCCATGAATCTAGAATTGATAACACCTCTTGACGTGATCATCACAGTTAGCTTTGAGTGTAAGCCAATAATTCCCCGTTCTGAGGATCTTCTTGATAAGTAGGGGTCCACTCATGTGAGGGCCACATACTCCACCATGGATCTCATCCATGAGTCTCTGATCTTGCTCTTTATCCAGACATCTGAGGAGATGTAATCCAACATCTCTTTTGTAGAGTGCATCTCCGCTCAGGTAGAATTTCATAGCAAATCGATGAATCCGCTTCATCTCAGTTAGGCTCACCTTAGCAGGTGTAGATCCATCTCGTAGATTCCTTGATACTTTGATACCAAGGACTGTGGATGGGAGGTAGCTCATTCGATACTTCTCCAACGTAATTCCCATAGACTGGGGCTCTTTACAGAGTAAACGTGATGCTTGGCATGTTTTCCTTGTCCGGTATGTAAACCAAGGAGGCCAACGTTGCTAATGCATTTGCAAAATCATTCCTATTACGAGGAATGTGTAGAAAGTAGATTTCTTAGATTTCCCAAGCCATCTGCAAAACGTGCCGATGGTAAGGCAGCAAATGTAATTCTTTGGTTTGATAGATTCCTGTGGATTGCTTGATTACCAATTCGGAATCCCCAAAGATAGTTAACCGCCTGATGCCCATTGAACGGGCAAGTTTTAGCCCCATGATACAACCTTCATACTCAGCTATGTTGTTGGTGCTAACAAATTGCAATTTGATGGCAATGGGATACTGCTCCCCCCGTCATCAATATTAGAATTGCTCCACTCCGAGAGCCTTACGTATTATGACTCCATCAAAATACATTCTCACGCATGCGTACGCTTAAATCGATGTTGTTGTTGAATTGTCATTACCCCTTCATCGGGAAGTACATTTCAAGGGTTTGTAGTCCCTATGCGGTCGCGGCGGCGATTGATCTGCAATTCCCTGACCTTTGATAGACTTTTACATCACAAAGATGATGTCAAATTGCTGTAGGATCAACTGCCATCTGGACAGTCGACAATTCAGTATGGGCTTACTGAACACATACTTGAGAGGATCCATTCGGGATATGAGATGGGTTGTGTGACCATGGAGGTAATGTTGTAACCTCATGGAAGCCCATGTTAAAGCACAACAAGTCTTCTCAATCAGAGTGTACTTGTGTTCACTGATGCTGAATCTTTTACTGAGGTAATAGATAGCTCGTTCTTGGCCTCTATTGTCTTTTTGTCCCAGCATACAGCCCATGGCATTGTCATTTATGGACAGGTACATGAAAATGGGAACATCATCCCTGGGAGGTACCAAAATAGGAGCGTTAATCAATTGCTCTTTGATTGTGAGGAAGGCTTTCTGACACTCATCGTTCCATTTCATGGAGGAGTTCTTCCTTAACAGCTTGAAGATTGGCTCATAGGTTGCTGTGAGTTGAGAAATGAATCTACTAATGATTCCCAAAAATCCCTGTATTTCCTTCTTTGTCTGAGGAATGGGCATTTCCTTAATGGCCTGGATTTTGGTAGGATCCAGTTCAATCCCTTTGTGGCTGACTAGGAAACCTAGCAACTTGCCTGACTTAACACCAAAGGCGCACTTGGCGGGATTCAACTTCATGTTTTACTTACATAACGTGTTGAAAAGTTTTGTGAGATGGTCTAAGTGGTCCTCCTCCTTCCGGGATTTGACAATGATGTCATCCACGTAGATCTCTATCTCTTTGTGCATTAAATCGTGGAAAAGAGCCATCATAGCTCGCTGATAGGTTTCCCCGACATTGATGAGGCCGAATGACAACCATTTATAGCAAAAGGTTTCACAAGGCGTGATGAAAGCAGTTTTCTCACAATCTTCCTCAGCGACCATAATTTGATGGTACCCCGTAAATCAATCAGCAAAGGAGTACATGTCGTATTAAGTAGTATTGTCAATAAAAATGTGGATAAATGGCACGGGAAAGCTATCTTAAAGGCAAGCGTTGTTCAAATCCTGGTAATCCACACAGACTCGCACCTTTCCCCATGGTTTAGGTATGGGAACAATGTTGGATATCCACTCCGGATATGTAGACACCATGATGATGCCAGCTTGAAATTGTTTCACAATTTTTTCTTTAACTTTTAAACTCCATTCAGGTTTCAATCACCTGAGTTTTTGCATGACTGGCTTGAATCCTTCTTTGATGGGAAGGCGATGAAGAACAATATCCATGGACAAACCCACCATGTCTTCATGAGACCATGCAAACACATCCTGGAATTGGGTTAATAGTGAAACCATGTCATTCCGTTGATTTTTGGTAAGGTCTAAACAAATTTGGATAAGCTTAGGGTTGTCTAAGATTCCAAGATTGAAAGAAGTGGTTTGATCAAGATTGGGTTTGGGTTTGTCTGTGACCCATTCCTTAATCTCCTGAGGTGTCTCAATGTCCTCTTGGATGTCCATCGAGTCTGAGTCTAACTTTGCATCAAAGTTATAGCCCTTATAGAGAGAAGGCACCTCATCAGCAAGTACAGGCACATCTAAATTCAGAGTACCTTGTCGAAAAATGCATGGAGTGCTTCTCCAATTATCGAGGGCAAAGTCCTGATGGACTGCAATGATGGAAGGATCGTCATTGTCCTTCTTTTCCCGAATGATAACCATGACATCTGGGCAATCATCATTTGGGGTGTATCTGTTTGTATGTTCATCATGAACAATGACGCGTATGCCTGCCATCATTAAGGCAAGGTCATGTTTACATTTCCATTCCTTTCCTTCCGCTTCAGGATCAGGAATCAGCACCTCTTTTGCTTTGATTGGCACTGGTTTCGGAAATAGCATAGCGACAACATGGGCTGGCACCTTTACTAGAGATTGCAATAACTCATGAGGAAAAGGTATAGAAAATCGCCATGCGGCGGAAGCTTGAGGAACCTGCTTGTGCTTATGAGGATTCTTGTGAGTGGAATTGGCAGAAAATAGCCTAGTTCGGCTGTTCCAATTTGACTGGACATTTGAATAGGGTGCTTAATACCCTGCTTATCTTTACCAAGCCCTTGTCCAGGTTGGACCCAATGACATCATTTCTTGAGTGGCCGACATAACCTTGGCAGAAATCTTGGGTATGGGAAGTGGCGCTCCAATAGAATGGTATTGCGTGTTACTCACTTCCAGAGTATGGAAACTGACCGGTTCAACTTCTGAATTGAAGCTAATATTTGGTAGATTTCCTTGTTCAGGACAATCCGGCTCAACATTGACAGTGACTAGACTGCTGTTGATAATGTATTTGAGCTGTTGATGTAGCATGGAGGGAACGGCTCCAGCCTTGTGTATCCATGGTCTCCCCAATAGCAGGTTGTATCCTGAGTCTATCTTGACGATGTGGAAGGATACATTGAATGTATTTGGACCAATCTCATTTGGCAATTCAATCTTTCTGATGGCATTTCGTCGGGATCCATCAAAAGCTCCGATAACCGTATGGCTGCTTTGGATCCGCCTGAGATTGGCATTCATCTTCACCAAGGTGGCATAAGGACATATATTTAGAGATGAGCCTCCATCTATCAAAACTCCAGCTAGCATGTACCCGAAAGACAAAACTGTAATATGCAATGGCTTGCAATGACCGGTCCCTTCGGGAGGTATATCTTCATTAGTGAAGGATGTCACATTTTTGTTGAAAATGTGATCAACCAAATGTTTAAATTTTTCCACATCCACTAATTTTGGCAAGTATGCTTCTTCTAAAACCTTCAGTAAAATCTTCCGATGATCCTCAGAAGATAAAACCAAGTCCCGTATTGAAATCTGGTGTGGAGCTTCTCGCAAGCTTAAAACCACTTTGGCTTTATTGTGGCCCATAGTGCAGAGGAATTTTTCAATATTCTCCATGAACAACTTCCCCTTTGATTCGCAAGTAGGTTTAATAACCCGTTGAGGAAGATACAATGGATTTTCCTTCGACACTGTAGCAGTATTATGAGACGTGGATCCTTCAGCTTCTCCATAACTCCATGGAACTCTGTGTAAGCTGACAACAGGATATTGTGGTCTGCACGATAAAGAAATTGGCTCTAGTGCGACCACTTTCAAAGGATTGTAAGCTCCTTTGAGTTGAATTGGTTGTATGGGAAATACTTTGGTAGTCTCATCATCCACTTTGGATATAACTGCTACTGATCCCTTCCATTAGGTAGGACATGCATTCCCACCCTTGAGTTGCACATTGTAATCATCTGCTATCTACAGGACACCGCTATCAATAAGATTCTGAATGAGATAGCGGAGTGCCCAACATTCTTATGTGATGTGACCGCGAGAATGTGAATGATATTGACACATTTCATCAGAATTAAACCGCCCTGAACGGGGATTGATTGGAGGGAGAAGGAAAGTAATTCTTCCTTCGTTGATCAACAGTATTTCCTTCATAGATTGGCCCAAATAGGTAAACTCCCCCTGATTGGTAAAATCCCGACGGGCTTTAGCATTTACTCTCTTCGCAACCTTATCCTCCATAGCTTCGCTCTCTGAAGGTGGTGAGGAGGCATTCATAACAAAAGGATGGAGATAGGCATGCTCCTGCCTGATTAATTGGCGTGTGACTTGATGATGGTGGGTCACCAGTTTTGCCAGTTGCTCAATTTGTTTAGAAAGAGCTTTGATCTTTCGTTCTATGATAAACTGGAACTTTGCACAATCCCATTTGTCAACACCGTCTTTGATGGGTTGGGATGATTCGTCGTTAGAATTGGAACCTTGTATAGTGCTCCAACTGATCATGTTGACCACTTCTTCTTTGTATTGAGGAAGAGGGTTATCTTGCACATGAGGTTGATCTGGTTTGGTGACCACGATCTCACCGTTGTCTATTAGATCTTGAATCTTATGCTTCAAGGCCCAAAAATCTTGAGTATCATGTCCAGGTGCTCCGGCATGGTAAGCACACTTCCGAGTAGCATTAAAACCCCTCCCATTAGGGTTGGCTGGTGGAAGAAGATGTGTAATTTTCTTTTGAGCAGTTAGAAGAGCACGAACATTCTCGAGCGAGTCCCATAAGGGTGTGAACGTTCGAGGTCGCTTTACTTCTCCATTTTTAGGCAATGGAGGGTTTGAAGATTGTGCTGGAAAAGGGGATAAGTTTTTCCTTTGCATAGGCATGCTTTCATTGCCTTTTTGTCCTTGTAGTATCAAGGAAACATCCTCCTCTTACTTTTTTATGGACCCTCTGGGGGTTGTTTCCATAAGATCCGGACTGGATGTGCTCGTAAATGACTTTAAGAGCTAACTAGGTCTTGAATTTTACAGACTTCAATCCCATTTCACCATTTCTCCGTGCTTTGATCATTTCGGAGAATGGTTTGCCAATACCAAATAGAACTCACATAGAAAGGAGCTTCCTGACATCTATGAAAGTTATGACCATTTTTGATTCCGTCATGGAAGGAATAACTTGAGCAGCAAGGCGCCTCCACCTTTGAGCATACTCTCTAAATGACTCATTAGACTGTTTCTTGACCTTTGTAATTTGGTACCGGTCAGGAGCCATCTGAGATTGAAAACTGTATTGAATAAGGAAGGCGTGAGCTAGGTCTTCCCAGCTATGGATCTTTGAGTTGTCTAATCTGGTATACCATGAACGGGCTTCTCCAGTCAGACTTTTCTGAAATAGCTGCATTCTGAGCTTTTCATTTTCTGCGTAAGACCCAAGTTCTCCAATGAACACTTTTAAATGTGTATAAGGATCCCATAATCCTTCATATTTCTCAAAATCAGGGGTCTTGAATTTCTCTGGATAATGAACACCAGGAAATATGCAAAGGTCTGTATATGAAACACTGCTATGTGTTCCAATCCCTTTGAGAACACGAATAGTTTCCTCCATTTGAAGGACCTTTTTCCTGATATCACCGTTGTCTGGATCTCCTTTGAGATGGGTGCTTTCAGGGTCTTTGTTGGATGTATCCAACTGAGGTTCTAGAATTGTCTTTTCCAGACCTTGAACTCCTTCTTGTGTAGGGGATTCTGTATGTGGAGGTATCTTCGTACCCTAAGTATGAAGAGACTTTCCTCCGCATTTGGTTTCTCAGAGGCTGACCTATCTTAGGGTTACTCTTGCGGCTTTTTGGCATGAAGGTTCCCAGATCATCACAATCTACTTGAAGGGAAGTTAATCCAGTCGTTCAACTGGAGCAAATTTGAGTGGTGCCTTTCCTGAGCCCCGGGGAATTATTCTTCCCACGAGTCTAGTAATCAAACACTGACAGGATAGCCTCCTGGTGAAGGGACCACACAACATATATTCACATACAATGTGTCTCACCGTTTATGCAAAATGATGACATGTGCGAAGCACTAATATCACAGATAGATATTTAGCAGTGTAGTAATTAAGATGCATTCGTACACATTCATCATAAATGTAAATGCAACATTCATACACAAGCATATAACAATTTTGAAAAGCTTGTAATAGCGGCTTAAGCCCTCTTACTGGAGTCTCCAGCAGAGCCGCCACCCGTCGACGTTGGGATTTTTGAGTGTCCCTTTTCGTTACTTTTTCTTTGGTGTTCTCATGTTAATGTGAGATTTGTTTGAAAAAACAAGTGAAAAGGTCTGACATGTATAATGTCGACGATTTGACTTTAAGAGTCGCCAGTTGGTGTATTTAACTGGTTGCACTAATGCAACCGAAAAAGGTTTGAACATTAACCCAGTGATTTGACACTGCTAGACGGGTTTTTGAAATCGAGATTCATTTTGGGTCCGGGGGCTTGATTATGCGGAGGGAAGGTGTTAGGCACCCCTCGACATTCGTGTTACCACGGTGACCGCCACTTTTCAAAGAAATTGTTATATGAATGTGTGTGTGTGTGTGTGTGTGTGGATCAATGTGCAATTATTTGAAAGTAGTGTGAGACCTCGTTCGCACCTATATACACAAGGTTTGAATTTTATAGAAAAAATCAGTTTTAACCAAGATATAGCAATGAAGTTTTGTAAAAGAGGTTTTTTAAACCCTGTACTCAATAGGAATTGAGACCTTTTTATACTTCCATTTTATTATTAAATGTTCGGCTTGTTTGCTTTTATTTTCTAGAAGCGAAGCATTCTCGAGAAAATAATATACAACAGTGCCGAACTCCTCATAGGCATGACAACCATCCAAAGAAATTTAGACACTGTAAAATAATGTACAAGCTGCTTACAGCTGAAAAATGTCCATCATGGGAACCGAATCTAGATTCAGTGGACTGAATCTATGATCACATGATTCCTAGGCTCACATGATACTGCAATTTGTATGGAAAGAAGTAAGCAGTTATATATATAAAAGCTATAAATATATATATACAAACATGATCAACCACCAAGAAGCAACTCCATTGGGATCGGAAATGTAAATATATAAAAGCGGTAAATATATATATATATATGGACATGATCAACCACCATGAAGTGAACTCCAGGAGGGACGAAATGTAAATAAAGCTGTAAAAGCGATCAACTGCCACGAAGTAAACTTCGTGTGTGATGTAATGTAAATAAAGTTTAAAGCGATCACCGCCACGTAGTAAACTCCAGCGGGGATTTAAATGTAAATATATATATATATATATATATATATATATATATATATATATATATAAGCTTATATATGCACCAGATGTAAAATCCGGGCTCATCGATATGTCCGACAATAATTATATATATATAAGTATATATATATATATATATATATAAAGCAATAAATGCCGCAGATCAAGTTCAGGCTCAATCGAGGCATAACTCGATAATGTTAGTCCATATATGAAATATATACATATATATAAGTATATATATATCTATGAAATGAAAACCAACGACCGAAGTCCGGGCAAACACACTCACACGACTCTCAACGTGTACAACAATGTGTGCTAATATGATAAGAAGACTTTATATAATTTGAGAAGGCTTACAGTGGGCTGCCAAAGTAGACTTCTATGACTTTAAATGGATAAACACTCATCTCCCGCCCGATAAAAGATAGCTATATGTGAGCTAACAAGTGTTTAAAAGTGAGGAAACACTCAAAAGATGTGTATGCAGAGTAAAATGGACAGGGCTTCCTCGCCTTTTTCCTCTCTTCTCTTCTTCAAATGGCTGACCCCAAGGCTTGTATATATAGACGGATGTCCGCAAGTACACCTACGGCAGCCGCGGTTGTACCTGTGGCTGGTCGTGGTGCATCCGAGCCTCGCAGGTCCTGTCATCTCGTAGTACGTGCACTCATGCATTGTAATGTCCGCTTGAATTTGCAGAACTTCAATCCAAACTTCCGAACGAGGTATATTTGACCTTCTTCGGACCGCTTGTGTCGAGAGTTACACAATGACATGGATTAGAGGTTGTACGAAGTCAGGAAGAGGGGTCTATGCCCATGGTCTTCAAGCTTCAAATTCTATCCAAAGTACTACCACACGTAATAGTCACTCGGGATTGTTACTCCTCGGTTCTTATGGGACATTGTTGTATGTATGTATGTATGAAGTGTCGAGACAACGCGCAGGTGTTGAAGAGACAAGATGACGTTGACTCCTCACCGGGTTATCGCGGCTTTTAGTTGAAAGTAGACGTTGCTCGTGTTACATCCGAGATTGGACTAATTGTTGATATGCCGCGATATCATCTTGTTGAGGCGGTAAGATGACACTTTGACTCCTCACCGGGTTATCACCGATTTTAGTGAAAAAGCAGACGCGTTGCTCGTGGTTACATCCGAGATTGAATTGCTTTGTAAGTGTTTGAATATGGGAATGTTATCGTGGAGAACCTATTTTCCCGTTGTTAGCTACGGGTCTGAGGTATGAGTGCCTCGGTAGGAGGTCTAAGCTTGAATTTGATGGCATGTGTTTGACACAAACAATTCTGGAGTTATCGCCGGAACTGCAAAAGCATCCCTTGGGGCTATCACCAAGGATGGAGTTGTTACTCCCAGTGTTGTTTCTGGGACTGGAACTGAACGTCGCGGTGTTATCGTCGAGACAGAACTTTCCTCTCTGGTGTTTTTGCTGGTCTTTTGATCTTGCAAACCTCGGGGTTATCTCCGAGATTGGAAATGACATTTCCATTGTGTGTTCCAGGGTTTGAGATGAAGTTCCCGATTTGTGTTCTGGGTTGGAACTGATGTTCCCAATTTGTGTTCCGGGTTAGAACTGAACTTTTGGTAGTATCTGGAATGGATGTAAGCTATCTTCTGGGGTTATCTCCGAAAGACGAATCGCCTCCCGCAATGTCGATGAATGAGCATGCGAAAAATTTGAGTGTCTACAGCTTTGAAATGAGGTGAAACCAGTCATTGGTTTGAAGTGTATGTTTCCAGAGGCGTAAGAGTATGTAAAAAGGGTTAGAAAACCGGAATGACTTGTGATCTGATGATCCAAAACCAGGATGTTTGCTTGATGGAAACCTCAGACATAGTATTATTTCACGGTGTCTGAGTTGATGAGTTATGGAAATTCATCACCATCCATTTCCTGTAGTCTGAGAGTGCCTCTTGTCAATACCTTCTTGACAACAAACGGGCCTTCCCAGTTAGGAGCGAATTTTCCCTTAGATTGATCTTGGTTGTCAATGATCTTCTTCAAAACCAAGTCATGTTATTTAAACTACCGTAGCTGGACTTTCCCGTTGTAGGATCTTGCAATCCTTTGCTGATATAACTGACCATGGAAGATAGTCGCGGTTCACCTTTCGTCTATTAGAGACAATTGGTGATACCTTTCTTATACCCATTGGTCTTCATCCAACTGAGCATCAATCAACACTCTGAGGGATTCCATTTCCACCTCTATGGCGAGCACTGCTTCCACCCCATAGGCTAATGAGTAGGGTGTTGCACCAGTGGAAGTACGCATTGAAGTTCTGTAGGCTAATAAAGTCAGAGGCAAGAGGTCAGGCCATCCTTTGTGATTGGAAGACATTTTTTACATGATCTTCTTGATGTTTTTATTAGCCGCTTCAATAGCGCCATTCATCTTTGGATGGTAGATGACGGAGTTAAGGTGTTTGATGTGGAATTTACTGCATAACTCCTCCATCATTTTGTTGTTGAGGTTCTTAGCATTGTCTGACACAATGACCTCTGGTAGTCCATATCGACAGACGATATTATTTTTGATGAAAGCAATGATGACTTCTTTGGTAACCTTGGGGAAGGAGGCTGTTTCTACCCATTTGGTGAACCGATGTCCATTACTGGCCTTGGGCTCGATGGGCCCAATCACGTCCATTCCCCACATTGAGAAGTGTCATGGTGAACTCATACTGTGGAGTTCCCTTGGAGGGGTGTGGATACCATTCCCATGAATTTGGCATTGATAGCACCTCTTGACGTGATCATCACAGTCAGCTTTGAGCGTAAGCCAATAATGCCCTATTCTGAGGATTTTCTTAACAAGTAGGGGTCTGCTCATGTGTGGGCCACATACTCCACCATGGATCTCATCCATGAGCCTCTGCTCTTAGTCTTTATCCAAACATCTGAGGAGACCTAATCCTGCATCTCTCTTATAGAGTGCATCTCCTCTTCGATGGATCCACCTCTTTTTCAGTCGGGCTGGTCTCAGTGGGTGTGGATCCATCTCGCAGATACTCCTTGATATGCTGATACCAAGGGTTGTGGATGGGAGGTAGCTCATCTGATACTTCTCCAACATTGTTCCCATAAACTGGGGCCTTTTGCAAGGCAAATATGATGCTTGGCATGTTTTCCTTGTCAGGTACGTGAATCAAGGAGGCTAACGTTGCTAGTGCATCCACAAAATCATTCCTATTATGAGGAATGTGTAGAAAGGAGATTTCTTTGAACTCCAAAGCCATCTGTAGAACTTGCAGATGGTAAGGCAACAAATGTAGTTCTTTGGTTTAATAGATTCCTGTGGATTATTTGATTCCTGTCGTATTGAGTAGTATTGTCAATAAGAATGGGGATAAAGGGCACAAGAAAGCTATTTTTAAGCCAAGCTTTGTTCAGATCCTGGTAATCCATGCAAACAGGTACCTTTCCTCCTGGTTTAGGCATAGGAACAATGTTGGATATCCACTCCGGATATGTAGACACCATGATAATGCCAGCTTGAAATTGTTTCACAATTTCTTCTTTTACTTTTAAACTCCACTCAGGTTTCAATCGCCTGAGCTTCTGCCTGACTGGCTTAAATCCCTCTTTAATGGGAAGGTGATGAAGGACAATGTAAGTGGATAAACCCACCATGTCTTCATGAGACCATGCAAACATATCCTGGAATTGGGTTAGTATCGTAACCATGTCATTCTGTTTGTTTGGGGTTAGGTCTGAACCAATCCAGATTAGCTTAGGGCTTTCTAAGGTTTCGAGATTGAAAGAAGTGGTTTGATCAAGATTAGGTTTAGGTTTATCTTCGACCCATTCCTTAATCTCTTGAGGTGTCTTAATGTCCTCTTGGATTTCCATCAAGTCTGAGTCCAACTTTTCATCAAAGTTACAGTCCTTGTGGAGAAAAGGCACCTCGTCAGCAAGTACATGCACATCTAAATTCAGGGTCCTGAAACAAAATATGCTTTCACTTAATATATGAAACTGTTTAATCATACAAAAGTGTTAGCATGTACTGATAAAATAACTGCTAATATTGTACAGAAAAGTAAGCAATTAAAGTTATCTACAGGGCAGAGGGATTTTTGCCTGTTTTACCCTCATCGACCAATGCATGGAGTGCTACTCCAATTGTCGAGGGCAAAGTCCTGATCGACTGTAGTGATGGAGGGCCTATCATCGTCCTCCTTTTCCCGAATAATGACCATAACATCTGGGCAATCATCATCTGGGGTATATATTTTTGTATGTTCATCATAGACAATGATGCGTATGCCTGACATCATCAGGGTGATGTCATGTTTACGTTTCCGTTCCCTCTTTTCCATTTCGAGATTAGGAATCAGGACCTCTTTTGCTTTAAAGGGTACTGGTTTGGGAAACAGCATAGCCATAACATGGGCTAGCACCTTTATCAGAGACTGTATCAGCTCATGAGGTGTAGATAGAGAAAATCGCCGTGTGGCAGAAGCTTGAGGAACCTGTTTGTGCTTATGAGGATTCATGTGACTGGAACTGGTAGAATAGCCTAGTCCGGATGTCCCAATTTGACTGGACACTTGAATTAGGTGCTTAATACCGTACTGATCTTTACGAAGCCCTTGTCCAGGCTGATAACCCAATGACATCATTTCTTGGGTAGCTGCTATCACTTTGGCAGAAATCTTGGGTATGGGAAGTGGCACTCCAATAGGATGGTATTGTGTATTACTCACTTCCAAATTATGAAAGATGGCCGGTTCAACTTCTGAATTAAAACCGATGAGTGGTAGGTTTCCTTGTTCGGGACATTCTGGCTCAGCATTGACAGTGACTAGGCTATTGTTGATAATGTATTTGAGTTGTTGATGAAGTGTAGAAGGAACGACTCTAGCCATATGGATCCATGGTCTCCCCAATAGCAGGTTGTATCCTGAATCTATCTTGAGGACATGAAAGGATACATTGAATATATTTGGACCAATCTCAATTGGCAGCTCAATCTCTCCGACAGAATTTCGTCTGGATTCATCAAAAGCTTTGAAAACCGTATGGCTACTTTGGATTTGTTTGAGATTGACGTTCATCTTCACCAAAGTGGCATAAGGACAGATACTCAGAGACGAACCTCCATCTTTCAAAACTCCAGCTAACGTATACCCGGAGGACAAAATTGCAATGTGCAATGGCTTGCAATGACCAGTCCCTTCGGGCGGTATGTCGTCATCAGTGAAGGATATCACATTGTTGTTAAAAATGTGATCAACCAAATGTTGAAATATTTCCACATCCACTGACTTTGGCAAGTAGGCTTCTTCCAAAACCTTTAGTAAGATATTCCTATGATCCTCAGAAGAGAAAACCAAGTCTAGTATTGAGATCTGATGTGGAGCTTCTCTTAAGCTTAGAACCACCTTGAATTCATTATGGCCCATAGTGCGGAGGAATTTCTCAATCTTCTCCATGGGAATCTTCCCTTTTGTTTTGATGGCGGGCTTCATAACCCTCTGAGGAAGATACAGTGGATTTTCCTTCGACACTATAGCAGTAGTATGAGATGTGGATCCTTCAGCTTCTCCATAATTCCATGGGACTTTGTGTAAGCTGATAACATGATATTGTGGTCTGAAAGGTAAAGAAATTGGCTCTGGTTCAACCACTTTCAAAGGATTGTCAGCTCCTTTGAGTTGAACTGCTTGTATGGGAAATGCTTTGACAGTGTCATCAGCCTCAGCGAATATAACTGCTACTAATCCCTTCCATTTGGTGGGACAGGTATGTAAATATCTCCTCCATAGGTTGAGTTGAACTGCTTGAAATATCTCCTCCATAGGTTGGCCCAGGTATGTAAATTCCCTTTTATTGGCAAAATCCCAACGGGATTTAGCACTTGCTCTCTTTGCAACCTTATCCTCCATAGCTTCTCTTTCTGAAGGTGATGGTGGAGCATTCATAACAAAAGGAAGGAGATATGCATGCTCCTTGCTGACTAACTAGCGTGTGACTTGATGCTGATGGGTCACCAATTCTGCCAATTGTTCAATTTGCTTGTAAAGTGCTTTTATCTTTCGTTCCATAGCAAATTGAAACTTTTCATAATCCCATCTGTCAACACCGTCTTTAATGGTCTGGGATGATTCACCATTAAAATTGGAACTCTGTCCACTGCTCCAACTAATCATATTGACCTCTTCTTCTTTGTGTTGAGGAAGAGGGTTGTCTTGCACATGAAGATGATCTGGTTTGCTAACCATAATCTAACTGTTGTCTATCAAATCTTGGATCTTGTGTTTCAAGGCCCAACAATCTTGAGTATCATGTCCAGGTGTCCTGACATGATAAGCAAACTTTTGAGTAGCATTGAAACCCCTCCCATTAGGGTTGGCTGGTGGAAGAAGATGCATAATTTTCTTCTGCGTAATCAAAAGAGAAAGAATATTCTCGAGCGAGTCCCCTAAGTTTGTTAACATTCGAGGGTGCTTTGCTTCTCCACCTTTAGGTAATGGAGGGTTTGAAGACTGTGCTTGGAAAGGGGAGTAGTTTCTCCTTTGTATAGGCATGTTCTGACTGCCTTTTTGACCTTGTAGTATCAAGGAAACATCCTCCTCTTTCTTTTTATGGACCCTTCGGGGGTTGTTTCCATAAGATCCGGACTGGATGTGTTCAGCAACTACTTTAAGAACGGCTAGGTCTTGAATCTTTCCAGACTTCAACCCCATTTCAGCCATCTCTCCGTGCTGGATCATTTCAGGAAATGGTTTGCCAATACCAACTAAGACTCTTTCATAGAAAGGAGCTTCTTATATGTCTATGAAAGTCATGACCATTTCTGACTCTGTTATGGAAGGAATAACTTGAGCAGCAAGGCGCCTCCACCTTTGAGCGTACTCCCTGAAAGACTTATTAGAATGTTTCTTGACCTTGGTAATCTGGTATCGGTCAGAAGCCATCTGAGATTGAAAACTGTACTGAGTGAGGAAGGCATGAGCTAGCTCTTCCCAGCTATGGATCTTTGACTTGTCTAATCTAGTGTACCATGAACGGGCTTCTCCAGTCAGACTCTTTTGGAATAGCTGCATTCTAAGCTTCTCGTCCTCTACATAAGATCCAAGTTCTCTTATGAATATCTTCAAATGTGTGTAAGGATCCCCTAATCCGTCATACTTTTCAAAGTCAGGGGTTTTGAATTTCTCTAGATGATGAACACCAGGGAATATGCTAAGGTCAGCATATGAAACACTTCCGTGTGTTCCAATCCCTTTGAGAGAACGGATAGTTTCTTCCATTTGAAGGACCTTCTTCCTGATGTCACCAGTGTCTGGATCTCCTTTGAGATGGGTGTTTTCGGGGTCTTTGTTGGTAGTATCCAACTGAGGTTCTGGATTTATTTTATCCAAACCTTGTGTTCCTCTATGTGTAGATGATTCTGTATGTGTAGGCATCTTTTAGCCCTGAGTAGACTGATGTAATTCTTTCAGTAGAACAACCAAATCTATAATTTGTTTACTTAATCCGTTAAATTCTTCTCGAGAAACGAGATTAGACTAGTTAGAAGAAAACATGATTGGCTGTAGGCTCGTGGCCTTTTTGGATTTTGAACGGGTAACAGGCCCAATTGTTTCCCTACAAAAGACTTATGTAGTTTAGTCTTAGGGATAATGTAAATGTTTACATGATATCATAATGTGTCCATTTTAGGAATATTATCTTAGAAAAAAATGGGTGCTATTTGATAGCATGCCATGTATGCGCAAATATTCTTTATATTTTCCATTACATAAAGATGAACATGGAATAAAATTACAAATAAATGCTTTTGCAAGTAATAGGAAATGGAAACAATGAAAAGACTTTCCTCCGCGTTTGGTTTATCAGAGGCTGACCTATCTTAGGGTTACTCTTGCGGCTTTTTGGCGTGAAGGTCCCCAGATCATTGCAATCTACTTGACAAAAAGTTAATCCGGTCCTTCAACTGGAGCAAATCTGGGTGGTGCCTTTCCTGAGCCTCGTTGGAATTAGTCTCCCTACGAGTCCAGTAATCAAACACTGACAGGATAACTTCTTGGTGGAGGAACCACACAACATACATTCACATACAACATGTCTCACTGTTTATGAAAATGATGACATGTGCGAAGCACTAATATCACAGATAGATACTTTGCAGTGCAGTAATTAAAATGCATTCGTACACATTCATCATAAATATAAATGCAACATTCACACACAAGCATATAACAATTTTGAAAAGCTTGTAATAGCGGCTTAAGCCCTCTTACTGGAGTCCCCAGCAGAGTCGTCACCTGTTGACGTCGGGATTTTTATTTGTCCCTTTTCTTTTCTTGTTCTTTGGTGTTCTCATGTTATGTGAGATTTGTTTGAAAAAAGAAGTGAAAAAGGTCTGACATGTATCATGTCAACGATTTGACTTTAAGAGTCGCCAGTTGGTGTTTTTAACTGGTTGTACCAACGCAACCGAGAAAATGTTTGCACATTGACCCAGTGATGTGACACTGCTAAACGGGTCTGTGAAACCGAGATTCATTTGGGTTCGAGGGCTTGATTATGCGGAGGGAAGGTGTTAGGCACCCCCCGACATCTGTGTTGCCATGGTGACCGCCACTTTTTAAGAAACTGTTATATAAATGTGTGTGTGTGTGTGTGGATCAATGTGCAATTTATTTGGAAGTAGTGTGAGGCCTCGTTCGCACCTATATACAAAGGGTTTGAATTGTATGAAAAAATCAATTTTAAACATGACATAGCAGTGAAGTTTTGTAAAAGAGGTTTTTCAAACCCTGTGCTCAATAGTAATTGAGACCTTTTCATACTTCAACTTTATTATTATATGTTCGGCTTGTTTGCTTTTATTTTTGAGATGCGAAGCATCTTCGAAAAAATAATATATAGCGATGTCGAACTCCTCATGGGCATGACAGCCATCTAAGGAAATTCAAACACCATAAATAATGTACAAGCTGCTTACAGCTGAAAAAGTCCATCATGGGAACCGAATCTAGATTCAGTAGACTGAATCTGTGATCACATGATTCCTATGCTCACATGATGTCACAGTTTATATGAAAAGCAGTAAGCAATTATATATGTAAAAGCTATAAATATATATATATATATATATATATATAGACATGATCAACCACCACGAAGCACCTCCATGGGGGATCAGAAATGAAAATATATAAAAGCGATAAATATATATATAGACATGATCAACCACCACGAAGCACCTCCATGTGGGATCAGAAATGTAAATAAAGCAGTAAGTGCGATCAACCACCATGATGTAAACTTCAAGCGGGACTAAATGTAAAGAAAGCAGTAAAAACGATCAATCGCCACGAAGTAAACTCTAGGCGGGACTAAATGTAAAGAAAGCAGTAAAAGGCCACGAAGTAAACTCCAGGCCTGATAGAAATGTATATATATATATATATATAGGCGATAAACGAACAGGATGTTTCTCAATCCCAGCTCGGTTTATCATTTCAACGATTTGTTGCTATATATATATAAAAGCAGTAAACGCACAGGATATAAAATCCAGGCTCATTGAACAGAGTTCGACAATAGTTCATATATATATATAAATATATATAAAAGAAAGTAAACGCTCCAGATGTAAAATCCAGACTCATCGAACAGAGTTCGACAACAGTTCATATATATGTATATAAGTATATATATATACATATATATATATATATATAAGCAAGTAAAGGCTCCAGACATAAGTCTAGGTTCAATCGAGGCATAACTCGATAATGTTAGTCCATATATAAAATATATACACATATAAGTATATATATACAGACATAAATGAAAACCACGGACCAAAGTCCGAGCATACACACCCAACACGACTCTCAATGTGAAGAATAGTGTGTGCAAAGATGAAGAGAAAGGCTTTATAGAGTGTGAGAAGACTTAAAGTGGGCTGCCAAGGCAGGCTTCTATGACTCTAGATGGATAAACACTCAGCTCCCGCGCGGTAAAATTTAGCTATATGTGAGCTAACATGTGTTTAAAATGAGAAAGCACTCAATATGGGGTGTGTACAAAGCAATTTGGACAGGGCTTCCTCGCCTCTTTCTCTCTTATAAATGGCCACCCCAAGCTCTATATTTATAGAGCTGGTGGCCGCAGGTGTACCTGCGGCAGTCGCAGATACACCTGCGGCTTCCCGGGGTGCCCAGGCTTCACGGGTCCTGCTGTCTCAAAATACGTGCACTCGTATACTGTGTTGTCTGCTCGAACTTGCAGAACTTCAATCCGAGCATCCGAATGAGGTGTACAAGACCTTCTTCGGACCTCTTTTATCGAGAGTTATGCAATGACATGGGATTAGAGATTGTACGAAGTCAGGAAGTGGGGACCATGCACATGGTCTTCAAGCTTCAAATTATATCCGTTGTGCTGCCACACATAATAGTCACTCGGGATTTGAACTCCTTGGCTCTTGGGGGACATTGTTGCGTAGAAATGTATGTATGAATTGTTGAGACGACGCGCTGGGGTTGAGGTGGCAAGATGACGATTTTACCCCTCACCGGGGTTATCTTCGGTTTGGGCTAATAGCAGACGTTGCTCGGGGTTACATCTGAGATTGGACTGCTGTAAGTGTTTGAATTCTGCAGGGTTATCTGTAAGTGTGCTTGTCTTCCTGGTGTTAGCTCCGGGTCTTTGGAATGAGTGCATCGGCTGGAGGTTTGAGATGGAAGTTGATTGAATGCATTTGAAACAAACATTTCCGGAGTTATCGCGGGAACTGCAACAACATTCCTTGGGGTTATCTCCAAGGATGAAACTCGGGGTTATCTCCGAGGTTGGAATTGATACTCTCAGTGTGTGTTCCGGGTTTGAGATTGAACTTTCAGTAGTATCCAGAATGGATGTGAGCTGTCTTCCAAAGTTATCTCCGAAAGGCGAATCTGCCCTCCAACAATGTTAGTAACAGGTGTGCAGAAAATTTCGAGTGTCTACACATACAGTAACTATACCAATAATAACATACATACACGTCCCCAACAATAACAAATATAAACTAAATTATGATAAGTTATATACAAAAAATTGGCTAAACGTACAATGATTTACAAAACAAAACTAAAATACAATGATTTACAAAAAATCAACCTAAACTATAATGATTTACAAAATATCAAGTTAAACTACAATGCTTCATAAAAACTCATTCTAAACCGTAATGATGTACAAAAAATAAAGCTAAACTGGTACTACCATCCATGTGAGGAGGATCATCAGCGCGGGAGTCGACGGTGTTGCTCTAGTGTATAAAAAACATCGACATCATCCTCCTTCTCATCATCGACATCCTACTTGACATCACCACCCTGTTGGGAATTGTCACCCTATTGATATAATTAAAAATATAACTTATTAGTCTGTATTTGAGAATTAAAGTGACAACTAAATGATAATTAAATAACATACAAAATATACAACTTAAAATGAATAAAATACTTGAGTAGTCAGAAGATTACTCAACATCGGCCCAAAAACCTCTAACAGTAGGGTAACCACCATTCGTACCACCTCGTCGCGTATCGTGACAAACTACTCTGGAGGGATACCTATACCATCGGCAGTGGCCTATGCTTCAATGTCCTGTGCAAGTTGATGAAGGCGAGCACGGCTAAGCAGGTCCTGATGACAGAATATATGATCAATATTAAACATCTCTGATACCACCATCATAACCTTCTGGAGTAGCTCACCGTCCAAGCCAATGCCTGTATGAGATGGTCCAACAGGTGCTCTCGGACTCTGACTAGAGCCTGCAAAATAAATATAACATTACTATTAATTTATATTATTTTATAAATTATAAAATAATGAGAAACATGAGCGATTGTGAATACCTCCAGGTAGTGTGTTGGTACCCTCCACAGGCCGAGCACTCAATATATGTTGATATTGCTACTGGGGGAATCCTGAGACATGACCCATAGAGTCATCTTCTCATCCTATAATAAGCTAATCACTGGGGATAATGTATGATAGGTGCATAATGTTTGATTATTTTCATTCCTTTATGCTTAGATTTGTTGCATGTTTTTTGTGTATATGAGTGATTTAAGATATTTATTGATTTTAAGAAGAATTTAGTATGATTATGCAAATATGGAGTCTAATGCCAATTTTTAGTTTTTTTTTCAGGTTTACTCTACGATTGTATGGGTTTACTTGTGAGTTGACTTCTGGATTTCGATTCAAAGAAGGATTTGTGATATTAAAGCTTAAAGAATATGATTCCTGACATAATTTGGTGATGGAGTTACACATCAAAAAGGAAGCTGAAGTTGAATATTGAAAGAGAGTTAAATATGGAAATTGAGTGTAAACAGAATCAGAACTGTAAAAGGAAACTGGAGAAGATGTTGCTTTGGAAACTAAATTCTAATTTGATAAAGAAGCTACTTAAAGCTGGATTTTAAAGTTTGACAAGGAGATTGGAGATACCATATCTGCAGAGTGAAGGCTTTCGAATTAGAATATGATTATAAATTTTCTAGGGTTTTAAAGTATCTATAAATACCTTCACTTCTAAACATATGACATATCCCAGGTTATATCTTTACTTTATTATTATTTGTTCTTTTATCAATATGTTTGGCTAGTTTATTTGTCTTCGGTTTTAAGGGAATGTGGAACCTTATTTGCATTTAATAGTATAATTGAATTTCATTATTTATTCCTTTATATATGAGATTTATTCTGATAATCTATTTTAACTATTTATCTATTATTTTATCTGATTAATTTGATGTGGCTAGTTAGATTAATCTGATTAATATCATCTACTAGATTTAGGGCGAGTATTACATAATTGATATTGTTCAAACCCAAATAATTGCAAAACTAAAGAGGTACAATCTCTATGTTCATGCCCTAATTACTCAGTAATTGAAGTGGCATAGAATTGAGTAATCCAGTTAACACACCCTTATGCACCTAATTCACTTCATAATTAATTTAGTTAAACGAATCTTACCTAGGAATTGGTTAGCAGCCCTATAATTGAAGATTCAGGTTAGCCTCTGTACTTAAACAAAATGACTACAAGTGACCCTTTCTTCGAAATCCTCACTGTAATGATTAGACTGAATATATGGGGTAGTAGATTGAGTTTGGAAGAATGGGAAGGATAAGAGAAGTATTATGGGTGAATTGCGAAGTGTTAGGGTTGTTATAAGGATGCTTGGGTTAAAGGTGTTCTATAACTGTCGAACAAATACGCGTGCTAGGCTTAAAATGGGAACAACTACTGAGTTTTGAATGACTTAAGGAACGAATTTTCGCTACTGGCACTGTAGCACCGCAAAGTCTTTGTTCAGAGGCGTTGTAACATGAATTAGCAGAATGTGAAGGTTTGTCAGGCATTGTGGCACCGAATGTTAAACTTCGATAGGTGCTGCATCATGAGTAAGTAAAGCCTGGCCTTGAGAGAGGTATCGCTTATAAGGCATGCACAGGCACTACAGCGCCGATCCTGCATCATGGATTTTTTTTAAGCCTTTATTGCACATCAAACACAAAACTTATCAGCAAATACTGGATCAAAATAACTAAATACCATAACTTTCGTAACTAGAAACTAAGATTCACATGATAAAAACTACACACAACACTCAACTAATAGAAAACTAATATCAAAAACACCAAAGTAAGCTTCATAGAATTAGCATAAACACATCAACCTTAGATATTTAAAGCACCAACTTTAGTAGAAACTAGTATTGGTAAAGTCAAAACACCGAACTAAGGCACTTTGATGTTAAGAACTTTAATTTACTTAAAAGCATACGAATACTCAAAGAAAGCTAATGGATACCAAAATCTTTCATAAATAAATACCATAATGATGTCGAACATGTCAACTAATGGAAGTCATTATGCAAGTAATTTAGGAATCTTCCTACTATGAATTTTTTTAGCATCCTTAATGCACCATTATAATAAAATTAAGATACTAATACTTAAAAATGAAATTTAAGATAAAAATACACTAAACTACACATGGAAGAATGACAAAATAAACTAAACTACTAATAGAACAACATGAAAGAAAAAATTGGGATAAAAGGATACTGAAATAAAACTAGCACTTGGGTTGCCTCCTAAGAAGAGCTTATTTATAGTCGTCAGCCAAACTCCTTCATTTCCCTTCAATCCGACTCATACACGAAAATAACTATATCATGCCGCCTATTTGTCTTTTTTTTATTTGCATGGCGGATATGGATGATTGGCGATCCTCAAACTCCACCTCATCCATCGACATGAAGAAACTTTCATTGTTCGAATTATCAACTAATTCACCTTTCAAAACATAAATTTAAAAATGTTCTTCGTGCTCTATTGGGTCCTCTATGGTTTCAACAACCTTGAGTGTGGTTTCTAGATCTTCATCATTCTTGACATTACACCCACTTATTCTCCTATTTTCTCTAACCTTGACATCCATAGTCACATTGGGATGCTTTTCATTGTCTTCAACATCCTTGTGCAACTCCTCGCCATTTTCTTATGTATCCACCATGCATTGCGCTTCACCTTCCTCGGTAGGATTCATTTCTATGAGGCTAGGCAAAATGTTATGCGGTTGATTAAGGATAATAGTGGCAAGTTGTCCTAATTGGCTCTCGAGGTTTTGCAATGAAACATCTTAGTTCTTCATCTGAACCTTATTTTGATCTATTAATTTTGAAAGGTGCTCCTCCAATCTTCTTTCTTTTTGTTTCTCTAAGTACTCAGATAGAACCTCCTAAAACTTAAATGTCTCCATATATTATAGTAGAGGTTGGTATGAAAATTCTAACTGGTATGAAAAATTTGGAGCATAGGATTGCTCTTAGTTGTCATCCCATGGACAGCTCGGATAATTTTGACACTCCAAATGATAGTACATTGGACCATAGTCAGCTTTATCCTGACATTAGGCATTCTGAGTGGATTGACACTTAAGATTGTCAAAAAACCTTGAGAGATTTACAAATTGTTCTTGGAATCGCTCAAGTATTCCTTTTGAACTTGGTTATGTCGTCCTGTCACAAGATAATGATAGATATGCTCATCCATAACTGAAAGGACTTAAAAACAAAACAAAGAAAAATCAGATTAAATACAAATATAAACGTTCAAATTAAGACTAAATTGATTGAAATTTATAGACACTCAAAATTTTGCATTCTTGTTACTAACCCTGCAGGAGGGAAAAATCGTCTTTTGGATACAACTCTAGAAGTCAAATCAGCTCAATCCCGGAGACAACCCCGGGATACTCAGTTTTCAATCTCGGAGACAACCCTGGGAGATTCAGTTCCAACCTCGGAGATAACCCCGAGGGATGCAGTTCAAGTTCCGGAGATAACCCCAAAAAAGTCAGTTCAACCTCGGAGACAACCTTAAGGCACTCGGTTCCAACCCTGGAGATAACCCCAGGAGGCCAAACATACCTCAGAGATAAACTTGAGGACATTCAACATTCACAACAGCCCAATCTTAGAGATAACCCTGAGCAACAATTGCTACATCTGCGCAGATCCGGAGATAACCCCGGTGAGGGGAATAATCATTATTTTGCAACCTCGATTGTGACACCCCCAAAATAGGTATACAACACCCATTCTGAGTCTCCAAAATACATGGTATAGAAATCAAACTACAACTTCAATAATACAAATGTCGTGTAAAATACGATAACACAAACTGTGAGTTTAAATACAAATATTGTCTTCTAGACAATATCCACACTCAAATAAGTCCTCATTACAATTATTCAAACACTATTTTACAGAAATAGTGAGGACTTCTTAAACATCTTTCTAGAATCATCACTCCATACCCCGACTAGATCCTGCTATGTTCTCACCTCCTTAGAAGAAAAATGGAACAAAAAGGAAAAGGGTGAGCTCAACTAGCCCAGTAAAGAATATTATGACTAAGATAATATACAACAAATTATCGTTAGTCTTCAACAGGGAAAAATCTGATAAAATATAATAGACAACAAGTTTTAGATCAACAAATGCAGTGGAAACAACAATCCATTAGAAGAGTCACGTAGAGAATGAATTCTACTATCTTCTAAGATTTAAAGGTCCATCATAAATATTTTATCCCTGTAAAAACAATCAATAAACATCTTTATTCAAATATTCATCTTTGCACTACAGGCCAAAGATATTCATTTGTATCACCAGTTGGTCATGTTCATCTCAACACCTGTTCATCTTTGCACTACGGGCCAAAAATATTCATCAGTTAATCATTCATCTTTGCAATACAGGCAAAAGATATTCAGTAATATTATCATTTAAGACTGAGGATGATGAAAAATATTTTAAAGAAAACGAATCCAGTGAGACAGAAGGACAAATATTAGGGATTCGTATAACAGTTTATCCAACTTCATAATAACACGTTGTGAAGCAAAATTCAAAAATAACGATCAAAACATGGATACAATCAAAGATAGTAGCCAAAATAGACATCTTGGACAAAAAGGAAATTTTTTATTTTTCGGTGAATAGTTTCGTATTCGTGAATAGTGCCGTATACGAGAATAGTGCCGTATATGTGAAAAGTAATCCCCACACAAAAAGTTCCAAATTTAATTAAAAAGTTCACCAATATTTCGGCATAATGATATTGAAGAAAATAATATCATTTCGAAAGGAAATAACATCCTTTACCTCAAAATAATCGTACTTCTGACTGAATTTCGAATATAAAGTCGACAGAAACTTGCACGGAATAGCAACTCTCAAAGTATCAAAATACTCACAAAAATACGCTCGAGAATCTAGAGAGAAAGAAAACTTTCTTCTGGTGTGATTTTCAATTCTAACCTAAGCGTCTAGTTATAGGAAAATGCTAGAACGCCATAGGAGACTAAAATAATAAATTAATATTATTTATTCTCATTTTTCTACGCATGCTTTGAAAGCCATCAGCCCCTCATTTCTGAAATTTCAGCAGCCCACATGTTATTAACACCAACCAAAAGTGGGTCCCACCCATAAATTTAATAAAAATCATTTTATTTTTTGAAACTTCAACAATTCATAGAAAATAGCCTGTTTATCAGAAAAATACAAATTTTATGTCCATTCTACCTGAAATCGAATCCTCTACAACTTTACAGAAGAAAGTTTTTCCAAATTCCCAACAGAAAATATCTGAAATCCACAAACGGATGATTTTTAATACCTCCATTCCAACAAAATACTGATAAAACACCTCAGCATTAATTCCTTCATTAATAACCACATAAATAAATCCATTATTTATATCCATATCAAATAAATATTTCCTTATCATATAAATCAATAATTAATTATTCACAAATAATATTACAGAATCACAATTATGACAATCAGGCAGTTCCCAGGAAAGATGGGGCTTTCCAATAAGGATTTCTCCTTACTGGCGCTCAATTAGGTGACCAAACCTCTCCTTAGACAGAACTTTCTAGACATTGCCAATAATGTTATCTAATAATATTATTCAAATAATATGAATTATTGATCTGATAATGAGAAATATTGTGTAGTGATAATTATTGAAACAACAATAATATAAAATATCAACGCAGTAATTATTGAATCAATAAAATATTGAACATTAACTACTGTAACAATTATTGAGTAGTGCCTTCTTACGTAAGAATCAATAATTTAACAATACTGTGCAATAGCGTGTACTACTGTGCCACCACGCGTATTATTGTATTTTAATCACCATGTATTCCAATAGTGTTAACGGTAACAATTACGTCATTATTTATAAAACTCAAACTTTGTCATTTTCTGCATCTGTCAGTTATTCTGTTATGAGCCCCATGAATAGCTGCGCCGTCGTATGAATATTCCCCGACAAAAGAATATTCCACGACCAAACGAATTTTCCCCGACAACAATGAATATTTTATAACCACTTGCTTATTTTGTAAAATTTGCACATTTCTTCCATAACCAAAACATTATATCAAATTAACACCTTTTTAATTTAGAGTAAAGAATAGATGAAAATTTGATTTTATTTATAATAAGTTGGGGTCTTACAACCTCCCCTCCTTATAAAATTTCGTCCTCGAAATTGACGTACGTACCTGGTGTTTCGAAAAGGTGAGGGTACCTCGCTTTCATTTCCGATTCCAACTCCCAGGTCATTTCCTCAATAGCATGGTTCCTCCACAAAACCTTAACTTGTGGTATAACCTTGGTACGTAGGACATGCTCTTTCCTATCCAAAATCTTAACAGGTACCTCCTCGTACGTTAAATCTTCGGCTATCTCATCTAGTTCTAACTTAATAATGTGGTTTGGGTCTTTCACATATTTACGAAGCATAGATATATGAAAAACATTATGAACACGAGACATGCTTGGAGGTAATGCGAGTCTATAGGCCACATTTCCTATTCGATCAAGAATCTCAAATGGACCAACAAATCTTGGATTGAGCTTTCCTCTCTTTCCAAATCTTGTAACTCACTTCCATGGAGCAACACGTAACAATACATGATCACCAATATTAAATTCCACGTCCTTTCGATGAAGATCAGTATAACTCTTTTGTCGATCCTGTGAGGTTTGAATACGTTGTCGTATCATTTGGATCTTTTCTGTAGTCATGCGTACTAATTCTGGTCCCAACAACGTTGCTTCACCCACCTCGTCCCAGCATACTGGAGAATGACACTTTCATCCATACAACGCCTCAAATGGAGCCATGCCTATACTTGCCTGATAACTGTTGTTGTAGGAGAATTCCACCAGTGGCAAGTATTTATCCCAACTTCCTTTGAAATCTAGGACACTGAGTCTTAATAGATCTTCAAGGGTTTGAATAGTCCTTTCCGATTGCCCATCCGTTTGAGGATGGTATGCTGAACCGAATCGTAAATTCGTGCCCATAGCTTTCTGCAAGCTAACCCAAAATCGTGAAGTGAATCTTGGGTCACGATCCAAAACTATGGATACTGGCATGCCATACAATCTCACAATCTCATTCAAGTACATACCAGCAAGACGTTCAAGGGAATAAGTCTCACTTATAGGCAAGAAATGAGCAGACTTGGTTAATCTATCAACAATAACCCAAATCGCATCTATGCCTTCAGAAACTTTGGGAAGACCTGTAACGAAATCCATGGTAATGTGTTCCCACTTCCATTTTGGAATCTCAAGTTGTTGCAATGGACCCTTTGGCACTTGATGCTCCGCCTTTACATGTTGACAGGTTAAACATCTCGAGATAAACGCCGCGATCTCTCTCTTTATATTGTTCTACCAAAATGTGTGTCGAATATCACGATACATTTTGGTACTCCCATGATGGATTACAAATGGGGTGTTGTGTGCCTCCATCATGATTCTATGCTTCAAGTCAGAATCGTTAGGAACACAAAGTCTAGAGTTGACTTAAAGTATTCCTTCTTCATCGATTCTTGCTTCTGGAACAGCACCTTCTTGCACTTTCTTCTTCATACGCATCAGCCCTAGGTCCGTAGCTTGAGCACCTTTAACTTTATCGATTAAAGTCGGTTATACTCGTATATTCGCCATCATCACGTGGGTCCCTGTAGTCTTTAATTCTACCTCCATCCTTTTCAAGTCATACAAAATGGGCCTTTGCGTTGACAATAACGCACTCGT